>OZ059784.1:21164423-22364423 GCA_964057025.1 Standfussiana lucernea
GCCAGTTATTTTAAGTTCTCAATGCCCTATGGAGGGAGTCTATAGCCGGCTAGAAGTCAAAACTCCGTGACTGCTATTGAGAAATTCCTAATGGGAAAACCAAATAACACTTTGCCTGATCTGGAAATGAAAGTCTAATGTTTCACAGTCGCACTTGAAGCGGATTGTTACACCAACTACTTAGCAGATACAGAAGCCTCCATTGAAAGGAATCCTAAACGTTTTTGGAGCTTTGTGAAACAGAGATCTAAGTCCAATGCAATACCCAGTTCCCTTAAGTTTGGTGATGTGACGGTCTCCTCTCCTGATTCTATTTGTAATGCATTTTCTTCCCACTTCTATTCTACTTTCCTAGATCCTGTTAATGATGTGTCTGCTAATTTTTGTCTTCCCCAAACTGTTATAAATTCCATAATACCCTCGGATATTCACGAAATTGAGATTGACCTGAATGTTATAGTTAAGTTAATTAGTCAAATTGATCCATATAAATCTGCTGGTCCGGACCACTTATCACCTAAATTGCTGCTTGGCTGTGCCAAAACCATTGCCTTGCCAGTATCACTTTTGTTCAAAAAATCGCTCTCATCAAGTTCTGTTCCCCAAATCTGGAAGTCTGCCTTTATAACTCCTGTGCATAAAAAGGGGCACAAAAATGAAATAATTAATTACAGACCTATTTCCAAACTGTGCATATTAGCAAAAGTTTTTGAGAGGGTTGTTTACGACCAAGTTTACGCAGCACTAAGTCAGTCTTTTAGCCCTTTTCAGCATGGTTTTCTTAAGGGCCGTTCAACTGTATCAAATCTAGCTTTGCTCAATGATTTTCTAACAGACAGAATGGACAATGGGTTACAGGTTGACGTAGTTTACACGGATTACAGTAAGGCTTTTGATAGAATTGACCACAACATTCTTAAAACCAAGCTTTTTAATAATGGTATCAGAGGAGATTTACTTCGTTGGTTTACCTCTTACCTTGAAAATAGATCTCAAGCTGTCGTTATCAGTAATTATATATCCAGCTGGGTTTCAGCTCCCAGTGGTGTTCCCCAGGGTTCCTTGATGGGTCCGTTACTTTTTATTATCTATGTTAGTGACATTGACTCGTGTTTCCACAACTCAAATTTACTTTGTTTCGCTGACGATATGAAGATATTTTCTGCAATATCATCGAATGAAGACATGAATGCCCTACAATGTGACCTGGCGCGTCTGGATGATTACTGTCTAATTAATAAACTAGACTTGAACCCTGCTAAATGTTCAGTAATCTCCTTCAGCAGGAAACGCGTCCCTCTGCCTACAACTTATTTACTTAAAGGACAGATATTACAGAGATGCGAAGGTGTACGCGACCTAGGTGTTTTTCACGATTCCAAACTTTTATTTAATGTGCACGTCGAGCAAATAGTAGCAAAAGCTTCGAAGTCACTGGGTTTTGTTATGAGACTCGCTGAGTGTTTTAAGAAAGCCAAAACCCTTAAGATTCTCTATTGCTCTTTTGTTAGAAGTAATCTTGAATATGCGTCACAAATTTGGAACCCGGGTTATGGCAAATACATAAATCGGATTGAGAGTATACAAAAAAGATTTATTCGTTTTCTTTGTTTTCGGTTACGTATACCATACCATTCTGATAATTATACAAATCTTTGCAAGAAATTTCATTTACAGCCACTTATAAATCGTCGTCGACTAGCAGATTGCACCTTTCTCTTAAAAATTTTAAATAACGAGATTGACTGTCCTGATCTCCTGCATAAACTGCGTTTCAACGTCCCCCAGAGATCAGTTAGATTTAATCCACCTATTTCCATTCCTTTTTCCTCATCCAACTACAGGCAAAACTCATACATAGTGCGAGCGAGTAAAGACTTTAATATTCTTTGTAGAGAGTTCTCATTCGACCCATTTACCACTAAATCCTACTCTGCACGCACGCGGCTGAACGCAGAATTTTTTAAAAGCGCGTAGTGCTTTCATGTTTTTATTTTTTTTCTTTCCCGTGTGATTAGTGCCTATCCTGGTGCCAGTGTTTACATTGCTATTGTACCTTATTTTAATTCTTTTTACTATTTTTGTTTTATCGTGCTTATTAGTGATCCTAAGATTTCTACAACTTTTTCTGTTTTTACTCGTGGGAACCTGTAATTGGCTCTGTGTTATATATTCAATTGTTATCCATTTGTTACAGCTGTTGGTTCTCCTACTTATAAATAAATAAATAAATAAATATTAGCAATTTTGTAAATGAATTTTATTGAGTGGAGCAAGTGGGGTCCTATAGAGTTTCTGGCATTGTACAATATGGAAATTGAACTATTGACAGTCAAACATAATTATGTGTATCGTGGCAAGATTTCATCATCAGTCTAATCTTTTACCAACTATGGCAGGGTTGGCTTGTCGTCTATATACCGTATCCCCCCATAGTTTGTGCTATAAGAACATTAAATACGAAGGGTTTTCATTAAATAGGCACCGACTTGAATGCCTCGTTGGGGTCTGGAGGTAGCAAGTGCGACTGTGAAACATTAGACTTTCATTTCCAGATCAGGCAAAGTGTTATTTGGTTTTCCCATTAGGAATTTCTCAATAGCAGTCACGGAGTTTTGATTTCTAGCCGGCTATAGACTCCCTCCATAGGGCATTGAGAACTTAAAATAACTGGCGAAATGTAGATTAACCATTGCCTAATCCTTCGGGGAAACAGGTGCGATGTTTATGATGTTGGGTAAAATACTGACGTTGAAAATGACAAGATCGTTGAGTAGGGTGAGATCGAGTTAACAAAGGGACAGACGATAGTAAAGCAAATTGAATGAGTACGAACTAACAAGCAATGAATTCTTCTATAAATTGTTTCAGGTACTCAACGTAATACGTATTAACTTTCAACTTACAAACTACAGCTTCAGCAAAGGAGATCACTCAATTTGTTCGATTATTTTTTGATGAACACATAACTTGTTAAGTTCTTTTCCGCAGACAGGATAGATATTTTGTGTATATTTTACCTTTTATATATTTTTATTTAGGTTTTATATTATTGTATTTATATTCTTTATTTTGACGTTTCCACACATTTGTTTCATTGTTAAATATTTCTTAATGAACGAATTTCTCGTCAATCGGGACCGCTATATCAACAATCAGGCTTATTGGCAACATTAGTCCTGTCAGTAACGATAGGCCGATCCCAGTACAACGTGCCTGCGTGTGTGCGTGCGTGCGTGTCTTTCTCGAAAACTGGGTCGGGCACATACTCTTGTAGTACGGTACCTTCAGATTCCACAAGTATATATTTCAAGGCGAGTTGCTGGTTAAAAATCCTGTAAAGCTGTAATTATAATTTACTCTTTCTTCAAAAGATCATCTCTGACACCGATTTGCATGTGAGTTGAACAAGATTATATTTAGACCCTAAAGGAGACTATGACATCTGAGTTGTTTCGGCTGTTTCTTCTCAGAATAGTCAAGTACGAATCACCGGCCTTATCTAGTTTAAAAAATAGACGACGCGTAGAAGTGTTTGTAAAAACCTATTTGCAAAATAAACATAATTTATCATTTACTTAAAAATTGGGAACTTGGGTGGCATAATAAAAAATTTTACTATTTTGTTTTATTTTTTTTTATTCTAATTAGATATTTTTCCTATTTATTTTATTTTTTAGAACTTTAATTTCAAATTTAATTATTGCGTTTATTTTAGTTGTCCAGCATAAAAAATAGCCCAATCTGGGTGATCTCAGATATTTTGTGGTTGAATAATTTCTCGGTAAACTTGTGTTACGACTTAGGTGTAATAAGTTTATTTTAGTTGGCTACTTGGTTACTTTTGAAAGTAGCCCAAAAATGTATGGAGGCTGGGTCCTTTAAGCTTTAACTTGTCTCGCCTCTTGTGTCAGTTTAATCTTCATCAGAAACTTCTATAATTTCATGCACTGTTACATTTTTTAAGGTATAATCAAGTTTTATAATATTGGAATTCGGGTAATATGGAACCTCGGGTAAACTGGACCGAGAACCTGTGGGTGTTGATACTGCTGGCGGTAACCCTGTGGGTAATAAGGGTGCGGTCAGTAACCTTTTAAGTGATGTGGCTGCCGGCAGTGACTCTTTTTATACTAAGACTACAGTCGGTAACCTTGTGGATTTCGAGGCTGCGGGAAGTGGGCAAAACCGCCTGAAATGATTGGCTGGTTGATTTGCCAGTAGTGAGTTTGTGAGCTTTCTGTTTCCTTACTTTCCAGCAGAGCACCATCATAAATTTTCAAAATTTTTGATGTTAAACTCATAGGATTTTGTGATTTGGGTATCACAGCAGTGGCCACTTGAGATATGGGTAATGGAAATATGGGTTGTGGAATATGACGAGATGAGGTTCTGGATGCTGAGGGTCTGGGTCTATGTATGAGTCGGGCTTCCCGTGGTGGAGATATACGTGGACATGGAAATGGTGCATTAGGTGGCAGTAACTTTATCGTTACATCCCCATAAGGTGTAGCATATGTACGAGTCCATGTCTCCGGAGTCGCTAATCGGGAACGTGATGAGATATTATTAATATTCCGTTTTGAAGGCTGCGGTCGTTTGAAAGTTTGTTGCTCCATCTTATGCAAATAAAGTTAACTTACACTGTGGTTGATGTCGTTACGTTTAAACAGTCGGTCAGCATGATTAACCCTACAGTGATATCCAACGATATGTGAGTATAATAATGCGGACCCACCGCATTATCACGCTTAAACCGTTTTCTCACGTAAGTGTTACCTGAAACAATAGACACATTTTACTTTAAAGTAAAATTTTAATACTATCAGCACTACCGTTTTTTTTTAAACCGTCGTTCATTATTAGAGTTTAAGATCATGTAAGCCAATTTTCACAAATTCAATATTTTGCACAAGGTTTCCTTTTATTTTTGCGTTTATGTATCAGCCAGTTTCTTCATAATCATTATATTAGTTTTTTTTTCTTTAGACTGTGGAACGCAAATAAAATTAAAATTTATACAATTCAGTCAATGATAAATAAACTGTCGAATAAATTAAAATGAACTTCTTTTACACACAAAGTGATTCCTTTATGTTGACAAATAACGACTAAAATGACTAATATGTCAATGATAAATCTATACAATATCGCATACGGTTATCTAATCCATTTGATACTGACCTCCATTGAATTAGAGCTCACTACTCAGTTAAGCGCAAGAACGCGTTCCACTTGACATAATCGCGTGCTCATTCAATTGGTGAAATCCACCCCTAATACTCGTTACTGAAAACCTAGCCAAAGACAGTGACAGTTGAAATGTCGATGTCAGAGACGAAATTCGGTGAATCGTAGCCGTAGTTATTTACGCGATAATTCCAGCTGAAATTTTTGAAAAAATGAGCCATAGAATTGTAACAATGCATCAGCTGAGGGATCTGTAAGGATTGTGGGTCCACAGCATGAAATTAATTTTTTTCACGATAATTGTGCCATACATCGAGCAAGGATTGTCAGCACCTGGTTTGATGCACATCCAGACATAACGGTGATTCCATGGCCAGATAAATCCCCTGACCTGAATCCCATAGAAAATATGTGGGGTTGATTTAATGGTGCAGCAATGGGATCATCGTAATGGAGAAAAGAAGATCTGGCTCAAACTTGCCAAGAATATAGGAAAACATACGAGGGGCTGGTATTGGCACTAGATTGGTTAACTGCATGCAATTACGACTGCAAGCTGTAATAGACAGCCAAGCCAATACTCGATATTAAGTCAGTTCAACAATATTTATTGATAAACGAAATAAAACTATTTTTCAAAGGTTGATTATTTTTTAGCTTAGCACATTTTAAATCATTTATATTAGCTAAAACATAAACTTATAAAACAGAAATAGTAAATATAATTCATAATCAATTCTTCCAAGATTGGTTAAGTGTTATTTATGTCTATGTACAACAGTTATCATTTGTCATGAACGTCATCTTGGACGCTACGCGTTCGGATAAAATCGTGGGTTCCGAGTTTATCCAATGTCGAAATTACCAATCGTAATTTCTCCTTTCTTTCTTTATTTTATAATTTCTCCGTACGCTAACGTTACTATAGCTACGTCAAAACAATTGTTGCTAGGTTACGGTTGCTAGACCTGCAATGAGGGCTATCGTTTTTGAACTCACCAGATGGCGCCACTGTCGAGTCAGGTCCTGCCATTAATTCTATTTTATACCAATAACTTCATAAAAAGAAAAAATATAATAAAATAAAAGGCAAAATATTAATAAATAAGGGTTCATATTTCCTTTTGAGGTACGTAACCCTAAAAATATATTAAATAGAAAAACTGTAATTTCCCAGCACGTATTCTACTCAGCAGATTGTAGATTGATTAAATTGACATTAAATTGATATTTTATTATAACCCTACCTTCATATTTGTATACTTTGATAAAGGAACTATTCAAATAACATTTTTTTTTTTGACCTACCTTAATTTTTACCAAATTGGTTTTTCAGGAACACTTTATGTGTAAGCAGTTTTTTACAGACAACCGCCAGCATGTGTGTGCGAATTTAGGGGAACGGAGCGGTCGATGACTCTTCCAGCTTATGCTGCTTTGGCTGCATTCGACCTGAAAAACATTTCAATAATTCTGCTAGTTACGTAAGTTGTCCTGTAGAAGCACAATCTATGGTTCCGATCTTAAAAAGTAAAACGAAATTAACAAATTATTCCTGGGGTGACGTGTTAGTTGAACATATGTATATTTCACTAATAGATGGTTACATTATCCTTGAGTTTCGTAAAATCTAGGTTGTCCCACAATGAAAACACCAACCACCCGAATTGGCCGGTATTTGGCAGATTTTTTTTACAACTAAAACAAAAATAAATAAAATACATTTCAAGTTCAACATTAAAACGGGAAAAGATATCATATCATCATATGTTTTACATCACGAAAATGAAAGAGATGACAAGCTTTTGACAAGTTTAGAATGTCAATGTTGCCACTTGAAAATTGTTACACTATTACCACACTGCGTAAAGGTCACAAATAAAATTAATCGTTTCGCTTTTGCATTGTGGAGACTTTGTAATATAGCCAATCTCAAAACGGCCCTCTTAGCTTATCATGGTTACGTGGCTTCTAATATTAGATATGGTATTGTGCTATGGGGGAATTCTATACACGTAAATAGGGTATTTATAGCCCAAAAACAAAGTATCCGTGCTCTTTGCGATGTGCCACCATTGACTCATGTAAACCTCTCTATAAAGAACTAAATATATTAACTGTTCCTGTAACTCAAAACAGGCAGGAAAAGGAAATCGATCACCGACTCGACAACGCCTGGAAAAGCTACTGGTCCATGACGACGCCAATGAAGGGACAACTGCCGATCTCCTTAAAACGAAAACTCATCGATGGGTGTATCCTGCCCGTCCTAACCTACGGTGCACAGACCTGGTCATTCACCGAATCCCAAAAGTTCCGCCTTGGGGTCTGCCAAAGAGTATTGGAGAATAGCATTCTGGGTGTAAAAGAAGAAATAAAATACGGAACACTACGCTGCGCTCAAAAATAGGAATTGCAGACTTAGGCAAAAAGGCTGCCACGCTCAAATGGTATTGGGCGGGTCACGTGAGCCGCATGCATGACTACCGCTGGGTAAAGATATCAACACGATGGGTGCCTGAAAATGGACGGCGCCGCCGAGGCCGGCCTAGAAAGAGATGGCGAGATAATCTTGATGCACATCACGGAGGCTGGTTGAAGGTGGCGCAGAAGAAGAGTACCTGGACGGATATGGGGGAGGCCTTTGCTCAGCAGTGGGACATACAAGGCTAATAACAAATTAAAAAATGCAAATACAAAATAAAATATGCGTCTGAGAAAATATTTGATTATTGAACTCTTAAAATAATGAATATCTTTTGTTCCGAAAACTTTCATTCCTTCGATTAGGTAATTATTAAAGATGGTAATTTTTCCAAAAGATTTAGTTCTAAGGGGAAATTAGTACGAAATTGACACGGACGGGCGCAGGCCGAGAGCTACTTTGTTATAATTTTATAAAACAATATTTTCTTACATACATAAGAAAAGTACTTAATTAATTTATCTATACAAATACCTTTCTCGATAATAGGCACGTTTACCTTCTAAAATTTTTGACATTGACATAAGTTTTCGATTTTGAACCATTTCAAAAAGGTTTTTTCAATAAAAACTCATTGTGTTATTACATTTGCAAAAAATAATAACACAGGTGCTTTATTATGTTAATCTAAAGAAGAGTAGGCAAAAATGTATGAGCGGCACGCCCACGTCCGCCACAGCGGAGACTACTTTTGTTAAGAAGGTATCACAGCCATGTATTTCTGTGCCAAAGCGCATCAAATTCTGTCCCAGGGTTCTCTATTTATTTGAAGTTATAGGTTTAACTTACTGAGCATTATTGAAGCAAGTATACCAAGACTCTTTAATTACTATTTAACAAAAATATCTCAATAACTGATGTTTAATTATTCCATTTCTTTATTCTTAACATAACATCACGCCTGTTATCCCCGAAGGGTTAGGCAGAAGTGTACCTAATAGAGCATCAACATGTTGCCCGTTATGTTTAAGTCCCATGTTATAGGGGGTGAGCCTATTGCCATCAGCCGGGTATAATTCCAGACTCCGTGGCTGCCACTGAGAAATTCCTGATGGAAAAACCCAATAGCACTTTGCCCGACCCGGGAATCGAGCCGCTCATGCTCAGTAGTCGCGCTCGCGACCACTAAACTAACAAGGCAGTCACTTATTTATTCTTATACACATATAATACATTTTGCACATATAATACAATATTCCTATATAAAATAATAAACATTTAAAAATATAAAATAGGAGCCCACCAGCATCAGGAACAGGGCCAGATCTAGATACTTGAATTCTAATCTTTCTCTACTTGCACGAAGTTCTCGTCATGCGGGACCGTTATATCAGCAATCAGCGACGCTCCAATCGATCTATCACCACAATTTCAGGCTTATTGGCGACAATAGGTCTGTCAGTGAGGATAGGTCGATCCCATTACAACCTGATATTACTATCATCGAGAACTGGGTCGGGCGCATACTTATAGTGTGACACCTCTGATTCCACAAGGTTGTACTTCAACGCAAGTTGCTGGTGGATAATCCTGGCAACGCGGTTGTGTCTATGCAAGTACTCTCCGTTAGCCAGAAGAGGACACCCAGATATAATGTGTCGGATCGATTCTCCCGGACGGTGGCATGTCCGACATAATATGTCAACCGTGCCATCCTTAACTCTAATCCTTAAATCATAACTGTTGTATACGTGGGTAATTATAAGTAAGCGCGCACTAGTACCGTCAGGTCAGTTCAAATATACGCTCGGTTCGAACACACGTCTTTTATTTAGCAGTGGCGACGAGGATTAAAAAATACAAACTTTGTTCGGTGAAGAATATATAAAGTGTCGTGCAGTAGTGGACAATCGTGACAATGTCTGTGGGGAAGATCAAAGACCTTGATGTGAAAACCCGTAACTGGTCAGCATATGTCGAGCGGCTAGAAATGTACTTTGTGGTTAATAAGATAACGGACGATTTAAAGTTGCCAACT
The DNA here is from genome assembly GCA_964057025.1 of Standfussiana lucernea. Lineage (NCBI taxonomy): Eukaryota > Metazoa > Arthropoda > Insecta > Lepidoptera > Noctuidae > Standfussiana > Standfussiana lucernea. The sequence continues at coordinate 21,174,077 of OZ059784.1, forward strand.
TTAATCGCGATAATCGGGGAACAGGCTTACGAGTTGTTGTCTACATTAGCGAGTCCTAGTAAGCCATCAAGCTTATCATATACGGTCGCGGTGGATTTACTGCGTGCACATCTACAACCGACACCCTCAATCTTGGCAGAGAGATATAGATTTCGCCAAAGACGGCAGGTGGCAGGCGAATTGATAGCGGACTACGTGGCGGACTTGAAAAAGATGGCTAGGTACTGTGAGTTTAAAACGAACTTAGAAGAAAACCTACGGGATCAGTTTGTGTGCGGTCTGCGCAGCGATTTCATTCGGCAGAGGTTATTCGCAGAAAATAATTTAGACTGCAACAAAGCGCTACAGTTAGCCAATACCCTGGAGGCAGCCGAGCGGGACGCCGGAGCTGTCGAGGGCTCGCGGGAACAAGTTCCGGACTGGGAACTTAGCGAGAAGATGCACAAGTTAGGAATCGGAAATTGTTCAGCGTGCGGTGGCAATGGACATAGCCTGCAAAACTGCAGGTACAAAGATTTTGAATGCAGCTACTGTGGAAAAATTGGCCATTTACGAAGAGTGTGCATGAAGAAGGAATTCGAACGCCGTACGACATCGGCTTATTCAAACTCCAACGGCACGCGAGGAAGGTCACGCAGAGGTCGCGCGCTCGGTCCGAGCGGCCACAGCGCGGCGGACGGCGGGAAGCGACGCAGGGGCGCGGCAGCAGCGGCACGCGGTACTCGCGACCGAGGAAACGCCGCCGACACGGCCCGCGACGCTGCCGATGCGGCGCACTGGCTATGCGAACCAGCAGCGGGTGACAGCTCCGGGGAGGAACGGGAAGCGTCGGGTGATGACGACGAGGCAATGTACCAGATGTCTTTAGCAAAGTACAGACCGGTGTGTATGACTGTCAATATAAACAATAAACCATTAATAATGGAAGTCGATACAGGGTCGGCGTTATCTTGCATAAGCTACTCAAGATATACTAAATTGTTTAAAGATATACCTCTGGAAACATGTAACTTAAAGTTAAAATTTTATGATGGCTCAGCTGTTTATCCGATAGGGTACTTGAAAATAAATGTTGAGTATAAAAACAAGGTGAAAAAGTTAGATTTATAATATGTAATAAATAAAGGTAGCACTAGTTTATTAGGGAGACAGTGGTTGTCTGAATTATGTATAGAAATACCTAAGCTAAGTAAGTGTACAGAAATTCATAATATAGTAACGAGTAAAAATAACTTGCTAAATGATTTTGTCTCCAGGCATAAGAAACTATTTGACGGCACATTGGGCAGGTATACGGGGGAAGAGGTCAAGCTGTACGTGCGGCCCGGAGCGCAGCCGATTTATTGCCGCGCGCGCCCGGTGCCGTACGCGCTGTTCCCGCGAGTAGATGCGGAATTGGACGCAATGTTGCGCGCCGGCGTCATCGAGCCCGTTGACCGGTCCGACTGGGCCACGCCGTTGGTCATAGCGAGGAAGGCGGACGGCGGAATACACGACTGTGCGCGGATTATAAGGTGACACTTAACAAGGCTTTGTTGGTTGATAGGTACCCGGTTCCAAAGGTAGAAGATTTATTTAGTGGCCTGAGTGGTAATCATTATTTTACCAAGTTAGACCTATCACAAGCTTATAATCAGTTAGTTTTAAATGAAACGTCTAGAAACTACACAGTCATTAACACACATAGAGGACTGTTTAAATAGGTACAATCGATTAGTGTATGGTCTCTCTTCTAGTCCAGGAATTTTCCAAAAATTAATGACAAATCTCTTTAAAAATGTCCCCGATGTAATAGTATTTTATGATGATATTTTAATAAAAAGCAAATCGTTGGATTCACATCTAAAAAGTGAAGAACAAGTTTTTCATATTTTGGAAACAAACGGCTTAAAAATTAAAAAAGAAAAATGTGAGTTTATAGCAGACCAAGTGAAGTATTTAGGGTTCATAATAAATAAAAAAGGAGTACAAGTTAATCCGGAAAAGTTAAAACCAATATTAGATAATATGCCTCATCCAACTAATATATCGGAATTAAAATCATTTCTGGGCATGGTTAATTTCTATGGGAAATTTATAAAAAATTTAAACACTCATATTAACCCTCTATACGACTTGCTCAAAAAGGGAAGACACTGGAAATGGACAATGTCACATACAAAGGTTTTTAATACAATTAAAAAGCTTCTGTGTAGTACGGAAGTTTTGACACATTTTGATATGTCATTAGAGAGCATAGTAACATGCGACGCGAGCTCGCGGGGGCTGGGCGCCGTGCTGGCGCAGCGCGCGCCCGGCGGGGACAACGGCGAGCGAGTGGTGGCGTACGCGTCGCGCGCGCTCACCTCCGCCGAGCAACACTATAATCAGATTCATAAAGAAGCTCTCGCGATAATATTCGCAATGGACAAATTTCACCAATATTTGTTTGGGAGAAAGTTCACTTTACGTACGGACCATAAACCGCTGGTAACAATCTTTGGACCGCATGCCGGTATTCCCAACACGGCAGCTAGTCGACTACAGAGATGGGCAATTAAATTATCAGTATAGAGTATATTCGCACGGACAAGAATACAGCGGATGTTTTGTCTAGGCTGATTAGTAAGCACAAGGAGGGGGTTTGCAGGGAAGAATTAGACACCCCAGAACAAACATACTTACATTTCGCTGCAGAAGCGTTACTCTTAGACTCGCATAAATTAAAAAAAGAAACGGCTTCGGATAGTGTATTAAACAGAGTAGCTAGATATATTAATGACGGATGGCCGGACGATGTCGAAATGAGGGAGCTAAAACCATATGTTAATAGAAAAAAGGAGTTATATTTAGAATTAGGTTGTGTGATGTGGGGACATAGGGTCATTATTCCAAACTCGTGCAGAGATAAAGTAATTACAGAGCTTCATGAGGGTCATATGGGGGTAGTGAAAACAAAGGCGTTGGGCCGGAGCTATGTGTGGTGGCCGGGCATAGACGAGGCTATAGAAGCAGCATGTCGTGCCTGCACAATATGCGTCGCGGTAGCTGACGCCCCGCGCCTGGCCCTGGCCGGACCGTCCATGGACCAGAATACACATTGATTTTTTGGGCCCAAAATCAAAATCAAAATCAAAGCATTTATTTCAAGTAGGCCAATTACAGGCACTTTTGAATTGTCGAAACAAAGACAGCAATAAAAAATGAAGCTACAGTCCCAGTCACAAGACATAATAACTGTGAAAGTACTGTAGTTGCCCATTCCAAAGCGTAGATCTCTATGGAGAAGAATGGGCAAGAAACTCCATGGACACTCTTTTAAATCATAATGTTTTTACAAAAAATCTTGGATACATCATTCTTGTAGAGATGGTACATTATGTGAGAACGATGTAGCAAGACGTGCACGTTAAAAGTGTCCACAGTACAAAAAAAAGGCAATTAAAAAACAAAATAATTAGTTCAAATAAACCGTGGCAACAAAGAGATGACCAGTCACAACTGACAGCGCCCGTTCACGAACATGACGCATGGATCAGCCATCATTCAACTCAACCATTTTGAAGGGAACTAAATGACCCGACACACACGCCACCATCAGCGAGACATTTGAGTGAGCATGACATACTCTTAACCGCCAGGGCACATTCAAGTCGAGAAAAAGTAAAAAAAGTAGGTTTCCTGTGACTGATAGCTTTCTAGTACATAGTACTCACACAATATAGGCTATGCTGCTATATAATACTAAAAAGATTGAATTTATACAATGCAAAGACAGTTGAACAATCTTCAGCAGCCCCAACAATACTATTTAATGCTATCAATTTATGCGCCCCTGTCCTTGTGGAGCATGACCAGCATTGAGCCAAGCATTATCATATTGCTGATAAACAAAAAATCTTGGATACATCATTCTTGTAGAGATGGTACATTATGTGAGAGCGATGTAGCAAGACGTGCACGTTAAAAGTGTCCACAGTACAAAAAAAAAGGCAATTAAAAAACAAAATAATTAGTTCAAATAAACCGTGGCAACCAAGAGATGACCAGTCACAACTGACAGCGCCCGTTCACGAACATGACGCATGGATCAGCCATCATTCAACTCAACCATTTTGAAGGGAACTAAATGACCCGACACACACGCCACCATCAGCGAGACATTTGAGTGAGCATGACATACTCTTAACCGCCAGGGCACATTCAAGTCGAGAAAAAAGTAAAAAAAGTAGGTTTCCTGTGACTGATAGCTTTCTAGTACATAGCACTCACACAATATAGGCTATGCTGCTATATAATACTAAAAAGATTGAATTTATACAATGCAAAGACAGTTGAACAATCTTCAGCAGCCCCAACAATATTATTTAATGCTATCAATTTTTGCGCCCCTGTCCTTGTGGAGCAGGACCAGCATTGAGCCAAGCATTATTATCAGCGATATAATCGCCCAACTTGTAATAAGCTTGCTTACACAGTGTGCGTTTAATGCATGTTTTAAATTTCGTCTCATTAAGTTCAAGAATACTTTGTGGTATTTTATTATAGCATCTCAAACAGTACCCCATGAAAGATGAGTCTACTTTAGCGAGTCTAAAGCCTGGCTGAACTAATTGGTCCCTATTTCTAGTATTGTAATTGTGTCTGTCACCTCTTTTTTTAAAAAGATGCAGATTTTTTCTAACGTACATTATGTTTTCATAAATGTATTGGCTATGTACCGTCATAATGTTAATGTCTTTAAACAGTTCCCTTAGAGAATCGCGCCTACGGAGGCCGTATATGGCTCTGATGGCTCTTTTTTGCAGAATAAAAATAGACTCGATGTCTGCAGCCCGTCCCCATAACAAAATGCCGTAAGACATTATACTATGGAAGTAACTAAAATAGACCAGTCTTGCGGTATCTACATCAGTGAATTGACGAATTTTTCTAACAGCATATGCTGCCGAACTCAGTCGCCCCGCAAGGGATGTTAAATGAGAACCCCATTGTAGCCTCGAATCCAGCGTAATCCCCAGGAAAACCGTTTTATCGACGAAATCTAGTTTCTCTTTATTCAATACTATCTCACAATCATTACTTTTAACATTCGGTAAAGCAAATCTTATGCATTTAGTCTTTTTTTCATTTAATACTAAATTGTTTGCTGTGAACCAATTATGGACCTGAAGTAGGGCATCATTCACGTCATCTAGATTTTGGGCCCGTCTACTTATCTTAAAAATTAGGGAAGTGTCATCAGCAAATAACACCATATTCTTAGGTTGGTTTTTCAATAAATAGGGTAGATCATTTATATATACTAGAAAGAGGAAAGGACCCAATATTGAGCCTTGCGGAACCCCCATCTTTACTTTTAAACCCTGTGAATTAACTCCATTTATTTGAACTTGCTGTTGCCTGTCACTCAAATAAGATTTTACCAAACCAAGTGCAAGTTTACCTAGTCCGTAATGCTCTAGTTTCAAAAGTAATGTTTCGTGATTAACGCAATCAAATGCTTTGGAGAGGTCACAAAAAATTCCAATTGCGTCTTGGGACTCTTCCCACGCAGCAAAAATGTGCTTTAATAAGGTTACACCGGCGTCAGTCGTACAACGTCCCTTGGTGAAACCATACTGTTGATCGTGTAAAATTTTGTTTGTGTTAAAATGATTGAGCATTTGATTAAGCATTACCTTTTCAAACACCTTGCTAAAAACTGGCAACACGGATACAGGTCTATAATTATTAGTATCTTTACTGTCCCCGGATTTGAAAAGTGGTATGACTTTACTGTATTTCATTAAATCAGGGAAAACTCCTTGGTCCACACATAAATTAAAAATTAAAGCTAAGTATGGTGCTATAGTCTCAACTATGGATGTACAGACTTTGATAGACATTCCCCATAGATCTTCGGTCAGTTTGATTTTAATTTGCCGGAAAGCTTTAATAACTGTCATAGGGTTTATGTGTTTAAATTTAAATTCAGCCGGGCAGCCAGACACGTTCGCCTTTAATAAAGCCATTGAGACTTCAGGTGAGGAATTTAGAGCCTCCGTAGTTTTGAACGGTATATCGGTAAAGAAATTTACAAATTCTTGAGCTACTTCCTGATTTGAGGTTTTAGGACCACATGCTGTATCTAATGTATAGCTTGAGTTACGTATTCTTTTTCTGTTAGTCTCATTATTTATGACTTTCCAAACGGTCTTTATTTTATTTTCTGCTGTTTTGATCTTGTTGCTAATGTGTAAGGCTTTAGCAACCTTACATGTATTTCTAAAAATCTTTGAATAATTAGCAACATACTTGGTAAAAGTTTCAGTGTTTATGTAAGGCTTAAGGCCATACAGCTCAAATAGTTTTTCTCTACTTTTTCTTATACCTGTAGTTGCCCAATCACTAAATATAAATTTAGGGCAGATGGTTTTTATCTTCTTTTCAAAATTTTTATTGAACTCAGTGTAAACTATTGAAAAGAAATGATCGTACAATTGATTTACATTAATATCGTCCATAGGATGGCTCATAACACTTAACTTGTTCAGTAGGGAATTATTATATCTGTTTAATTTGTTAGTTGTTATAGGTCTAAATTTAATCTGAACTTTCTGCAATGGTGTGTTACACCTAAATGTTACCGTTTGGCCGCTATGATCAGACGGCAGACAACTTACTATGGCTTTATCTAAGTAATCACAATCGCAAAAAATATTATCTATACAAGTCGCAGAAGATGGAGTGACTCTAGTAGGTTCTATAAAAATGTTGGATAAATCAAATGACTTAAAAAGATTTAATAACCTACTGCTGTTCGAATTTACTTCTAAAATATTGATATTAAAATCACCACAAATAATCGATAACGGGGCAAACTTATCTTATTGTAGTGGACGCTCATTCAAAGTGGATAGAGGCAATTAAAATGAGTAGCACTACAGCGAAAGCTGTAATAAAAGAATTGAGGGAAATGTGGGCGAGATTCGGTTTGCCGAAACAAGTGGTTAGTGACAATGGTCCACCATTTTTCAGTACCGAGTTCAAACAATTTTTATGTACAAATGGGATTGAACAAATCTTTTCAGCCCCATATCACCCGGCTTCGAATGGGGCGGCGGAAAACGCCGTTAAAATATGTAAACGCAATATAAAAAAGCAATTAAGTCTAAAACAGACATACACGCTTCCTTGTGTAGATCCTTACTGGCTTATAGAAATACACCACACTATACAACCGGCGAAAGTCCGGCAAAGATGTGCATAGGGCGCAATTTGCGCATGCGTCTAGATTGTTTAAAACCAGATCAGAAAGAATTAGTAAAGGCTCGCCAGAAGCAGGCGGAAAAGTCAGCTGGGGGAACGGTAAGACAATTTACGTTGGGGGACGAGGTCTGGTTTAGAGACTATCGGGGTTATGATAAGTGGATGGCGGGGACGATAATAGAGAGGACAGGTAGTACGGATTACAAAGTTAGATCTATCAATGGAACCGAAGAACACAGACATGTCGACCAACTAAAGCTTAGAGTGTCAAGAGATGTAGCTAAGATAGTAACATTAACACGTAGCAATAGTGACAGTCAACCTGTACGCGAAAGACCTGTAAAACGATTCCGCCCTTCGCTAATTTTTCCAGTAGACGATGACCAACAGTCTGGTACGCGGGACGGGGGCCCAAACCCGCCCCCGCCGTGGGTAGACGAGGGCGCATCACCAAAACCAGCAGACGATACGGACATTGTGTTAACAACAACCCCGCCAAAAACGTTTAGCGTGCCCAATGTGCAGGAAATAGATAATCATGGCTCGAACAACAATGTACCTAATGAACCGCCTCATGTTCAGCGGGTACGTAAACCAGTGAGACGATATGGTATCGAGGACTGTTACAAGTAGATAAGGAAAGAAGCATTAAGTTATATTGAATTAAGCTAGAAAATTGTTTGTTATTTTGCTTGCCGGATATTTGTAACAATGTTATAGTATGTAAGTTTTAGTAATTAGTGACAGCTGTTCTTATTGTGTTAGTAATAAGTATTGTAGAAATTAAGGGTGAAGGTGTTGTATACGTGGGTAATTATAAGTAAGCGCGCACTAGTACCGTCAGGTCAGTTCAAATTATACGCTCGGTTCGAACACACGTCTTTTATTTAGCAATAACTTTGTCCATTAATGCACAGACAAAAACTTTGGTTTTTTCCGATCCAACGTTATTTAAGATGAATCTTGCTGCCGTTGGGTTCAGTTCGAACAATTGATTCGTTATAGTCAATCGTCTCTTACGTAATACGGACCGATCACAAATCAAACAAACTGTTCCATGACTAGGAAGAAACATATTCTAGTTCAACAAATCCAAATCAAAAAGCAGGTAATCGTAGTTCAAAGTCCGAAGCGGGTAGTCAATTTTATTTAAGTAGAAATCGTAATAAGAAAGCGCTCAATCTCAACACAAGGGTTTTGAGTTGACGGGCAAGTGCCGACAATGACAATGACGGGGGTACTTAAGATATTTTTTTTGTGTATGGCATCTTGCAGGTCAACCTAAGAGGTTGTCGTCTGCTTAAACAAACTATCTTGTGGGTGCCTTGAGTGTAAGGCCTCCAGCCAGGGGCAACGGGGATAAGTACGACCGCAGGAGATTTTATGGTCGGTCAGCCTTTGTGGTGACTCTGGCCCATATATTTTGTTAAGATTCACCTTATTTTAGTCAATAATAATATGAAATAACGGTACCAAGTGAGTAAAAATGTTTTACACAATTTAGGTACGAACACAGTTTTATTTAATGATCTCCGGGATATTTTTTAATGCAACATAGTTAAAAATGATTATTTTTGTTAGGTGTTTCGAGTCATAATTAATATATGGCTGGCGGACCTGGGTGTATTTTGCCCAGACTCCTTTCATGTTTCATGAAAGAACCATCTCTTTAGAACATAAAACGTTATCGATCGGGTCTCCTGCGCGAATACAAAGAAACACACCCCCCCCGTCTAAAGGTGGAAGCCGCACTGACAAGTTGTACATCGGGGTACTAGCGAGGGCCCGGGGACAGGGTGGTCCGAGCTGTGACTGGTTATGTTAATAACCTATTAATAATAGTTAATAGGATATGCTTTTACGAGGAAAACAATGGGTTTAAAAAAAAGCAAAACTTCTGCTGCCTCTGCTTACTGGCTTCTACTTTATACATACATACATCGGCTATCCTGAAGAGGTTCTTGACCTAGTTTAGAGTTTTTAATTGAATATTATCCATTTATAATTCTTTTAGCGGTAACCTCGAGGTATTTCTATCGAAGAATCGTGTTTTCGAAACAAAGCGTACTTAGAAGTAGCCCTCACCTCTGCTATTTATTAATTACAAAGTGAATGCTGCAGTCATATTAAAACGAGAGCCATTTAATTTTCTCAATTTGGGTTATTCTGGCCCTTAAGTCCAGTTGGCTACTAACTAAATAAAATAGAAACAGAATTTTTGAAATAGTATTTTTACACACGTCGTCTATGTGGACTTTAAAACAATCTTAGTTTAGCCGAACAATCAAAATATGTAATCGACTGAAACTGAAACTGATAAAAATAATCGTAATTCTTATATCATAATTTTCGTAATCAGTCTTTCTTATCAGTCACGACTTTTAACATCGAGCTCTCCTGTTTACTCAAGACGATGACAGTTTCACTTCCTGGCCAGACATGTTATTGGAGTTTTGACACGTGACCTAGACGAGGTATTGACGTAACGTTGTTGTTAGTTATTAATACAAAGATATATAAAAAAATGGTTATTACATATTATATTGACATTTTTAACCCATTAAAAATATTGGTTTTCTTCCTAACTGTAGGACCTACATTACTTCAGATATTGTGCTGTTGCAACTGTCAATAGTTTTATGTACTGGTAACCCTCGCCATTAATAGCAGCGCGCGCCGATTGTCTGACATCTCGCGTCCATTACTATCAGCAACAATAAATAGCAGCAATATTCTGATAAAAAGTATTAAAAAACTCACAAACATTATTTGTGGCGGTTTGAAATTTTCTAAAAAGCTTTTAAGCTCAGTATCCAGTGCAACAAGCGTCAGGCTTTATCAGGCGACGCCATTTCGGAAACTTTGATAACTGAAAAAAAAACACCTTCTCAAGGGCAATCGTCATTATCGTTTATGATCAGGTGATCGAAATTTGAACGTGTTAACGAAGATCCATCCAGTGACTTGGTGTGTGGAATACATTAGGGTGCTCGAACTTGAGAATATTATATAATCTCAAGTTAAAATCAATCAATCAGTTTCTCAATTCTACTAAAATTTCGGCTTCGTTTGGAGAGAACGCAATCTTCAGTTTTGGAACTGCAACGTACAGCGTTGCAATAGGGTCGCCAGAGGCCCTGCCCTGAAGAGCAGCTGTTATAGTGAACAGTGATATTAGTAATTTTTTGTTTCGTAACAGTTTTTTATTTTACATTAGGTCAGTTATATGATTTTTAAGTAAATCAACTTTAACTGTTAAGGATTTTTTGTAATTAAAAACTTTTATTTTGTAATATTACATAAGTTCAGATGTCAAAATGAGTTGTTTACAATTTTTATACAAATATGCAAAATATAAAAGCTCAAACCCAGAGTATAGCATTTATAACATGGACTCTTTTACTGTTAGAAATGTAATGGGCACTACTTCAAGACTGATGTGGAAGAGAGTAGTTACGTTACTAGATATCGTAGATGATTTTTTGTTTAAAATTTAATATGGTAAATGAAAATGTAGTATTTTTTCATGTATTTTTTTCTTCTACTATATTTGTTATCAATCAATGAGGATGTAACTAAGAATACTTATTCCTTTGTACTTATAAATTCAAGAAAAAAACATTAACTTAATTGTATTAATTGGCTGTAGGTACTAGTTCGGCTTTTACAATTTTTTTTTTTTGCGTAAGTTTTGTATGTTATGTTGTATAAATAAATGTATTGACATATTTCATTATTGTATTATGACCTGACATAAAACTTACTCCTCTAATGGATATTAAACTGACTTGTAAATTAATTTCTAAAGTTAAATCGATATTACCGCAATGTCGACGTCGCGTATAGGTATGATATAGCTTAAGCATAATGTATGTTTCTGTACATGGTAAACTTGAAATGTCATTACTTAATATTAAGTACCTCAAGATCCTCGTCTCGTTATTTCCTTCACACACTTAAACACCACTCGGCACTGTCTGTTTTTACTTGTACGAGTATGCTTCGAGCCACTTCACTTACATATTATATCGCTTCCATAGCGATCTGCCTTATTGCCGGTCTTATGGACGTAACAAAACCATTTTAAAAAACCAAACTGTATCAGCCACCACTTTTAAAATTCATCGAAATCATCAAACACTGTAATATCCACTCGAGTAGGTACTCAATAAAGATCTCCATAACATGATACGAATATAGCTTTTTAAAGAAACACTGGTTTTAACTATTTCACTTGAAATAATTTTTATTGCACGAACGCTTTTGTATTGCACGAACGATAACGCTTGGCAGTCTGCCAATGACGAAGTCGCTTAGGGTGCGATTAAACCCTATCCATAATAATATGTGCAAATATACGTGTTTCATTTTAGCTCTCTTTCCTTCCTGGCCGTTAGCTTTACCTATTGGTGAGACAAGAACATTTGCAACAATTGTATAATCAAAATCACCCCAAACATTTCGAGTGTCGAACACTGAACTTACTCCACTATACTACGCTCAAAGAGTGTCTCGGCTACCAGGGCGTCATAATTTGTAGGCATGCGAGGTTGTTCGACTACGCGATGAATGACGTCACGGCTACAAGACTTAAACCAAAGCGTGACTTCTTTTTTATAGCTTTTATTTAACTTACCTTGTTAGTTGGTATGTATTGGTTCAATCTAGCAACTGGAATTCAAACCAGTTGGAGTGACCAACTGATTGAGCTGAAATTTTTCACAGACGTTTGGTTCTGGTGCCAATATTTTTTTATGACAGACATGACTTAATCCTGCAGCCACGATCGCCTCCTTACGAGAGCACTCCTCAACGGTTAATAGCACGGTCACGAAACTTTTTATACGCATTCAATGTTGATATTTTAGGCCTAATTTTCTTATTGTCATTTTAATAAAAACAAATAAAACTATTCAAAAACAAATTTAACAACTCGTGTTTACTCGTGATATAGGTATGTATAATACATACAATTAATAACATTAGTAATTCTCTAATACATTTTGATGACAGCTAGCTTTAGCTTCTAAATTACGTTAAAGTTTAGGATTCACACGGGATACTTGTGTAAATAAGTAAATCTTAATTTGTGATCTATTCTTTTAATAAAATCATTATCTACCATTCCAATTCTTTAATTATAAATACAGAAAACATTTATAATCTTTCTATATTTACAGTCTAAGTGTATGTAATATGAATTGTACGTCGTTGTAAAATCGAAAACAATTTTCACCTACTGTATTGATTAATGTTTTACATTTTCACGAACGTTATGGAAGCTATAAAATTACGAAATAGGTCTTATCTGAAAGTAGAAACCGTGATTTCGCGAGAAAATTGCTTTTGAATTTTGCTACTTGTCAACATTTCATTATCCGTGGCTGTGAAACATAACAACTTATTGAAATATGTATGCGAGAGTTTGGACGCCGCCGCGCCGGCGCACAGTGGATCCATATTGAAAATTAGTGGACATGGGCAACAAAGTTCCAATATCGATTCGATATTTTTTTATGTGATTCTTCATGATATTCCAGACAACTTTTACTCTTGTGAAATTTCTTCTAAAGTTGATCGTTTGTCTGAAAAAAAATAAATTAGATTTTTTTGTATGGAGCGAATCACGTTTATTTTTTTTTCTTCAATTGTACGAATATGTTAGGTGTATGGCGTGAGTATATGATAGCTAGGGTCATTCTCTATCCACGAAAAAATATATCAGCGCCGGCCATCCGCGGCCGCGCGAGTAATCATTCGGTAAAAAAATAATATTTTCTATGAAATTTTTTGCCTTTTAAAATCAATTCAAAGTCATATTTTCTGTCTCACTTGGCTGTTTTCACCTTTTTAGTTAAATATATAGTTTTAATAGCACATAGGTACTCACAACTAGTAATTCTGGAAGAGGTTAAGTTATTATTGCATGTTATCGGTGGCACCTGCATTGTGATTGATATTTGTTTGTGCGCTCGGTTAAGTGCATAACAAACGAGTCACCGAAAAATAATTGTCTCTGATTGGCTGTTATTTTTTTAACTACCTGCACATTATCTATTGTTATCGGTGGCACCTGCATTGTGATTGATGACTCATTTGTTTGTGCGCTCGTCTAAGCGCATAACTAATGAGTCATCGAAAAATGCTCGTCTCTGATTGGCTGAATAATTTTCAGTCATGCTAATATGTTCACTACTTGAGTAATTAACACTGACTATAAATACAAAGACATTCACTAAGTCCCTCTAGTTTCGCTCTTGTCGCTTATTTGTGAACACAGTGAAATACTTTTATTTTTATATTTACTTTAGAACTATGGCTGGATTTTGTACCAACCTAGATCTTTTTGTGAAATTAAGAAGTGGTGGTGATCTGAAAAATTATATGTTTCTATATGAAAGTATAATTTCTGTTTTGAATACCACAGTTTCTGAAGAAGACAAAAACCTAATTAAGGAGTTCTGTCGGCTTTTTTGTGTAAGCCTAAATAAAAAGTGGATAGAGTCAAGTAGAAATCAAAAAACTTTTATGAACCGTGTAAATAATCGCAAGTGGTTGGAAAAAAACATCAACTGGCCTGTTTGTGACAGTGTTGACCTGAGAAGTGAGTTGGGCTTTTCGGACATAGCCTTATCTGAGCCAGTGGATATGAATTCCCATGTTCCTAATCTTGCAGTATGTACTACGGAAGCGGGAACATCTACAGAAAAGGAGCACAGAAAACCGTTCGAAGACTTAAGTAATAAGCAAAAAAAAAGACGTTCTACTTCCATAGTAGAAGAAAATTCCGAGGAAGAGTTGCAGCACTGGTACTTAACAAAATTGAAAGACAACGGCAAAACGAATCTGGCAAAAGTGGTCGAATACCTTTCCAGTAATCCAGAAACGCTATCCGAAGTACACGAGCGACTATTCAAAAAGCAGAGCCTAAGTACTGTCTCTGAAGATAAGTGTTTAGCTCTTTACACATCACTTGCGCTCTCGAGATGGAAGTACTTAGCTCTTCGACAATTTCTGAATGAAGAAAACTGTGCTGCCTTTCCATCTTATCCAAAGCTCGTTAATGCCAAGAAAAGATGTTATCCACCACAAGAGAGTATGGAGATTACCGAAAAAGGAGCTCAAATTAAATTGCAAGCGCTATTGGACCACACTGTGGAGAGGATTTTACTAGATGTGAATTCTGTTGATAGGTCTCAAAATGAAGAACTCAAGTTGACCTGGAAATGGGGGCTTGATGGTTCTTCGTCGCAGAGTAACTATAAACAGAAAACGTCAAACACAGCTACAGAGTTCGGTGATTCATCAGTAGTCATGATAAGCATCGTCCCTCTTCGGCTAGTGTCTGGCTCATTATCTGGGAATGAAAATATAGTTTGGGAGAACCCCACACCTTGCTCAACTCTGTACTGTCGACCAGTGAAGTTCACATTCACTTCGGAGACAGCTGATTTTATAAAGTCTGAAGAGTCGGAGATGAAAAAACAAATTGATGAACGAATATCTACTCAGTGTGGAAATATTATTGTATCACATGAATTGCATATGACCATGATTGATGGAAAAGTGGCCAATATTATTGCTGAAGTACCATCATTTGCAACGTGCCCCATTTGCTTGGCAAAACCAAGTGAGATGAATAATTTAGACTCTTTGACTTCCAGACCACTTCGTGAAGATATTTACAAACAAGGAATTTCTTCACTGCATATGAAGATTCGGTGTATGGAATGTCTTCTCCATATATCTTATAATCTGGATTTTCAACGATGGACAGCTCGAGGCGAACATAAGGCTTTGAAACAAGCTAAAAAAAATACCACGCAACAAGAGTTTCGTGAGCAAACTGGAATGCTGATTGATATAGTCAAACAGGTATGTATTTAGTTCGTTTTATGTTTTTTGTGTATTATATCTCTATGTGTCGTATATTACAGTCTTTTTCCCCATTTCAGGGTTTTGGAACTACAAATGACGGGAATACTGCGAGGCGCTTTTTCCAAGATTACAAAACATCATCCAGAATAACAGGAATTGACGAAAATCTAATTTTCAGATTTTCCGTTATTCTACAAGCCATATCATCAGGCAAAAACATTGACTGTGAAAAATTTAGAAGATACTGTAGAGAAACAGCTGATGTATACGTGCAACACTATTCGTAGTACTACATGCCAGTTAGTGTACATAAACTTCTAATGCACGGTGCAGACATCTGTAACCACTTTGGTGTTTTGCCAATCGGTAAGTAAAAAATAAATAGAGTTTGATGTATAATTTGACTCGATTGCTTTTTGAAATTAAAATGCATGTACTTATTTCTTTTAGGTACCTTATCAGAAGAAGCTTCGGAAGCGCGTAATAAGGACTTCAGAAACGTCAGAGAGAGACACACTCGGAAAACGGACAGAATAGCAACAAACGAAGACATCCTCCATGGACTTCTAATAAGCTCTGATCCTCACATATCCTACATAAGGCCTAAAATAACGAAACAGGTTCATAGTGAGTTGTTGCCTGAAGCAATTCAGTTGTTACAGACTACCGAGCCTCCCTGTGACAGTGAGATTATGGAGGAAGAAGAATGCCTCATAGCAGAGTCCGAAAATTTGCCGGACCCACTTCTGGAATAAGAAATAAAGTGATCCGGCTATGGACTATTCCCACAAAAGCCCATCAGGGCTGGGAATATGACAAACAGCCCTTTTCAGGGCTACAATTATTTCACAATTTCCTTTCGATCATACGTACGATAACTTATACTATACTTTACATACGCTTGATTATGTAGATAATGATTATCAACGTCTTGCCCGTAAAAATTCAAACTATTTCACGTATATTTGATAAAATTAGTATACCCAGAAACTTATTACATGTTTATTTTACAATAGATAACGTGCAGGTAGTAAAAAAAATAACAGCCAATCAGAGACGACCATTTTTCGATGACTCATTAGTTATGCGCTTCTAGCCGAGCGCACAAACAAATGAGTCATCAATCACAATGCAGGTGCTACCGATAACAGTAGATAATGTGCAGGTAGTTAAAAAAATAACAACCAATCAGAGACAATTATTTTTCGGTGACTCGTTTGTTATGCATTTAGCCAAGCGCACAAACAAATGAGTCATCAATCACAATGCAGGTGCCACCGATAACATGCAATAATAACTTAACCTCTGCCAGAATTACTAGTTGTGAGTACCTATGTGCTATTAAAACTATATATTTAACTAAAAAGGTGAAAACAGCCAAGTGAGACAGAAAATATACTTTGAATTGATTTTAAAAGGCAAAAAAAATCATAGAAAATATTATTTTTTTACCGAATGATTACTCGCGCGGCCGCGGATGGCCGGCGCTGATATATTTTTTCCTGGATAGAGAATGACCCTAGCTATCATATACTCACGCCATACACCTAACATATTCGTACAATTGAAGAAAAAAAAATAAACGTGATTCGCTCCATACAAAAAAATCTAATTTATTTTTTTTCAGACAAACGATCAACTTTAGAAGAAATTTCACAAGAGTAAAAGTTGTCTGGAATATCATGAAGAATCACATAAAAAAATATCGAATCGATATTGGAACTTTGTTGCCCATGTCCACTAATTTTCAATATGGATCCACTGTGCGGCGCGTAGAGTCTGCTAACCCCACTACCCGAGTTGCATAGCTGTTCGGATGTATGCACCCACGTTTGACTGAGGACACAGTCGGAAAGTCAGACGGCTCTGCGGGCTTGGCCAGGCGGCCAAGCTCACTTAGCTGTCTGATAAGAAGGAAAAACAGCCAAGCGCCCTCTGAAATAAAACATATTTTTCTTGTTTCAAACTTAGTTTGTAATTTTTAGACTCGCTTAAATAAGCTCGGTAGAAAAATATATTGTATTGTAAATTATGTTTAAGAGTATAATAATTATCATGTGATGTTTGTTTATTATTTATTATGTTCTATTTTTTATGGTTTGTTACAGGCGTAAATTTATTTAAAAACGCGTGTTTACTATTTAGGCACGAAAAAAATCCGTAAAATTTCATAATTTTTATCATACATATTTAGCTATACTTAGTGAATAAGAAAATACCATCGTTTTTATAGTTTTGAAATAAAAACGATGTGTGTTGTGTTGATATGTGTGATTGTTGGGTATTTAAATCGATGTTCTTTTTTCTGTTTAGTGGAGATAAAAAACGGTCTCAGAAACGTTTCTTGCTTGTGGGAATTAAACATTTTTTGTTGCACTAATCATATTTAAAAAAAAACAACAATTGGTTTAATTGAGTAAGAAAGTTTTAAAATATCTTTAGCCTGCCTTCATTGGAAAAAGGATTGATAATTCAATTTCAAAAATTGTTTAAACTTTATTGGGCTTTTTGTTTTTTATTCCATTAAGATTTTCAAAAAATATTTGGGTAAATTAGGATTCGTCGAAGAAAATGTATTCGTTGCCGTTTCTGTTGTAAATATTTAGAAGTAATTGTGATTTCTAATTTGATCTTTATTGTCATTGTGGAAAATAATAATTTAACTCCAATATAGGTGTCAATATTTATGTATTCTCCTGCAACACAGTTTTAACCATCGCAGGAGCCAGGGAATTCCATATGCATATGTATGTGTAAAACTTTTTATGTTAATAAATAGATTGAAATTTAATTTATGTTAAATATGCATTAATTATATTGAAATTGCATAATATTTCAAAAACATTAATTTGTAAATAAAAAAATTTAGTGTATTCTATACAAAGTTTATTATTACATGCGTCCTACAACTATAATCCAAAAATACCAAAACTGCGTCCATACAACTTATTTTCGTTGTACTTTACCAAACAGTAACCTTTGCCAAACGTATTTATAATTAGAATCATTTATAATTAAATTACAAAAATTAGGTTATCATTGCTTTTACTATATTTCGGCAAATGGGGAAGCTACAACTTTAACCGATTGCCTAACCTTAACCTATACGAGGCGCCGATTGTCAGAATTCACATAATCAAGCAAGCAAGCTTTCACCAAATACAGCTCTACCACAGATTTCTTTCCTATTTTTGCGTCACTGGATCATAAATTCTCATTGTTAGTTGGATAATGTCAGAAGAAAAATATAACATCAACTAACTTCTCTGTGCAGGCGGATAAACACAGCGCTAAAAAATAAATTTTGGCACAAAGTTTGGCATATTGATTCATTTTAGCTTGGCAAGCAGCGCCACCTTGACCACTTAATGTCATACTACTATATAGGTCATACTTGTAACTGTGATAGGACTGAACTAGTATTAGCTGTCATCTGTCAAGCAAAACTACAGTTCTACGGGGATCGTTCAGTACCTCAACTTCAAAGATCTTTGTTTAAATAGTATAGTTGAATTTAATTTGTATAATGGTTAGGCCATTATGAAAATCATGAATCATGGTGGTGTACTAAAGTGTTATTGAAATTGAAATTGTTTATTTAAATAATTGATTTACAAAATTATTTATAACGATAAGTAATAACAATAATACTAGCTTCTTAATGTCTTATTGCCCCTCCCGTTTGCCTTGCAGTGTGACATAAATGGCTGATAATAATTAAACGTTTTATAGGTATCATAGTAGGTATCTATTAATATCTCAATACCAACGCGGAATTGGTCTGAAAAGAATTTAAAACAAATTTTAAAATCTCTTGTACTTTTAAAATCAAACTATTGCGTCTTTCTTTGCATTGCTGCATAAATCGGATAGACAGCCATTACATTGAATGGAACTGCCAAATATGAGTAATTTTATACCGCTATACACCCGCTTTAAGAAATAACTCTATTAGACCAAACTTAATAAATTTCCGCCGTTTCTACATCACGCTGTGCAGTAGCTGTAGTGCTGCATGAGTCTTTTGGCGCTTGAATGTCAATGACAGGAGGGCGCTGTTGGTAAACATTTGTGGAAATTTGTATTGAAAAAACAAGCTAGCGGTGTTAGTTCCGATTAAGACCACGTGCTAAATAACCATGCAGCATTATTCTATGGTGCAAATGACTTTAACGTTGTTTTAAAGTGATTTCATTTGATTCCATGCGATTATTAGCTTTTGCGTAGCGTTATGGAAGAAATACCGCAATTATGTCAGTATCGTTTAGGTTGGTACCGCACTTGTCCCAGCCTTTGATGGTCTATAAAAATCAAAATTTTTAGCTTCTCCACCGAAAAACTTACATTCAAATTGATGTTACTTTTAAAGAGGAACATTTCGCAACATGATAATATTAAGTAACCTTTTCGGCCACTTGCTGCTATTTATTGGATATTGTTCGTCTCGTTCGTACCGTCTATTATACCGTATCTGTAATATTTTTTTAAACGTTCCTCCACACTAGAAACTTTTGGCTCTGGTTTATGATTCACATGATCTATGGTTCATTTGACGCGAATTTTTAATATGATGCGTCTGTATGAGAGTTATATTAATCTCAAAATTGAAATTCTAGAACCACAGAGTGATGTTTCGCTACCAATAATTGTTTTTATTTCTGCACGCTACACCATCGCACAGTGGTTCCGTAGTAGGTCATAGGGCTCGGATGGCAATGACTGAGCTAAGCCATGATATCTGGCTCAGTTACCCACTAGTTGTCATAGTACTTGAGGGTATAAAAGGTTTTGCAATCTATTGTTCGCAACATTTAACCGTGTTATCACCACGCTAATTAGCCCAAGACGCGACGCGTGTGTTCAAGTATCAACTTGTCTGTGACCTGTTATTTTACAATGGACATTCAAGTTACAGGTATGTATTTATTACAGGTATGTATTTCTTTACTTTACTATTTTGCGTTTTCAATCTACCATTTTTTTAAAATAGAGTGCTACGCCGCACCATTTCTTACGTATTTTTTTCTGTATTTTTATGTCGAAACCTTTACTTATGTTTGTACCTACTTGTGTCATTGAGTTTGGTATAAAAATGTAGCTTAGAGTCTCAACTATTAGGTTCTAAAATATGTATTTGCGGAATGCTGCAGCCGTAAGGTGCAGCCAGGGTCTACGCTGCGCGCCTGGCCGCGTAGCGCTCGCTACGAAATATGTAATGTAGTTTGGTCCGCATTTAACTGTTTTCTTGTTTTGTTTTAGGTACTGGTATTGAGTGTTCTTTCAAAAGAATGCTTGTACTAGAAACTTGGCTCTCTATTAAGGATAGCAAATCCAACTTGAGCGGTGGGGTCAAGTTTTTCAAGCCCTGATGCAGTTGCTGCCTAATGTTGAGAATTTTATTACTGATGACTTGGAAAAAGAGTAACTAATCTTTGTACAAGATTTGTAGCTATATGGAAGCAAGTCTCTCGCAAATATTCTCAAATGGTCTCTAAATACAACATGTCCAGCAACAGTTTAGGTAACGACTTGGTCTAATAGTCGACAAACCGCGAAGTGGAGGAAGTGGCACATCCAACGAGGAAGACTTTGCCAAAAGGTTTTTTTCTAATTCAGCAATTTCAGCAAAAATATTTCGTCGATATTTATACAGGTTGATTTTTTCTAAATCAAACGGGCGTGGGCGGCCAAATCCGAAACTGAATAAAAGTGAAAAATGCTCATAAGAGTCTCGGGCCTATACTTGAAGACATAGTCTTCTGCTTAGCGTTCTCCGCGCAGACGTTTTTTCGTATTTCCACAACTGAAAAATGTACCTACAGCACAAACGACACATCCTGACCAGTCTCTTAATCCTTACAAAATAAACTTACGGGAGAGCCAGCATGGTGGGTGAACAACTTTTAACTGATTTCGCTTGTCACGCCATCGTAGCTGGCTGCTACGCGCTAAGACGTCATAGCAAAGTGCTACGCCTTCGGAGAACAGACGTAATGATAAGTTATGATGATATCAAGTTGACACCCACTTTTTAAAGCATATGATATTCTAACCTTACCGTCAAGTCCGACGCCTAGTAAGTGTAAATTATGTTTTCTGTTTCCAATAAGTTTTATTGCCATGGCTGGTTTCTCGAACATTATGTAGGTACGTGACGTAGTATCAAATAGCAAGTAAACACCGTGAAATACGCTGACTCGTTTTCACCACTGCGAGACTAAGTTGAGACTTACACCAATGAGTATAGTTCATTCGACATAGAGAAGGATCAGCAGTTGACATTATTCTATATTAGTGCTACAAGTATAATTGGGTTGGAATGATTCGGCAGAGTCGGGCGGCAGACTCGACTACTGTGTACTTTGGTTAGGTCTCTCTTGATACTGGTCACCGTGATTGAATTTCGGATAACAGGGTCATATTAGGGGAACAATAAATGAAGCAACACGAGGGAAATACCAATAAAGCAGCCAACAATTTTTTTAATAAAAAATACAAATTACGCTACGTAATTTCAGCTAGGTGTGTTGTTGGTACTTTAACAGTCTTGGTAGGCGCAAGCACGCCCGTATACTTGAGTAAACACATAATATTGCTGATTCCATATCACAGTAGGTACTGATCATATCACATGTAACGAAGTCTTCGGATTCCGCAATACTAAAACTCGGCCTTATGTTGTGGCTGCGACAACACAACTTCAGCTGGATACAGTGACGTTCTTGTCGTTGTAATGATCAACATCAGAGTAGACTGGAACCAGCACTGCACACCAAAACTGTAGTACCAAGTCAATTGTAGACACGTCGTATGATCTGTAAAAGCAAATATCATAAGTTAGTTTATTTTGCTTTACTTTATCTTAGTATTCAGCTGCATCCGGTCAGGTTGGAAACCAACCCCAACATAGTTGGAAAAAGGCTACGCAGATGATGATGATTCATTTTATAATTTATTTGTTACTAACGACCAGCCCCCCGCTTTAGCGAAGTGATAACAATTTATGTTTAAGTTTTTTTTCCGGTTCGCACCAGGCGAGCAGCGTGACTTCGAAGGACGCTTGAATAAATTTAATGTGTAACACAGCAGACAAATTAAGTGATACATATCAATACATGATCTACTAATCCGCTAGTGGTTCTGTTCCCTGCTTGAAGGTCAGACTAGTAGCTGTTTGCTGCCGTCGTGCAGCGCCTGGCTCACGACCGACGACTTGGAATCTGAAAAGATCGTCTTGAGCATTTTTAGATGTCTCAATAAAAAGCGATTGCTTCACCACCGATCGCTGTTTTTAGGGCACTCGACCCATAACGGTTTTGTAAAAACTGTAATACTCGTACATAACCGTTATGTGAGAGTATTAATCTTGCGCAAGAATCTGCTTACAATTATGTTGTTGTCTAAACCATATAAGCCTCCAATATGCGCGTCTACAGCTGCTAAGTCTAGTCTTAGGTCTTAGGTGTTGGCGGTAAGACTATATATATACAGGATGGTGCCGATAATACGACAATAAATTAAACTGCGTAAACCTCATGATCTTTTCAATCTTCATACAAAAATTCAATCGAATATATCCAGTAGTTTAGTCACAGGACATTTTTTTTCAGTTTCAGCATTTTCAACATGATGTAGATTATTAGGCTAGCACCGACAGATTAAAGACCCTCACATCGGTACAAACACTAAACACACTCATGTTGCCAACTCGCTATTTCAAAAACCTGTGGCAAGTTCGTTCCACAATTTTCATAATATTTCCTAAATTGATTAACTTATTGACATGAATCTTTTTGTATTATTGTTTTTAAATATAAACCTATCGTTTGAAACTACTTTCATTAAAATATCTGCACTAATTAAAATTCTCATTTTCAAGTTACGTAATTATATGAGACAAATTATCTAATTCATTTTTTGATCATTCGATTTGAGCCAAATCGCCGGCGGCGGAGCGTCACGCGGTTCCGACCCTTTGATCTAACCGACACACGGGTGCATGCACACGTCTTGTGAACTTGTTGCCAGTAACATGCAATTCATTGATGACACAAATCCCGAACGGAACAAATATAAAGGCCTACAGTTAGTTCTTCCGGATCTGGCTGTTAGTGTATGTGAGTTTAAATGTTTGAAAACGCCCACGATACAGGAGAAGTGCCTAGTGTGGGACGTTTTATTTAAAAAAATATTACCTTGCTTGTCGTGACATCAAGCCAAGCTGCATCAAACACTACGTGGTCTGCATACTGCATCTGTGGTACACCGACAAAAAAGGAACAGTTAAATTATGTTTAGTACTGCACATAAATTGATTCTGATAAATTTCATAAGTTTTATCTGATACAGACCATGACATTCAACGGATAAAATCACTAAATTAAGATGATTAAAAATGAATAACTTTAGCTCAAGTCCGAGCACCTTTTCACATCTAGCTCTATGCCACTAGAAAAACTACTTACAAAATTATAGATAAAACATTTATAAAGACAACACCAAATTTCTTACTTCTACTTTAAAATATGCATTATTTTAAAGTAGAAGTAAGAAATTTGGTTACATTTAATGCACTATTTGGATGCATTTAGCGTGTAGAAGAAATGCTCTTGCGCCAGTTGCTAAATCCTGTCGTCCAATCTGTAGTGCCTGATCATTGTAAACATATTTTATAAAATAAGTCCAGCAAAATACACATAAAGCTTAAACGCTCGTGCACTCCAACTTATGACATACTTTAAAATGTTGCTCTTTTTCAGGTCTTACATGATGAGAGGAAGAAAAAGAGGCATAAACGTAAGTAATATTACAGTTAGTTTGAAAATTCTATTCAAAATATGTATTTGTTGTCATATTTTCACGTAACAGTTATTTTGGCTCACATGCAGCAACAAGCAAAGTTAACATACCTGTGGTATTAACTTTCATAACAACGTCATCATCTTAAGCATTCAGTAAAATCAAATAACATTTAATAAAGGTAGTACTCACAGTACGCCTACCGCGACAGGATAACTTTTCTACACTGTCATCCGTTGCGGAATCATTGATTCTGAAAAAGATTGTAAAAATAAATAATGTATTTATCAACTGTGTTGTGTTGTATCAAACAAAGTTGTTAATACATTGTGGGCACTACCATTCCGTGAGTACTCGTATATCTAAAATATAACAGTGCCCTTGTTACTAGCTAGAATACATTTAAAATCTCTCATAATGAGGAAATGCGCTTGAAATTTTATGCTTCGTTTTAAACAAAACTCAGAATTGACAGAACAGTGCATATTTTGATGTTTTCCAACAACACTAAACCTAACAGTCTTAACACGGTAACCATAGACATTCTTTACTGAAATTCTACAAGATGAATTTATTTTTGATGATATAATGTCTCTTCAGGTTTAAATAATGCAGTAAGCTCCCTATGCATTATCCCAAATAAAAGTAATGATCTCGCGCCAGTTTCACACCCAACAGTTACGTTTCAAAACTGTCATGACCTGGTAACGGTGCTCCCTCAACGGAAAATTCGCCTGTAATTTAAAAACCTACGTCACATTTTGCAATTATTACATGTTCATATAAATACATGTTGTTTATTACAACATGTTCATATAGATATTATAGTTGGAAATATTTATAAGTTTTTCATTAATAGTTCAAACGTGTCAAGATTCGATTATTTTGCGAAAGCAAGTGATTGTTGAAAAATTTATCGTTAGAAGTTGCGCACTGTTCGACTCACAATGTTTGCAACTGAACTGTTGCAGTACCCCGATC
Source organism: Standfussiana lucernea (assembly GCA_964057025.1). Lineage (NCBI taxonomy): Eukaryota > Metazoa > Arthropoda > Insecta > Lepidoptera > Noctuidae > Standfussiana > Standfussiana lucernea. The sequence continues at coordinate 21,198,965 of OZ059784.1, forward strand.
CCTGAGGCACCCGTACCGGAGAACCCCGATTTCGATAAATATGATTACATTTCTTTCTTTTGTTTTTTCTATTGTTTTCAACTTGTACGGTCGACATAAAAAGTGCTTAAATGTATGTGTTTGAAATACATAAGAAGAAAGTAATTTATTTGAAAGAAGATCGGAATTTTGGGGCACGTTTAATTTCAAAAGCGTTCTTCGTTGAAAGTATGTACTTTGTATGAAGCAATCACGGGGCTTTTCTTTCCATATAGTATATTTTTTTTTAATAAGCTGCACAAAGTAAAAAAAGAAAAAAATATATATTTTGCTTAAGCTGAACATCTAAACGGAGTCATTTGGAACATCAAAACGTAAAAATAGTGACGTCCCATCAAATCTAAGCCATTTGCGGTAAGACTCCTCCTATCTTTGGAAGCCCAAGAGGTCTTTGATTCTAAGTCAGCCTCTTTTTCGATTCGTAACGTGTTTCATGTTACTAAATAACCATGTTATTAAATGAATTATTACCTGCTGTTATTAAAAATGTAAAGTACGAAAGTAACGTTTTTTTTTTGGAGAGAGGAACCTCCTAACAATACGAGCCGTGTCCAGGAGTACTGCTTTCTTAATCAAGCCCTTGATCCAACTGTCTAACGAGAGCCACCTCAGGTATTGGTCGATTCTCTTGGCAATTAAGCCATTGGCAATGATCACTGAGTTCACATCCCACCCATGTCGACAACTTCGCGAGCCAAATCAAGATATTTAATTATTGCTTATCTATCTTGGCTTTCACGAGGTTCTCGTCATGCGGGACTGTTATGTCAATAATATATAATCAATCCATCACCACTATATCAGGCTTATTAGCCACAATAGTCCTGTCAGTGATGATGGATTGATCCCAGTACAGTGTTAAATTGCTATTTTCGAGAATTGGGTCGGGCACCTATAGTGGGACCTACAGTGCGGCACTTCTGTTTTTACGTATTTTTTAAATTATGTTAATATTGGAACATGTGTGTGTGTTCCATGTAGGGTAGTCATTTTGATTTTCGGTATTGAAAATGCAACTATTGTTATAATAATTAAAACCTGTGATTGCTCTACGAGACTCTATATTGTATTCTCTAATTATAATATTTACCTTAACCAAGCAAGACTTACGTAATAAAATTTTATTTAACATTTCATCTGCTGACGGTACTTTTAAGCTAAACTGACTTTTGATTGACTTTCTCGAGATAAAAATAAATCGGGGTACTCCAGTACGGGTGCCTCGGGGATCGGGGTACTCAGGGACCAACCCATCTCAAAAGCTAAATACCAAAATCTTATACAAACCAATTTTCGTTGAAAATTCTTTTTACGTTCTACAACTCCACATTTTTCAGAATTTTCATTTTCTTACTTTCGTAGTTATTGAATAACCCTCTAACTTCTAAAGTAAGAGGAAGACAGTTCTGTAAAAAATAATATTGTTCATAAATCGGTTTTACATCTTAGCGCAAAGAAATGTCCACCGATTTAGCAAACAACTCACTCTTATCTTATTTAGTACGGCCCGGGTTCTTAAAGACAGTAAATGGACAATACTTTTTTTGACACAAGTAATAACAAGATTCATTTCAATCCATTTCATACAGATTTAAATTAACTACGTGGGGCTAGACGCTTGGACCTTCTTAGTAAATTTTCTGAGTGAGCGCAATCGCCAGTTAATCAAAACCTTTAGGGCACTTCCTGCATACCTAGAATCGTCAGTAATAATATATGTTATCATCCCATTTCGCCAGACTGGAGATTCACTCTTCGTTCTGTGGTGCAGGCCGGATAGAGTTCAGGAGTGCGGGTCTTCTCTCGACGTGCTGGATGGTGCAGTCCACCGATCACATAAAACCTGGAACTACAGGGTGTGTGTATATTTCTCACATTACTGTAGGTCCGGGCTCTCTGCGAAAGGAGGATCCTCGAAGATGATGGGTTGATTGGTCCTTAATTATGATAAAGCATTAAACGCAAAAGTACTCGGCCGTAAAATATGGCATAAAATATAACATCTAGTTTTAGTTAGGCATAGCAGTTCCTTGTTTTGGTTAGGCTCATACATAACCTGAAATGTAATGTGTGTATTTTTGAATTTCCTTCAGTTTTTTTTCTCGTTTATGAATAACTTGAAATTCGATGTTTTTATATTGTGGCGTAATAGTGTGACTTGTGTGCATTAAACGCCAATTTAGTCTGTTTATTTGTTAATCGTTGTGGATGAAATACATTGTTTAAATATAATTTATTGAACATTCCTATTTTCTTTAATTATTTATTAAATAATTTTCAAGGCTTAGATTTCTTTTGTAATCGGTAACTGAATATATGATAATTGTTCATTAAAATTTTCATGAAAATCACATTTATGAGTAAAGTAATTAAATATTCATTCGCAAATATCGGGAAATCGTCTAAGTAAAAGTTGAAGATTGCCATTTTTCACGAAATGTTTGACGGTCCATGACGTTCACCGTAAATATAAAAATATATTTTTGTATTAACTACTTACAGGCAACAAAAATTAAAAAATACTCTTTAAATATTGATTATTGCTGACGAAGATGGAATGGGGCCGCTGGAAAATTTACTAAAATAATCGTAATTTTGACGTTAACTTTCGTTACTTTTTCAGCAACAATTTAGTCTTGCAAGTATCCTTAAATAGTTTTTTAGATATTATACCTCATTAAATAGCTACTTAAAGAAATGTTTGATCAATAATTTTTACATTGAGTTTCTTACATAATGATTATTTGCCTAATGTAACTACCTCTTACTTTTTATTTCATTATAATGAAAACTGATTAACTTATAATTTTGTATTGATCTGAGGATTTTCAACTTATTCTTGTTTTGTGGGGTCGTTTTCGGCACACTGAAAAAAAAACTTGCAGGACTAAAAATTACTGTCAAAGCCCTTAACTGCAATTACTAATCAGGGACATCATGTGAAAATTCTAAAAATCGGTGTCAAAAAGAATTCTGGACATGGTATGGGTTTAAATAATAATAGAATTATATCAAATTTTTTTTTTTTGTATTAATGACTGTCAGAAATGTAATGATTTTTATACACTTACTTTGCATTTACTGATACAACTTCGACTGCACTCGCTTCTGGCTCGGTGAGGCGCTCTTGTTTATTTTGTGTTGGCCTCCATCTGAAATGTAGGCGAACGCAATCTTTACTTATTATTTAATGAATATTGTATGATTACTAAAACCCATCCCTCTCTCCAATATTTTTAAATATAACTGTCAACAATACTAGTATTCTATTTTAAATCAAGCGTCGCCTGGCGCACGATCCCGACTCGCCTTTAAACGCGCGAGCCTTTAAAAAATGATAATAGGGTCCTATTTTCAATTCAGCGAGTAATTTGCTTACGCATTTTTCACTCTGTCTGGACTGACTGTAAGGCAGTTGTTTGTCAAGTATAATTGAAGCAAGGAACAATGTTCATACTGAGTTTTTTGAACTAGTACGAAATTATTTACTGTATCCTCACAGGACCACCTTTTAAGTTGAAAACTGGTTGAGCCACTACTGTCGCGTGATACCTACGCTTTATTAGCACTTCAACAACCATGCTTTGCAATTTACATGTTTTATTTACTACGATTTGTTGTATCTTTTGTTGCTTAATAATGCAATGAGTTCAATTCAATGCATTTTCTGATCTTTAAAGTGATTGTCTTGCATCACAATTATTACGACAGTTATGTTTAAAAGCTGTCCTAGTGTAATGTGGCGCTTGATATTTTAATTTTAATCAATAGAAACACTATATAACTAATATTATACTCACTTTCTTGAAGTTCATTTTGTTTGTCGACTAGACCACTTTTTGTACAAGCAGTTGTTTGACCGCCAGCCGCCAGTGTGTGTGTGCGTCAGCACGAGCTTCACAGCTGAAGCGTTTTAAAGGCCTGAAAAACATTTGAATCACTTTGGTGGAGATATAAATAAGAGGAAGTCTGAAAGTGGCACCGGTGACTGAAAAGTTGTATGGTAATCGGTTGTCGTGCCATGAGTATGTAGTGCGGAGGAATGAGGAAAATATCGTAAGGAATGTTTTGAGTACGAATGGGTATAAGAGTAGAGGAAGACCGAAGATGTGAAGAATTTGTGAAGGATGATAATTATGGCAAGGGAGGAGTTGTCTGATGAGATGACAAGTATTAGAGAAGTATAGAATAAGAAGACATGCTGCGTCGACCCCAAATAATATGGGATAAGGGCAGGACACTGATGTAAATTATGATGGATATGCACATAAAATTAAACAAAACATTCTCTTAATAACACGCTTCGATCTAATTGTAAAGTATAAGTAACACGTGATGTCATTATTATTTTGACATTCTAAAACAATTTTGTACATGCAAATTTGAAACTTACCACGACAGAATCGCTATAAAAGAGAGTTAAATGTAGAATCAAACCGGTTTTGGTATCGTTATTGCAATAAAATAGCGGTGCTTTAATGGGTTAGAATTCAATTCTATCCTCACTGAAATTCGGGTACTTACATTGCTCCGGTTCTGACAATCAGGCACACATACGAATTATGTGTGTACTGTGATGAGATAGGGCGTCGTTGTGGCTTGTCATGGTCTCCGTCCTGGATGACGATGGTAAGCAAACAGTTACTCAATTGCATCCTGCTCTGCAATGATCGTTTCAATCACCGTCTGGAATGTAAGCGAAGGCAATCTAAGCAAGTCCAGATACTCAATGTGCATCGTAGTAACATTAACATTTTTATGACGATATTTTGTTACTTCTGGAAATTATTAATGCAATAAGTTTCTATTCATTATGCCATTCTAAAAGTAATGGTCTCGCGTCCCATGTAACATGACCATACACATACCTATGTATTATGTTGAGGGTATGACGCTTGAATGTTTTGTTAGTTTTATACAACACTCGACAAAAAGGAAGGAGTGCTTATTACTATGCTCCCAGGCCACAGTAAAGCATGAATAGGTTTTCTTCTTTAAAGCCTATACAAGGTGTAAAAAGACCCTTCACGAAGCCGTCAACCAAGCATTCTGTACATCGAACTAAGTAACTCTCCGCAAAAGTATTTTCTAAAGATCTACATAAGAAAAATTAACTTTAAAACTAAACTAACTACTACTTTGTATTTTATGTACCTTTTCCGTAACAAAATATATGAGTTTTTATATCAATTAAAGTAGAGATAAAATAAAATAAAATCATTTTTGCAAAAAAAAACCGACTTCCAAAAAAAAAAAACTAAAAAAAGTGGAAAATAACTTTACTTTCGGAAGTCGGTGACTATTGTTTGTTTCATTGACTTTTTTGCCACTGACTTCCGAAAGTAAAGTTATTTTCCACTTTTTTTAGTTTTTTTTTGGAAGTCGGTTTTTTTTGCAAAAAAGTTTTTATTTTACCCTTTTTTGGTATCGCATCACACACAATCCTTGTCAAGTATCAATTTCGCAATTTCTTTTACTTGGATCACATATCTTTTCCAGCTATTTTGATTTCAAAACCACACTGCTAAACCGATTTCGATGAAATTTCTATGGGACCAATCGGGAAGTAGATCCATTCAGATAAAAGAAGAATTTTTCAAATCGGTTCATAAATGACGAAGATATGAGGTAACAAACACAAAAAAAAAAACAAAAAAACACACAACCAAATTGAGAACCTCCTACTTTTTTTGAAGTCAGTTAAAAAAAGAAACACTTAACCGCGCTTTTCTCGAAACCGCCATTTTGCAAGTACTGCATTTACTATTACGAGGGCAGCATTGCCATCTCGTGAGTAAACAGAAGAGTAATATGTGCTGTTTCACTCCTCCGGTCCAAAATAATTTTGAACAATGTAAAACTGTTACCCTTTACGACAATATTTTGCTATAAAACAAAATTGTTCTGTATCGAGTTTTAATGTTGCGTTCTTTTCTGCATCAACAGTTAAGAAAAACATGTCATGTATTCGGAGAACGCTTCTCATTTTTCCTAAAGGCCATTGTATTCGTTTATAGTAATACCAATGTATCTAGCTGAGATATAACTCTCAAAACGCACTCAAGTGCGCTACAATTCAAAATATAGTTTAAAACAAAACCTAGCAAAACGTACGTAACGATTTTTGCCCTCCAGTTTTACAAGAGAGAGAGGGACGGAAAAAGTATATAAATAAACGATTTTAGTGGGAAACGTTTTTTGAATCTCTTTGGCGCTCAATCGATGTGGTAAATGTGTGGCAACGAACAACGTTATAATTGAGATTTATTAATGATTCACTGCATGTTAACAGCATCACTTCATTAGCAAGCAACTGCGGACGTAAAGTCTACCGGATTAAGCTACCACGGGTTCATGTTTGTACTAGATTCGCTTTGTTGAAGACATTTTGGATCCGAAGAATATTGGTAATGAATCGAATATAGATCTTAATGCAATGAAATGCCCACCGCTCTTTCGTGCGCAATAAATCACTCTATCAGAGCTAACATAAATTTGGATACTTACGTCTCTCAGGATTTGCTTTGGTTCTGTCAGTCAACGACCCAGATTATCACTGTAGTCGCTTGACACAGCAGTCCATCCCAGTCGATCAATCACTTAACGCTGTATCATCACGGACTCTGGAAGAAGTGCGGTGGACTGTATCATATCGTGGTCTTCAATTCACTTTTAACCTGAAATGGGCATTCCATACTAAAATGAGTATTTTTTTCATGATGAAGTTTCTCACTTCTTGTTTAAATAATGTTATAAGCTCCTATGCATTATTCCAAATACAAGTAATGAAATAGCGCCAGTTTACAACAGTTTTGTATGAAAACTGTAATGTCCTGGTGAGGATGCTCATGTGCCTGTAATTTCCAAGATTCGATGTTTTTCCAAAAATAAGTTACAAAATGTATCGTTTCAGGTTGCGCACCGTACTCGTAAGGCTCGGTTCGATTCATTCAATGATGAATTAAAGCTTGCAGCTGAACTGTTACATTATTACTGGCAAATGCCTCCGTTTGATAGAGCGCCTTCACATGGCGCTTGTAAATTAAACTTAGTTGTAAACGACGGCAATAATAATTAAAAAAAAAACTAGCCAAGTGTGACAGACAGCACAAAGGGTTCCCGTAGCACCAAAAAATGTAATAATAATATAATTTTACAACCAATAGCAAAACTAAATTTGTTTTCATAGTAGGTATGTTACTGAAAAACAAAGTTACTGCTGTAATTTAAAACGAAAAACTCCCATATCTGAAAACCTAAATACCAAATCTTATTCAAACCAATTATTGTTAAAAGTTGATTTTACGTTCAAAAATCAAAAATTTTCAGAATTTTCCTCTTCATACTTAAGGAATTAGAGAGAGGCCCTCTAATTTCTAAAGTAAGAGGAAGAAAGTTCTGAATTCCGAGTTTGTCTGTCCGCCCGTATGTCACAGCATTTTTACACTGAGACTATTGGCACCACACAGTTGAATTTTTGGAGAGTAGGTGCCATCTATAAATCGCTACACAAATATGATGTGAAATAACTAAAAAAATTGGGTTGGCTGTCCATACTTGTAACTGATGATTGAAATAAAAAGTCTAGGTACGTGTATAACTGTGTGGGGGTGTCTATCGATAGCTTTTAAAACATTATATCGAGATTTCAAGAATACTTTTATCTTAAGTCAATGGTTGATGAGATAATTATTTGCTTCCAAAGTCGTAAAAATTGTCCCTCCTCTAATTTCTAAACAATGAAAAATAACATTCTGAAAAACAATTAGGTTCGTAGAACATAAAAAACCTTTCAAGAAAAGTTGGTTTGAATAAGAATTGATGATTAGATTTTTAGATATGGGACTTTTCCATAATAAGAAAAACAAATATAGTTTTGCTATTGAATATTGAATATATATTGTCATATACATATATCCTATGTGTTATTCCAGACTATAATCTATCTCTGTTCCAAATTTCATGCAGATCCGTTAAGCCGTTCTGGCGTGATTGAGTTTACATCCATCCATCCATCCAAAGTTTCGTATTTATAATATTAGTATAGATAGCATATTGTTGCAGCTCCTGCAGCCTGTGGTACAGGATTATCCTAGTACAGGCATCTAACATAATTATACCTACATTGTTAATTTCAGATTCTTATAGCATTTTACCTTTTGAGTTTCTGAATAAAGATTTATTTTATTTTTTATTGAGTACATAAATATTGTTAGGTGCTTCGTGTGTACGACTCGCATTTGGCCAGTATTATTTGGTTAAAAAAAAACAGTTTCTTATGCAGGTTTTTAATAAATATACAATATTCAAAATTTTAAACTGGTGTTTTTAATTGCAAATAAAAACATGCTAACGGAGCCCATTTCATGCAAATTTAAATTTACTACTTGGGCTGGACCCTTGGAGATGCTTGGTCAAATTTCTAAGTCAACGCAATCGCCAGTAAATCAAAACCTTTAGGTTACTTCTTGTATACCTAGAATCGGCGGAGCTTCTTGTATACCTAGATCGTTTGTATGTTAGGCAATAAATTCGAGATGAGTTGGGTATCATCCCATTTGGCCAGACTGGAGATTCACTCTTCGTTCTTTTGTGCAGGCCGGATAGAGTTCAGGAGTGCGGGTCTTCTCTCGACGTGCTGGATGGTGCAGTCCACCGATCACATAAAACCTGGAACTACAGGGTGTGTGTATATTTCTCACATTACTGTAGGTCCGGGCTTTCTGCGAAAGGGGGATCCTCGAAGATGATGGGTTGATTGGTCCTTAATTATGATAAAGCATGAAACGCAAAAGTACTCGGCCGTAAAATATGACACATCTAGTTTTAGTTAGGCATAGCAGGTCCTTGTTTCGGTTACGCTGGTACATAACCTGAAATGTAATGTGTGTAGATCGAAGTTAAAAAAAACGCCGCTCGCGTCTATTTTTAAATTTCTTTCAGATTTTTTTTCTCGTTTATCAATAACTTGAAATTCGATGTTTTTATATTGTGGCATAATAGTGTGACTTGTGTGCATTAAACGCCAATTTAGTCTGTTTATTTGTTAATCGTTGTGGATGAAATACATTTTTTAAATATAATTTATTGAACATTCCTATTTTTTTTAATTATTTATTAAATAATTTTCAAGGCTAAGATTTCTTTTGTAATCGGTAACTGAATATATGATAATTGTTCAATAAATTTTTCATGAAAATCACATTTATGAGTAAAGTAACTAAATATTCATTCGCAAATATCGGGAAATCGTCTAAGTAAAAGTTGAAAATTGCCATTTTTCACCAAATGTTTGACGGTCCATGACGTTCACCGTAAATATAAAAATACCTTTTTGTATTAACTAATAAAAGGCAACAAAAATTAAAAAATACTCTTTAAATATTTATTATTGCTGACGAAGATGGAATGGGGCCGCTGGAAAATTTACTAAAATAATCGTAATTTTGACGTTAACTTTCGTTACTTTTTCAGCAATAATTTATTCTTGCAAGTATCCTTAAATATTTTTTTGATATCATATCTCATTAGATAGCTACTTAAAGAAATGTTTGATCAATAATTTGTACATTGAGTTTCTTACATAATGATTATTTGCCTAATGTAACTAACTACCTCTTATTTTTTATTTCATTATAATGAAAACTGATTAACTTATAATTTTGTATTGATCTGAGGATTTTCAACTCATACTTGTTTTGTGGGGTCGTTTTCGGCACACTGAAAAAAAAACTTGCAGGACTAAAAATTACTGTCAAAGCCCTTAACTGCGATTACTAATCTCACGTAAAAATTATAAAAATCGGTGTCAAAAAAAGTTCTGGACATGGTATGGGTTAAAATAATAATATATTTATCAAATTTAGTTTTTTTTTATTTGTTTTAATGACTGTCAGAAATGTAATGATTTTTATACACTTACTTTGCATTGCTCAGGATTTTCATTGGAAGTTACTGATACAACTTCGACTGCACTCGCTTCTGGCTCGGTGAGGCGCTCTTGTTTATTTTGTGTTGGCCTCCGTCTGAAATGTAGGCGAACGCAATCTTTACTTTTTATTTAATGAATATTGTACGAGTACTAAAACCCATCCCTCTCTCCAATATTTTTAAACATAATTGTCAACAATACTAGTATTCTGTTTTAAATCAAGCGTCGCCTGGCGCACGATCCCGACTCGCCTTTAAACGCACGAGCCTTTAAACAATGATAATAGGGTCCTATTTTCAATTCAGCGAGTAATTTGCTTACGCATTTTTCACTCTGTCTGGACTGACTGTAAGGCAGTTGTTTGTCAAGTATAATTGAAGCAAGGAACAATGTTCATACTGAGTTTTTTGAACTAGTACGAAATTATTTACTGTATCCTCACAGGACCACCTTTTAAGTTGAAAACTGGTTGAGCCACTACTGTCGCGTGATACCTACGCTTTATTAGCACTTCAACAACCATGCTTTGCAATTTACATGTTTTATTTACTACGATTTGTTGTATCTTTTGTTGCTTAATAATGCAATGAGTTCAATTCAATGCATTTTCTGATCTTTAAAGTGATTCTCTTGCATCACAATTATTACGACAGTTGTGTTAAAAAGCTGTCCTAGTGTAATGTGGCGCTTGATATTTTAATTTTAATCAATAGAAACACTATCTAACTAATATTATACTCACTTTCTTGAAGTTCATTTTGTTTGTCGACTAGACCACTTTTCGTACAAGCAGTTGTTTGACCGCCAGCCGCCAGTGTGTGTGTGCGTCAGCACGAGCTTCACAGCTGAAGCATTTTAAAGGCCTGAAAAACATTTGAATCACTTTGGTGGAGATATAAATAAGAGGAAGTCTGAAAGTGGCACCGGTGACTGAAAAGTTGTATGGTAATCGGTTGTCGTGCCATGAGTATGTAGTGCGGAGGAATGAGGAAAATATCGTAAGGAATGTTTTGAGTACGAATGGGTATAAGAGTAGAGGAAGACCGAAGATGTGAAGAATTTGTGAAGGATGATAATTATAGCAAGAAAGGAGTTGTCTGATGAGATGACAAGTATTAGAGAAGTATAGAATAAGAAGACATGCTGCGTCGACCCCAAATAATATGGGATAAGGGCAGGACACTGATGTAAATTATGATGGATATGCACATAAAATTAAACAAAACATTCTCTTAATAACACGCTTCGATCTAATTGTAAAGTATAAGTGACACGTGATGTCATTATTATTTTGACATTCTAAAATAATTTTGTACATGCAAATCTGAAACTTACCACGACAGAATCGCTATAAAAGAGAGTTAAATGTAGAATCAAACCGGTTTTGGTATCGTTATTGCAATAAAATGGCGGTGCTTTAATGGGTTAGAATTCAATTCTATCCTCACTGAAATTCGGGTACTTACATTGCTCCGGTTCTGACAATCAGGCACACATACGAATTATGTGTGTACTGTGACGAGATAGGGCGTCGTTGTGGCTTGTCATGGTCTCCGTCCTGGATGACGATGGTAAGCAAACAGTTACTCAATTGCATCCTGCTCTGCAATGATCGTTTCAATCACCGTCTGGAATGTAAGCGAAGGCAATCTAAGCAAGTCCAGATACTCAATGTGCATCGTAGTAACATTAACATTTTTATGACGATATTTTGTTACTTCTGGAAATTATTAATGCAATAAGTTTCTATGCATTATGCCATTCTAAAAGTAATGGTCTCGCGTCGCATGTAACATGACCATACACATACCTATGTATTATGTTGAGGGTATGACGCTTGAATGTTTTGTTAGTTTTATACAACACTCGACAAAAAGGAAGGAGTGCTTATTACTATGCTCCCAGGCCACAGTAAAGCATGAATAGGTTTTCTTCTTTAAAGCCTATACAAGGTGTAAAAAGACCCTTCACGAAGCCGTCAACCAAGAATTCTGTACATCGAACTAAGTAACTCTCCGCAAAAGTATTTTCTAAAGATCTACATAAGAAAAATTAACTTTAAAACTAAACTAACTACTACTTTGTATTTTATGTACCTTTTCCGTAACAAAATATATGAGTTTTTATATCAATTAAAGTAGAGATAAAATAAAATAAAATCATTTTTGCAAAAAAAAACCGACTTCCAAAAAAAAAAAACTAAAAAAAGTGGAAAATAACTTTACTTTCGGAAGTCGGTGACTATTGTTTGTTTCATTGACTTTTTTGCCACTGACTTCCGAAAGTAAAGTTATTTTCCACTTTTTTTAGTTTTTTTTTGGAAGTCGGTTTTTTTTGCAAAAAAGTTTTTATTTTACCCTTTTTTGGTATCGCATCACACACAATCCTTGTCAAGTATCAATTTCGCAATTTCTTTTACTTGGATCACATATCTTTTCCAGCTATTTTGATTTCAAAACCACACTGCTAAACCGATTTCGATGAAATTTCTATGGGACCAATCGGGAAGTAGATCCATTCAGATAAAAGAAGAATTTTTCAAATCGGTTCATAAATGACGAAGATATGAGGTAACAAACACAAAAAAAAAAACAAAAAAACATACAACCAAATTGAGAACCTCCTACTTTTTTTGAAGTCAGTTAAAAAAAGAAACACTTAACCACGCTTTTCTCGAAACTGCCATTTTGCAAGTACTGCATTTACTATTACTAGGGCAGCATTGCCATCTCGTGAGTAAACAGAAGAGTAATATGAGCTTTTTCACTCCTCCAGTCCAAAATAATTTTGAACAATGTAAAACTGTTACCCTTTACGCCAATTTTGCTATAAAACAAAATTGTTCTGTATCGAGTTTTAATGTTGCGTTCTTTTCTGCATCAACAGTTAAGAAAAACATGTCATGTATTCGGAAAACGCTTCTCATTTTTCCTAAAGGCCATTGTATTCGTTTATAGTAATACCAATGTATCTAGCTGAAATATAACTCTCAAAACGCACTCAAGTGCGCTACAATTCAAAATATAGTTTAAAACAAAACCTAGCAAAACGTACGTAACGATTTTTGCCCTACAGTTTTACAAGAGAGAGAGGGACGGAAAAAGTATATAAATAAACGATTTTAGTGGGAAACGTTTATTGAATCTCCTTGGCGCTCAATCGATGTGGTAAATGTGTAGCAACGAACAACGTTATAATTGAGATTTATTAATGATTCACTGCATGTTAACAGCATCACTTCATTAGCAAGCAACTGCGGACGTAAAGTCTACCGGATTAAGCTACCACGGGTTCATGTTTGTACTAGATTCGCTTTGTTGAAGACATTTTGGATCCGAAGAATATTGGTAATGAATCGAATATAGATCTTAATGCAATGAAATTCCCACCGCTCTTTCGTGCGCAATAAATCACTCTATCAGAGCTAACATAAATTTGGATACTTACATCTCTTAGGATTTGCCTTGGTTCTGTCAGTCAACGATCCAGATTATCACTGTTGTCGCTTGTCACAGCAGTCCATCCCAGTCGATCAATCACTTAACGCTGTATCATCACGGACTCTGGAAGAAGTGCGGTGGACTGTAACATATCGTGGTCTTCAATTCACTTTTAACCTGAAATGGGCATTCCATACTAAAATGAGTATTTTTATCATGATGAAAGTTTCTCACTTCTTGTTTAAATAATGTTTTAAGCTCCTATGCATTATTCCAAATACAAGTAATGAAATAGCGCCAGTTTACAACAGTTTTGTATGAAAACTGTAATGTCCTGGTGAGGATGCTCATGTCCCTGTAATTTCCAAGATTCGATGTTTTTCCAAAAATAAGTTACAAAATGTATCGTTTCAGGTTGCGCACCGTACTCGTAAGGCTCGGTTCGATTCATTCAATGATGAATTAAAGCTTGCAGCTGAACTGTTACATTATTACAGGCAAATGCCTCCGTTTGATAGAGCGCCTTCACATGGCGCTTGTAAATTAAACTTAGTTGTAAACGACGGCAATAATAATAAAAAAAACTAGCCAAGTGTGACAGACAGCACAAAGGGTTCCCGTAGCACCAAAAAATTTAATAATAATATAATTTTACAACCAATAGCAAAACTAAATTTGTTTTCATAGTAGGTATGTTACTGAAAAACAAAGTTACTGCTGTAATTTAAAACGAAAAACTCCCATATCTGAAAACCTAAATACCAAATCTTATTCAAACCAATTATTGTTAAAAGTTGATTTTACGTTCAAAAATCAAAAATTTTCAGAATTTTCCTCTTCATACTTAAGGAATTAGAGAGAGGCCCTCTAATTTCTAAAGTAAGAGGAAGAAAGTTCTGAATTCCGAGTTTTTTTGTCTGTCCGCCCGTATGTCACAGCATTTTTACACTGAGACTATTGGCACCACACAGTTGAATTTTTGGAGAGTAGGTGCCATCTATAAATCGCTACACAAATATGACGTGAAATAATTAAAAAAAATTGGGTTGGCTGTCCATACTTGTAACTGATGATTGAAATAAAAAGTCTAGGTACGTATATAACTATGTGGGGGTGTCAATCGATAACTTTTAAAACATTATATCGAGATTTCAAGAATACTTTTATCTTAAGTCAATGGTTGATGAGATAATTATTTGCTTCCAAAGTCGTAAAAATTGTCCCCCCTCTAATTTCTAAACAATGAAAAAGAACAATCTTAAAAAAAAATTAGGTTCGTAGAACGTAAAAAACCCTTCAAGAAAAGTTCGTTTGAATAAGATTTGATAATTAGATTTTGAGATATGGGACCTTTCCATCAAACTGCCGCAGTAGTCATTTACATAATAAGAAAAACAAATATAGTTTTGCAATTGAATATATATTTGCATATATATCCCATGTGACTATAATCTATCTCTGTTCCAAATTTCATGCAGATCCGTTGAGCCGTTCTGGCGTGATTGAGTAAAAAAACATCCATCCATCCAAACTTTCGCATTTATAATATTAGTATAGATAGCATATTGTTGCAGCTCCTGCAGCCTGTGGTACAGGATTATCCTAGTACAGGCATCTAACATTATTATATCTACATTGTTAATTTCGGATTCTTATTGTATTTTACCTTTTGAGTTTCTGAATAAAGATTCATTTTATTTTTTATTGAGTACATAAATATTGTTAGGGGCTTCGTGTGTACGACTCGCATTTGGCCAGTATTATTTGGTTAAAAAAAAACAGTTTCTTATGCAGGTTTTTAATAAATATACAATATTAAAAATTTTAAACTGGTGTTTTTAATTGCAAATAAAAACATGCTACCGGACCCCATTTCATGCTAATTTAAATTTACTACTTGGGCTGGACCCTTGGAGATGCTTGGTCAAATTTCTAAGTCAACGCAATCGCCAGTAAATCAAAACCTTTAGGTTACTTCTTGTATACCTAGAATCGGCGGAGCTTCTTGTATACCTAGATCGTTTGTATGTTAGGCAATAAATTCGAGATGAGTTGGGTATCATCCCATTTGGCCAGACTGGAGATTCACTCTTCGTTCTGTTGTGCAGGCCGGATAGAGTTCAGGAGTGCGGGTCTTCTCTCGACGTGCTGGATGGTGCAGTCCACCGATCACATAAAACCTGGAACTACAGGGTGTGTGTATATTTCTCACATTACTGTAGGTCCGGGCTCTCTGCGAAAGGAGGATCCTCGAAGATGATGGGTTGATTGGTCCTTAATTATGATAAAGCATTAAACGCAAAAGTACTCGGCCGTAAAATATGACACATCTAGTTTTAGTTAGGCATAGCAGTTCCTTGTTTCGGTTACGCTCGTACATAACCTGAAATGTAATGTGTGTAGATCGAAGTTAAAAAAAACGCCACTCGCGCCTATTTTTAAATTTCCTTCAGATTTTTTTTCTCGTTTATGAATAACTTGAAATTCTCGGCCGTAAAATATGGCATAAAATATAACATCTAGTTTTAGTTAGGCATAGCAGTTCCTTGTTTTGGTTAGGCTCATACATAACCTGAAATGTAATGTGTGTATTTTTTAATTTCCTTCAGTTTTTTTTCTCGTTTATGAATAACTTGAAATTCGATGTTTTTATATTGTGGCGTAATAGTGTGACTTGTGTGCATTAAACGCCAATTTAGTCTGTTTATTTGTTAATCGTTGTGGATGAAATACATTTTTTAAATATAATTTATTGAACATTCCTATTTTTTTAAATTATTTATTAAATAATTTTCAAGGCTAAGATTTCTTTTGTAATCGGTAACTGAATATATGATAATTGTTCATTAAAATTTTCATGAAAACACAGTTATGAGTAAAGTAACTAAATATTCATTCGCAAATATCGTGAAATCGTCTAAGTAAAAGTTGAAGATTGCCATTTTTCACCAAATGTTTGACGGTCCATGACGTTCACCGTAAATATAAAAATACCTTTTTGTATTAAAAGGCAACAAAAATTAAAAAATACTCTTTAAATATTTATTATTGCTGACGAAGATGGAATGGGGCCGCTGGAAAATTTACTAAAATAATCGTAATTTTGACGTTAACTTTCGTTACTTTTTCAGCAATAATTTATTCTTGCAAGTATCCTTAAATATTTTTTTTGATATCATATCTCATTAGATAGCTACTAAAGAAATGTTTGATCAATAATTTGTACATTGAGTTTCTTACATAATGATTATTTGCCTAATGTAACTACCTCTTATTTTTTATTTCATTATAATGAAAACTGATTAACTTATAATTTTGTATTGATCTGAGGATTTTCAACTCATACTTGTTTTGTGGGGTCGTTTTCGGCACACTGAAAAAAAAACTTGCAGGACTAAAAATTACTGTCAAAGCCCTTAACTGCGATTACTAATCTCACGTGAAAATTCTAAAAATCGGTGTCAAAAAAAGTTCTGGACATGGTATGGGTTAAAATAATAATTAATAATTAATATATTTATCAAATTTTGTTTTTTTTTTTTATTTTAATGACTGTCAGAAATGTAATGATTTTTATACACTTACTTTGCATTGCTCAGGATTTTCATTGGAAGTTACTGATACAACTTCGACTGCACTCGCTTCTGGCTCGGTGAGGCGCTCTTGTTTATTTTGTGTTGGCCTCCGTCTGAAATGTAGGCGAACGCAATCTTTACTTTTTATTTAATGAATATTGTACGAGTACTAAAACCCATCCCTCTCTCCAATATTTTTAAACATAATTGTCAACAATACTAGTATTCTGTTTTAAATCAAGCGTCGCCTGGCGCACGATCCCGACTCGCCTTTAAACGCACGAGCCTTTAAACAATGATAATAGGGTCCTATTTTCAATTCAGCGAGTAATTTGCTTACGCATTTTTCACTCTGTCTGGACTGACTGTAAGGCAGTTGTTTGTCAAGTATAATTGAAGCAAGGAACAATGTTCATACTGAGTTTTATGAACTAGTACGAAATTATTTACTGCATCTTCACAGGACCACCTTTTAAGTTGAAAACTGGTTGAGCCACTGCTGTCGCGTGGTACCTACGCTTTATTAGCACTTCAACAACCATGCTTTGCAATTTACATGTTTTATTTACTACGATTTGTTGTATCTTTTGTTGCTTAATAATGCAATGAGTTCAATTCAATGCATTTTCTGATCTTTAAAGTGATTCTCTTGCATCACAATTATTACGACAGTTGTGTTAAAAAGCTGTCCTAGTGTAATGTGGCGCTTGATATTTTAATTTTAATCAATAGAAACACTATCTAACTAATATTATACTCACTTTCTTGAAGTTCATTTTGTTTGTCGACTAGACCACTTTTCGTACAAGCAGTTGTTTGACCGCCAGCCGCCAGTGTGTGTGTGCGTCAGCACGAGCTTCACAGCTGAAGCATTTTAAAGGCCTGAAAAACATTTGAATCACTTTGGTGGAGATATAAATAAGAGGAAGTCTGAAAGTGGCACCGGTGACTGAAAAGTTGTATGGTAATCGGTTGTCGTGCCATGAGCATGTAGTGCGGAGGAATGAGGAAAATATCGTAAGGAATGTTTTGAGTACGAATGGGTATAAGAGTAGAGGAAGACCGAAGATGTGAAGAATTTGTGAACGATGATAATTATAGCAAGAAAGGAGTTGTCTGATGAGATGACAAGTATTAGAGAAGTATAGAATAAGAAGACATGCTGCGTCGACCCCAAATAATATGGGATAAGGGCAGGACACTGATGTAAATTATGATGGATATGCACATAAAATTAAACAAAACATTCTCTTAATAACACGCTTCGATCTAATTGTAAAGTATAAGTGACACGTGATGTCATTATTATTTTGACATTCTAAAATAATTTTGTACATGCAAATCTGAAACTTACCACGACAGAATCGCTATAAAAGAGAGTTAAATGTAGAATCAAACCGGTTTTGGTATCGTTATTGCAATAAAATGGCGGTGCTTTAATGGGTTAGAATTCAATTCTATCCTCACTGAAATTCGGGTACTTACATTGCTCCGGTTCTGACAATCAGGCACACATACGAATTATGTGTGTACTGTGACGAGATAGGGCGTCGTTGTGGCTTGTCATGGTCTCCGTCCTGGATGACGATGGTAAGCAAACAGTTACTCAATTGCATCCTGCTCTGCAATGATCGTTTCAATCACCGTCTGGAATGTAAGCGAAGGCAATCTAAGCAAGTCCAGATACTCAATGTGCATCGTAGTAACATTAATATTTTTATGACGATATTTTGTTACTTCTGGAAATTATTAATGCAATAAGTTTCTATGCATTATGCCATTCTAAAAGTAATGGTCTCGCGTCGCATGTAACATGACCATACACATACCTATGTATTATGTTGAGGGTATGACGCTTGAATGTTTTGTTAGTTTTATACAACACTCGACAAAAAGGAAGGAGTGCTTATTACTATGCTCCCAGGCCACAGTAAAGCATGAATAGGTTTTCTTCTTTAAAGCCTATACAAGGTGTAAAAAGACTCTTCACGAAGCCGTCAACCAAGCATTCTGTACATCGAACTAAGTAACTTTCCGCAAAAGTATTTTCTAAAGATCTACATAAGAAAAATTAACTTTAAAACTAAACTAACTACTACTTTGTATTTTATGTACCTTTTCCGTAACAAAATATATGAGTTTTATATCAATTAAAGTAAAGATTAAAAAAAAGAAACACTTAACGGGGTTTTTTCGAAACCGCCATTTTGCAAGTACTGCATTTACTATTACGAGGGCAGCATTGCCATCTCGTGAGTAAACAGAAGAGTAATATGTGCTGTTTCACTCCTCCGGTCCAAAATAATTTTGAACAATGTAAAACTGTTACCCTTTACGACAATATTTTGCTATAAAACAAAATTGTTCTGTATCGAGTTTTAATGTTGCGTTCTTTTCTGCATCAACAGTTAAGAAAAACATGTCATGTATTCGGAGAACGCTTCTCATTTTTCCTAAAGGCCATTGTATTCGTTTATAGTAATACCAATGTATCTAGCTGAGATATAACTCTCAAAACGCACTCAAGTGCGCTACAATTCAAAATATAGTTTAAAACAAAACCTAGCAAAACGTACGTAACGATTTTTGCCCTCCTGTTTGACAAGAGAGAGAGGGACGGAAAAAAGTATATAAATAAACGATTTTAGTGAGAAACATTTTTTGAATCTCCTTGGCGCTCAATCGATGTGGTAAATGTGTGGCAACGAACAACGTTATAATTGAGATTTATTAATGATTCACTGCATGTTAACAGCATCACTTCATTAGCAAGCAACTGCGGACGTAAAGTCTACCGGATTAAGCTACCACGGGTTCATGTTTGTACTAGATTCGCTTTGTTGAAGACATTTTGGATCCGAAGAATATTGGTAATGAATCGAATATAGATCTTAATGCAATGAAATGCCCACCGCTCTTTCGTGCGCAATAAATCACTCTATCAGAGCTAACATAAATTTGGATACTTACGTCTCTTAGGATTTGCCTTGGTTCTGTCAGTCAACGACCCAGATTATCACTGTAGTCGCTTGACACAGCAGTCCATCCCAGTCGATCAATCACTTAACGCTGTATCATCACGGACTCTGGAAGAAGTGCGGTGGACTGTATCATATCGTGGTCTTCAATTCACTTTTAACCTGAAATGGGCATTCCATACTAAAATGAGTATTTTTTCATGATGAAAGTTTCTCACTTCTTGTTTAAATAATGTTATAAGCTCCTATGCATTATTCCAAATACAAGTAATGAAATAGCGCCAGTTTACAACAGTTTTGTATGAAAACTGTAATGTCCTGGTGAGGATGCTCATGTGCCTGTAATTTCCAAGATTCGATGTTTTTCCAAAAATAAGTTACAAAATGTATCGTTTCAGGTTGCGCACCGTACTCGTAAGGCTCGGTTCGATTCATTCAATGATGAATTAAAGCTTGCAGCTGAACTGTTACATTATTACAGGCAAATGCCTCCGTTTGATAGAGCGCCTTCACATGGTGCTTGTAAATTAAACTTAGTTGTAAAGACGGCAATAATAATAAAAAAAAAACTAGCCAAGTGTGACAGACAGCACAAAGGGTTCCCGTAGCACCAAAAAATTTAATAATAATATAATTTTACAACCAATAGCAAAATTAAATTTGTTTTCATAGTAGGTATGTTACTGAAAAACAAAGTTACTGCTGTAATTTACAACGAAAAACTCCCATATCTGAAAACCTAAATACCAAATCTTATTCAAACCAATTATTGTTAAAAGTTGATTTTACGTTCAAAAATCAAAAATTTTCAGAATTTTCCTCTTCATACTTAAGGAATTAGAGAGAGGCCCTCTAATTTCTAAAGTAAGAGGAAGAAAGTTCTGAATTCCGAGTTTGTCTGTCCGCCCGTATGTCACAGCATTTTTACACTGAGACTATTGGCACCACACAGTTGAATTTTTGGAGAGTAGCCATCTATAAATCGCTACACAAATATGATGTGAAATAACTAAAAAAATTGGGTTGGCTGTCCATACTTGTAACTGATGAATGATGATTGAATAAAAAGTCTAGGTACATGTATAACTGTGTGGGGGTGTCTATCGATAGCTTTTAAAACATTATATCGAGATTTCAAGAATACTTTTATCTTAAGTCAATGGTTGATGAGATAATTATTTGCTTCCAAAGTCGTAAAAATTGTCCCTCCTCTAATTTCTAAACAATGAAAAATAACATTCTGAAAAACAATTAGGTTCGTAGAACGTAAAAAACCTTTCAAGAAAAGTTGGTTTGAATAAGGTTTGATGATTAGATTTTTAGATATGGGACTTTTCCATAATAAGAAAAACAAATATAGTTTTGCTATTGAATATTGAATATATATTTTCATATACATATATCCTATGTATTATTCCAGACTATAATCTATCTCTGTTCCAAATTTCATGCAGATCCGTTAAGCCGTTCTGGCGTGATTGAGTTTACATCCATCCATCCATCCAAAGTTTCGTATTTATAATATTAGTATAGATAGCATATTGTTGCAGCTCCTGCAGCCTGTGATACAGGATTATACTAGTACAGGCATCTAACATTATTATACCTACATTGTTAATTTCAGATTCTTATTGTATTTTACCTTTTGAGTTTCTGAATAAAGATTTATTTTATTTTTTATTGAGTACATAAATATTGTTAGGTGCTTCGTGTGTACGACTCGCATTTGGCCAGTATTATTTGGTTAAAAAAAAAAACAGTTTCTTATGCAGGTTTTTAATAAATATACAATATTCAAAATTTTAAACTGGTGTTTTTAATTGCAAATAAAAACATGCTAACGGAGCCCATTTCATGCAAATTTAAATTTACTACTTGGGCTGGACCCTTGGAGATGCTTGGTCAAATTTCTAAGTCAACGCAATCGCCAGTAAATCAAAACCTTTAGGTTACTTCTTGTATACCTAGAATTGGCAGTAATAACGTTTGTATGTTAGGCAATAAATTCGAGATGAGTTGGGTATCATCCCATTTGGCCAGACTGGAGATTCACTCTTCGTTCTGTTGTGCAGGCCGGATAGAGTTCAGGAGTGCGGGTCTTCTCTCGACGTGCTGGATGGTGCAGTCCACCGATCACATAAAACCTGGAACTACAGGGTGTGTGTATATTTCTCACATTACTGTAGGTCCGGGCTCTCTGCGAAAGGAGGATCCTCGAAGATGATGGGTTGATTGGTCCTTAATTATGATAAAGCATTAAACGCAAAAGTACTCGGCCGTAAAATATGACACATCTAGTTTTAGTTAGGCATAGCAGTTCCTTGTTTCGGTTACGCTCGTACATAACCTGAAATGTAATGTGTGTAGATCGAAGTTAAAAAAAACGCCACTCGCGCCTATTTTTAAATTTCCTTCAGATTTTTTTTCTCGTTTATGAATAACTTGAAATTCTCGGCCGTAAAATATGGCATAAAATATAACATCTAGTTTTAGTTAGGCATAGCAGTTCCTTGTTTTGGTTAGGCTCATACATAACCTGAAATGTAATGTGTGTATTTTTTAATTTCCTTCAGTTTTTTTTCTCGTTTATGAATAACTTGAAATTCGATGTTTTTATATTGTGGCGTAATAGTGTGACTTGTGTGCATTAAACGCCAATTTAGTCTGTTTATTTGTTAATCGTTGTGGATGAAATACATTTTTTAAATATAATTTATTGAACATTCCTATTTTTTTAAATTATTTATTAAATAATTTTCAGGGCTAAGATTTCTTTTGTAATCGGTAACTGAATATATGATAATTGTTCATTAAAATTTTCATGAAAACACAGTTATGAGTAAAGTAACTAAATATTCATTCGCAAATATCGTGATATCGTCTAAGTAAAAGTTGAAGATTGCCATTTTTCACCAAATGTTTGACGGTCCATGACGTTCATCGTAAATATAAAAATACCTTTTTGTATTAACTACTTACAGGCAACAAAAATTAAAAAATACTCTTTAAATATTGATTATTGCTGACGAAGATGGAATGGGGCCGCTGGAAAATTTACTAAAATAATCGTAATTTTGACGTTAACTTTCGTTACTTTTTCAGCAATAATTTATTCTTGCAAGTATCCTTAAATATTTTTTGATATCATATCTCATTAGATAGCTACTTAAAGAAATGTTTGATCAATAATTTGTACATAGAGTTTCTTACATAATGATTATTTGCCTAATGTAACTACCTCTTACTTTTTATTTCATTATAATGAAAACTGATTAACTTATAATTTTGTATTGATTTGAGGATTTTCAACTCATACTTGTTTTGTGGGGTCGTTTTCGGCACACTGAAAAAAAAACTTGCAGGACTAAAAATTACTGTCAAAGCCCTTAACTGCGATTACTTATCTCATGTGAAAATTCTAAAAATCGGTATCTAAAAAAGTTCTGGACATGGTATGGGTTTAAATAATAATATATTTATATCATAATTTTGTTTTTTTTTTTATTTTAATGACTGCCAGAAATGTAATGATTTTATACACTTACTTTGCATTGCTCAGGATTTTCATTGGAAGTTACTGATACAACTTCGACTGCACTCGCTTCTGGCTCGGTGAGGCGCTCTTGTTTATTTTGTGTTGGCCTCCGTCTGAAATGTAAGCGAACGCAATCTTTACTTTTTATTTAATGAATATTGTACGAGTACTAAAACCCATCCCTCTCTCCAATATTTTTAAACATAATTGTCAACAATACTAGTATTTTGTTTTAAATCAAGCGTCGCCTGGCGCACGATCCCGACTCGCCTTTAAACGCGCAAGCCTTTAAACAATGATAATAGGGTCCTATTTTCAATTCAGCGAGTAATTTGCTCGCGCATTTTCCATTCCGTCTGTAAGCATACTGACTGTAAGGCAGTTGTTTGTCAAATATAATTGAAGCAAGGAACAATGTTCATACTGAGTTTTTTGAACTAGTACGAAATTATTTACTGTATCCTCACAGGACCACCTTTTAAGTTGAAAACTGGTTGAGCCACTACTGTCGCGTGATACCTACGCTTTATTAGCACTTCAACAACCATGCTTTGCAATTTACATGTTTTATTTACTACGATTTGTTGTATCTTTTGTTGCTTAATAATGCAATGAGTTCAATTCAATGCATTTTCTGATCTTTAAAGTGATTCTCTTGCATCACAATTATTACGACAGTTGTGTTAAAAAGCTGTCCTGGTGTAATGTGGCGCTTGATATTTTAATTTTAATCAATAGAAACACTATCTAACTAATATTATACTCACTTTCTTGAAGTTCATTTTGTTTGTCGACTAGACCACTTTTCGTACAAGCAGTTGTTTGACCGCCAGCCGCCAGTGTGTGTGTGCGTCAGCACGAGCTTCACAGCTGAAGCATTTTAAAGGCCTGAAAAACATTTGAATCACTTTGGTGGAGATATAAATAAGAGGAAGTCTGAAAGTGGCACCGGTGACTGAAAAGTTGTATGGTAATCGGTTGTCGTGCCATGAGCATGTAGTGCGGAGGAATGAGGAAAATATCGTAAGGAATGTTTTGAGTACGAATGGGTATAAGAGTAGAGGAAGACCGAAGATGTGAAGAATTTGTGAACGATGATAATTATAGCAAGAAAGGAGTTGTCTGATGAGATGACAAGTATTAGAGAAGTATAGAATAAGAAGACATGCTGCGTCGACCCCAAATAATATGGGATAAGGGCAGGACACTGATGTAAATTATGATGGATATGCACATAAAATTAAACAAAACATTCTCTTAATAACACGCTTCGATCTAATTGTAAAGTATAAGTGACACGTGATGTCATTATTATTTTGACATTCTAAAATAATTTTGTACATGCAAATCTGAAACTTACCACGACAGAATCGCTATAAAAGAGAGTTAAATGTAGAATCAAACCGGTTTTGGTATCGTTATTGCAATAAAATGGCGGTGCTTTAATGGGTTAGAATTCAATTCTATCCTCACTGAAATTCGGGTACTTACATTGCTCCGGTTCTGACAATCAGGCACACATACGAATTATGTGTGTACTGTGACGAGATAGGGCGTCGTTGTGGCTTGTCATGGTCTCCGTCCTGGATGACGATGGTAAGCAAACAGTTACTCAATTGCATCCTGCTCTGCAATGATCGTTTCAATCACCGTCTGGAATGTAAGCGAAGGCAATCTAAGCAAGTCCAGATACTCAATGTGCATCGTAGTAACATTAATATTTTTATGACGATATTTTGTTACTTCTGGAAATTATTAATGCAATAAGTTTCTATGCATTATGCCATTCTAAAAGTAATGGTCTCGCGTCGCATGTAACATGACCATACACATACCTATGTATTATGTTGAGGGTATGACGCTTGAATGTTTTGTTAGTTTTATACAACACTCGACAAAAAGGAAGGAGTGCTTATTACTAAGCTCCCAGGCCACAGTAAAGCATGAATAGGTTTTCTTCTTTAAAGCCTATACAAGGTGTAAAAAGACTCTTCACGAAGCCGTCAACCAAGCATTCTGTACATCGAACTAAGTAACTTTCCGCAAAAGTATTTTCTAAAGATCTACATAAGAAAAATTAACTTTAAAACTAAACTAACTACTACTTTGTATTTTATGTACCTTTTCCGTAACAAAATATATGAGTTTTATATCAATTAAAGTAAAGATTAAAAAAAAGAAACACTTAACGGGGTTTTTTCGAAACCGCCATTTTGCAAGTACTGCATTTACTATTACGAGGGCAGCATTGCCATCTCGTGAGTAAACAGAAGAGTAATATTATGTGCTGTTTCACTCCTCCGGTCCAAAATAATTTTGAACAATGTAAAACTGTTACCCTTTACGACAATATTTTGCTATAAAACAAAATTGTTCTGTATCGAGTTTTAATGTTGCGTTCTTTTCTGCATCAACAGTTAAGAAAAACATGTCATGTATTCGGAGAACGCTTCTCATTTTTCCTAAAGGCCATTGTATTCGTTTATAGTAATACCAATGTATCTAGCTGAGATATAACTCTCAAAACGCACTCAAGTGCGCTACAATTCAAAATATAGTTTAAAACAAAACCTAGCAAAACGTACGTAACGATTTTTGCCCTCCTGTTTGACAAGAGAGAGAGGGACGGAAAAAAGTATATAAATAAACGATTTTAGTGAGAAACATTTTTTGAATCTCCTTGGCGCTCAATCGATGTGGTAAATGTGTGGCAACGAACAACGTTATAATTGAGATTTATTAATGATTCACTGCATGTTAACAGCATCACTTCATTAGCAAGCAACTGCGGACGTAAAGTCTACCGGATTAAGCTACCACGGGTTCATGTTTGTACTAGATTCGCTTTGTTGAAGACATTTTGGATCCGAAGAATATTGGTAATGAATCGAATATAGATCTTAATGCAATGAAATGCCCACCGCTCTTTCGTGCGCAATAAATCACTCTATCAGAGCTAACATAAATTTGGATACTTACGTCTCTTAGGATTTGCCTTGGTTCTGTCAGTCAACGACCCAGATTATCACTGTAGTCGCTTGACACAGCAGTCCATCCCAGTCGATCAATCACTTAACGCTGTATCATCACGGACTCTGGAAGAAGTGCGGTGGACTGTATCATATCGTGGTCTTCAATTCACTTTTAACCTGAAATGGGCATTCCATACTAAAATGAGTATTTTTTCATGATGAAAGTTTCTCACTTCTTGTTTAAATAATGTTATAAGCTCCTATGCATTATTCCAAATACAAGTAATGAAATAGCGCCAGTTTACAACAGTTTTGTATGAAAACTGTAATGTCCTGGTGAGGATGCTCATGTGCCTGTAATTTCCAAGATTCGATGTTTTTCCAAAAATAAGTTACAAAATGTATCGTTTCAGGTTGCGCACCGTACTCGTAAGGCTCGGTTCGATTCATTCAATGATGAATTAAAGCTTGCAGCTGAACTGTTACATTATTACAGGCAAATGCCTCCGTTTGATAGAGCGCCTTCACATGGTGCTTGTAAATTAAACTTAGTTGTAAAGACGGCAATAATAATAAAAAAAAAACTAGCCAAGTGTGACAGACAGCACAAAGGGTTCCCGTAGCACCAAAAAATTTAATAATAATATAATTTTACAACCAATAGCAAAATTAAATTTGTTTTCATAGTAGGTATGTTACTGAAAAACAAAGTTACTGCTGTAATTTACAACGAAAAACTCCCATATCTGAAAACCTAAATACCAAATCTTATTCAAACCAATTATTGTTAAAAGTTGATTTTACGTTCAAAAATCAAAAATTTTCAGAATTTTCCTCTTCATACTTAAGGAATTAGAGAGAGGCCCTCTAATTTCTAAAGTAAGAGGAAGAAAGTTCTGAATTCCGAGTTTGTCTGTTCGCCCGTATGTCACAGCATTTTTACACTGAGACTATTGGCACCACACAGTTGAATTTTTGGAGAGTAGGTGCCATCTATAAATCGCTACACAAATATGATGTGAAATAACTAAAAAAATTGGGTTGGCTGTCCATACTTGTAACTGATGATTGAAATAAAAAGTCTAGGTACGTGTATAACTGTGTGGGGGTGTCTATCGATAGCTTTTAAAACATTATATCGAGATTTCAAGAATACTTTTATCTTAAGTCAATGGTTGATGAGATAATTATTTGCTTCCAAAGTCGTAAAAATTGTCCCTCCTCTAATTTCTAAACAATGAAAAATAACATTCTGAAAAACAATTAGGTTCGTAGAACGTAAAAAACCTTTCAAGAAAAGTTGGTTTGAATAAGGTTTGATGATTAGATTTTTAGATATGGGACTTTTCCATAATAAGAAAAACAAATATAGTTTTGCTATTGAATATTGAATATATATTTTCATATACATATATCCTATGTATTATTCCAGACTATAATCTATCTCTGTTCCAAATTTCATGCAGATCCGTTAAGCCGTTCTGGCGTGATTGAGTTTACATCCATCCATCCATCCAAAGTTTCGTATTTATAATATTAGTATAGATAGCATATTGTTGCAGCTCCTGCAGCCTGTGGTACAGGATTATACTAGTACAGGCATCTAACATTATTATACCTACATTGTTAATTTCAGATTCTTATTGTATTTTACCTTTTGAGTTTCTGAATAAAGATTTATTTTATTTTTTATTGAGTACATAAATATTGTAAGGTGCTTCGTGTGTACGACTCGCATTTGGCCAGTATTATTTGGTTAAAAAAAAAAACAGTTTCTTATGCAGGTTTTTAATAAATATACAATATTCAAAATTTTAAACTGGTGTTTTTAATTGCAAATATAAACATGCTAACGGAGCCCATTTCATGCAAATTTAAATTTACTACTTGGGCTGGACCCTTGGAGATGCTTGGTCAAATTTCTAAGTCAACGCAATCGCCAGTAAATCAAAACCTTTAGGTTACTTCTTGTATACCTAGAATTGGCAGTAATAACGTTTGTATGTTAGGCAATAAATTCGAGATGAGTTGGGTATCATCCCATTTGGCCAGACTGGAGATTCACTCTTCGTTCTGTTGTGCAGGCCGGATAGAGTTCAGGAGTGCGGGTCTTCTCTCGACGTGCTGGATGGTGCAGTCCACCGATCACATAAAACCTGGAACTACAGGGTGTGTGTATATTTCTCACATTACTGTAGGTCCGGGCTTTCTGCGAAAGGGGGATCCTCGAAGATGATGGGTTGATTGGTCCTTAATTATGATAAAGCATGAAACGCAAAAGTACTCGGCCGTAAAATATGACACATCTAGTTTTAGTTAGGCATAGCAGGTCCTTGTTTCGGTTACGCTCGTACATAACCTGAAATATAATGTGTGTAGATCGAAGTTAAAAAAAACGCCGCTCGCGTCTATTTTTAAATTTCTTTCAGATTTTTTTTCTCGTTTATCAATAACTTGAAATTCGATGTTTTTATATTGTGGCGTAATAGTGTGACTTGTGTGCATTAAACGCCAATTTAGTCTGTTTATTTGTTAATCGTTGTGGATGAAATACATTTTTTAAATATAATTTATTGAACATTCCTATTTTTTTTTTAATTATTTATTAAATAATTTTCAAGGCTAAGATTTCTTTTGTAATCGGTAACTGAATATATGATAATTGTTCAATAAATTTTTCATGAAAATCACATTTATGAGTAAAGTAACTAAATATTCATTCGCAAATATCGGGAAATCGTCTAAGTAAAAGTTGAAGATTGCCATTTTTCACCAAATGTTTGACGGTCCATGACGTTCACCGTAAATATAAAAATACCTTTTTGTATTAAAAGGCAACAAAAATTAAAAAATACTCTTTAAATATTTATTATTGCTGACGAAGATGGAATGGGGCCGCTGGAAAATTTACTAAAATAATCGTAATTTTGACGTTACCTTTCGTTACTTTTTCAGCAATAATTTATTCTTGCAAGTATCCTTAAATATTTTTTTGATATCATATCTCATTAGATAGCTACTTAAAGAAATGTTTGATCAATAATTTGTACATTGAGTTTCTTACATAATGATTATTTGCCTAATGTAACTACCTCTTATTTTTTATTTCATTATAATGAAAACTGATTAACTTATAATTTTGTATTGATCTGAGGATTTTCAACTCATACTTGTTTTGTGGGGTCGTTTTCGGCACACTGAAAAAAAAACTTGCAGGACTAAAAATTACTGTCAAAGCCCTTAACTGCGATTACTAATCTCACGTGAAAATTCTAAAAATCGGTGTCAAAAAAAGTTCTGGACATGGTATGGGTTAAAATAATAATTAATAATTAATATATTTATCAAATTTTGTTTTTTTTTTTTTATTTTAATGACTGTCAGAAATGTAATGATTTTTATACACTTACTTTGCATTGCTCAGGATTTTCATTGGAAGTTACTGATACAACTTCGACTGCACTCGCTTCTGGCTCGGTGAGGCGCTCTTGTTTATTTTGTGTTGGCCTCCGTCTGAAATGTAGGCGAACGCAATCTTTACTTTTTATTTAATGAATATTGTACGAGTACTAAAACCCATCCCTCTCTCCAATATTTTTAAACATAATTGTCAACAATACTAGTATTCTGTTTTA
Source organism: Standfussiana lucernea (assembly GCA_964057025.1). NCBI lineage: Eukaryota > Metazoa > Arthropoda > Insecta > Lepidoptera > Noctuidae > Standfussiana > Standfussiana lucernea. The sequence continues at coordinate 21,229,070 of OZ059784.1, forward strand.
AATCAAGCGTCGCCTGGCGCACGATCCCGACTCGCCTTTAAACGCACGAGCCTTTAAACAATGATAATAGGGTCCTATTTTCAATTCAGCGAGTAATTTGCTTACGCATTTTTCACTCTGTCTGGACTGACTGTAAGGCAGTTGTTTGTCAAGTATAATTGAAGCAAGGAACAATGTTCATACTGAGTTTTATGAACTAGTACGAAATTATTTACTGCATCTTCACAGGACCACCTTTTAAGTTGAAAACTGGTTGAGCCACTGCTGTCGCGTGGTACCTACGCTTTATTAGCACTTCAACAACCATGCTTTGCAATTTACATGTTTTATTTACTACGATTTGTTGTATCTTTTGTTGCTTAATAATGCAATGAGTTCAATTCAATGCATTTTCTGATCTTTAAAGTGATTCTCTTGCATCACAATTATTACGACAGTTGTGTTAAAAAGCTGTCCTAGTGTAATGTGGCGCTTGATATTTTAATTTTAATCAATAGAAACACTATCTAACTAATATTATACTCACTTTCTTGAAGTTCATTTTGTTTGTCGACTAGACCACTTTTCGTACAAGCAGTTGTTTGACCGCCAGCCGCCAGTGTGTGTGTGCGTCAGCACGAGCTTCACAGCTGAAGCATTTTAAAGGCCTGAAAAACATTTGAATCACTTTGGTGGAGATATAAATAAGAGGAAGTCTGAAAGTGGCACCGGTGACTGAAAAGTTGTATGGTAATCGGTTGTCGTGCCATGAGCATGTAGTGCGGAGGAATGAGGAAAATATCGTAAGGAATGTTTTGAGTACGAATGGGTATAAGAGTAGAGGAAGACCGAAGATGTGAAGAATTTGTGAACGATGATAATTATAGCAAGAAAGGAGTTGTCTGATGAGATGACAAGTATTAGAGAAGTATAGAATAAGAAGACATGCTGCGTCGACCCCAAATAATATGGGATAAGGGCAGGACACTGATGTAAATTATGATGGATATGCACATAAAATTAAACAAAACATTCTCTTAATAACACGCTTCGATCTAATTGTAAAGTATAAGTGACACGTGATGTCATTATTATTTTGACATTCTAAAATAATTTTGTACATGCAAATCTGAAACTTACCACGACAGAATCGCTATAAAAGAGAGTTAAATGTAGAATCAAACCGGTTTTGGTATCGTTATTGCAATAAAATGGCGGTGCTTTAATGGGTTAGAATTCAATTCTATCCTCACTGAAATTCGGGTACTTACATTGCTCCGGTTCTGACAATCAGGCACACATACGAATTATGTGTGTACTGTGACGAGATAGGGCGTCGTTGTGGCTTGTCATGGTCTCCGTCCTGGATGACGATGGTAAGCAAACAGTTACTCAATTGCATCCTGCTCTGCAATGATCGTTTCAATCACCGTCTGGAATGTAAGCGAAGGCAATCTAAGCAAGTCCAGATACTCAATGTGCATCGTAGTAACATTAACATTTTTATGACGATATTTTGTTACTTCTGGAAATTATTAATGCAATAAGTTTCTATGCATTATGCCATTCTAAAAGTAATGGTCTCGCGTCGCATGTAATATGACCATACACATACCTATGTATTATGTTGAGGGTATGACGCTTGAATGTTTTGTTAGTTTTAAACAATACTCGACAAAAAGGAAGGAATGCTTATTATTATGCTCCCAGGCCACAGTAAAGCATGAATAGGTTTTCTTCTTTAAAGCCTATACAAGGTGTAAAAAGACCCTTCACGAAGCCGTCAACCAAGCATTCTGTACATCGAACTAAGTAACTCTCCGCAAAAGTATTTTCTAAAGATCTACCTAAGAAAAATTAACTTTAAAACTAAACTAACTACTACTTTGTATTTTATGTACCTTTTCCGTAACAAAATATATGAGTTTTTATATCAATTAAAGTAGAGATTAAAAAAAAGAAACACTTAACCGCGCTTTTCTCGAAACCGCCATTTTGCAAGTACTGCATTTACTATTACGAGGGCAGCATTGCCATCTCGTGAGTAAACAGAAGAGTAATATGTGCTGTTTCACTCCTCCGGTCCAAAATAATTTAATTGTTGTTTTGTTTTTTAATTGTTTTGAACAATGTAAAACTGTTACCCTTTACGACAATATTTTGCTATAAAACAAAATTTTTCTGTATCGAGTTTTAATGTTGCGTTCTTTTCTGCATCAACAGTTAAGAAAAACATGTCATGTATTCGGAGAACGCTTCTCATTTTTCCTAAAGGCCATTGTATTCGTTTATAGTAATACCAATTTATCTAGCTGAGATATAACTCTCAAAACGCACTCAAGTGCGCTACAATTCAAAATATAGTAACAAAACCTAGCAAAACGTACGTAACAATTTTTGCCCTCCAGTTTTACAAGAGAGAGAGAGGGACGGAAAAAGTATATAAATAAACGATTTTAGTGGGAAACGTTTTTTGAATCTCTTTGGCGCTCAATCGATGTGGTAAATGTGTGGCAACGAACAACGTTATAATTGAGATTTATTAATGATTCACTGCATGTTAACAGCATCACTTCATTAGCAAGCAACTGCGGACGTAAAGTCTACCGGATTAAGCTACCACGGGTTCATGTTTGTACTAGATTCGCTTTGTTGAAGACATTTTGGATCCGAAGAATATTGGTAATGAATCGAATATAGATCTTAATGCAATGAAATGCCCACCGCTCTTTCGTGCGCAATAAATCACTCTATCAGAGCCAACATAAATTTGGATACTTACGTCTCTTAGGATTTGCCTTGGTTCTGTCAGTCAACGACCCAGATTATCACTGTAGTCGCTTGACACAGCAGTCCATCCCAGTCGATCAATCACTTAACGCTGTATCATCACGGACTCTGGAAGAAGTGCGGTGGACTGTATCATATCGTGGTCTTCAATTCACTTTTAACCTGAAATGGGCATTCCATACTAAAATGAGTATTTTTTCATGATGAAAGTTTCTCACTTCTTGTTTAAATAATGTTATAAGCTCCTATGCATTATTCCAAATACAAGTAATGAAATAGCGCCAGTTTACAACAGTTTTGTATGAAAACTGTAATGTCCTGGTGAGGATGCTCATGTGCCTGTAATTTCTAAGATTCGATGTTTTTCCAAAAATAAGTTACAAAATGTATCGTTTCAGGTTGCGCACCGTACTCGTAAGGCTCGGTTCGATTCATTCAATGATGAATTAAAGCTTGCAGCTGAACTGTTACATTATTACAGGCAAATGCCTCCGTTTGATAGAGCGCCTTCACATGGCGCTTGTAAATTAAACTTAGTTGTAAACGACGGCAATAATAATAAAAAAAACTAGCCAAGTGTGACAGACAGCACAAAGGGTTCCCGTAGCACCAAAAAATGTAATAATAATATAATTTTACAACCAATAGCAAAACTAAATTTGTTTTCATAGTAGGTATGTTACTGAAAAACAAAGTTACTGCTGTAATTTAAAACGAAAAACTCCCATATCTGAAAACCTAAATACCAAATCTTATTCAAACCAATTTTTGTTAAAAGTTGATTTTACGTTCAAAAATCAAAAATTTTCAGAATTTTCCTCTTCATACTTAAGGAATTAGAGAGAGGCCCTCTAATTTCTAAAGTAAGAGGAAGAAAGTTCTGAATTCCGAGTTTGTCTGTCCGCCCGTATGTCACAGCATTTTTACACTGAGACTATTGGCACCACACAGTTGAATTTTTGGAGAGTAGGTGCCATCTATAAATCGCTACACAAATATGATGTGAAATAACTAAAAAAATTGGGTTGGCTGTCCATACTTGTAACTGATGATTGAAATAAAAAGTCTAGGTACGTGTATAACTGTGTGGGGGTGTCTATCGATAGCTTTTAAAACATTATATCGAGATTTCAAGAATACTTTTATCTTAAGTCAATGGTTGATGAGATAATTATTTGCTTCCAAAGTCGTAAAAATTGTCCCTCCTCTAATTTCTAAACAATGAAAAATAACATTCTGAAAAACAATTAGGTTCGTAGAACGTAAAAAACCTTTCAAGAAAAGTTGGTTTGAATAAGGTTTGATGATTAGATTTTTAGATATGGGACTTTTCCATAATAAGAAAAACAAATATAGTTTTGCTATTGAATATTGAATATAATATATTTTCATATACATATATCCTATGTATTATTCCAGACTATAATCTATCTCTGTTCCAAATTTCATGCAGATCCGTTAAGCCGTTCTGGCGTGATTGAGTAACAAACATCCATCCATCCATCCATCCAAACTTTCGCATTTATAATATTAGTATAGATAGCATATTGTTGCAGCTCCTGCAGCCTGTGGTACAGGATTATCCTAGTACAGGCATCTAACATTATTATACCTACATTGTTAATTTCGGATTCTTATTGTATTTTACCTTTTGAGTTTCTGAATAAAGATTTATTTTATTGAGTCGCATTTGGCCAGTATTATTTGGTTAAAAAAAAAACAGTTTCTTATGCAGGTTTTTAATAAATATACAATATTCAAAATTTTAAACTGGTGTTTTTAATTGCAAATATAAACATGCTAACGGAGCCCATTTCATGCAAATTTAAATTTACTACTTGGGCTGGACCCTTGGAGATGCTTGGTCAAATTTCTAAGTCAACGCAATCGCCAGTAAATCAAAACCTTTAGGTTACTTCTTGTATACCTAGAATTGGCAGTAATAACGTTTGTATGTTAGGCAATAAATTCGAGATGAGTTGGGTATCATCCCATTTGGCCAGACTGGAGATTCACTCTTCGTTCTGTTGTGCAGGCCGGATAGAGTTCAGGAGTGCGGGTCTTCTCTCGACGTGCTGGATGGTGCAGTCCATCGATCACATAAAACCTGGAACTACAGGGTGTGTGTATATTTCTCTCACATTACTGTAGGTCCGGGCTCTCTGCGAAAGGAGGATCCTCGAAGATGATGGGTTGATTGGTCCTTAATTATGATAAAGCATTAAACGCAAAAGTACTCGGCCGTAAAATATGACACATCTAGTTTTAGTTAGGCATAGCAGGTCCTTGTTTCGGTTACGCTCGTACATAACCTGAAATGTAATGTGTGTAGATCGAAGTTAAAAAAAAACGCCACTCGCGCCTATTTTTAAATTTCCTTCAGATTTTTTTTCTCGTTTATGAATAACTTGAAATTCGATGTTTTTATATTGTGGCGTAATAGTGTGACTTGTGTGCATTAAACGCCAATTTAGTCTGTTTATTTGTTAATCGTTGTAGATGAAATACATTTTTTAAATATAATTTATTGAACATTCCTATTTTTTTAAATTATTTGTTAAATAATTTTCAAGGCTAAGATTTCTTTTGTAATCGGTAACTGAATATATGATAATTGTTCATTAAAATTTTCATGAAATCACAGTTATGAGTAAAGTAATTAAATATTCATTCGCAAATATCGGGAAATCGTCTAAGTAAAAGTTGAAGATTGCCATTTTTCACCAAATGTTTGACGGTCCATGACGTTCACCGTAAATATAAAAATACCTTTTTGTATTAACTACTTACAGGCAACAAAAATTAAAAAAAATACTTTTAAAATATTTATTATTGCTGACGAAGATGGAATGGGGCCGCTGGAAAATTTACAAAAATAATCGTAATTTTGACGTTAACTTTCGTTACTTTTTCAGCAATAATTTATTCTTGCAAGTATCCTTAAATATTTTTTTGATATCATATCTCATTAGATAGCTACTTAAAGAAATGTTTGATCAATAATTTGTACATTGAGTTTCTTACATAATGATTATTTGCCTAATGTAACTACCTCTTATTTTTTATTTCATTATAATGAAAACTGATTAACTTATAATTTTGTATTGATCTGAGGATTTTCAACTCATACTTGTTTTGTGGGGTCGTTTTCGGCACACTGAAAAAAAAAACTTGCAGGACTAAAAATTACTGTCAAAGCCCTTAACTGCGATTACTAATCTCACGTGAAAATTCTAAAAATCGGTGTCAAAAAAAGTTCTGGACATGGTATGGGTTAAAATAATAATATATTTATCAAATTTTGTTTTTTTTTTTTTGTTTTAATGACTGTCAGAAACGTAATGATTTTTATACACTTACTTTGCATTGCTCAGGATTTTCATTGGAAGTTACTGATACAACTTCGACTGCACTCGCTTCTGGCTCGGTGAGGCGCTCTTGTTTATTTTGTGTTGGCCTCCGTCTGAAATGTAGGCGAACGCAATCTTTACTTTTTATTTAATGAATATTGTACGAGTACTAAAACCCATCCCTCTCTCCAATATTTTTAAACATAATTGTCAACAATACTAGTATTCTGTTTTAAATCAAGCGTCGCCTGGCGCACGATCCCGACTCGCCTTTAAACGCACGAGCCTTTAAACAATGATAATAGGGTCCTATTTTCAATTCAGCGAGTAATTTGCTTACGCATTTTTCACTCTGTCTGGACTGACTGTAAGGCAGTTGTTTGTCAAGTATAATTGAAGCAAGGAACAATGTTCATACTGAGTTTTATGAACTAGTACGAAATTATTTACTGCATCTTCACAGGACCACCTTTTAAGTTGAAAACTGGTTGAGCCACTGCTGTCGCGTGATACCTACGCTTTATTAGCACTTCAACAACCATGCTTTGCAATTTACATGTTTTATTTACTACGATTTGTTGTATCTTTTGTTGCTTAATAATGCAATGAGTTCAATTCAATGCATTTTCTGATCTTTAAAGTGATTCTCTTGCATCACAATTATTACGACAGTTGTGTTATAAAGCTGTCCTAGTGTAATGTGGCGCTTGATATTTTAATTTTAATCAATAGAAACACTATCTAACTAATATTATGCTCACTTTCTTGAAGTTCATTTTGTTTGTCGACTAGACCACTTTTCGTACAAGCAGTTGTTTGACCGCCAGCCGCCAGTGTGTGTGTGCGTCAGCACGAGCTTCACAGCTGAAGCATTTTAAAGGCCTGAAAAACATTTGAATCACTTTGGTGGAGATATAAATAAGAGGAAGTCTGAAAGTGGCACCGGTGACTGAAAAGTTGTATGGTAATCGGTTGTCGTGCCATGAGCATGTAGTGCGGAGGAATGAGGAAAATATCGTAAGGAATGTTTTGAGTACGAATGGGTATAAGAGTAGAGGAAGACCGAAGATGTGAAGAATTTGTGAAGGATGATAATTATAGCAAGAAAGGAGTTGTCTGATGAGATGACAAGTATTAGAGAAGTATAGAATAAGAAGACTATGCTGCGTCGACCCCAAATAATATGGGATAAGGGCAGGACACTGATGTAAATTATGATGGATATGCACATAAAATTAAACAAAACATTCTCTTAATAACACGCTTCGATCTAATTGTAAAGTATAAGTGACACGTGATGTCATTATTATTTTGACATTCTAAAATAATTTTGTACATGCAAATCTGAAACTTACCACGACAGAATCGCTATAAAAGAGAGTTAAATGTAGAATCAAACCGGTTTTGGTATCGTTATTGCAATAAAATGGCGGTGCTTTAATGGGTTAGAATTCAATTCTATCCTCACTGAAATTCGGGTACTTACATTGCTCCGGTTCTGACAATCAGGCACACATACGAATTATGTGTGTACTGTGACGAGATAGGGCGTCGTTGTGGCTTGTCATGGTCTCCGTCCTGGATGACGATGGTAAGCAAACAGTTACTCAATTGCATCCTGCTCTGCAATGATCGTTTCAATCACCGTCTGGAATGTAAGCGAAGGCAATCTAAGCAAGTCCAGATACTCAATGTGCATCGTAGTAACATTAACATTTTTATGACGATATTTTGTTACTTCTGGAAATTATTAATGCAATAAGTTTCTATGCATTATGCCATTCTAAAAGTAATGGTCTCGCGTCGCATGTAATATGACCATACACATACCTATGTATTATGTTGAGGGTATGACGCTTGAATGTTTTGTTAGTTTTAAACAATACTCGACAAAAAGGAAGGAATGCTTATTATTATGCTCCCAGGCCACAGTAAAGCATGAATAGGTTTTCTTCTTTAAAGCCTATACAAGGTGTAAAAAGACTCTTCACGAAGCCGTCAACCAAGCATTCTGTACATCGAACTAAGTAACTCTCCGCAAAAGTATTTTCTAAAGATCTACATAAGAAAAATTAACTTTAAAACTAAACTAACTACTACTTTGTATTTTATGTACCTTTTCCGTAACAAAATATATGAGTTTTATATCAATTAAAGTAGAGATAAAATAAAAACTTTTTTGCAAAAAAGAACCGACTCCCAAAAAAAAACTAAAAAAAAGTGGAAAATAACTTTACTTTCGGAAGTCGGTGACTATTGTTTGTTTCATTGACTTTTTTGCCACAGACTTCCGAAAGTAAAGTTATTTTCCACTTTTTTTAGTTTTTTTTTTGGAAGTCGGTTTTTTTTACAAAATAGTTTTTATTTTACCCTTTTTAGTTATCGCATCACACACAATCCTTGTCAAGTATCAATTTCGCTATTTCTTTTACTTGGATGACATATCTTTTCCAGCTATTTTGATTTCAAAACCAAACTGCTAAACCGATTTCGATGAAATTTCTATGGGACCAATCGGAAAGTAGATCAAGTCAGATAAAAGAAGAATTTTTCAAATCGGTTCATAAATGACGAAGATATGAGGTAACAAACACAAAAAAAAACATACAACCGAATGAGAACCTCCCCCTTTTTTTGAAGTCGGTTAAAAAAAGAAACACTTAACCGCGCTTTTCTCGAAACCGCCATTTTGCAAGTACTGCATTTACTATTACGAGGGCAGCATTGCCATCTCGTGAGTAAATAGAAGAGTAATATGTGCTTTTTCACTCCTCCAGTCCAAAATAATTTTGAATAATGTAAAACTGTTACCCTTTACGACAATTTTGCTATAAAACAAAATTGTTCTGTATCGAGTTTTAATGTTGCGTTCTTTTCTGCATCAACAGTTAAGAAAAACATGTCATGTATTCGGAGAACGCTTCTCATTTTTCCTAAAGGCCATTGTATTCGTTTATAGTAATACCAATGTATCTAGCTGAGATATAACTCTCAAAACGCACTCAAGTGCGCTACAATTCAAAATATAGTTTAAAACAAAACCTAGCAAAACGCACGTAACGATTTTTGCCCTCCTGTTTTGTAAGAGAGAGAGGGACGGAAAAAGTATATAAATAAACGATTTTAGTGGGAAACGTTTTTTGAATCTCTTTGGCGCTCAATCGATGTGGTAAATGTGTGGCAACGAACAACGTTATAATTGAGATTTATTAATGATTCACTGCATGTTAACAGCATCACTTCATTAGCAAGCAACTGCGGACGTAAAGTCTACCGGATTAAGCTACCACGGGTTCATGTTTGTACTAGATTCGCTTTGTTGAAGACATTTTGGATCCGAAGAATATTGGTAATGAATCGAATATAGATCTTAATGCAATGAAATTCCCACCGCTCTTTCGTGCGCAATAAATCACTCTATCAGAGCTAACATAAATTTGGACACTTACGTCTCTTAGGATTTGCCTTGGTTCTGTCAGTCAACGATCCAGATTATCACTGTTGTCGCTTGTCACAGCAGTCCATCCCAGTCGATCAATCACTTAACGCTGTATCATCACGGACTCTGGAAGAAGTGCGGTGGACTGTATCATATCGTGGTCTTCAATTCACTTTTAACCTGAAATGGGCATTCCATACTAAAATGAGTATTTTTTCATGATGAATGTTTCTCACTTCTTGTTTAAATAATGTTATAAGCTCCTATGCATTATTCCAAATACAAGTAATGAAATAGCGCCAGTTTACAACAGTTTTGTATGAAAACTGTAATGTCCTGGTGAGGATGCTCATGTGCCTGTAATTTCCAAGATTCGATGTTTTTCCAAAAATAAGTTACAAAATGTATCGTTTCAGGTTGCGCACCGTACTCGTAAGGCTCGGTTCGATTCATTCAATGATGAATTAAAGCTTGCAGCTGAACTCTTACATTATTACAGGCAAATGCCTCCGTTTGATAGAGCGCCTTCACATGGCGCTTGTAAATTAAACTTAGTTGTAAACGACGGCACTAATAATTTAAAAAAAAACTAGCCAAGTGTGACAGACAGCACAAAGGGTTCCCGTAGCACCAAAAAATTTAATAATAATATAATTTTACAATCAATAGCAAAACTAAATTTGTTTTCATAGTTGGTATGTTACTGAAAAACAAAGTTACTGCTGTAATTTAAAACGAAAAACCCCCATATCTGAAAACCTAAATACCAAATCTTATTCAAACCAATTTTTGTTAAAAGTTGATTTTACGTATAAAAATCAAAAAAAAACAGAATTTTCCTCTTCATACTTAAGAAATTAGAGAGAGGCCCTCTAATTTCTAAAGTAAGAGGAAGAAAGTTCTGAATTCCGAGTTTGTCTGTCTGTCCGCTCGTAAGTCACAGCATTTTTACACTGAGACTATTGGCACCACACAGTTGAATTTTTGGAGAGTAGGTGCCATCTATAAATCGCTACACAAATATGATGTGAAATAATAAAAAAAATTGGGTTGGCTGTCCATACTTGTAACTGATGATTGAAATAAAAAGTCCAAGTACGTATACAACGTGTTACAGAATAAACGCAAGACCTGAAAGTAGTTTGCTCAGAATCGGCTTCTGAATCGATTTCCATCATTATTTATATGTGTTAATTTTCTCCGGGAAAATCCTTTATTTAACCTAAATTAGGATCACTGCTTAAAACTAACGTAATAAAATATTTTATTAAGGGAAATTTAAGCCTTATCTCAAAGCAATAAAAACCCATATGAATGTATGGCTGAATTTGTAGATCGCTCAATAGCTATCCATACACACACGTAAATAATATCAATACATTTTAGATTTAAGTTAGTGTGCGAAAAATAAAATATTCAATTTAGGGAAGACTAATCCTTAATTGCAAGCAAAACGTCTTACCTAACTGCACAACCGAATTTGTACTTTGTAGTTCGGTCACTCATAATAATAATCATATCTATCCTTACTCACACAAACACACCCCTAATGTACGTAATTTAAGGAAATTTCAACCTTATTTCAATCCTATAAAGCTTTTTTAAATGCATGAATTTGTAATTCCGCATTTCACAATCTTTTGTTGAGAAATGACAAAATATTAGAAAATCTAAGGTACGTTTTTTGCAAACGCAAAATCAATATGAAAGAGTGAGACGCAATAATTTACCGACTTAGCCCTTTGACGTTCGATATGCGCGGCGCACGCGCCACCACCGCCCGCCCGACATCAAACGAATTAGTCATCCGCCGGCAGCGACAAGTGAATTTCGTAATTTTGTTGTTGTTGCTGTTACTTGTTTACGCACGCGATGGCTTTCCGGTATAGCAATATCCAGTACACGGAGATGGTGAGGACACTGGCTCGTTGCGACGATAATGTGGAGTTAGCGTGTCGAGTGTTCAATGAACGACATGGTACCAGAGTGAGCGCCAGGACAATGCTAGGTGCAACTCAGCGCCTGAGGGACTCCGGAACGTTTCATCCTAACACGGCAATGGATAGAGGGACGAATGTGCGCTCTAGTCGTTTGCAGGAAAACATTCTCGATTATTTCGATGAAAATCCAGGGAGCAGCACGAGGGAAGCAGCGCCGTTGTTTAACTGTAGCCACATGTACGTGTGGAAAACATTACGTGCTGATGGCGAACACCCCTTCCACCTACGACGTTGTCAGGAGCTGATGCCGACTGACTGTTTGCCACGACTACAATTTTGTAGATGGTTGTTGGAAAACTGGCAACAAAACATCATCTGGACGGACGAGAGCACCTTCACACGAGTTGGTATTTACAACCAGCACAACATGCATTTGTGGAGGCACGAAAATCCACATGCATGCCGTGTGGACTCATTCCAGCACAGGTTTTCCGTGAACGTGTGGGCGGGCGTTCTAGGTACACGCGTACTCGGCCCTGTATTTTTACCGAGGTTGACTGGAGATACCTACCTACAATTCTTGCAAGAGGTATTGCCCCAGTTATTGGCGGACGTCCCTCTCTCGTTGTTACGAAACGTGTTTTACCAACACGACGGAGCTCCCGCGCATTTCACGTGGAACGTTCGACGGCATCTTGATGCAGAATATGGCCCTCGTTGGATAGGTCATGGAGGACCTGTGCAGTGGCCCCCCAGATCGGCTGATCTAACACCGTTGGACTTTTTTTTGTGGGGTCGAATAAAATCGCTCGTGTATGTAAAAGAAGGAACAAGTGTCGATGACCTCAAACATAAAATTGAACTCGCGTTTGTTAAAGTTAAAAGTGAAACTGAGGTGCAAACTAAAAATTAACTTAAGAAAACGTGCAATAATGTGTATCGAGCAAGGCGGTGGACATTTTGAAAATCTTTTAAAAAGGGGACGAAGAAGAAGTATTTAGTGTAAATACCTCAGGTATGTACTTTCATAATACGATTTTAAGTAGGTACTGTAAATATTATGATTCAAATCTTTTAAACCCGCCGACATTGACTATTTTTTATACGTACCTAATAAAAATGTAAACACGACTTAGTAGAGGGTAGGTGGTGATATCGCGAAAGCGGCAGGCGGCGGCACCGGTGGGTGAAAAGACGCGTCACGCGGGCGCCTTTAGGTATTGCCGTACTGATAGATCGCAGTGGGGTGAAAAGTTGCTCAATTTAAAAATGCTTCCGTATCCGTAATTAAACGAAATCATTCGAAGATGTCAGTCCAAAGCCTGTGTAATTGTGATGGAAAAATGGAATCATTATTTAAATAGTTAGGCAACTAGCAATAATAGTTATCAAACTACGTAATCAAACTACATCATTGAATGTACAGATACATAACTAATGCGTAGCTTTCTGTTCCTACCTACTACGTAGGCACGCGCACGCGTATGCGCTATGAATGTGTGCGTAGGGATGAAGTAGTATGCGCGAACGTTTTACGTTCAGTCAGGACAACTATTTTATTAAAAAAACTGGGTGTTCTTTAAGTAAATTAAATTACAGATGTTGTTTTAGTTCTATAATTTAATATTCTAATTGGGGTGTCTGAGGTCTTGCGTTTATTCCGTTACACGTTGTATAACTATGTGGGAGTGTCTATCGATAGCTTTTAAAACATTATATCGAGATTTCAAGAATACTTTTATCTTAAGTCAATGGTTGATGAGATAATTATTTGCTTCCAAAGTCGTAAAAATTGTCCCCCCTCTAATTTCTAAACAATGAAAAAGAACATTCTCAAAAAAGATTAGGTTCGTAGAACGTAAAAAAACCTTCAAGAAAAGTTCGTTTGAATAAGATTTGATAGTTAGATTTTGAGATATGGGACCTTTCCATCAAACTGCCGCAGTAGTCATTTACATAATAAGAAAAACAAATATAGTTTTGCTATTGAATATATATTTGCATATATATCCTATGTGTTATTCCAGACTATAATCTATCTCTGTTCCAAATTTCATGCAGATCCGTTAAGCCGTTCTGGCGTGATTGAGTAACAAACATCCATCCATCCATCCAAACTTTCGCATTTTAATTTTTATAGTATAGATAGCATATTGTTGCAGCTTCTGCAGCCTGTGGTACAGGATTATCCTAGTACAGGCATCTAACATTATTATACCTACATTGTTAATTTCGGATTCTTATTGTATTTTACCATTTGAGTTTCTGAATAAAGATTTATTTTATTGAGTACATAAATATTGTTAGGTGCTTCGTGTGTACGACTCGCATTTGGCCAGTATTATTTGGTTAAAAAAAAACAGTTTCTTATGCAGGTTTTTAATAAATATTCAAAATTTTAAACTGGTGTTTTAATTGCAAATAAAAACATGCTAACGGAGCCCATTTCATGCAAATTTCAATTTACTACTTGGGCTGGACCCTTGGAGATGCTTGGTCAAATTTCTAAGTCAACGCAATCGCCAGTAAATCAAAACCTTTAGGTTACTTCTTGTATACCTAGAATCGGCAGTAATAACGTTTGTATGTTAGGCAATAAATTCGAGATGAGTTGGGTATCATCCCATTTGGCCAGACTGGAGATTCACTCTTCGTTCTGTTGTGCAGGCCGGATAGAGTTCAGGAGTGCGGGTCTTCTCTCGACGTGCTGGATGGTGCAGTCCACCGATCACATAAAACCTGGAACTACAGGGTGTGTGTATATTTCTCTCACATTACTGTAGGTCCGGGCTCTCTGCGAAAGGAGGATCCTCGAAGATGATGGGTTGATTGGTCCTTAATTATGATAAAGCATTAAACGCAAAAGTACTCGGCCGTAAAATATGACACATCTAGTTTTAGTTAGGCATAGCAGGTCCTTGTTTCGGTTACGCTCGTACATAACCTGAAATGTAATGTGTGTAGATCGAAGTTAAAAAAAAACGCCACTCGCGCCTATTTTTAAATTTCCTTCAGATTTTTTTTCTCGTTTATGAATAACTTGAAATTCGATGTTTTTATATTGTGGCGTAATAGTGTGACTTGTGTGCATTAAACGCCAATTTAGTCTGTTTATTTGTTAATCGTTGTAGATGAAATACATTTTTTAAATATAATTTATTGAACATTCCTATTTTTTTAAATTATTTATTAAATAATTTTCAAGGCTAAGATTTCTTTTGTAATCGGTAACTGAATATATGATAATTGTTCATTAAATTTTCATGAAAACACAGTTATGAGTAAAGTAACTAAATATTCATTCGCAAATATCGTGAAATCGTCTAAGTAAAAGTTGAAGATTGCCATTTTTCACCAAATGTTTGACGGTCCATGACGTTCATCGTAAATATAAAAATACCTTTTTGTATTAACTACTTACAGGCAACAAAAATTAAAAAATACTCTTTAAATATTGATTATTGCTGACGAAGATGGAATGGGGCCGCTGGAAAATTTACTAAAATAATCGTAATTTTGACGTTACCTTTCGTTACTTTTTCAGCAATAATTTATTCTTGCAAGTATCCTTAAATATTTTTTTGATATCATATCTCATTAGATAGCTACTTAAAGAAATGTTTGATCAATAATTTGTACATAGAGTTTCTTACATAATGATTATTTGCCTAATGTAACTACCTCTTACTTTTTATTTCATTATAATGAAAACTGATTAACTTATAATTTTGTATTGATTTGAGGATTTTCAACTCATACTTGTTTTGTGGGGTCGTTTTCGGCACACTGAAAAAAAAACTTGCAGGACTAAAAATTACTGTCAAAGCCCTTAACTGCGATTACTAATCTCATGTGAAAATTCTAAAAATCGGTATCTAAAAAAGTTCTGGACATGGTATGGGTTTAAATAATAATATATTTATATCATAATTTTGTTTTTTTAGTTTTTTATTTTAATGACTGCCAGAAATGTAATGATTTTTATACACTTACTTTGCATTGCTCAGGATTTTCATTGGAAGTTACTGATACAACTTCGACTGCTCTCGCTTCTGGCTCGGTGAGGCGCTCTTGTTTATTTTGTGTTGGCCTCCGTCTGAAATGTAAGCGAACGCAATCTTTACTTTTTATTTAATGAATATTGTACGAGTACTAAAACCCATCCCTCTCTCCAATATTTTTAAACATAATTGTCAACAATACTAGTATTTTGTTTTAAATCAAGCGTCGCCTGGCGCACGATCCCGACTCGCCTTTAAACGCGCAAGCCTTTAAACAATGATAATAGGGTCCTATTTTCAATTCAGCGAGTAATTTGCTCGCGCATTTTCCATTCCGTCTGTAAGCATACTGACTGTAAGGCAGTTGTTTGTCAAGTATAATTGAAGCAAGGAACAATGTTCATACTGAGTTTTTTGAACTAGTACGAAATTATTTATTGTATCCTCACAGGACCACCTTTTAAGTTGAAAACTGGTTGAGCCACTACTGTCGCGTGATACCTACGCTTTATTAGCACTTCAACAACCATGCTTTGCAATTTACATGTTTTATTTACTACGATTTGTTGTATCTTTTGTTGCTTAATAATGCAATGAGTTCAATTCAATGCATTTTCTGATCTTTAAAGTGATTGTCTTGCATCACAATTATTACGACAGTTATGTTAAAAAGCTGTCCTAGTGTAATGTGGCGCTTGATATTTTAATTTTAATCAATAGAAACACTATCTAACTAATATTATACTCACTTTCTTGAAGTTCATTTTGTTTGTCGACTAGACCACTTTTTGTACAAGCAGTTGTTTGACCGCCAGCCGCCAGTGTGTGTGTGCGTCAGCACGAGCTTCACAGCTGAAGCGTTTTAAAGGCCTGAAAAACATTTGAATCACTTTGGTGGAGATATAAATAAGAGGAAGTCTGAAAGTGGCACCGGTGACTGAAAAGTTGTATGGTAATCGGTTGTCGTGCCATGAGTATGTAGTGCGGAGGAATGAGGAAAATATCGTAAGGAATGTTTTGAGTACGAATGGGTATAAGAGTAGAGGAAGACCGAAGATGTGAAGAATTTGTGAAGGATGATAATTATGGCAAGGGAGGAGTTGTCTGATGAGATGACAAGTATTAGAGAAGTATAGAATAAGAAGACATGCTGCGTCGACCCCAAATAATATGGGATAAGGGCAGGAGACTGATGTAAATTATGATGAATATGCACATAAAATTAAACAAAACATTCTCTTAATAACACGTTCGATCTAATTGTAAAGTATAAGTGACACGTGATGTCATTATTATTTTGACATTCTAAAACAATTTTGTACATGCAAATCTGAAACTTACCACGACAGAATCGCTATAAAAGAGAGTTAAATGTAGAATCAAACCGGTTTTGGTATCGTTATTGCAATAAAATGGCGGTGCTTTAATGGGTTAGAATTCAATTCTATCCTCACTGAAATTCGGGTACTTACATTGCTCCGGTTCTGACAATCAGGCACACATACGAATTATGTGTGTACTGTGACGAGATAGGGCGTCGTTGTGGCTTGTCATGGTCTCCGTCCTGGATGACGATGGTAAGCAAACAGTTACTCAATTGCATCCTGCTCTGCAATGATCGTTTCAATCACCGTCTGGAATGTAAGCGAAGGCAATCTAAGCAAGTCCAGATACTCAATGTGCATCGTAGTAACATTAACATTTTTATGACGATATTTTGTTACTTCTGGAAATTATTAATGCAATAAGTTTCTATGCATTATGCCATTCTAAAAGTAATGGTCTCGCGTCGCATGTAATATGACCATACACATACCTATGTATTATGTTGAGGGTATGACGCTTGAATGTTTTGTTAGTTTTAAACAATACTCGACAAAAAGGAAGGAATGCTTATTATTATGCTCCCAGGCCACAGTAAAGCATGAATGGGTTTTCTTCTTTAAAGCCTATACAAGGTGTAAAAAGACCCTTCACGAAGCCGTCAACCAAGAATTCTGTACATCGAACTAAGTAACTCTCCGCAAAAGTATTTTCTAAAGATCTACATAAGAAAAATTAACTTTAAAACTAAACTAACTACTACTTTGTATTTTATGTACCTTTTCCGCAACAAAATATATGAGTTTTTATATCAATAATTAAAGTAGAGATAAAATAAAATAAAATCATTTTTGCAAAAAAAAACCGACTTCCAAAAAAAAAAACTAAAAAAAGTGGAAAATAACTTTACTTTCGGAAGTCGGTGACTATTGTTTGTTTCATTGACTTTTTTGCCACTGACTTCCGAAAGTAAAGTTATTTTCCACTTTTTTTAGTTTTTTTTTGGAAGTCGGTTTTTTTTGCAAAAAAGTTTTTATTTTACCCTTTTTTGGTATCGCATCACACACAATCCTTGTCAAGTATCAATTTCGCAATTTCTTTTACTTGGATCACATATCTTTTCCAGCTATTTTGATTTCAAAACCACACTGCTAAACCGATTTCGATGAAATTTCTATGGGACCAATCGGGAAGTAGATCCATTCAGATAAAAGAAGAATTTTTCAAATCAGTTTTTCAGTTAAAAAAAGAAACACTTAACCACGCTTTTCTCGAAACTGCCATTTTGCAAGTACTGCATTTACTATTACTAGGGCAGCATTGCCATCTCGTGAGTAAACAGAAGAGTAATATGAGCTTTTTCACTCCTCCAGTCCAAAATAATTTTGAACAATGTAAAACTGTTACCCTTTACGCCAACTTTGCTATAAAACAAAATTGTTCTGTATCGAGTTTTAATGTTGCGTTCTTTTCTGCATCAACAGTTAAGAAAAACATGTCATGTATTCGGAAAACGCTTCTCATTTTTCCTAAAGGCCATTGTATTCGTTTATAGTAATACCAATGTATCTAGCTGAAATATAACTCTCAAAACGCACTCAAGTGCGCTACAATTCAAAATATAGTTTAAAACAAAACCTAGCAAAACGTACGTAACGATTTTTGCCCTCCAGTTTTACAAGAGAGAGAGGGACGGAAAAAGTATATAAATAAACGATTTTAGTGGGAAACGTTAATTGAATCTCCTTGGCGCTCAATCGATGTGGTAAATGTGTGGCAACGAACAACGTTATAATTGAGATTTATTAATGATTCACTGCATGTTAACAGCATCACTTCATTAGCAAGCAACTGCGGACGTAAAGTCTACCGGCTTAAGCTACCACGGGTTCATGTTTGTACTAGATTCGCTTTGTTGAAGACATTTTGGATCCGAAGAATATTGGTAATGAATCGAATATAGATCTTAATGCAATGAAATTCCCACCGCTCTTTCGTGCGCAATAAATCACTCTATCAGAGCTAACATAAATTTGGATACTTACATCTCTTAGGATTTGCCTTGGTTCTGTCAGTCAACGATCCAGATTATCACTGTTGTCGCTTGTCACAGCAGTCCATCCCAGTCGATCAATCACTTAACGCTGTATCATCACGGACTCTGGAAGAAGTGCGGTGGACTGTATCATATCGTGGTCTTCAATTCACTTTTAACCTGAAATGGGCATTCCATACTAAAATGAGTATTTTTATCATGATGAAAGTTTCTCACTTCTTGTTTAAATAATGTTTTAAGCTCCTATGCATTATTCCAAATACAAGTAATGAAATAGCGCCAGTTTACAACAGTTTTGTATGAAAACTGTAATGTCCTGGTGAGGATGCTCATGTCCCTGTAATTTCCAAGATTCGATGTTTTTCCAAAAATAAGTTACAAAATGTATCGTTTCAGGTTGCGCACCGTACTCGTAAGGCTCGGTTCGATTCATTCAATGATGAATTAAAGCTTGCAGCTGAACTGTTACATTATTACAGGCAAATGCCTCCGTTTGATAGAGCGCCTTCACATGGCGCTTGTAAATTAAACTTAGTTGTAAACGACGGCAATAATAATAAAAAAAACTAGCCAAGTGTGACAGATAGCACAAAGGGTTCCCGTAGCACCAAAAAATTTAATAATAATATAATTTTACAACCAATAGCAAAACTAAATTTGTTTTCATAGTAGGTATGTTACTGAAAAACAAAGTTACTGCTGTAATTTAAAACGAAAAACCCCCATATCTGAAAACCTAAATACCAAATCTTATTCAAACCAATTTTTGTTAAAAGTTGATTTTACGTATAAAAATCAAAAAAAAAACAGAATTTTCCTCTTCATACTTAAGAAATTAGAGAGAGGCCCTCTAATTTCTAAAGTAAGAGGAAGAAAGTTCTGAATTCCGAGTTTGTCTGTCTGTCCGCTCGTAAGTCACAGCATTTTTACACTGAGACTATTGGCACCACACAGTTGAATTTTTGGAGAGTAGGTGCCATCTATAAATCGCTACACAAATATGATGTGAAATAATAAAAAAAATTGGGTTGGCTGTCCATACTTGTAACTGATGATTGAAATAAAAAGTCTAGGTACGTATATAACTATGTGGGGGTGTCAATCGATAACTTTTAAAACATTATATCGAGATTTCAAGAATACTTTTATCTTAAGTCAATGGTTGATGAGATAATTATTTGCTTCCAAAGTCGTAAAAATTGTCCCCCCTCTAATTTCTAAACAATGAAAAAGAACATTCTGAAAAAAAATTAGGTTCGTAGAACGTAAAAAAACCTTCAAGAAAAGTTCGTTTGAATAAGATTTGATAATTAGATTTTGAGATATGGGACCTTTCCATCAAACTGCCGCAGTAGTCATTTACATAATAAGAAAAACAAATATAGTTTTGCTATTGAATATATATTTGTATATATATCCTATGTGTTATTCCAGACTATAATCTATCTCTGTTCCAAATTTCATGCAGATCCGTTAAGCCGTTCTGGCGTGATTGAGTAACAAACATCCATCCATCCATCCATCCAAACTTTCGCATTTATAATATTAGTATAGATAGCATATTGTTGCAGCTCCTGCAGCCTGTGGTACAGAATTATCCTAGTACAGGCATCTAACATTATTATACCTACATTGTTAATTTCGGATTCTTATTGTATTTTACCTTTTGAGTTTCTGAATAAAGATTTATTTTATTTTTTATTGAGTACATAAATATTGTTAGGTGCTTCGTGTGTACGACTCGCATTCGGCCAGTATTATTTGGTTAAAAAAAAACAGTTTCTTATGCAGGTTTTTAATAAATATACAATATTCAAAATTTTAAACTGGTGTTTTTAATTGCAAATAAAAACATGCTAACGGAGCCCATTTCATGCAAATTTAAATTTACTACTTGGGCTGGACCCTTGGAGATGCTTGGTCAAATTTTTAAGTCAACGCAATCGCCAGTAAATCAAAACCTTTAGGTTACTTCTTGTATACCTAGAATCGGCGGAGCTTCTTGTATACCTAGATCGTTTGTATGTTAGGCAATAAATTCGAGATGAGTTGGGTATCATCCCATTTGGCCAGACTGGAGATTCACTCTTCGTTCTTTTGTGCAGGCCGGATAGAGTTCAGGAGTGCGGGTCTTCTCTCGACGTGCTGGATGGTGCAGTCCACCGATCACATAAAACCTGGAACTACAGGGTGTGTGTATATTTCTCACATTACTGTAGGTCCGGGCTTTCTGCGAAAGGGGGATCCTCGAAGATGATGGGTTGATTGGTCCTTAATTATGATAAAGCATGAAACGCAAAAGTACTCGGCCGTAAAATATGACACATCTAGTTTTAGTTAGGCATAGCAGGTCCTTGTTTCGGTTACGCTCGTACATAACCTGAAATATAATGTGTGTAGATCGAAGTTAAAAAAAACGCCGCTCGCGCCTATTTTTAAATTTCCTTCAGAATTTTTTTCTCGTTTATGAATAACTTGAAATTCGATGTTTTTATATTGCGGCGTAATAGTGTGACTTGTGTGCATTAAACGCCAATTTAGTCTGTTTATTTGTTAATTGTTGTGGATGAAATACATATTTTAAATATAATTTATTGAACATTCCTATTTTTTTAAATTATTTATTAAATAATTTTCAAGGCTAAGATTTCTTTTGTAATCGGTAACTGAATATATGATAATTGTTCATTAAAATGTTCATGAAAACACATTTATGAGTAAAGTAACTAAATATTTATTCGCAAATATCGGGAAATCGTCTAAGTAAAAGTTGAAGATTGCCATTTTTCACGAAATGTTTGACGGTCAATGGCGTTCGCCGTAAATATAAAAATACCTTTATTATGCCATTCTAAAAGTAATGGTCTCGCGTCACATGTAACATGACCATACACATACCTATGTATTATGTTGAGGCTATGACGCTTGAATGTTTTGTTAGTTTTATACAACACTCGACAAAAAGGAAGGAGTGCTTATTACTATGCTCCCAGGCCACAGTAAAGCATGAATAGGTTTTCTTCTTTAAAGCCTATACAAGGTGTAAAAAGACTCTTCACGAAGCCGTCAACCAAGCATTCTGTACATCGAACTAAGTAACTTTCCGCAAAAGTATTTTCTAAAGATCTACATAAGAAAAATTAACTTTAAAACTAAACTAACTACTACTTTGTATTTTATGTACCTTTTCCGTAACAAAATATATGAGTTTTATATCAATTAAAGTAGAGATTAAAAAAAAAACACTTAACCGCGCTTTTCTCGAAACCGCCATTTTGCAAGTACTGCATTTACTATTACGAGGGCAGCATTGCCATCTCGTGAGTAAACAGAAGAGTAATATGTGCTGTTTCACTCCTCCGGTCCAAAATAATTTTGAACAATGTAAAACTGTTACCTTTTACGACAATTTTGCTATAAAACAAAATTGTTCTGTATCGAGTTTTAATGTTGCGTTCTTTTCTGCATCAACAGTTAAGAAAGACATGTCATGTATTCGGAGAACCCTTCTCATTTTTCCTAAAGGCCATTGCATTGGGCGTTTATAGTAAATTGTAATGTGTGTAGATCGAAGTTCAAAAAAACGCCGCTCGCGCCTATTTTTAAATTTCCTTCAGATTTTTTTTCTCGTTTATAAATAACTTGAAATTGGATGTTTTTATTTTAAGGCGTAATAGTGTGACTTTTTTGGATTAAACGCCAATTTAGTCGGTTTATTTGTTAATTGTTGTGGATGAAATACATATTATAAATATAATTTTTTGAAAATTCCTATTCTCTTTAATTATTTATTAAATCATTTTCAAGGCTAAGTTTTCTTTTGTAATCGGTAACTGAATATAATTATGATAATTGTTCATTAAAATTTTCATGAAAACACATTTATGAGTAAAGTAACTAAATATTCATTCGCAAATATCGGGAAATCGTCTAAGTAAAAGTTGAAAATTGCCATTTTTCACCAAATGTTTGACGGTCAATGACGTTCACCGTAAATATAAAAATACCTTTTTGTATTAACTACTTACAGGCAACAAAAATTAAAAAATACTCTTTAAATATTGATTATTGCTGACGAAGATGGAATGGGGCCGCTGAAAAATTTATATATTATACCTCAGTAGCTAGCTACTTAAAGAAATGTTTGATCAATAATTTGTACATTGAGTTTCTTACATAATGATTATTTGCCTAATGTAACTACCTCTTACTTTTTATTTCATTATAATGAAAACTGATTAACTTATAATTTTGTATTGATCTGAGGATTTTCAACTCATACTTGTTTTGTGGGGTCGTTTTCGGCACATTGAAAAAAAAACTTGCAGGACTAAAAAATACTGTCAAACCCCTTAACTGCGATTACTAATCAGGGACATCATTTGTGAAAATTCTAAAAATCGGTGTCAAAAAAAGTTCTGGACATGGTATGGGTTTAAATAATAATAGAATTATAATATTTGTTTTTTTTTTGTTTTAATGACTGTCAGAAATGTAATGATTTGTATACACTTACTTTGCATTGCTCAGGATTTTCATTGGAAGTTACTGATACAACTTCGACTGCACTCGCTTCTGGCTCGGTGAGGCGCTCTTGTTTATTTTGTGTTGGCCTCCGTCTGAAATGTAGGCGAATGCAATCTTTACTTATTATTTAATGAATATTGTACGAGTACTAAAACCCATCCTTCTCTCCAATATTTTTAAACATAATTGTCAACAATACTAGTATTCTGGTTTAAATCAAGCGTCGCTTGGCGCACGATCCCGACTCGCCTTTAAACGCACGAGCCTTTAAACAATGATAATAGGGTCCTATTTTCAATTCAGCGAGTAATTTGCTTGCGCATTTTTCACTCTGTCTGGACTGACTGTAAGGCAGTTGTTTGTCAAGTATAATTGAAGCAAGGAACAATGTTCATACTGAGTTTTATGAACTAGTACGAAATTATTTACTGCATCTTCACAGGAACACCTTTTAAGTTGAAAACTGGTTGAGCCACTGCTGTCGCGTGATACCTACGCTTTATTAGCACTTCAACAACCATGCTTTGCAATTTACATGTTTTATTTACTACGATTTGTTGTATCTTTTGTTGCTTAATAATGCAATGAGTTCAATTCAATGCATTTTCTGATCTTTAAAGTGATTGTCTTGCATCACAATTATTACGACAGTTATGTTAAAAAGCTGTCCTAGTGTAATGTGGCGCTTGATATTTTAATTTTAATCAATAGAAACACTATATAAGCGCTAGCCTTGAGACTTACAGCTGCCTTCAATTCTTTGTAACGTTGATCCTATCATGTCAATCACAGTGAATTTAGCAAAGGGGCTACTTTTTGTTGTTTTGTTTGTAAGTGCACATATAATTGAATAATGCTGAATGATGCAACTCCCTCAGAATCAAACAAGATCACATCTGAACCGCCAGACTGCGCCGTTACAGAAACTAGTTTTACACAAAAGGACTTCAGTTGTACATACAAAAATCCGTTGCTCATAAATACCTTAATAATGTTGCGAAATTGTAAAGCTCTTTTTAGTGTTATTATTTATTTATAGACATTGTAATCTGCATTCACAAATTGATGAATAGGGGACTATTAAACTTTGTGAGAATATTATGGCCAAATAATAAGTACGTTTTGCCCCGTAATAACCTTTCAGATCGGTTTACTAATAGGAACCAGAATGATGAATTCATTTAAAATGAACTGGACAGCTGTCCGAGATTTTTTATTGCGAAGGTATTAATTTGCGCTGTTGTGCAGGTGAACTGGATTTGGCCGTTACTTATATTATTATTGCTTGATGTATTTAGGCGTACTTAAAACCATGTAAATAAAAGAAAACGTGAAAATGTTCATCAACTAGTACGTTGAGATGTCGTAACTGTATTTTCAGGTACAACATACACGATACATACATAGTTTACTTAGCACGTCAGTAAATTCTGAGAAGGTAAAGAAATATTTTTTAATTATCGTAAGTATGTAGGAAATCTAATCATTCTTTTGAAGAATACATGAGTCCTCAGATTATATACTATATACCTAGTGTTTATTTAGCCCTGCATCAAAACATTCAGCTTTTTCCTGCATAATTGCACGTATCAAAATAATTGTCAACTCCACAAAGAAGGGTCGACAACTGAACGAAGAAAATTCTGCATGTAATATCCGCCATTTTATTATATTTTCAAAATAGCGGACACGCATAAAACATGTATTAATCAACAGCTGGCATCAAAACAAATAAGTATTGTATGAGAGTAAATCTTCTTAGGCGTCACGTTTCCGAGATATAAGTCGTCAAAGTTCATTCGGGTCGTCAAGACGACCCGAATGGCGCAGCGGTAGTGAGGCTGCCTTACGTTCATAGGGTTCCGGGTTCGAATCCCGGTAGGAGCAAGTGTTTGTGTGATAAGCATAGACATTTGTTACCGAGTCATGGATGTTTATATGTATAATAAGTATGTATTTACAAACAAAAAAAAGTATCTATGTAGTATATCAACTATCTAGTGTCCACGACACAAGCCTCGTTGCTTAGTGTGGCACTAGATGGCGCTGTGTGTAATGTCCAGCGATATTATTATATTATTATAAAGTTACAAACTTTGCCATCTGCACAACTTTGATAGCATATATTTCGAAAATGTGAATCTTTGACCGGCTATCGATTGATACAGGTTTTATACGTGGCCAACAAAATCAAAGTTGTACTGAGTGTGCCATCAGTGAATAGATAATAACTTTGAAAGCACATATCTCGGAAACGTGACGCTTTAGAAGGTTTCGTCCCATACAAAACTTGTTTGTTTGATTTCAGCTATTGATTAATACAAGATTTATGCCTGGCCGCTCTTTTGAAAATAAAGTAAGATAGGTGGAAGTTAGGGAAGCCACGCTTCATACAAAAATCTTCCAACCCGTTTTCCTTTGCATTTTCTTTTGCGTATTTTTACAGATTATGTTGGAAGACCTAATAATTTAAAATAAATGTGCGAAATTAGCGCTAGATCGATTGATTTGGAAGTCATGGGGAGAGGCCTTTGCCCAGCAGTGGGATGACACTGGCTAACAGCAACAGTACGAAAATTATTGCTTAATATGAAAATGAAAAATCCCACGTACGGACGGTAATGACTGGTCCATTTATTTCAGAGGAAATTAAACTAAGAACATTTCTCATTCTACGCCAACACACGATACATAAGATAAGTTCGTTTTATGAAACCATTAAGTGACTATAGCTTTATTAAAATTTTAGACACGTGACAGCATTTAAAAATTTTAGAGAAATTGCTATTTACCACGAACCTGTCCACGAGTTACAAGATTTTTACGTAAATATTAATCATGTACAATAATAAAGGAAGGACGCGGCCAGTCACAAGGCACGTGGAACTTGACTCAACAAGGTTGGCGTATGAGTGACTGAGAAAAAGCTCTTCAAGGCCAAGCATATTAAAAAACTTTAGGAGCCTTATCATAATTATTAGTAAAAATTTTAAAAAAGCCTTTGTCATATTAGTAGAAGTCGATTAATATTATGTTTATAACGTACCTTAGCAAAAGTTATCGCGAAAACGCGATGAGACGTGTGGTGCGTATCGGGTAGAGGGTTCCTACTAACACGTAATGAAGTTGTCTGCGGAATATGGCGGGCCCGCCCGCACCCGGTTGTGGGCGGCCCACGCTTTCCGATAGCGGGTTTCCCGTGTCACCATGGAAACCCTTGGAACGACACTAACTTAACTCCATGCCTGTAATCCTCAATGGATTCGGCAGAGGTGTACTAACGAGACTATGCGGAATAAGATGACTTTTTATTAGAACTTTATAATTTTTCTACTACTACATTTAGTACTTATTAACAGTGGGACAAAGATGAATGTAATTATTTATCGACTTACTAACTAGGCGCTGTTTACTTATCGTTTTACTCATGTCACTATCAGAATAAGTAATTACTTAAGTACGAGTCTACAAACGTGTTTTAGACTGTCTAGATGAGATGAGGGGACGAGCTTGAAACCCATCAATATTTTTTTTAAGTTCTGCGTAAAATGGACTTCCTTAAATCTATACATTTTTTACATATACTTAATACCATAACTTAATATTCAAACGATGGATATTGGTTGGTTTTTGAGAATATCGGGAATATTATTTTCGGACACATAAATTCTAAAGAGCGCTTCTTCGCCATGTATACAAAACAAATAAAAATGTGGTTCATACAATGATCACTCAAAAATACGTTTTCTTTTTCATTTTTACCATTTTCCAAAAACTTTTCACAAACAAGTTTATTGATTTTTGGACAAAGTCTATTGAGTCAGCTAGTACTTACTACTATACTTCCTCATTAAATGAAACCTTTTTGAGCAGCACATTATCTTTTATCGTCATGTACCTATTATAATTGGTTGCGTACCCAACAAAATTTTCAAGGACAAGATATTATAGTCGGCGGTGGGGCCCGAGGGTTCGGGAACTTAACGTTGGGGTTGGACCCTAGTAGTGCTGTTGAAGGTCAAAGGGGAAAGCTTTGACCTTCAACAGGGCAAAACCTTCTTGCCCACACTAGGTTTTAGGTTATTTCTAAGAATTTAATTGTATTGCTTACTGTTGTAGGTAATTGTAATTTTTTGACGTTGTATAAAACTTATTCCTCTTCTTCTAAATGTTTCGAAAAGTAATTATATCATCAAAATCTTTGATCAAAATATGTGTGTTTATCGTGTGTAATCCAACTTGTAACTTCTATTTTGAAATATTGCAGCAAGCTTAAATGCACTATCCATGTAATATAGAAGTCATGCTCTAGCGCTAGTGTCAAACGACAGATGAACTTAAAACCTGTCGTCTAGGCTGTAGCGCATTGTTATTTTAAACATAGTTTAAAACAAACCTAGCAAAAATAAACATAAAGGAGTCTGACTTAGCTAGGTATCAGCCACAAAAACATTTTTCATTTGAAAATTATGTACTATCACCACAAGACCATTCCGTCACCGACCAATAAGGTGGGTGTACCATGGAAGGCCACTCTAATAAATAAACAGTTATTATTCGTTCATATACTGGATAAATGAAACGAACGAATATTTAAGTAATACTTTGTTTTATTCCGTAAAATATAAACCACTTTTTTAAATTTCAGATTTGATCAATATTGATTAAACTTAAGTTTCATTGAACTCTTAAAAATGGCCTTGCTAGGAACAAGGCTCCTTAGAAGGCCATTATAATAAATCAGTCATTTAACACTAAAAGTTAATAAATAGCCATTAAATCTACAATAAAAAGAAATGGTTTATATATTACGTAATAAAACAAAGTATTACTTAAATATTTGTTAGTTTCATTTATCCAGTAAATAAACGAATAATAACTATTTATTTGTTAGAGTGGCCTTCTATGGTACACCCACCTTATTTTAACGTCGCCGATTTCCGATATCAATGAAGCAAGGGACCGTAATGCCAAAATAGTGGCGCGAGCGATTCACCGCCGCGTCTGTGATTTCTAGTTCGATGGATGTTTATGTAGATAGAAGGAATTTGTCATCACATGGCAATAACTACGAAATTTTAATAATTGGCCTTCGAAGGAGCATGGCCTTCCATGGTCCACCCACCTTACTATCTCGTACCATGCACGGAGTGTCAAAAATTGTTGGCGATAATATTTTGCCGACCCCGATACGCTTCGTGCATGGAATGCTACGTTGTCAAAACGGTGAGTAGCCCGTATGGGGTTAAAACCGCGTGTGATGACCGTTCTGAACCCTTTTTAATACGGGTTATAAACGTGATGTCATTCGCTGGTATCGAATTTTTGTTCGTCTATTTATTTGTGTAATATAATGTATTTCCTAAGATTTACAGTGTGATATCTTGGGGATTTAGTCCTGAATTTTTTACAGGGATTTTATTTCCCCAAGAATGATTATTTTCCACACAAAAGGGAATAAACCCTGAATGTACCAACACTGCGGGAACCGTACAGATATTATGACGCGCGGATGCTACGGTCGATAAACCCGTTATGTATGAGTATGATGCGCTGTCAATGCGTTCTAGTGGGCATAGAAGTCAGTGTCCGTTCGAACCCCACCTTTAAGCTTAAACACTCACGTATCTTCTAAATAAACCTACTTAATTAAAAATGTTCCTCTACTTTTTTCAGGCCCTACATGAGAGAGAAAGAGACGGGAAGACAAAAGTAAGTTATAATTCAGTTAGTTTCGAAATTTAAAAAAAACACACACACACACACACATTTAAAAACACACACACACATTAAAAAAAACACACACACACATAAAACAAAACAAACACACACACACACACACATTGTGCACATTTAAAAAATATGCACTTGTTACTACATCAGTCCAAATATTTTTTGAAGATTTATAGAACTGAAAGACGGTGCAGCGGGGCATTCCATGAAAGACCCCGCTGATCGCTGCAAGTAACGCTCTTCCGAGTTTGCGGCCTAACCCATATTTAACAAGACACTTATCTTCGGTTTGTAGGTCATTATTAAAACAACGAAAGCTCATAGAAAAATGTACTTTAAAAGACAAAAAGTGTAATCATTATAACCGTAGATCTCATACGAGGAGAGGACTGATTGTAGGCTATTGCTTAACGGGTTAGTGCATAGCATACAGATAATTCTATCCTAGTTAACTCAACCAAAAGTTGAGCATTTACGTTTCTCAGGAGCGTCTCTGGTTCCGACAGTAAATGTTAGGTTTAAATGAAATGAAAATAAATGACATAAAATAAATGTTTTAATTGCTAGAGTTGTAGTACATTATGGATGGTCGAGTTTTTGTACAGTTGCTCAAACAATTCACTAAAACTAGCATGCAAAAATATAGAATACATTAATAAAATAATGGAAGCTATTGTACTAATTCTTATCCTAGCACCTGTGACTAGATGAGGCACTGCTGTCGCGTGGTAGTGTATTCTGTTCATCATGTTTTTGTTTTAAACGTACTTGACCAACCTGGAGGTCAAGCGTAAACTTTTTAAAACAGATGTCATTTGTTTCACGAATCGACATAGCGAGAATCGAGAATCGACGTGGAGGGAATGATTCGTATAAAGTATTTTCGTAAATTGTTGGTGATATACCCTCGGCATAGAATAGCATAGTCAGTTTCTGCGACGGAATTTTAGTAGCAGTCTTGGCCTCTTTGGCCCCAGTGTGACACCCCTTGCACCGACAAATAAAGCACATAGTTAGTTTAACTTACTTGTAAGTACGTACGGCTCGGCGACAGGACCATTTTATGTGCAAGCAGTTGTTTGCCGACAACCACCAGTGTGTATATAACTGTAGTTAGAGGAACAGAGCGGTTGATAGGTTGGCACTTTTGGACCTGAAAAAATAAAAAACAATCGGTCAGTCATCGCAAGTCTGGAACGCAATTTAATTATTTATTTAAGCTTATTTATTTATAAATAGAAGAACCAGTAAAACAGAAAAGGTTGTGGAAATCTTAGGATCACTAACAAGTACGATAAAAAATAAAAATGAAAGGAATAAAACTAAGGTACAATAACTTACGAAACATTTTGATATATTACGAGTATTATTGTCAATTTTGAAATCGCTCGAGTTTGACTCGCTCTTGGCTACCTTATACTCGTATACTTGCGTAGATATAGATACGTACAGCGACTTTCAAGTCGTCAAAACTGAATGGTTTTACAAAATGGATTAACTTCGATTATACAGGGTGATTGGTAATTGGGTGCAGTCCTTGAAATGGGTAATACTTGAGCTAATTTGGAACAAATTTGATCCCGATAACTAGGGGTCTATATGAAAACAAAGTTACCTACTGCTGCCGTTTGGTGAAAAAGTCCCATATCTCAAAAACTGAGTATCAAATCTTGTTCAAACTAGTTTTTGTTGAAAGATTTTTTACATTCTACAAACCTAATTTTTTCAGAATTTTCCTTTTTATAATTTAGAAATTAGAGGGGGGGCACAATTTTTACGGCTTTGGAAGCATATATCTCTTCAGCTATTGACTTAAGAAAAAAATGTTTTAGAAATCCCGTTATCATTTTTAAAAGCTGTCGATAGACACCGCATACAATTATGTACATTAGAAGAAAAAAAACAACCCTCTGTTACATGTATGGAGCGCCATCCCTATTTTATTTATCTCATAATTTTATATCATTTTTGTGTAGCGGTTCATAGAAGACATCTTCTATCTAAATTTCAACGTGTGTGGTACCAATAGTCTCGGAGTAAAATGGCTGTGACTTACGGACGGACAGACAGACAGACGGACAGAGCAAATCTATAAGGGTTCCGTTTTCGTGTTCCCTAAAAAGCCATATCTAAAATACTAAACGGCGGTCTCTTTAGTGACACAAAAAGAATAATCTGTGTCTACCCAAGTAGCAAAATAATGTCATATAAATGGTACGATAACGTTTTTTATTTAAGGCGCTGTGCATAGTAAAAATGGGCTTCACAAAAACAGTTTTTTAGCAAAATGTATACATTTTAGAGCAGCAAAAAAAATATATGTTAATCTTGATCATATTTATGAGGGAACTGTTGTGTTCAAAACACGTTTTCGTTAAATTTTCCCGATACAAAAAAATCGTAAACTTACTATTAAATATTGAAATTCAAACAATTGTAACTCTATCATCTAAGAACAAATCTTTATAAAATTAAAAACAGTGATGTAATATATAATAATAAGGGGAACTGTTGTTTTTATTTATCGTTTGAAATGAGATTATTGTAAGAATTAACATATTCAATGATAAATAATTGGAACGGGTCGAACGAAACCTCACGCCATTGCATCCTCTTTTGGCTTCTCTTTCATTTTCACGCGGTGTGACAGTGACCGCTGAGGCGTGTTGCTTGACGGATCTGTGTCATTTTTTTCAAAATCATTTACGTATCTGTTTGTTGTTGAATGCTGTTTATTATACTTATTTTGTGAATAGTTATTTCTAAGTTGTGGTGTTGGTGCAAATTTATGTTCGATTTCAGTCATAAATTGTGTAAATAAACAATCAGTGTACATCAGTGGCGAAGAGTCAAAAGAACCCTAAGGAACATTATACTACTATTTTTTTTGTCTTCACCCCCATTTTCTTCTATTTTCGTTTTGCCTTAAATTTCGTTATAAGTGACCCGAAAAGCACGAAAATAACACCCATGATTAAAATAGCAAAAATTTTCGTAGGCGCCAAATTGATCTTTTTTCATCATTTATTGTGTAGAATAAAATGTAGAGGAACTATGAACAAAATAAATGTAATTTTATCTTTTATAAGTAGGCCAACAAAAAAAAGTTGATACCAAATACGTTATCGACTATCCGTCTAGTTCTCCCCTACATACTTTCTATTTCTGCTCCTGTCGTTACTCGATAATCTTCGGCTTACCTAATTCCCTAAAAAACGGTGCTGCTAGCCGCGAAGTCACGTGTGCACGTACATACGAATTTAGATCTGAATTCTGACACCCGAGCGCCGGCTTATTTGGCGCTACCTGTTATTTCTTGACATGAAAAAAGTTGGCATTTTTGTAATGTTTTCATTCCTATGATGTATTAAATGGAATAGAGTTTTACATCACAGTACAGAACTGCGATGTAATACTCTATTTAACTATAGAAGAGACTACACAGAGTACTTTGTTCCCGAAGGGAAACCGGCAGGAATCGGCTTAGGTGCCTTCGGCCCTGGTGTACATTATAAAAAATGGGTAACAAAAAAAATATACGGAGGACAATAAAGAGATGTTATTCGATGAAACAAAACACATGAACGAAGTTGTAAAGTAAGTACCTTACTTTTTGTGCACACCTTATTTTGATTGTATGTATTATTTTATAAATGCGTAATTTCGACATATACATACATATATATGTATATCCATAGCTCGATTGGTGTAACTATCTCATGCGTGGGTCAATTTTCTACATCAATGTCTAACCCCGGGTTCAGACCTCAGAGTAAATGTATTCTTTTTGTTGATTTCTTTTGATATAATTGTTTTTTTTTTTAATTATAATTTTTTTTTTCTTATTTTCTTGTTTGAAATGAATTTTTATATTTATTTTTTAAAACAATAATGCATTTTTTCCAATTTAAAAACTTACTTGT
Source organism: Standfussiana lucernea (assembly GCA_964057025.1). NCBI lineage: Eukaryota > Metazoa > Arthropoda > Insecta > Lepidoptera > Noctuidae > Standfussiana > Standfussiana lucernea. The sequence goes on from OZ059784.1 coordinate 21,262,131, forward strand.
TTAAATTTTAGATTACAAAAGGATTCTGAGCGTGAAAACCCTGGGACATCATTTGTAACACCAGGAGCCAATCCAAAATTAAATTATGATGAGTAAGTATTAAAAGATGGGCGAATGTCATCACACAATGAGAGCCGACGGACAGCTGATGACCCCGCGATCGACTTCAAAAGAGGTGGTGTGAAGAATTTCGCGACTTCCAGCCCGATTGTTCTGAATCAATAATAGTTATTATAACACAGGGAGACTAACCTTACCGAACGTAGGTTCTCAGCTAAGGTCTAGATACCTATCCACTCGTCTATATGTCCACTCACTCGTATGTCCAGGCATTGTATTCGTACACAATGCGTTATTGCCGTGATTTGGAATTATGTATTTTGCTTTTCTGTTTATAAAAAAGTGACGTGTTTTTTATTACAGAGAAATCACTGACGATGTGCTATTCGTTGAGCCGTCGACCGAATCTCAAGATAATGCATACCCACCAGTTCATGGACGAAGAGTCGTTGACATAACGCATCTCATCCAGCAGCTGCAAACTATATCCGGCCATAATTCTTTGTTCAATTGTAACGGTTGATTGCAAAGGTTGTGGGGGGAAAGAGAATTAATTTATCTCTTCGTCGGGGTTACCGCGCGCGTTGCAGTGCTGTAGCGTTTTTTTTAATAACCCCTACCCGGGGCATCTACTTCATATAAAAATTTTAGGGAAAAGTCCCAAAAGCATCCTGAAAAAGTTTGAAGAACGAAGACTGATGAAAAGAAAATTAAACAAAGCAAAACCTCATAAAAAAATCGGATGCTAAAGAAAGACAATGCTGTTCAATATGATTTTCGGCTAAGCGTGGACAAGATGTCCGGTTAAAAATATTTTTACTAAACAATATTATTAATTCTGAAAGAAATATTTTTGCAGATCCCATAGTGGCCAGGTACACGTACAAAAATCCGAAATGAAGAGTAATTAATAATATCTGTTATTTACAGGTTACAGCTCATAGCTTGGTCTGTCACTCATGCTGGACATTACCAATAAATAACTTACCTGAACAGCAAAATGTACCAAGCACATCAAGCGGTCATCGAAGAGAGCTATGTCTTAATTGCGGAAGTTCTATACGGTGTAGCAGATCTCATATTCTCAACACAAACTCAGACAGAGAAACACATATAAGAAATGCTATCAGTGAGTGGATAGCACCACAACAAGTAAGGACGGATTAACTTTTTATTAAGTTTACATTAGAATATTATGTGAATTACAATTATGCTTTTAAAAATGTTTTTACATAACACTAACTTGTTTACTGAAAAGTTATTATAACTCTCCATGAAAGAGCAACATTTGATTTCTATGGAACAGAATAAAAGAATGTGTTATTTTTTATGTGTTACTTGTACCCTCTTTAGAATTCATTCCTAAATATAATCTCTGGGCAGCAAAAAAAATTCAAAATGAATTGTTAGAAACTCAATTGATTAGTGTTTTGAAATGGCAATAACTAAGAATTAAATTGTTCTAGGTTCATGGCTCAGATCGCATTTGCCATCCACGTTGGCAACGAGCTGATCGAGTACCAGGTCCTGCTCCAACTGTCACAATTGTTTCACCTACAATTAACTAGCCCAATTTCACAAGAGCCCCTGACACACAAGCCTTGTTTTTGCCCGGATTGTGAATCATCACAGCGACTCATATTTGTAGTCCCAACATGGCTAAGGGTGAAGTTATTCACAGATTACAATTTTTATGTCCCTAAAACAGCAGAATATGCAGATTTCATTTGCTACAAAATAACTGGGATCAGCTCCTTACAACTTTTTATTATATAATAAACGTATGACTTAATAAAGTCAAAATAACAAATAATAACTAATAGTTTTATTTTAACCACCCAAATACAATCCTATGATATGTAAATAATCCGATTACATCAAAATACTACTGGCAAATTGATTATAGAAAATAATATGCTTATTACAAAGATTTTATCCGACAATTAATTTCAATTTTTCACATGCCATTTGAAGCATATTCTTGCATCTGGCTACAATTTTTTAATAATATTTTCTTTCCTATACTTATGTAGTTTTTAAAATGCAAGTATTTTATTAATAAAGATCTTGTCCACGTTTAGCCTGATCATCCTAACAAACTGAGCAATTGCCTTTATGTATTCTTACTGTTCATACATCTATCTATCGATCCCATCACCCCGTCCATAAGTCCACTCTTTCATTCGTCTCTCCGCGTCCGTCTTTCCTCACTTAGTATTCGAATACACCGTAATTTTCATTTAGTTGTAACCTACGTCACTAAAGAAAAGATACTAAAATGACCGCACTTAGCTTTTTCTCTCACTCTCACATTATACAGTGCGAGTAAAAGGGCACGATTAGCTCCTTTGTTTGGCCGCCATTCACAATAATTCTTTTCTGACACGTGATATAAAAGTCATTGCAAATTGCAACAAAAATTATACAGATAAATTAAATTGAAGTGTCTGTCACTTCAATTTAACTTATCTGTATAATTAGAAGATGTATGGTTTAGAAGACGCAGATTGCCAAATTCGAAATAGTAAAGGCAAATAGGCAGAAACGACAAAGTGTTTTGGTGTTTTTGGTTGTGTATGGTTTTTTGTTGCAGATTCTCAAAATGGCAAATTTTCAAAATTATGAAAGTATTATTTTTATTCCTCTATATAGTCGTAAAAAAAGGAACCCTTATAGATTCGCCCTGTCTGTCTGTCTATTTGTCCGTCCGTATGTCACAGCCATTTTACTCCCAGACTATTGGTACCACAATGTTGAAATTTAGAGACTAGGTGTCTTCTAAGAATCGCTACATAAAAGTGATGTAAAATTATGAAAAAAAAAATAGGTGTGGCTCTCCCTACATGTAACTGTGTGGGGTGTCTATCGACAGCTCTTGAAAATTGCTATTGAGGTTTCTAGCACACTTTCTTTCTTAAGACAATGGTTGATGACATTTGCTTCCGAAGCCGTAAAAAATGTGTGGCCCTCTCTAAAGTCTAAAGTAGGAGAGAGAAAATTCTGAAACAAAAATGTATGTAGGGTTAGCGGATTCGTCAGCGCAGATGGCAGGGATATCGCGTGATCATGGTGACGCAGCGAGTAGAGGGGGCGAACAATACAAGCGGTGCGCTCTCAGGAGTCTCAGGGCCCGGTCACTTTTGCTTGGGAGTTCAGACGTGACAGACGTTTGTTGGGAACAGTACTTTCGAATTATTTCGGTGTTTAACGGTTTAACATAACTGTGTTGTTTTCGTGATTTTTTATTTAAAAACTTTTTTGCAAAAAAAAACCGACTTCCAAAAAAAACACTAAAAAAGAGGGAAATAACTTTACTTTCGGAAGTCGGTGACTATTGTTTGTTTCATTTACTTTTTTGCCACCGACTTCCGAAAGTAAAGTTATTTCCCTCTTTTTTAGTGTTTTTTTTGGAAGTCGGTTTTTTTTTGCAAAAAAGTTTTTATTTTACCCTTTTTAGTTATCGCATCACACACAAATCCTTGTCAAGTATCAATTTTGCAATTTCTTTTACTTGGATGACAGATTGTTTCCAGCTATTTTGATTTCAAAACCAAACTACTGAACCGATTTCGATGAAATTTCTATGGGACCAATCGGAAAGTAGATCCATTCAGATAAAAGAAGAATTTTTCAAATCGGTTCATAAAGGACGAAGATATGAGGTAACAAACACAAAAATTTCCAGCTATTTTGATTTCAAAACCAAACTGCTGAACCGATTTTGATGAAATTTCTATGGGACCAATCGGGAAGTAGATCCATTCAGATAAAACAAGAATTTTTCAAATCGGTTCATAAAGGACGAAGATATGAGGTAACAAACACAAAAATTTCCAGCTATTTTGATTTCAAAACCAAACTGCTGAACCGATTTTGATGAAATTTCTATGGGACCAATCGGGAAGTAGATCCATTCAGATAAAACAAGAATTTTTCAAATCGGTTCATAAATGACGGAGATATGAGGTAACAAACACAAAAAAAAAAAAAAAAAAAAAAAAAAAAACACAACCGAATTGAGAACCTCCTCCTTTTTTAGAAGTCGGTTAAAAATAAATACTTCTAGGAAGTTTTAGTTTTCCTTTAAAAAAAAATGAGCTTCTGATCTATAAGAGTAGATTATAAAAAAGTCTCCGAAGACCATTTTCATGTAGCTGCAACAGTTAAGGTAGTTCCCCTTACTGCCCTACTGAAAGTTTCCACCCTGTATATAGATTTATAATTCGTCAGACGAATCTGTTATTACATAATTATTATCTCTAAAATCTTTTCTAGAAAATAACAATTATTGATTATATTATTTAAAAATAAGAAAAAAAGAACGAATTTTAAAACAACTTCTCGAAAATATGTAGGAATAAAAAAAACAGCTGTTTCCTACAAAACTGCAATACCTATGGTCGTAATGTATGGAACAGCTGTTTTTTTTCCACGAAAAATTTATTTGTGGGGGGATTCAGAATGATGCACTCAATACGTGGTAACCATTTTAGAGTCGGTGTCCCTTCCACCATCTATAAATAAGAATAAGAATATTGTGAAGGACGGCACGGTTGAAATAATAAAATGTCGGGCATGCCACCGTCCGGGCGAATCAATCCGTCACATTATCTCCGGGTGTTCTCGTCTAGATACCGGAGAGTACTTGCATAGACACAACCTTGTAGCCAGGATTATCCATCAGCAACAAAATACAGCTTTGTGGAATTGGCGGTGTCGTAATGGTCGTCGGAATGGGCCCGATCCAGTTCTTGAAAATGGCAATATCACACTGTACTGGGATCAATCCATCATCAGTCTCGGGACTATTACAACCAACAAGTCTGATAAAGAGCGATCAGAGCGGCGCGCAATGATTGTTGATATAACGGTCCCGCATGACGAGAACCTCGTGAAAGCCGAGAAAGATAAGCAAATCAAGTATCTTGACTTGGCTCGCGAGGTTGTCGACATATGGGATGTGAACTCAGCGATCATTGTAGACTGCCAACAGCCTCGACCAATACCTGAGGAGGCTCTCGTTAGGCAGCTGGATCAAAGGCTTGATTCAGAAAACGGTACTCCTCGAGATGGCTCGAATTGTAAGGAGATTCCTCTCTCTGGAGCCCTGACCGCCGGTAGCTCTGACCCTGTTCCCGATACCGGTAGACTACTATCTTTTATGTTTTTATAGTGATTTTATATAGGAATATTTAAAATAAAATGTAAAAAATAAGTAAAAAAATAAATAAAGAAATAATAAATCAAAACAAAATAATATGTGATTGCTGAGATTCGAACCTAGTTTTCGCCGCGGAGGCGCAGTTCAAAGTCGAAAAGCGGCGCGCTAGGCCAATCTTACATGTTACTGGAGTAGTGAAATTACGCTTCTATAAATAATGGACGTCGCGCATCGGCAAAAGTCGGCCGATGCACCTCGCAGTAGGCGGGACTACTCGTCCCCTTTTCATCTGCTTCACCCCCTCAAATCCATAAAAGTCGTCTATTCACAGCGTCTTAACTTTCAGCCATATGAAAATGGTTTTATTATAGTTTTTTAAACTTAAATATAACGCGGGTTTGGGCGCAGATTATATAACATTTAAATCATGTTAGGGTCGTTTTGCAGTCGCGTCAGCGACAAATAACGTTGAGTAAAAATCACATAGACGTTATAAGTTTAACTAGAAAGGTTTGTAATCGTTTCTAGTCATACTCTTACATAACTATATCATCTTATAGACATTTTGTTATGCTGGTGGTCGGTCAGTGATGGTTAGTAGACAATTTGTGTGACAATTTATTGTGTTGTGATAAAACTTATAAAAAAGTCAAATGTTTTAATAATCATCATTATTTCATTTTTAAGCTTATTGTGGTGGAAGATGAGAAGCGGTGACTTATACTTGGGAATTAAAATTTTTCGATGATATATATGGTTATCTTTGTTAATATTTTAATGGCCCTTCATAATATTGGTGTTTCATTATTGTTTATAAAAATAAAATACATTAATTGTCATCAATAGTGTCCGCCATATTGCCAATAGACATTGGGCGACTGCATTTAAACATGTATATAACCATTGGTCTTATACATGTTTTTATACGACTTATGGCGTCCACCATGACGGTTGCAATTAGGGTTCTGTTGGAAAATAGAAAAAACCTTTGTGTATACGTAGTCATAAGTTTTGTTTTTGTTTTACGTATTTGTTACAAGGACATGGGAGGAGATGGTGATATACATATTATGGCGTTGATAAGTTTTTAACAAAAAAAGACTAAACATTTAAAAAGGCCATGGGATAACACGCATTTTCAGTTATCACAAAAGTGCTATGGATGTAATCATCCTACCAACTCGACATTCAAACATTATATTATTATTTCACCAACTGTTTTTATTGTTTCATTACCAGTGATTGTCCATTTTATAAAATCTTGCGGAAATTGATCATCTTTATCTAGTTCTTCAGAAGTTTTGTCACGCATTTCCATGCAGTTGTCTTCTTCAGAGAAATCGAAATTATTTAACATTTCTACAAAAAAAAAAAAAGATTTGGGTAATATAAACTTACGAATGGATCTGTTAAAGGAGCTTTTTATGCAATAACTTACTTTCGCTATCTAGTGTGCCTTCTGGTAAACGATGAGCGGATTAAATTTGATTTGTGGAACACCTGTCCTGACTGGATTACCGCACTTACCGCATTAAATGTTGAAAAATGTAAGGAACCACGTTCATTTTTACCACTTTCTTCTTGGCTGGGCAAAGTTTCTTCTAGATTAAATGTAGGTACTGTTGCTGTATTTAACAATAATAATTGATAATTTTTATTTACTTTTCTTCTAAAACCACAACTTCGTTTAATTCTTTTCCACTTTTTGAACTCTATAATTAATATTATACTTCATGAAAAATGGCGACTGAGTTATATAAAAGTTGCTCAAATAATCAATTGACTTATATAAGAATAACGTCTCAACCTAAAAGTTACTTAAATGTAGAAGTATACGACCTAGCATGACGGTTTTATAATAGTTAGCTATAAAATCATTACATCACAGTTTGTTATTTAAATGTTGAATAAAAGGTTCTAAATTTACAAAACATGGCGACTCAGCACTATTTTCTGACTAAAACGTTTACTCAACTTAGCGTTATATGACCGTCATATAAATTATTGAGATAACATTTACCGGACACATTAATATGACTTAAGTTATATTTAACTAATGCGTCGAACTGAATACGTCTTTACAACTGTTTAGTTGCTGCAAAACTGTTATAAAGCCCTTACATGTCTGTTAGTTGTATAAATCTAATATTATACAACTTTTTTGCTAGTTGGGTATTGATCTTTAACAAATTACATATCAAACTTTTCAAGGTTATATTGTGAGGTCTCGTTAGTTTTAGCGTTAATATTCCCGTACTGCAGCGCGCCACAACTAAGATTAATTTGTTCTTAGTTCTTGTAACTTGATACTCACATCTTTGACTAAAAGAGGCATTTGAAGAGGCTTTTTACAACAGTCCATCCCAGGCGATCAGTCGCTTCACTCTGTTGCATCACGGACTCCGGAAGAAGTGCGGTGGACTGTATTATATCGTGTTCTTCAATGATCGTTAAACCTGAAATGTACCGTAGGCATTCTTTAGTATTTTACGAAAATGATAAAATGACTATGTCTTCATGATGAAAGTGTGTCACTTCATGAACAAATAATGCATTAAGCTCCATGTGCATTATCCACTATAAAAGTAATGCTTTTGCGTCATGTCAGCTAAGCACGACACACTACACACAACAGTTAAGCTTAAAATCTGTCATGGTTAGCGCTGACGCTTCGTTAGTGTGGACTTAGTTATAAACGACACATACTTTTTTGAAACTCAACCAAAATACAGCAATTCTGTAGCTCTTTAACTACACTTTATTCACTATGAAGATAAAATATTGGTTTGTTTAGTATAATTGGCACTCAACATTAATTCAGTTACAAGTAAAGAAAATTGTAACATTAACTTACTAAAAACTCACGTCCTCTGACGGCACAAAAGCAGGACAGGTTCTGACAACCAACAGAGAGACACGGTTGTTTCTAGTCATTGTAGTCCGTCTTAGACGATGATGATGATCAGCAAAGGATTACTGAGTTGCGTCGTTGGCTGCAATAAATAAAATAAAAAATCAGACTCATATACAAACAGATACTTAAAAGGATACAGACAGGATAACAAGCACAGACGAAAACGAACACTCACAACGTAAGAATATGTCTGATGCAGCATTGCCGGATATAATGGCAATCAAGTCTGTTGGCGATCATCGCCAGGTGTCGGTGTTGGCGCTGCCCCGCACTCGGTGCACTAGAGATGCGCACCGCTTGCGCATCGTCGCGTGAAAGCAGTTGGCAATGATCGTTTCATACTCCGTCTGAAACGTAGCAGTAGACAATGTTTATGTACAGTATTACGCGTGTCATACGCTTTATTTGGACAAACGTAGAACGCATCAGTAACCCTTTAAACTACTCGTACATATTGAATTTACGCCGAATATTTGTTACTTCTACTAAGGAATAATGCGATAAATTATTTTATGTGTTAGGCTCAAAGGCCGAAAACGCTCATTGATAACGACTGTGAAGCGAAATTCAGGTTGTGGCCGTTTTGATTTTCGACCACAACGCGTTCTGGCAATGAGGAAATGCCAGAACGCGTTCTGAGCCTTTTTCAAACAGCCACAACCCGATGTAATACATTAGTAAGGAATTTGCCGATGTTAATGGGTAAGGTGATGCTCAAATGAAAATTCAAGATGTCGTTTTCGTGATTTTCGGAGGTGCTGATGCCGATAGTGAGTATTTGTACCTTGTTTGGGAATTGAAGTTATTGGGCTTGCCATTAATAAATTTATATTTAATTTAAGTTAGTGTAGTGAAAGCAAGCATTAGGCATTCAGTTCGGTGCTGCTTAGTGTTGGTGAATACGGGCAATATCCATTTAGTTAGGTGCCGCTTATCCACCAACTTGGATTTACATTTCGACCTCACTATCGGCATCAGCGCCACGAAAACGACACCGACGCCGAAAATGAAATTTTTCACATCCACCATCTTGGATTTTCATTTCGACCTCACGATCTGCATCAGCGCACCCGAAAACCATGAAAACAACATTTTGAATTTTCATTTGGGCATCACCTTACCCATCAACATCGGCAAGTTTCTTACTAATGTATCAGGTTGTGGCTATATGAAACAGGCTCAGAACGCGTTCTGGAAATACACCCCCACGTCTGAAGGCCGAGGCCTCACTGACAGGTATAAGTATTATATGTTTGGCACTGACAATTTGTGCATCAGGGTCATAGCGAGGGCCGAGAGGGAGGCCGGTCCGAACTGTAACTGCTTGGAAAGCTTTTCAGACGGCAAAAAGTGGTAAAAAAAAACAAACATTGTACATCCTGCTTTATATATTTTAATTTAAGGTTTATAATTTAATGTTATCCATTTATAATTCATTTCAGAGGTAACTTTGGGGTATGTTTCCATCGAGAAACTGTTATGGAATAGTATTTTTGAAACAAATAATACTTAGAAGTACTCTTCAACTTTGCCATATATTAATCACAAAGTAAATGCTGCAGTAATATTAAAACGAGAGCCATTAAATTTTCACAATTTAGGGTTATTCTGGCCCGTAGCGCGCGCGTTTGTCGCGCATCGTAATTTCTAACGTATCGCTACTCCTTGCGGGGGCTGGGGAAGCAATGAATGCTTACGGCGGCGCTTGGATGGAGCATTATGGCATTTTTCTGTTACAATAATGTGTTAAATCGTCGATAATATCACTTTTATAAAAAAACGTCCCTTGAACGTTAATATTCCCGCAGTTTAGTGCGAAACAACTGAGATTATTTTGTACAACTTTTCTCGAAATTGAGGTTAGTCTTTACGTTTCTCTGGTTTTGATATTTAACTTAAGGGATATAAACTGGATATACTCACATATATATTTGGAGAGGAATTGTTGTCACTTGTCACAGCAGTTCATCCCAGGTGATCAGTCGTTTCACTCTGTAGATCACGGACTCCAGAAAAAGCGCAGTGAATTGTGTGATATCGTGGTCTTCAATAAACTTTTAAGCTGAAATGTAGAGTAGGCATTCTTTACTAAACATACTTGAGTAAAATTACAAGTAGGCACTTTATTCACGATAGTTTGTCACTTCTGGACGTAAATAATGCATTAAGTTCCCTATGCATTATCAAAAATAAAAGTAATACTCTTGCGTCAAGTCAGACAAGACAGTTAAGTTTGAAATCTGTCATGATTAGCTCTGACGCTTCGTTAGTGAGGACTTAGTTAATTATAAACGAAACATACTTATACATATTTATAAATTCTGTCACATTATGTAGTAATTATTACACTCATAATTATTATTTATAATTAATTAAAACAATAGTAGCAATCATAAAAATGGTGTTTACTGGCAAAAATATTAATAAGTTTTGGCACAGTCCACCATTGATGGAAGAGAAAAGTGAAGAAATATTTATGTTTAAAAAATTGGGTCGCTGTCCTCCAGTGGTGGCCGACGGAAATATTTAAAAAGTAGCTGTTGCCCGCGACTTCGTTCGCGTGGGCGAAGTTACATACAAACTTTCAACCCCTATTTTAATCCCTCAAGGGATGAATTTCCAAAAATCCCTTCTTAGTGCACACTTATGTCATTTAAGGAACGTTTGTTCGAAATTTCATGCTTCTAGACTTAGCAGTTTCAGCTGTGCGTTGATCGCTCAGTCAGTGAATTAGTCAGCCAGTCAGTTTCTTACTTATATAGATTAGTCGTGTTCTTGTCCACCAGTTGTGCCTAAGGGAATAATTTTAAAAGGTTGTGTCGCTGTTCTCCACCTGCTTGTCCGTACGTGTCTCAGGATTAGATATAATTCTGATATTTAACCTTAGATATACTCACATCCTTAACTGTGATAGGCATTGTTGTCGCTTGTCACACACAGTCCATCCCAGGCAGTCAGACGCTTCACTCTGTAGCATCACGGACTCCGGAAGAAGTGCGGTGGACTCTATCATATCGTCCTCTTCAATAAACGTTTAACCTGAAATGTACCGTAGACATTATTTACGAATCATACTTCAGTAAAATTACTAGTACTTTATTCATGAAGATAGTTTGTCACTTCTACAGCCAAATAATGCATTAAGCTAAATATGCATTTCGTAAAATAAAAGTAATGCTCTTGCGTCATGTTAAACACGACAGTTAAGCTTGAAATCTGTCATGGTTAGCGTTGACGCTTCGTTTGTGTGGACTGAGATAAAAACGACACATACTTTTTTTTTAAACTCCGCCAAAACACAGCAATTGTGTTGCTCGCCGACTACAATAAGCCTTAAGGTACTGCTTTTTTCCTTCGGTATCTGTCTTGTTCATCTATTCTTAATCATTCGGGATCTGAAAACTATTAAAAATAATTTAGAGTACAATAAATTGTTATTTTTTTGGTTCATAGCTAATTTTAAGTTATTTTCTATTGGGTTTAATCTGTGAAAATTTGGTCTTATAATAATAACAAATAATGCTGAGTTTGTTCCAATATCTTAAACCCAGTCATTCTAAAATTATTGCAATCAAAGTTTCATTCCGCCCATTTTCCTGCATTCCGCATTTTTACTTATCATATTCCTGTAATTTTTTTCTTTACCACATAATGTTGTACGCTTCTGAGGTACAGTATTGAAAGTCGTACAGTATTGAAAGTCATTTGAGGTGCGTTCGGTGTGAACCGTGTTTTAAACAATGTCTGTGCCCTGCAAAGCTCTAAGCATCACTACTGGACATCCACCTAAGGCGTGGGGGACTGTAACACGATACTAGGTCAATAAAAGTATTCCAGCTTTCTTCACCAAGCAGTAATGCTTAGTGATCAAAGTTTAGACTTGCAGGCACTTTCGTTTCCCTAGATAACTGCCAGTTCCGACGGTCAACGTCAGACGTGTAAATTGTATGAAACTCACATATCTCACTGGAACCATAGCAAATTGACAAATGCGGGAGACCATAGCATCATTAAGTGATCGTGGTACGGAAAAAGTTTGTAGCGATTAGTGGATTTTTTAAACCTTAAGCAACACTGTAACATATGTATCTATGTCAAATAACATTAACATCAAAGTTAATTTATAGAGATAATCAAGAGAATTTATCAAGAGAATTTATTAATTAATTCCTACGCAGCACATTTCGATTTTAATTTTTGATTGATTACATAAAATACAGGAAATCAAACCCTGACTGTCACGTTGATTTAAATATATATTAGGTGCATTTATTAACACGATTTGGCGTCCTAACAAAATTACTCAGTTGCCAAAAATTAGATCCGTCCATGCTTATACATTACAATGACGCGACTAATGTACTGAAGTAAAAAAAAACAATCACACAAAGTAATTGCCATCCCAAAACAGCTACAAAAATGTATCTAAGTGTGCCCGTACAGCATTGCTATTACACGTTTTCAGTGTGTTACTGTAGCATTGCTCTTTCACTACTGTTTTTAATTTAAACGTTGTTGCCTAATTAATGAGGCTTTAAGTAACGCCTGTTAGGAGAAACACGCGAATAAAGGAGAGGACTATTTTAATAGCAATCAGAATACATACGTTCCTAAGAATTTGAAGTGGTTCTGCCGGTCGCTAGAGTAAGTCAGATTTGTTACCTCGTGTGGTTGAATGTTGCAATAACATTTGTTGCGTGACTTTCGGGGTCGAGTTTCAATGGCAGCAGCACATGATAGTGACAATACGGCCGTGAGTACCGCGTGGCGTCTTAGGCAGCTCCCTGGTTCCCGATTTTGACACCCATCTGTAATACATCGAAGGCAATCATTATTAAACGTGCAAAAATAGGAAAACATCATGAGTCAACAGGAAGAAATATACATAGAACTCGCAACATTTAGCTAGCTATAAGTTGCTCCACAAAAGGTTGCTTCGTGAGCTATGTTGCTTACTACGCTTGTAAATAATTCAGCAAACATTAGCTTTGAACGTGTAGGACGGGATCGATGAATTTCATAGTTGATCACATCATTCAAGGCGCTAGCTACGTAGTGAACTTAATGTCAGATAAAACACCTCTTATTTACTTCGTTAATTTTTATATACCTCTTAAGATTTCCAAAGTTCAGCTGATTAGTTTCGTGACATCTGCAACTGGTAGACGCACTGCTGGCTAACCTGGGCTCGATAGTCAGTTGGTGTATCTTTTAGCTTCACACATTAGATACCACCTGTAATATACCGATGAAGAACTTCATTTTTATTTATTTAAAAGGTTATAATACTACTTTGTTTCTATTACTCATGTGTCTCTCACTGACTCTTACGAAGTAGACTAAGTAGTCCGCTATTTCACTTTCCAAAAGATGTCTGGGAGAAGGTTCTGGTCAAGTGTTTTGATTCCCCCTAACATATACTCGTATATACATATACATAATAAGTACGCAACATTAATGGTCTAGAGAAGACAGTAAACTGGTTCTGCTGCTGCCCCTGAATTTAATTCCCCCTTCCATAATAGGAAGAGAAAGACATTAATAGACCAGCTACATTCATATTCATGTAGCCAATTAGTTAGATAGAATAAAGCTATTCAGTGGAGAATTTCAAGCGTTTCCGCTAGAATACCTAGATTAATAACAAAGTAGGTAGATAACTCTTACACGTATTACTTACTTGTTATCCTTGATTTCTATTTTGTAAAATTCGTCTAAATTTCAGTCGAAACAATCAAAACATTTTTTTTAATAAATTTTACATGTTAACGACGCTATTAATCATATTATGCAGTCGGAATCAGGTATCCACAAAATGCCCACAGACACGCCAGCCATATTTGTTTTATATACAAAAAAAACCTTCGATTCACTCGCAACTATAATCGTAATAAAAAGACACTGCACAATTACATTATTTTTCACTGTTAATCCATAAAGGGGAGACTAAATATTAAATAAATAGAGTACAAGTGTACTTGAAGTGAAAAGTATCTCGACTTGTACCGCCCCGTGGATGAAACAGTTCGCATCGTTTTCCTGTTTTACCTACCGAAATTTGCGCATGGCAACTGGTACCACCCCTCTTGAACAATTTTAGTACCAGTAGCTATAGGTGGTTCGTTCGATGTAACGCTGCTATTTAAACTGAATCAGAATTTGTGACAGCGCAGCGTTTAAAACAAAACTATACTTTGTGTTACGTGCCAATACTTATAAGTAAATTCTATTGTGGAAATGAGCGAGTCGATTGCTCGAAAAAATATCAAAAAGTTGCGTCAGTAGATAGCGTTGCCCGTCTAATGTGATTATTCAAGTTCCCTCTTTTAGAAGAATGTGACTATTATATTTGTGTGGATACTGATAAAACTGGTCTGGTGAATGAACATCGTGGTTTTGACACTGACTACGGGATATTTACCATGTTCACTATTTGTTTTGAGTTCCCGATATTCCGGCGCTATTGCAAGCACCATGATCACGGATTAACTGAAGTTATTGTGGCTGCGTGTTTATGAGCAAAAAATCGGCGCCGAAATATCGGTAACACCAAACAAATAATTGTAAACATGGTAAATATCCCGTTTTCAGTATTAAGGTTACTGTTAGTGACCATGTCAGTTTAAAACTTAAATCGTGGTTTTGCTTTCAGTTTTTTGGTACAAAACACAAAGTAAAAAGTCAGTATCATTTCGGTCAGTTTAAATGCTCGAGATAATTATGTCGATGTTGTTTTTCGATTTCAGTTGGTAGGTATAAGTACATAATTTCGCGAAACAGACTGCAGTGCTATATACATCACGTATAATGCGATGATTTATAAAACTTGATAAAACGTGTCTGGCTGCTTCTGCAAAGTTTATTTATCAAGCGATTATCTTCGTGTCAATTTCTCATTGCGCAAATTCATGTGAAATAATCTTGTATCGGTTTTTCTGATAATTGTATAGAAAATCTAGGCTGCCACGTTAGGGTAGTTGTTACAAGCTTTACTGCTGAGTATGTGGTCCTGAGTCTGAATCCCAGGTCGGGCGAAGTGGCACTTGGTTTTTCCGTTAGAAATTTCTCAGTACCACACACAGAGTCTAGATTTGTGCCCGGTAGATGGAAGTAGCCTCGCCCCCTATTACATGTGTCATTTACATAACTGGCGAAATGTAGGTGTACTATTAGGTACACCTCTGCCTAACGCTTTGGTGATTACAGGCGTGAAGTTATGTTATGTCTTTAAACATTCTTAGACCCATGTCTAAGGTTTTTTTTTGTTAGTATTAATGGGCGGTGGACAGTTCGCATGTGTGCAACTTTCAATGTTGATAATCCACAGAAAAAGGTTACCTGTCTCATCTGTTGAGATGCTGTATATCTAAAGAGGTTGAAGAACAATAATGTCAACATTTCTTGGATGTTGTCGTTTCGCAAACATTCGTCTTAAGGGTCTTATTGAACCTACGTGTTTTATAGGCGTAACTGCTTTATTTCATTAAACGAAAAGAACTCGTCCTGAAAGCAAAAGCCAGTCATAATAAAAGCAGCACTGTATCGAAATATCTTCAAGGGAGAATGGTGTGTTTACTCTGCTATATATTATTATACACCTAATCAGACAAACAAACTGATATAGTCCACCCGCGCAAGACCGCCCTAGGTCTTAGGCGCAAGACCTCGGGGTCTTGCGCGGGTTCGCGAATATTGCTCTTGCCCTAAAATCGACGTTGACCGTACTTTAACCCTCCAATAACTAAAGTGTGTTTCAGTCACTCTACAACCTAACGACGGACATGGTGACCACCTATATGTATGTTTCCAGTGTTGATGAAGAGCAATTTAGCATTTAATATTTCGACAAATGAAAACACCATCATAAATAACCCTTAGTCATTTTTTTTCATATTTTGTCAGACATTTTGAAATGAGACACTAATTATATGAATTTGTAATGTAAGTGCATTAATCTATGGCTAACATAGTACAACAAAATCGGATGTGTTTTAATACGAGACCTGAGTAGGAAAAATCATTACAAAATAATTATGTATTTTTATTTTATCTAGGAACTTAGTCATATAACTCAAACTCAAACTTAGGAACGTTCAACCCAAATTGGATTTTTACATTTAAAACACATGTGGAATGTTGTGTGTTTCTCTTTTGGGTCACAGGTTGAACAAGCTTTACCAACGTGTTTAATATTTTTCAATGTTGTCAGTTGACAATGTGCTGAGTACATGATCCATCTTCACCGCTTGACAAAAAGCATTTATAATGTTATTAATGTGTTATGTCATTGTATTTTGTGAACAAATGTTGGGAAACCTAATATTATAATAAATAAATAGCGCCTTAAGGTTCTCTTTGCAATCCAAACTTAAGCTCATCGCGTTCCCAGTAAGGTTTGACGAGGTCAATCGATTGTGTAATAACGGAATTATTTGAAAACAAGAAACACTGGAGTCACTGTGGCCTGTCTTAATTCCGCCATTTTATTTTATTTTCCAATTTGTTTTGAATAGTTCTATAGCGTTGCCGCTATTTTGAAAATAAAATGAAATGGCGGAAGTTAGGCATGCCAAATAATTCACAGCCCTTTTGATGTTTTATCCCCCGATTATGAGTGACATAAAATGCAAAAAAGGCTCCTTTTACGCACTGGGTACCCCCACACAATGTAAACGTCTGCAGGTCAAACAGGGATGAAATAAACTTTCATCTTTGTTTTGCACTCGAATAATATCTGAAACTTATCTAGTATTAATTATAAGGTGTTGTGTAAAATATAGAATATTTTAAACTATCGAGCTTTGGCTTATGTCATACCAACTACAATGTGTAACTCGTTGTGGCGGGATTTTAACAAGAGTACAAAATCCAGAGAAAGAAGTTTGCACTTTATTAAGAATGAAAGTGAAAACTTCTTCTTTCGCTTGGTATATTATACTAAGTTATATACTTGTAAATTTTACTGTATACATATGTGGCATTGCAATTGTTTACTTCCTAATTTTATTTGTATATAAGACTGTAAACATCCTGAATAATAAATAATACTCAAATAAAAGTACATTTTAATTTTGACCTGAAGGTACTGCTTTTTTATACTAATTATGTTTGCGTTTGCACGCAACTTACCTACTGTGAAGCGACGATGCGGCCTAGGGTGGGGTACGCATGCCTAGAAGAAACCGATTCACTCGAACTTTGCTTGCGTATAAAGTGGCTAGGCAGCAAGAAACCATCGAACATGTTAATTGGTTTTACAGATCTAATATCTCCGTCTATGAAGCGTAAGCTATGAGCACTTAACAGGGCCAGTAATCCATGTGGGAACTACCGATATTTACAAGATAAATCTTACGTCAAGGAGCGGGGTAAGATTTGCCTAATTTTAATCAAATCTTCGCAATCCTATCCCGGTCTTGATCTTTGACCACCAAACATCGTTCTCATGATAATTATCCAATTCAATAATACCTTGATTACAGTAATGTGCCGAGTATAGCGACGAGTCAGAGCCAAGACAAAAAACTCTGCCTTTTGCTTGGGAGGTGCCCTGGGTCGAGTGCACAGATTTTGCTCTGTCTTGCCACTGTACTCGATACATGTAATCTAGGCATAACTCAAATCTATTAATAAATGGACAGGGTTTTGGCAGTCCTCAACTAAAGTTCTAGTAGGGTCTCCTTTTTTAAGATAGCTGTTTGTTGAATATTAGCCAAGGGTACAACTATGGTGAACAGTAACAGCTTGGCAGTAAACAAATTATACAATTTTCTTTCTTTTTTGGTTTCTATTAATGACGGCTTCCTTTATTATGTGGAGCTAGATACAAGATCTTTATCACCGAAAATTTCAATGTCAGAATTATTTGTAATTATAAAGTGTTATGAAAAATATTTAATTTTGCTTTTACTGTAAGCATGTGTAGAATTAATTATAACAAACCATACACATTTCGACTAAAACTATTAATGATTTACGATTTACCGTAGCTCTACAGCTTTTACAAGAACATTTATGTAAATATATAAATCTGCCTACAAAGTTTGACGTGTGGCAGATTGTTAAAAATATTTATTTATTTGGTACACCAACAGCATCACATACTTAACATTAATAGGAGACAATAAAAAATATAGAAGTACTGGTATGTATGCTTATTACAGATATATGCAGTATTCGCCATAGGACCAGAACATAAAGTTCTCTAATCCTAAAATACAATCTTACAATTTGAATACAATATGAATTTTACTGAAAACTAAATGAAATGAATTATGATGTTATGAATGCGATATCTACAGATTTTTATTTACAGTTGTGTTAGTAAGTAGTTGCGCAGATACAAGTGAATTGAATTAACAGAAGTTAATTGTTTAAAGGCAAATTAATCTACTCCCCGTATCTCAGAAATTTCTCTTCTAAACTTGTACGGTGCACGTACATGGGTTTTAAAATATAGTTATTACAATAAGTTAGCCAGTAGGCTCGCGTATTTGCACTTTGGACGCGACCTACATTTGGCAGTGCATTGACACTGACATATTGACCACGTCACGTCTAATTGTTATTCAATTAGACGTGGTTTGAGTCGGACAACTTGCATTTTTATTTAGATTCATCCCGTTGAGCATTTACTGACATTTTCTGCATTTAAGTTTAAATTTGACATTTTACATCAGCATTGACATCACTTATGTTAGGGAAGCACCCTACAAAACTTGTTGAGAGTAACACCAAAAAAATCGGTTTTTAGTGATGTGCAAGAGCTATTGTAGTTTCTAAATATTCGTAGCAACGGAGCGTTAAGACCGAGGTTTTATTTGCGGAGAGGAATATAAAATAGTCTTGTGACCTATCACCAGACTATTTTATATTCCTCTCCGCAAATCAAACCACAACAAAAAGATAACCTAATTTCTGGAAGGTTCTGAAGGGAATGAATATGGAATGCGCCCAACTAAGTCGTTGCATTTAACGATTCTATTGACGATTTTATACAGGAAATTAAGATCGCGCGAATGGCGACGGTTTCGCAGCGTCTTTATATTGAAAAAGTGTAGACATTGCTTGTACGGTCAGCGATGGCTTATTTTTCTAGATGTAAAGGCAAGATGTTTTCAGAAAGCTTGTTGAATTCTCACAACTCTCTGCAAATGAACAGCGTAGAACAGATTCCAAGCAACGCTGGGATATTATAACCGACTACGCAAAAGAGTGTTGAACAAAACTATTCTAGTCTTTGGAAATTGAAAGCGTATTCTGCGTTTAACGAAACCCAGCAACTGAGCTGACTTCTTGACAACGTCGCTGATGTGTGGTTTAAAACTCAGCTCATCGTCGACTAGAACCCCGAGATGACTAAACTATGAAAGTACGTACATACTTAAGTTTCTAAATGTTACCGGTTTTGAGGCCGCATCCTCGTTCATAAACAGCGGGACTACCGATACCTTAGCCTTGAAACATAACTTTTCCAAAACGCCAAATGCAGTTGCCAACACAACAGATGGCTCTGTGTTCACGGCGCGAACACTACTACAGTTCGCTTGGCTATTGTATACATGTAAAATATCAAACGTCGATTTGTGGAGTTTTAATGACTTAAAGTTTTATTTATGAGTAAATTCCATTTATGCGTTGGACTTAATACGCACATTTTTTTTTTTGAGTGCTGACTTTTACCTTCTAACATCTGAACCACGTACTAAGAGCTGTTAAAGGTGCTGTTCTTAAATAGCAATTTCAAATACTAGGCACACATAATGCATGAAAACTAGATACTACTATAATAGATAGATGATAGATAGATGGTTTCACGGTGTCATGAACATCAAACCCTTTATTACAAAGCATGTGGGATCAAAAGTGCAAATGCAGAACGTTGTTGGGAACTGCAGAATAAGTTTGCTAACGACCCCGTACAATATGAATGTTTTGAAATGACACAAACTGAAACTTTTTAGTTATCAGTCTGGAATTCTTGTTGACTGTAAATAACTCTGTACGCAAAATTCTTTGAAGTATGTATATTTGTTGCTACGACGACATAATGACGTCATTGCTACGACTGCGTAGCACTGTCGAAGCACTCAGAGCTGTAAAAGATTCTTAGCAGAACCAACCAATGTTTCAAACGCTGTTGCTTTTCCCACCCGTTTCTAGTAAATTATATATGTGGAAAAGCTGTGAACAACAGCCCAACACATTGCAAAAATTAAAAAGTTCTACGAAATCATCATCACCAGCAGCCGAGATAATTAAATACTATTAATGCAGTGTATAAAACACACACCACTAAGGCTGACCTTGTAGGTCGTAATAACCGTGCTTGTGTGTGCAGCGAGTTCGATTTGTGACGTCACGATACGTCAAACCTTAGAGGGTCGTATCGGTATATCGCTTCCATGCTATGGCATCCTAGTAACACGGGACGGGATGTAAACTTTTTTTATTATTATGAAAAATGTTTATACGTCTTATAGTTTTGTATATTACAGGATCCGTGATTTACGTATTATGTCTGTTCCACATATGTACTTAAGAAATCACGGTATATCGACATGACGTGTCTATAACGTATTCCTATACGTTTTAGCAAAAGTACGTAATACATTAGTTTTCTTGTAGGTACTTATATCAAAATACTAACTTAATAAAAAAGTTGTTGGGTACCTATACATAAATGGTAAACAATAAACTTAAATTGAAACAAAAAGTTTAATAGTCACCTTTGCCTATCCCGTAAGCTACAAGTGGTGTGAAGAATATTTTTTTTTAGTATAATAACCTAACAAACAATTTCAAGTATTTCTAAACAATATTTCAAACAAAATTACTATAAAATCCAACAGTATATTTTGCAACATGTAATGGCTTTATTCCGACGTATTCTCAACTGGCCCTGTGGCGCAATGGATAACGCGTCTGACTACGGATCAGAAGATTCCAGGTTCGAATCCTGGCAGGGTCACACGAACATCTTTTTTAAGAATTTTACATTAAGAAATTAGAATTGAAACTATTTTTTGGAAATTTTTGTTATATTTTTGGAAACTACACATCAATTAACAACGTTTCCTGTTGTTTTGCAGTACCTAGCACTTCGTCGTATTAACACAATTATTCTATGTTATATTGTTTTGCAGTTGTGTCTACATACTATGAATTTACATACCTACTTGGTTGGGGGGTCTCGTTGCAGTTTGAACTAGACCCATTTCTGCAACATCTAAGTCTTGATGTGTCACGTAATGTGTTGCTAATTCCGCGCGCCCTCTTCGTCTGGACTGCGCTTATTATGTAAGCACATTGATGAGCAGTCTACGCGGCAATGTGGAATCCGAAGGTATTGTTGTTAAGTAGGGAAATTTGTTGATCGAACTACAATAACTTGTTCTTAATAACAATAATCGTGTCAAATCGTTAATATTTTTCACCCTTCGATCTCTTCTGGTCGAATCTTATTATCTAAGAGCATCTTCGACACGACGAAGAAGAGATTTTTTCCGATATCTTCTACGATTATCATCATGTTTCAGACAATATACACAAAACCTTAATGAATTATACACCTAAACCTTTCACATGAATCACTACTTCTGCCTACTGGTGAAAACCGTTTAAAAATTCGTTCCGTAGTTTTTGAACTTATCGCGTTCAGAAAGACAGACGCGGCGGGAGTATTTTCTTTTTCACAAGCTATTATTTAGTTTCACCTGTCCCTGTGTCTGGAATCAAATCCAGCAAGATGAATTTGACCCACTTCCCAGTTTCTAATTAAGTTTTTTTTTATATGTTTCGTTTTATGTATCCAGAATTGACCCTATGAATATTTTTCACGCCTGTGTTAGAAAGTGGATGTAAATAACATGTATATGTATTGATATCTATTTAATTAATAAGCTTTGAGTGTCAGAATGGTAACTTATTATTTACTACGTCTGAAAGTGTCTCTAAAAAGGTGTGTAAGGTAAAGGGATTTTATAAAGAAAACCACAAAGACAAGACTATTCATTTATAACTATCAAACTACGTCCATTCGCAAACCTAGGTCTTCGTGGAGAAGAATGGACAAGAAACTCCACGGTAACATCTTAAAAAGTATAATGCCAGGACAATCTATATTGTCCTGGACCATTTCTCAAGTTATAGCAGTTTATATGTGTAGATAAACAATAAGCAATATAAGCCATATTATAACATATTTCTAGCACATAGCTATCAGTAATATTCATAGTATAATATCAAATAACTTACATAAACATTGTTGAAACACGGTGGTAATACAAATAGGTTTTCAGCTTTACACACTTGGTATCTCCATTAACTTGCAAACTTAATACTATACACAATTACACATGGACTACACAATATACGACTCAGAGTCTATCGTAACTCGTCGAACAGTAGCAGCAAAAAGGACCTTGAATTGGCAGCAACATCTCTTTTTATAACCATCAAATCTTACTCAGTACATAAAATGTTACCGCCAAAATACACCAATGGCCGATGGGTAACACATTATAGTTAAATAACTAATAACATAGATAATAATCAACAAATCCTGTGTAGTGGAACTATTTTAAAACTTCATTAGATAATTTAGAAATCTAGTATGTATTTATTTGTAATCTTTATGTTTAATCGGATAAAATATGAACATCAACTGATAGTTCAGAGAATTGTTTTAAACCACTTGATATATTGAAATTGCAGTATAAAATCTAGGAAACATTATAAGTATCATTTAATCATAACTAATTCATTTAATTAGCAATATAAAGTTTATAAATATTTAACTTGATTATTCAAAGATCACAACTAGCTTTCGTTCGGAAACCAAGTCTTTTAAGATACAATAAAAGCTATTTCTATAAAATACATCTGGCTAATAAAATATCTTTACTAAAATGCAAATTAGGTTTATTTGAAATTGGAACCTTTCTGTTCTCAAGATATTAGTTTATTGTGATTATTAATTTATCAATATTCTTGAAATGCAACGTCGCCATACGTCAATGTAATTTGACATCTGACAACCGAAGTTGCTACATTACTGACAATACTTGAGAGTTGTTAAACAGTCAGATATTCTCGTATACATAAAGTTATGCCATCACGGCCATACTGACAGTACTTCGTCCTCGAAGTACATATTACTTCCCAAATGATACCACCCTGATCAGATAGTAGCAAAAATTTGAAGCAAAACAAAAAAAGGCTATTCGAAATTAAACTTTATAATAAGAAAAAGGGTCAGAGAATCGGTTAAAAATTTAGCTAGCTTCTATCGAAACAAGGCGGTAAAATTAACCTACATATTAAGGGTTTAGAATTGCTACAGCAAAATCTTAAGTCATTTCTTAAAACATTAACTACATCTTTGCAAAATGAAGTAACAATATAATATTTCTACATTATTTTGTAAACATACATTTTGCAAGAATTCATTTTTATTTTATTTTTATTTTTATCAGTTATCTGTTTAAGATTTGAACTATTTCGACACATCATAATATCAGTTGGTAAACAGTATTTCACTTTGATCCCTTTATTTGACTTTGTCGTTGACTTTGTCTCTAGCTTTGTCGTTGGCTTTGTTTCTAGCTTTGTCCTTGGCTTTATCTTTAGCTTTGTCCTTGGCTTTGTCTTTAGCTTTGTCCTTGGCTTTGTCTTTAGCTTTGTCCTTGGCTTTGTCTTTAGCTTTGTCCTTGGCTTTGTCTTTAGCTTTGTCCTTGGCTTTGTCCTTGGCTTTTGACTTAGCTCTCCGACTTAGCTCTTTGACTTAGCTCTCCGACTTAACCCTTTGACTTAGCTCTCCGACTTAACCCTTTGACTTAGCTCTCCGACTTAACCCTTTGACTTAGCTCTCCGACTTAGCTCTTTGACCTAGCTCTCCGACTTAGCTCTTTGACTTAGCTCTTAACTTTTACCTAAAAAATTTACCTAGACCGTACCAATAGTACCTATATTTAACCGTTGAATCAAACAAAATTTAATTTACTTGTCGAAAAAAAGTTATCGTTCGGCCAATCTGACAATATCATTGCAAATAAGCCAGTCGACACTTTAAAAATTTATGACCATATTTTCAAGTCTTTTGTATTCCGCGAACACGCTGTTTTTATTTTTATGTAAGTTTTAATTTTAGTACTTTACTTTTCACTTAATGTTAATTTTATTTATTTTAAGTAGATGTCTACTTGCACTTTGTAGCCTGAGACACAGGTTCAACCTAGTTCAGGCAAATAAGCAACTGTGCTCTATTTTAATTGTTGTGATATTTTTTATAAAATAAACGATTGATTGATTTGATTGATTGATTGATCATACATTTATGTACTTATGTTTTATGATAATATCTTTCAGATATTTGACATTCATATAAAACAGAACATCAATAGCTACTTTACTTTTTGTTAAAGTAATAGTTTAGAAGCCAAAGTCAAAATATCGTTTCAGGAAGACCATCAATCAGCACTATCAGTAACCAAACCTTGTCAAAATGATGTATGAACAATATAATGTATGTGTATAAACAGTTATCGGATCAAAGTAATTTATTTGTTTACCCACTTGATTAATTCAGGTACTAAATACTCATTCAGTTTTGAGTATATCTTATTATGATTTAACATTAGATAGAAATACTCAGGTATAAGTAACTGGTATATTATTTTCTAACTTATCTTCGTGAGTATTACAATTGTACTATATTTATGTCAAGCTCCATACTATACATTTCATTCTCAGTCTTATATTTTGTGAGAACTAGAATTACGAAGTAAATATAATATTAACCTTATCACTAAAGCTATTAATAAATCCAAGCTTCAATAAAATATTGACTAACCAATTTAAAATAAAATTTGCCCACATTGATACCTGTACAAATATTCTTACTATTATTTTAATTTTATTTATGTTTTGAAAATAATATAAATACTAGAGATGCTACGGAGGTTCGATTCAGATTCCGAAAGTTCGGAACTTGCGACCAATTTTACACCCTCGATTCAGATAAATTCTAATCGGAAGTTATATCGGAGGTCGATGAAAAGCTTGTGTTCATTAATTATAATTTGCTTCTTTTTGAGTAATTTCTTTTGATTTAATTTACTACTAGTACCAACTATTTCAAATTTTAAATTAGATAGTTTTTATTTTCAACACCCAGGTATACACCTACCTGTATATTTTTTTTTTTTTTGAACTGACAATAAGAAAAACGTGTGTGCCAAATTTCAGCAGGATAGCTTCAGTGAAAGAGGGTGAAATATTGATTGCAAAATTCCAGTGAAGTTAAATCAAAGCTTTTCACTTTTAAAAATACATATTTAAACTGATGAACAATGTGTGTTATTTTATTAACACATCTCTTTTGCCTCCCCCGCAGATTCCGGTTCCGATTCTGGTTCCGGTTCTGCCAACCAAATTTAAAAACTCCGCTTCCGAATTCAATTCCGACACAACCACCTCCGCAACATCCCTTCCTAGTAAATACGCTAAGTGAATATAGATTTCAAATATTTACAAAAATAATTCACTTCAATTTTCATCATCACAATATTAATGTGTAGGTAGGGACTTATTTTTCTAAAATAAACGTTAACATACTTTTATGCAATTACCCGACAAAGTTTTTTTTTTTTTTAACAGAACCTCCTTATATATATATATTTTTTTTTTTTTTTTGAGTCGCCGATTACCAAATGAAGCTCAACTTTTAAAACAATATTTTGATGAATAATTGAAGTTGATAAATTCTACATCTTATTCCTTCAGTTTTCCCTAGAATCTTTCATTTCTAACTTTTCAGAAAGCAAAATCTTAAAGCAGAGCCTCTAAAGGCCTTACCGATATTAGGTAATTCGTACTGCTGCTCCGTTTGATCCACGGCATGGCTTCGATGCTGTCCCAGCAGCTTCTTAATTCTGCAGACAGAGTCGGCAGCACGTCGTCATAATTCTGGTCCTAGTTGAGTCGAGGCGGCGACCCGCCGACATCACAGCTTTCAGCATCACACCAATAGCTCCAACATTGATCATGAAAATATCAAATTAAAGTTCGTTAGGAATAATAAATAGGCCAGAGCACAATCCCACTTCTGATGTTAGAAAGTGGATGTAAATAACATGTATATGTATTGATATCTATTTAATTAATAAGCTTTGAGTGTCAGAATGGTAACTTATTATTTACTACGTCTGAAAGTGTCTCTAAAAAGGTGTGTAAGGTAAAGGGATTTTATAAAGAAAACCACAAAGACAAGACTATTCATTTATAACTATCAAACTACGTCCATTCGCAAACCTAGGTCTTCGTGGAGAAGAATGGACAAGAAACTCCACGGTAACATCTTAAAAAGTATAATGCCAGGACAATCTATATTGTCCTGGACCATTTCTCAAGTTATAGCAGTTTATATGTGTAGATAAACAATAAGCAATATAAGCCATATTATAACATATTTCTAGCACATAGCTATCAGTAATATTCATAGTATAATATCAAATAACTTACATAAACATTGTTGAAACACGGTGGTAATACAAATAGGTTTTCAGCTTTACACACTTGGTATCTCCATTAACTTGCAAACTTAATACTATACACAATTACACATGGACTACACAATATACGACTCAGAGTCTATCGTAACTCGTCGAACAGTAGCAGCAAAAAGGACCTTGAATTGGCAGCAACATCTCTTTTTATAACCATCAAATCTTACTCAGTACATAAAATGTTACCGCCAAAATACACCAATGGCCGATGGGTAACACATTATAGTTAAATAACTAATAACATAGATAATAATCAACAAATCCTGTGTAGTGGAACTATTTTAAAACTTCATTAGATAATTTAGAAATCTAGTATGTATTTATTTGTAATCTTTATGTTTAATCGGATAAAATATGAACATCAACTGATAGTTCAGAGAATTGTTTTAAACCACTTGATATATTGAAATTGCAGTATAAAATCTAGGAAACATTATAAGTATCATTTAATCATAACTAATTCATTTAATTAGCAATATAAAGTTTATAAATATTTAACTTGATTATTCAAAGATCACAACTAGCTTTCGTTCGGAAACCAAGTCTTTTAAGATACAATAAAAGCTATTTCTATAAAATACATCTGGCTAATAAAATATCTTTACTAAAATGCAAATTAGGTTTATTTGAAATTGGAACCTTTCTGTTCTCAAGATATTAGTTTATTGTGATTATTAATTTATCAATATTCTTGAAATGCAACGTCGCCATACGTCAATGTAATTTGACATCTGACAACCGAAGTTGCTACATTACTGACAATACTTGAGAGTTGTTAAACAGTCAGATATTCTCGTATACATAAAGTTATGCCATCACCTGCAAATCTACATGACATCTATAAAACTGCGCGCACTTTGCTTTAAAATGGCAATTAACGCAAGTAGAGAAAGTTGAAATTCTCGTTTTCACGCAAGAATAATGCATAAAAGTCAGTTATCAGTGGATGTTATCCCGCCATTTTCAAAATTAAAATTTTCACTCCGTACCAAAAGTATAAGGATATAAAACGGAGGATAAGGCACTACGTCAACAATGGAACGGGCTGCCCGGCTACCAGGGTAACATTTATCAAAAGAGCTAGATCGAAATGAAAGAACTAAAAAGCGTGTGCTTAAGAGCACTCTTCATTTTAGCGTTACGCTAATTTTACATTTTACCTAAAAGGCATAATAACGACAGACTATAATATTCAATAGAACCTACAAAAGTCCCAAATCAGGTCTCCGTGAGTTTTTGCCTAAACATGCATCGGGAGAATAATTATTACTAAATAAATAAATAAGTGATCTAAAATTCGCTCTTTTATTGTGGAGAAGAGAAAACGAACTATTTTAACAAGTAATTGTTATTTCAAGTAACAAGTAAACAATAGTAAAAAATCAATGTAATTTTGATCTCATAGATTTAATGTATTTCAACTTAGGGTCGATTTCTTGGCCTCGCTACCAATGTTTCCATACGATTCATGGATGCTAGTCTGTAGGTATCTACTACAAGAAAATTCGTTTGACTTTATTGATAGTTACGAGTTCAGGAAATTTATGGTACTATTTGTAAACGAAACCGTAAAAAAACACATTTTAACTCATTCACTTGTTATTTTAGCGTTGTTTTTACTGCACATTATATGCATATTTGCAAAGGGCACCGACTTTTGTTACTCGAAATGTATTTTTTTGTATGGAGTGTGTATTGTCTGTAATAAATCGTCACTAAATATTTTCATCCTTTTTTTACAATGTGCATCAGTTGGTAACTTCTGCCACACTACCAGTACAAACCATTTAAAGCGTTCAAATAAAAACCTTTTCACGTTTACTCCAAACAATTTTTATGCCTGATTTAAAAATCATAGTTTATTATTTTTGGAGTTAAGTACTATTAAAGTATTGTTGATCATGTTTTGTAAGTGAGTCAAAATGTTTTTGTAGCGGGAATGAATGAGAAATATGTACAAGAAAGTGCTGAGATATTTCCCGAAAATGCAGCAACAACAAGATAATTAAAATATTCAAGAGCCAGAGAAAATACCCACCGTTGCCGCGTTGTATGCAACTATTCCCCCCTCTCACTCTCCACACTCGCTGGTTAACTATGTGTTTTTAAACTAAATCGCTTTAGGAGGACCAGGAACTCAGATTATAGAACAGGTGTGTCGCAGAAAAACGTGATACCAATATGGCTGTACAAGAATCATGTGGCGCGTGGTCAATATCGAAACTGACACCGCCGCCGTCCTGTATTTTCACTCAACAGTTTCACAAAATGTAATCCAATAGCACCTCTCTGACAACGAATCATAACAAATAGCACCTCTCTCTGTCAAGCGGGCGCCGAAACATCCTTCCAGTACTGTAAAACGGGCTTGACAGTTTGTAGTAACATTTTGACAGCATCCAAAAAAGCAAAAGGGTGTTTTTTTAGAGGTTAGATAATTAAATTTAAATTGATTGGTATTCAAATAAATAAAAATACTTAAATAGTGATAGAAAATAATGTTGTATAATAAAATGCGATATGAATAAAGTATGGTATATCAGTTTACAGGGGGATTGCATAGATGCGTTCATCATCATTCTCCAGCCCTTATCCCAATTTATGTGGTGTCGGCGCAGCATGTCTTCATCTTCCATACTTCTCTATTTCGTGTCATCTCATCAGACACCTCCTTCCTTGCCGTATCAGACTTCACACAGTCCAACCATCGTTTCTTTGGTCTTCCTCTACTCTTATACCCATCCACATTCATACTCAAAACTTTCCTCACGACATTTTCATCATTTGTCGCGACACTTTTTGTAGATAATGATGTGTTCTGCAAAGTCGGAGTACACTATTTTGTTCTATCATCAATAGTTTTAGCAGTGCACGCGATGTAAGATATTTTTTGGGTCACCTTGGGTTACATTATTGGAGTTTTAGTAAGGATCCCAATTTTTTTTGAAAATATTTTGTAGCTTATGTCACTCGGAGATAGTGTAGCTTCCCAACGGTGAAGGAATTTTTCAAATCGGTGTTGTAGTTTCGGAGCCTATTCAATGCAAACCAACAAACAATCAAATTTAATATAAATAAATTATTTTCTACCCTTGAAATGCTTCCTGCTAAATTTCGGACGCGTCTGAAGTGGGAAAAGCACATCCTGTTGTTTTTAGACCTCCTGGTAGTTTTCTTGTGTTTAGTAACTTAGAATTTGTGTTTAACCAAGTTGAACTTCTATAGTTTGGAAGACGTAAGTACCCCTACAAACAGGAATCAATCCATAATACAGAAGGGGACTTGCACCTAATACGATTCCGGAATCCGGTTGTGAAAATATTAAGCTTTAAAACCGAAACCAAGTACCACGAGAGGAAACAACTGTTCGTTCCGATATTGCATCGTTTAGATACTGGGATCACAGGATGTGTGGAAGCTGAATACATGTTTTTCATTTCATGATAGAACTAAAATGAAAGTCCTTATTCCAAGGATGGAAGGGTCAATTTGCAATAAATACAATGCTTTTAAACTGCAGCTGATATTTGACAACGCCCGCCCTTGTACAACGAAGGAGATCAAAACTGCACCAACTGGTATTTTTGCTATGTGTAGTTGAACAGCACCAAAGATTATTATGGACACCGGCCAGGTTTTCAACTAATTTTTTTTTCAAGATTTTTATTTTTAAAGTTGTTTTTGACAAGCTAAGTTAATGGATACATGAAGTAATGGTACAAAATAAAATAATTGATGCCACAATAGGCAAGTTATACGATCGCGTAGCTTCATAGCCGTGACGTTTGCTACGGTGTAGCATCACGTAGCACACTAAATGATTTACTTACCAAGTTCCTACTGCTAAGAGTATATTTTAGATAGAAAGATTTGGCCATTCCAAAGAAAACACAAAACTCAGTCATGTAATTCTTACACAGAAGTTTTAACTATCTAGAATCCTGTTGGATTGAAGTTACGTGCATAGAATTGAGTGCAAAAATAACCAAATCACCTTGACCTTAACAGAAATAAAAGAAAACCCAAAAAAATATCAAAATACCACTTTTTATTATGATTTCATGATTCTGGTTTTCGCTACGCAAAATACGCGCTGTGGACGTGGAGTTGCGGACACCGGCCCGTGATACAATACAATGATTCTGGTTCGATTTTTATTTAATCTTATGTCTGTTTATTATAATAAATTGAATACTTATTTTTGGTATAATACCAATGTTAAACGTAACTTTTGAAGAGGGTGGAAATAAAACCAAGTTTTAAATCCGCAACCAAACTTATTTGAATAGACGTCAAAATCAAAATCAAAGCATTTATTTCAAGTAGGCCAATTACAGGCACTTTTGAATTATCGAAACAAAGACAGCAATAAATAATGAAGCTACAGCCCCAGTCACAAGATATAATAACTGTGAAAGTACTGTAGTTGCATATACGTATCGTTCGTAGTCCGAAAGCTATCTCTGAAGCGATCCAAACGCCTTTGAAGTTTCTCACGCTACTAGGAGCACATAAACTAAAGGTGACTCGAATTCAGATTTAACTGCATAAAGGTTTGATTGACTATTTATTTTACAAAGCTATCAATATGAAATCACTTGTTTATGAATTTGACTGCGACCTGCCAATATCCATACATTTTATGTAAACAAGCTATAATATTAAGACATAATAATAGTCGTCAAATAAGTATTTCACTAATATAATTAGTTTAAAAGTACATTAGTGGACTACTTATTTCACAAATATGTTGATGGATGACAGTAGCGGAAAGAAATCATGATTAACTAATTATTATTAAAACCGTCAAAAATATTTTCAGATATAGCAAGTTGACGATTAGAAAACCATCCTAGTAAGTGACAACCAGAATGTGAAAGATTTATATAACTTAGCGATAGTGGGGTACTATATACAACCACAAGTAAACCACTGTCTCTCTTCCGTCAATGATTAAAAAAAGTTTTGTTTCCGGTGCGACTAGGATTCCATAAGCGCTGAAGCAATGATGCAACCTACCTAAGGCATGACGTAACGTGACGTCAGCAGTCGATCGAACCCTATCACTGACAGGTCTACACATACAAGGTTTTACGACTATACACACCCATCAAACTTACTTCCGATATGGCAGAATTAACTAATGTTTCGTTTGATTGTTTTTTACCGTTTACGTCACCAAACAGTTTGACGACTCTTCCCGTGAGCAGAAGGCTGGCCTATTTTCTGGCCAAAGAATCTGCTGCCTGCCTTCTAGGTCTTTTCCTGTTTGAGTAACTTTATCATTATCTGCATTGCCCGTACTACATCATTTTTTACTGATTGTGTCGTATCTGGTGCAAAGAAACCGTGGCCAGAGCAAAACTTATAATACTCACAGATTAGGTGCATTGTGCAAAATAAATTACATTGTGGAATAAAGCAACAAACCCTTTAAAAAACCAGTGTTCATTTCAATTTGTTAGGTCGCTACATCTATCCGCAAGATGGCGTTTCATTCGTCGGGGGATGGGGTGTTACAAGTGTGGTGAGACAGTGAATACAAATAAACTTTTTATCCCTGTCTGTCCATTAGCACGCGTTATCTCCTACAGCGAATTATGTCCTGGTATATAAACGTCAAAATGTCAGCGTCTGACGCGTATTGACGATGATGCAAATAGAGTTATTAAAATTATAATTCATTTTATAAAGCGTTTAGTTTCGTTGGTCAATAAACAGGAAAACTATCCTAGTAAATATCCTAAAACAACTGTAGGTACGCAAAATATACGGCGATTGAAAGTGAAGTTATGGCTATCACAGCCCGAATGTAATCATCATCATCACCTGCCTAACCTTTTCCGAACTATATTTGGGTCGGTTTCCAGTTTAACCGGATGCAGCTGAAAACCATTATTTTATTTACGATACTGGGTAATACGATACTCTTGCTAAGACTGGTTGTCATAATTTCGGGCCGCAGACTACCTGCAAGTATAACGACTGTCAAAGATCTACAAATAACAGCCGGGACCAACGTCTTAGCGTGCTCTCCGAGGCACGGGGAAACTCTGTATATAATGGGTGGTGACCCATCCACGGACAAACCTAAGCAAGTGCTGAAGATTGACATCTTCAACATTTTATGTTTTGGGTACACCATTTAACATACATAATAGCGTTGTATGGTTTTATTTACAATTTCAGAAATGTAAAACAATAGCGGACCCTCCTGAAAATGCCATTTAAGAACCAATAGAATAATGCTATACTAGCGAACTATAACATCTGATTAAGTATTTTATGCCAAAATTCTCCAGTTTAAAGAAGATATTGATAAATATATTACCGATGAATTCAGTGGTGGCATTCATCAATTTGAAAAGAACTCCAAGAACTGAAGCGCATCAGTTTCCACTTTATGCAAGACGCTCACGAAATATGCCAGCTGCTCTGTTGTAAATTTTATTTTATATGTAGATGGCACGATATCCTGCCATTCACGCCGCGCCTTAGCATTGTAGGCGCCTTGAGATCTGCGGACAGAAATGTTAAAATTGGCAACCCAGACAATACAAACTTCTTTACGTCATCGCCAGCTGCTTTGTTGCCATGGAAATCGCAGTAGCGTGCCATGTGCTCGGAGAGAGTATTGATCCTTTCAGAACGTGAAATATTTGCAGTACTAGGGTCTCATAAAATACAGGATGTCAATTATGGTTAGTACCATTAATTCACAAATCTAAACCAGAGCAGATGCTCTGGTTTCTGGTGTCTGGTTGGTACCAGTAGATACTGGTAGCGCAAAACACTTACATGACATAAGCATTTGCTTCAAGTGGAACCTGCAACCTTATATAAGCAGTTTACGCCAATTGCTATATTTATAGAAGATAATGAACATCGCACTTATTTTCTAATTTTCCTTGGTCCATCTGGAAGCCCTTGATACGCCTCGGGACCCAAGTGGGAAAACTTTACTCCAATAATGAAAATCAAAAATTGAAGTCCTTAACAAAACGTGCTTTACCTTTGCAGCATTGACTCGATCGCTTTTCGTTACTCCATGTAGGGTCGACATCAACGCCACTGGTGGAAATAGTGAGAAGTTTGTCTGAACAAACCTGTGACGTAGATGCCCGACGTTGAACTCCGACTGCTAAGCACGAGGTCCGCCACTTCCCCAGGTTGAGCAAAGTTTTATTGGGTTTTTCCGTCACGGATTTCTCAGTAGAAGCCACGAATTCTGGATTCGTACTCAATTGATGGTAATAGGGTCGTACCTATTACATGAGATTTTGACATAACTGGTAAAATGTGAACTGCACTTTGGAACAATTCTGCCTAAACCTCAGGGATTACAGGCGTGATGTTATATTTAATTTATAATGTACTGTTATGTTTTTCCTGATTAGAAAAGCCCATTCCGCTGTTTTTCGATAAGACTTGTTAGTTCAGTGGTCAGAACGCCCATTATGAGTTGGTCGCAGGGTGAAATCCTTCACGAATTCGTTTAGAAATCAATCGAACACCAACCACCCAACTAGACCCACAATACTAATTAGTGTGTTCACAGTTTTCAAGTGTAACCGAACCACAAATAAAAAATAATATCATGGAGCATACAACACCATAGCATGTTAATCAAACCGGTTGGTATTAGTTTCAATCATTAATACTAATTTGAATAAGTAGTTTGCAACTAAAATTTACACTCCTTGTATTGTTTAACCAAACACTATTTATTTTGCAATATTTTTATCATGTTTGTTAAATATATTTAGTGTTTTAAAACAAACTAGCCTTATTTTTATAATACCCTAGTACCCTAGTCTAGCGGCAAAACAACGATCTTATTGCAGTTTCGGGAATGAAGTTCGTCAGAGTTGAATGAATGGCTGGCGGTGTGGGGTGGTTGTTTGGTGTCATGGTTGTTTGGTGTGCTATATTTGCCACAATTTTTTACACCCTGTCTATCTTTGTCTAGACTAGTACAGGCCCCTTTAGTAAAAGCAAGAGCGAAAGAGATAGTTGCAGCTTCAGCAACTCGGCCACGAAAATATTTTGTCTTTTTATAATCATAAAATCATCTTTCTCCTGCCTTTATCTCAGTGTATATTGTGGTCGGCGCAGCTTGTTTTTATTTTCCATTCTTACTTACGTTAAGAGCGTTTACGTCTATCGCGCGAAGTCAAGTTTAGGTAATTCAATGCATTTTTTACACACACAGAAGCGCGCGTGCCTGTGTGTATAGCGCTGGCGCGCTCTCGCGCGCTATAGTCAAACTAACCCACTATGATCCGTTCGAGTGCAATTGTTGTAGTAAAATTTAATTTGAATTTGAATTTGAACGTACACGGATTACTAAAGTACGAGTGCATAAAATAAGTATTCAATAATACATTGCAAGTATAGCTATAATTATGATTAATATTAAAGTCGTTTTTTAGTTATTCAAACATGAATTTGTTGATCTAAACTTTAGAAAGAAACCGAATTTCGTTAATTATTATTGATTTGTGACTGATTAATAAATATTTCTTATTCTATTCAAATAAATTACTTTATACGGATTTACTTACGTTTATTTTATATTATATTTTAACCTGACGCGATGTTCCTCTTAGTGACACCTCTTATGAGGGAAATACAATAGGTTGGCGTTAACTTTAAAAACAATTTATGTTCTTATTTACAAAAAAATAAGTAAAAGTTTTAATAAATAAAATTCGTATGTAAAAAAATTGGGTAGATATTGGTTGTCACTAAAAATATTGTCAGTCATCAAAAATAATAATAAAAAAATTTAATCATCAAAGTACCAAGATTTTTTAATCACACTATAAACGTCCGCTATCCTTCCAAGTACGACTAAGGTCAACTCGGGTCAGGCAGAGCGCCGAGCGACATGTCCTCTCTCTAGAAAGCCTCGCGGCGGTCTGATTTGAAATTGCTCGCGCGCAGTGATTTATAGTAGTTTTCAAATATTTATAGAAAAATAATCACTGTAAATTATTTGAAATTTTAAATTGGATGTTTTAAAGCATATGTTCTTCTATTATATTATGCTATTATTATATTAAATCAAGTAAGATATATCGGTGAAAAAATCATTTTAATTCCTTAATATTTCACATTGTTTGAACTTTAATTTCTTATATAAAGAAACCTAAATCAAAAAATTTTCTTCTCCAACTATATTCCTTAGGATCTTAGCAATAGGTAAAAAAAAAATCTAATTAGGTTTGCCAGTGGTTTCCTATAATTAGAGCGTCGAAACTGACGCTAAAAGGGAAATTAAGAAAACCTCTGTTGAGTTATCTTGATACAATTTACCAATACTCTATTAATTGAAATATTTTTTTCTCTCCAACTATTGAGACAACGAAATTTCCTAAAGTTATTAGTAATTATCATTTTTGTAAAATAAAGGGTTGATGGTATTAAAGGGTTTGAAAAGTACTGTTTTGGAGTCAAACAGCGCATGGACGGCGTAAACGCTCTTAAGACATCTCAGTAGTCACCTCTTTCTAGCCATACATTTTTATAGACGCACACAGACTGTCGCTAGATCAAAAATAACCATGTAGTAGCAGCCAGTCATTCCTTATAAAGTTTCACAATTAATTCAATTACGGTTGGTATATTAGAAACAGATTGAAATAAATAGTTCACTATGTTTTTGTTTTGTACCAACATTACATAATGATGTTTTTTTGCCACGACTAACACTAAAGAGGAATGGCGATATTTTAACTGAAACTAAAACTGAAAGTCTTAAGACAAGAGTTATATTAGAATGTGGATCGTACTTTCAACATCCGCGTGAAGGAAGCCTACCTTATAATATGTTACGGTGCCCTTACAGTATTCAAGATAATTCTTAGCTTTAAACCTATTCGAAAAACTTCTACGAAAAATATTAGCACGCTGCACGCTGTACAGAAAAGAATCTACACTTTTGAAAATTACATTCTGTGGTATACTCGTAGTTATGATCCGGGCTCCTGCTGTAGTAGAATTCCTACCGCAGCTGGCTTCACATTTAAAACAGGCATGTAAAACTCTTCCAAAAGATATTAGTTTTGCATTTTATCCGATAGAGGCGGTTTCATTCAAGTATTGTTATGATCTATGAACTCCTAATGTTGTGAGTCGTACTACAGCTGCCTTCTCTTTCTATTTACATGCAAACGCATTTTGGCGTAGTCCACATGGGCAATACGACGTGAACCTCTTCCGAATAAAATTAGTTTTACATTTTATCTGATAGAGGCGCTATCGTGAATGACGTTACAGTAGTCATGGCCCGTCCGCCAGAGGCGACCGATGTGGACCATCACTGCGATTTTAAATTGAAACAGCTTGGAAGGATATATTTATGACTGCATTTCGGCAGGATACATAATTTTGTGATTTGTGCCAATACTTGTATGTAAAAGTGTACTGAAATCGACTCGTTGCCCGCTAACCAGTAAATTATCAAATTGCTTCACCAGAAAGAGTTGCACTTCTAAAGCATTTTTATCTACGCACCGTCTTTAAAAGTATGTTCATATGTTAAAGATAATGACGTGGCAAGCGGTTTATAATACGGTTGTTTCAGTCTAGCAGCTAGCTTGCTATCTTTGTCTAGACTAGTAGTACTAACAACGCTACGAGCAGGAAGGAATCTACATATATTGAGAAAGCAACTACCTTTGGTTTACTCTCTCTTTCTCTTCATTCACAACGAAATCTGTTGTTGGTCAAACTACAACAAATAGACTACTACCCCGCCCCTGCACTCTCCACGGTCACTGGTGAAAATGTGCTTTTAAACTACTTTGCTTTTGGAGGACCAGGAACTCAGTTTACAGAACAGGTGTGCCGCAAGCAAACGTCATAACAAATATGGACGTACAAGAATCATGTTGCGGGTGGTCAAAATTTAAACTGACGCCGCCGTCCTGTGTCCTGTCAAAATAGTTACAAATTTGCTTATGTTTGTTTGTTACCTTTTCAGGCCTAAACTACTGAACCGATCATCCCGAAATTTTGCATATACGTTGTCAGGTGTCAGGGTATTTTTCATCCCGAAAAGAGTTTTACTATTCTCGAGGAAAACAACAAAAACTTTCTTATAATAATAGATGGCGCCACGGCCCACGCTGACGGTAACAAGGAGTGAATGAAGTAAAAAAACATGTTGCGCCAACCCAAAGTAATATAGGAATAGGGCAGGAAGATGATGACGATTTTTAAATATTTTTACTGGACAGGGCCACTCAAATTTGTGTGATTCCTTCATCAAAAGACCACCTCAGACACTAATCTGCATGGTCCTCATTTGATTTGACCAATGCCTGGACTTTAAAAGAGCCTTATCCTAGCTCTTCTTACTTTTTATTTTCATGGACTCATAGTACTTGACTAAGTATGCACCCTGTTCCACAAACTGATGAAACCTTGACGTACAGTGTGACATGGATCGAAAAATGAACGTGGCTAAATAGAGAACTAATATTAAATGCACCATTACCATCAAGTTCAATATCCGTGTATTCTAAGTGATTATGGAAATAGGAAAGTTATTGAAGCTTTTTTTGGTAGTCTGTGTTGCACATGGTTAATTAGCAGGATTTCTTAACAGTGGTGCAAATTGTAAATAGATAAAGGGATGAGCTAAGGTAGCCCGTCATATTCAAAAATGATCTTACAAATTTTTGGCAATTGCAACCCTGAGTTCCATTCCACCTTGCCGTTGCTGGACCCGCAGTAGGATAGGAGGAGCTGTATGTAGCTTTGTGTCGTCACTAAGCGATAGTTAAAAAGCGACGTTGCCAGCGCGAACCACCTCAGCGTTACTGGGAGCCCATGAAGCGTTAGGAGATTGAAATATTTACAATCAGGAACGCGTGGATTTCTTGTCAATGCGCATGCGTAGAAATGCAAAAGAAACTAGATAGATAGATGTACACAGTAGTGCACAATAGTATACGTGATAGCTCCGCTCCATCTACCTACTAAACACAGTACCAGTCGGTTCACATTTAAAGTAAAAGCTCGCGAACACTTACTGAAGAAGCTGGCAGACTCGTCTCAAAATTAAATTGTTGTTAGTTTTCTTCTCTCTTTAATTTGTTTAATTTTGTTGATATGTATGTATTTATTGTTATATTTTATTTATAAATGTTTTCGTGACATTTTCTTTTATGCTGCACCTACTATGTTTTCTCTCTGCATCACCCTAAGGTAGACTGGTAGAAAATGCCCAAGGCATTAAGTCCGCCTTTGTACAGTGTTATTTATACTTGTGCATAAAGTTTTAATAAATAAATAAACACCAAATAGTAATATGTCGATTTTAAGTTCCAACAGGAAGTCGATACAGTCATGTTTAATGTTACATGTAGTTTTTCCACACGTAGACCTTATTGTAACCTATTACAGGCCAGATATTTAGCAATACCCTGTACCAGACAGTCGAATTTAACGGGACCTCAATGTGATTTTAGATCAGATTGTAAAACTATTAATCGAAAATTAATGGAAGTACAGTATAATTTTATGTCCATCCAAAGGTTATCTGGAAGATATCGTTATCAGCGACAAGACCGCCATTGTAACCATAAAATTAATAATATTGTAAAACCGCTGTGTTTCAATTTTGGTGTACAATAAAGTATATTCTATTCTATACTTTCAGAGTAACACTTCTTTCCTGAACTACTATTTTTAAAGATATTGTATTTTATAGTATTGTTGTATAAAAAAAAAATAATTTAAGCGGAAAAAGCCGAAAGTGGAAGTTATTTAATATAAATAAATAACAATTTAAAAAAATCTCGCTTTAACATGATTAATCCTCCTATGATTAATATTACCCTGGTACCCAAGCGACTCCTAAGGTCGCAAACGTGGTATCAGTACAGATTCTAAGCTTGCAGTATTTGGTACGGGGTGAATACCGTGAAATTGGCAGGGTGTAGATAGCATTTGACGGTATTCTGCTTGTCCCACTCATATTAACTTATATCTGCCTTGTCTGACGTATCCAACTAGCCTGCGCGAGAGAGAGAACTTCTATCAAAAGTAGTTATTACCCCATTCGGTTAACTCTCTCTTCTTTAAGTATGAAAGGGATGTAGTGCAAACATCTCTTTCGTGCCAATGAAACCCGCGTTCATATCACCAGGACGACATAACTCAAGCAGAGTTCATATAATTTTAGACAATGACCTTTTGACGGCCTCTGTCGGCCCAACAAGTTTTTTTCTCCCATTCTCCCCCGTCAGACGTCACGGCATCAATTACTTCTTTCTCTTTCATATCATTTCTCACACAATACACCCATCTTTTCTTTGGCCTTCAGTTTCTAAGTCATCGGAATAAAATAGTGAAAAAACACGAAAGAATAATCAAAAGTTTTCAGTAAGCTTTCTGTATGACGGTGAGAAAAACTGACTCAGTTATGTGATTACTTAAGTCTTAAATATTTTTTAAAGGAGATTAATTGAACAGTCCATGGGCTATTTGCTACCCACGTCACTTAAATGAGTTTTTGCAACGTGTGTGTGATTTTAATAATTATGTTGCTTTAATGTAAAACATACACTTTGTATATTTAAATGTGTCCAGTAGCTACGGCGTAGGGAGCTACGCGACTCGTAGTAAATTTCGCTATCTTTAGGTTTAATTTATTGAGAAATAAGCAACTATTTGATGGTTATTTCTTGAAAACATTTTAATGCAACTATAAGTTTATGGAAAAAAGCATGGCCAATTATTGTCTATTTTAACAAAACCCGTTTCCTTGTTTAATAATTTTAACACTGTGATTCATTTTGTGTTCTTTAATCAAGGGAACGCTTGTTTCGATCCAAACGGTATCGGTGCATTAGCTCAGTGGATAGAGCGCCTCGCCCATGAAAAGGCAATGGGTGAGGAGGTCGTTGGTTCGAGTCCTTCATGTGCCCTTTTTGATGTACCGTATCGTTTTTGTTCCTCTTACTAAACATTTTATAGTAAAACGAAAAGAAAACCATAAGAAAATCGTCATTTTATTGCAGTTGAAATTTAAGTTGCAGCGCCCGCCGGTTCTATGAACTAACAAGTCACAAAGTTACCCTGTGATGCGAACAAGTTCCAGCTCTCGACGGTAGATAGTGCAGTTGCAACTCTTAGCTCGCTGGGTAGATGTCGCCTGCATTGATTTCATATATCCAAACTGAATTCTACCTATGGAAACTACATAATAATGTATAGTTTCCCCAGGTGAATTCCGTGTGGTAATAGTAATACAGTATTTACTCTAAGCTATATACATCCCATACGGTCAAGTATTTGGGGAAGATATTAATAAATGGGTCACAATGGGTATTGGGTGGTTACTGCATCTCGCTCGCACCTGTAAAGATGATTCGTGTAGTTTAGGGATAGCGAACCACCGGCATGCTTTACAGGTTATTTAAATTATATGTACAAATCTTAAGTGCATTGAAACCTTAATTTCAAATAGATTTTTCTTGCAATCCTTTCATTTTATGTTTTTCCAATGTAGTAATATTTGTTCCAGTTTTTAACTTAAAATGTTTATAATTTCTCTGTAGATAGTATAAAAACGGCGCTCTATGCAGTTAGTTGGCTGAGCTTGGTCGGGGGCCAACCTGGTCGATTCATTCTTGAACCGGACACCAAAAAAAAAATAAAGAACCCTTAAAGGATGTTAAGGACCGAAAATGTCTTTGTGTTATAGTCATGTTAAATATTAAAACAACATCCATTTGGTAACGCAGGATAGAAAAAATCTTTTATAGTGGAGCCTACAAAGGCATCGCCTCGTAACACGTTTATTTAAGCACACATAAAAGCTACGAGTTCTTTTTAATGTGACAAAAGGATATTGTGACCCTCTGTGTGAGATGTGTCACCCTAGTACCGAGTAGTCAAATCCACGGTATGGCTCCCGCAATTGATTACAAAACAATATTATCGCCAAGTTTGATGGTACAGGGTTGCTGGGAGAGCGCTGTCTTTGTCTGCCTAGTTCTGATAGTCTACGGCTGAGCGAGAGCACGAATTTAAATGACTCTAGGTAGGTACTGCTTAAACTCTGCTGAATCGTTACGATGGTAACGAAACACGCTCGTACTAACAGGAGAACAGGACTTGTGAAGAGTTCACATCAGCTATTAAGTTATCCGAAAAGCTTGTAAAGATCTACTTAATAGCAATCTTAAATTCATTCACGCAATCTATGACAGACAACGCACAGATTAATCTGGTGGGTCCAGTGGTGTAATATTTTGCACAAGAGTTTATTGTAGAACAAAAGTGAGAATGTGCTTAGGAAGGATTTATTAAAATTCATTCTATAAAGGGGGTGAAAGCGGGTGAAATGTTTTTATTCTTGTTCCTCATTGTACCTACAAATAAGAATTACATAAATATTGTTATAATATCACAGCTTAAGTAAAAAACTTTTTTGCAAAAAAAAACCGACTTCCAAAAAAAAAAAACACTAAAAAAGTGGAAAATAACTTTACTTTCGGAAGTCGGTGGCTATTGTTTGTTTCATTGACTTTTTTGCCACCGACTTCCGAAAGTAAAGTTATTTTCCACTTTTTTAGTGTTTTTTTTTGAAGTTGTTTTTTTTTTGCAAAAAAGTTTTTATTTTACCCTTTTTAGTTATCGTATCACACACAAATCCTTGTCAAGTATCAATTTCGCAATTTCTTTTACTTGGATGACATTTTTTCCAGTTATTTTGATTTCAAAACCAAACTGCGGAACCGATTTTGATGAAATTTCTATGGGACCAATCGGGAAGTAAATCCATTTAGATAAAAGAATAATTTTTCAAATCGGTTCATAAATGACGGAGATATGAGGTAACAAACACAAAAAAAATGAAAAAAATACAATCGAATTGAGAACCTCCTCCTTTTTTTGAAGTCGGTTAAAAAGGTGAGATGCGATGAGATGACCTTTCTACATAAGCATCAGAATTAAGTTTTTTTGTATTTGTTATTTGGTTTTTGAACAGCAAAAGGTAAGCAAAAGTTAGGTGAGTAATTCGTAATTTTTGCCGATGGGAAATCTCATCGCGTGCAAGTAAAAGAACTTTTGATGTTTTGACATGTTGCTATACATCGGTCATTATTTTTGTTTCTATGAGCGCCAGAAACAAAAGAAACCGATATTTCGATGATAGGTTTCATTGATAGCTACGCTTTGTTGCTTTTTGATTACTATGGCGTGTATGATTAGCTACACCAAAATGGTCTTAGGGGACTATTTTTGTGTAGCTGCAACAGTTAAGGTAGTTCCTCTTACTGTCCCGCTGAAAGATTCCACCCTGTATATTCTGTTTGCAATACTTTATAACCAATCATCTTGTTCTTTCATACAAATAAACGTAAAACAATCGTCGTCGTAGCCGGCTACTATCTGATAAGACCGCGTAGCGGTCGTAGCCGCGAGACGTCACCTACGGCGTAGCATTTGACCAACTCAGGCAACCAACGGATACAATGAACAATATTCCTATAAATGTTAACTATTTGATTGTGTATAGCTCCTTTACGTTATGTTTCCCTAGTAGCACGAGAAAGTTTGTAGGCGGCGTAATTAGAATTCAACAAAGGAAGCGATTAATGATTATGTATTTTTAAAATGCTAACTTCTCAATTTAATTAGTATTATTAAGACAAACCTCCTAACCTTACCTGTTTATTAAGCATCGTCTTCGAACGCTCAAGTTCAAAGTCAAAAGTTCTTTGACCTTATTGATTTCCCGGTCGGTGGCCGTACGTACCTCCGATATCATAAATGAAGGTGAAGCTTTCTCAGGATGCCATCTCTTTCTTCACGCGTCAAAATATTATGAGTGCTGCTTCAAACTTGTATATTCTGGCAAAAATAATTTAAAATGTAGATCCAAATGTGTTTTGAACCATCATAGCTTATACAAATTTCTATCAAAATGTTCCTACAATTTGTAAAACCCACTTTACAGTACTGCAAGGATGTTTTGGCGCCCAAGTGACGTCGTCAGCGTGGCGCTGTTGGTTAACATTTTGTGTAACTGTTGTATGAAAATACAGGATGGTGGCGTTAGTTCCGATTTTGACCACGCGCCATATATTTGTTATGAAGTTTGTTTGCGACACACCTGTTCTGTAATCTGAGTTCCTGGTCCTACGAAAGCGATTTAGTT
Source organism: Standfussiana lucernea (assembly GCA_964057025.1). Lineage (NCBI taxonomy): Eukaryota > Metazoa > Arthropoda > Insecta > Lepidoptera > Noctuidae > Standfussiana > Standfussiana lucernea. The sequence continues at coordinate 21,306,014 of OZ059784.1, forward strand.
TAAAAATACCTTTAACCAGCAACTGAGGAGAGTAGGGAAAAGTCTGTTAGTAAGTTGTGGGGCAACGGTTGGCATTTTTCTCTCTTGAATAATTGGTTCCGGTGATTTTGGGCCATATCTCAGAATTTTCTAGTATTTCTCACGCATTTCCCGCCATCAAAAGTTTTTAGTTCACCTTCAAACTATAGAAATCATTTAATTAATTAATTGTTTGCACACTATTGTTAATTCCTAATCCTGTTTTCTATTATCATGGTATTTATAAGTTGTAAATTTTTAACCGACGAGATTTTTTTTCACCGAAGACTCGACACCTCGATCGCGTTTTTTTGCCAGACACCAATATCCTGTCCGATAAAACCCGTATTTCCTCTTTCCACTTTGCGTCTTTATAGTATTGTGCATAAATTTTGAGAGTTCCGACTTCCATTTTTCTTCTACGCTATCTTTACTGAGTATTTTAATATAATGAATGGTACTATTGTATCCTAAGTTTCTACATATTTAACGTATGCTCATTTCCATGAAATATTCTGTTTTTTCGTTCTCTATTGCTGATTCATCTATATTTTTTATCCTACCAGCTAGTGCTTCGACCTTTTCCTTCTGTATTACTTAGTTTATATCTACTTTTGATGTTGTAATGTAGCTTTCCAGCAGTGAAAGAACCCTGATGAGTAGTTTCGGAGATTACCGCCTTCATTCCAAACTTTACCTCTTTGGACATTCTGAATGGCATGGTTATTAATTTATAAAAATACAATTACATACTTGTGCATACTAAGAGTAGCAAGGAAAACCAACCAGAAATAAAATAAAATACAACGACAACTTTTAAATACTAATTGGACGTTAATTTATTTTCCTAAATGAAGCCTTACTCGTATATTTAATACAAGCAGTGCTGCCTTTTTTCAACATAAATGTTTGTTACACAAGCACCTATTGAAAAGACTGTTTAAAAGAGGGATTCTTTTTGATTATCATAATGACTATGGAATATTTTACGCATCCAAATATAGTTGACTTCTGTTATATAGGTGACATTAACACACGTTGCGTTAAAATGGCAACTAACGTTTGGCATCTTCAAGTAAAGAAAGTAAACAGTTCATTGGAAATCTCATTTACTCTCAGGGTTAATAAGTCAGATAACGATAGTTGAGTTGTTAGAAAAGACGGCAAAATATGGTCGATGTCTGCATAACGCCACTTTCACAATATTCACCCGATATCGGCTAACACCGTGTCAACAGTTGGAACACTGAGACTACGTTTGCAGTGCAACGACCCGTCTGGCTACCAGGGTAACATTAATCAAAAGAGCTAGATCGTGTGAAAGAAGAAAAATAATGACTACAGCTTTTAAATGATATACAAGCGGGTCGTCCAAACGTGCCTATATATTTTTGATCAGATGTACATATGAAGCACCTTAGTAGTTTTGGACACAGGATTTTAAGTATTTCGCCATTCAGTGAATTTTCCACCCAGCGTCGACATTTTGGCGACGCTTTCGGTTTTTTCATTTGATTTCTGCATGGACCAGGCAGATCAAGTGGACAGAAACTTGTAACGTCAAAATAAGGGGACAATGGCTCTTGCATCACAGTTTTAACTATCGCAGGAGATCAGGGTTCAGGGATTTCAATATGCAGTGTACATACAATGTTTTATGTCAATAAATATTTTGAATTTTATAATTCTATAAAATTAAAAAAAAACATAACCTAAATACGACTTCACAAAAATATATGTCATGAATACAATGTGGTACTTTAGGCTAACAAAACAAAATCTCTTCAGTAGCGCGCAGTGGTGCATCTGTTGCCATGGAAACGGTACTCCTGCCAGATGTACCAGCGCACCATAAATCAGAAAGAGTTCAGGTAAAAACACAACCAAGTTGCTTCTCACAGGCTGGGTGTTGGATCAACAAGGCTAAAAATCAAGATTGGGAGCTACATAAAAAAGAACATTTTGTTTTGTTTGTAGATTGGTAGCAAAGTCATCACAAAGTTTTGGACTAGGTGTTAAAATAGTTGAATAAAATATAATATCAAGATTGACTTGATAGACTGTTAGTCCATCATCTCTGGTTTTATAGTTCTTGACCTTGATTTGAGAGGGCATGTGCGTTATAGCCCTCCAAGAGTGAGTGTGAAATAGTGTATGGAAAAAAAATTGTCCAATATCACTCAATTGCAGTGTTGACGAAATAAATGATAATATTCATTTATTTTTTAAACATTACAATCAAGTAGATACCTGATAAATAATTATGGGCATAACTAAAGATGTAAAATCAACTAAAATATTTTAAATAAAAACATAAGTTGGGCTTTTTATTATCACACAGAAAAAACTACACTACGACACCTCAAGTTGTTGCTACTCTTTCCTCAGGTCAAGATAGTAAATAGACAAACTCAAACTCAAAGCATTTATTTCAATTAAACCATTACAGGCACTTTTGAATGTCAAAACACAAAAAATAAACTAAGCTACAGACAAATATGGAAAAACTTACATCTATAACACAAGGAAACAAAATTGAACTTTTTATGTTGCATGGATTTTTATGCCTGTTGTTTACTAATTTGAGGTCGCTGATTTCAAATCTACCCTCATTTTAGATACAGCTATCGGACATATTTATGTACTAATTATATTTAAACTACAAATCAACAGTGCTGGTTTTTTAAAAAGTTTTTTGTTTGGCAATGTCTACGTCGATAAAGATCTGTAAAAACGATCCCAACTATTTTTGTAATATCTGTGGTGAATAATTATACATTCAAAAATTGTAGACTAAGTGTGTCGGAATTCATAAAACAGGTGTATTTTGATTACTTTGGATTCGCTTTGGACACACGTGACAAGTACTGGGTCCCTCATATGGTATGTAAAACATGTGTGGAGTCTTTGAGATTATGGGCGAATAAGAAAATACCCCATTTTAAGTATCAGACACCAATGATGTGGCGAGAAACTTCTAATCATCAAGATGATTGTTATTTTTGTGTGGTTGATATAAACGGGATTAATAAAAGAAACCGGTCGAAATGGGTTTACCCTAACTTGTTATCTGTTACTCGACCAGTCCTGTACTCCGACGATGCGCCTCAAGCTACATCATCTACACAAAATGATCACGACTTAGAAGAAAAAAACTCTTCTTCAAGTGATGAAAGTGGGACAACTGATTTTAACCCAGATATTTCTTCTGAGCCCCAGCCCTTTAACCAGGAAGACCTCAGTGCATTAGTCAGAGACCTTGGTCTTTCTAAAAAAGCATCGAAGATTCTAGCTTCTCGTTTAAAGCAAAGAAATCTTTTAACCCCAGAGACAAAAAAATCATACTATCGAAACCGAAAGCAGAATTGCTTTCATGCTTTTCTGAAGATGACGACTTTGTTTTTTGTTCTGATGTTCCAGGTTTATTCATAGCAATGGGAGTACAAGAGTATAATCCAAATGAATGGCGTTTATTTATTGATTCCTCCAAATGTAGCCTAAAATGTTGTACTTATGCATAACGGCAATAAGTTGGGTTCGATACCGATTGCACATTCAACTACAGTTAAAGAAGAATATGCTACTGTAGCTGCTGTTATGGATAGAATCAAGTACAACAAACACAAGTGGTCGATATGTGTAGATCTAAAAATTGTGAATTTTCTTCTTGTACAACAAGGGGGCTATACAAAATATCCTTGTTTTATTTGCCTGTGGGACAGCAGAGCTAAGTCTGAGAACTGGGGTAGAAAAGATTGGCCTTCCAGGGAAGCTATGGTTGCAGGAAAACTGAATGTGATAAATGAACCCCTTGTGCCCAGGGATCGCATAATACCTTTACATATCAAACTAGGGCTTATTAAACAATTTGTCAAAGCTCTGAACAAAGATGGTGATTGTTTTAAATACATCTCTAAAAAGTTCCATAATTTGAGCACAGATAAACTCAAAGCCGGAACTTTAATAGTTATATGACTGATATTGAAAAAAAATGCCTGGAATGAATTCATTTCGACTGTACAAAATTTTCTGGGAAACAAAAAGGATGAAAACTTTGCGGAGCATATTGAACTTCTTGTCACACTTTCAGCAGCTTGGCTGTAATATGACCATCAAGGTACACTTCCTCCACAGCCATTTGGACCGTTTCCCTGAAAATCTTGGTGATCTGAGTGAAGAACAAGGGGAACGGTTCCATCAAGACATTCGAACTATGGAGGAAGGTTACCAGGATCACTGGAATGCTCACATGTTGGCGGACTATTGTTGGAGCATGGCCTGTTTTTAGGCCTCGAGAACTAAGCCAAGCAAGAAAATCTTATAAAAGATTTTTTTTTGATAAGTAGTCATTGTTTTTCTAATGGTTTTTTTAATAAAAAATATATTTGTCTTTAAAAAGCATTTTATTATGTCTCAAAAACTAAAGCTGATATAAACAATCTGATTTCAGATTTGAAATCAGCACCCCGAGAAAATATAAATATGAGTCATAAAATCCATGCAACAGAAATGCTGTTCCCTTGTGTAATCTTAAAGACCTTTGCTCATTAATTGTTAAATTGGAATCATTATGGTTAATACCATAAAATATAATAATAATTACCTACATATTAATTTATTTATTAACTTATAAAAGACATAATGTTATCTTATTTTCTATAAATAATTGAATTGTGGCAATAATATGCCATTTCCAAGATATATAATGTTATGACTATCTTAATACACATAATAAACCTTTAATCTATAGCATGACCGTTAATAAATATTAAACCTTAAATCTATAGCATTGCCTAAATTAAAAAGACAAGTAGAACACCAGTCTATATACCGTCGTCATTATGCTGTCTAAGTCATTGAGTACCTAATGATTATTCATGAATAAATAAACCCCAAAATTTTGCTCACTAACTACTACTACTATACGCATAGTAGTAGTACTAAATAATTAGCCATTAATAAACTAAACTACTGATATAATGGAATAAATACGACACATTAAATATTAAACAACCAAACCACACGTCAGGACTTCACAGTACTGAAGTACTGTGAAGATTTAGATTGACATGGTGATGTGCATAAAATGCATAAAATCACATGTATGTTTAATCTCGACATGAATGATGTAACCGAGACTTTGTAACAACAATGATTTAAAAGAGTGTCCATGGAGTTTCTTGCCCATTCTTCTCCATAGAGATCTACGCTTTCGAATGGGCAACTACAGTACTTTCACAAGTTATTATGCCCTGTGACTGGGACTGTAGCTTAGTTTATTTTTTGTGTTTTGACATTCAAAAGTGCCTGTAATGGTCTAATTGAAATAAATGCTTTGAGTTTGAGTTTTGCACGGCCAACGGGTTGGGCGCGCTCGGCGTCGGGCTGCGGGCCGCTGTACTTGCGCCCGTCACCGCTGAAGGCTGACGCAACGCGGGTGCGGCTCCTCGCGATGTTCAGCCTATCAGCTAACTGCTGCATGTATGTATGCTGCATTTATGCTGTATGTATGTACTCCAAAGTAGAGATGTAGTCGAAATAATCAGGCGGCTCACATTGCTCGTTTATCCCTGAAACATTATATATAATATAACATTATGAATCATTAAACTCGCAATGGTCATGGCGTCGGACAATGGCGTGTTACCGACGTCATTTTGCGCCTACCCCAAATTTTTGGGTGGGTTAATGTTTTCGCGATTTAACAACATGAGAGAAAAGCTAGTTTTTGCAAGTTTTATATTTATAGGTTTAAAAAACGCCAAAAAAAAACTTTGGTAAAACCCATATAAAAACATATTCGAGGATATATGAAAAAAAAAACTCTGGATTTCTCCGAATATTTCCGTTGTATAATTCTGGTAATAGTGCATCATTGACCAGACACGGCGTCGGACAATCGCGAAGCGTGACCGACGCCATTTTGCGTCAACCCTCAAATTACCCGGAAGAATAGACTTTCCGCGATTCAACTACATGAGAGGAAACCTAGTTTCTGCGAGATCAGTTTGTTGGGTTTAAAAGCGTACTCGGTACAATCGAACACTTTAAAATGTATTTACCTGTGAAATGACCACGAAAAACAACTAATATTCGAAATACGAGGAAATTTGGTAAAATAACACTGGATTTGTCTTAATTTTTACCTTCAATTAACCTTTCTAATACTTCACTTGTTGCGTACTTACCTGTAGCGGTGCAAACACACTGATTTGATGAGTGTGTGTCTGAATAACTTGGGACTCCACTACAGACATGCTCACTGTAAATGGATGTCGTAGTGTGTGTGTTTTGCCAAACTTTCTTTTTCACTGACTTCATTACCTGTCATTTTGCCTATTCGTAGCAAAGAACATTATGAAAGATTTTTAATCTAAAGTATATAAATTATGTCTTTACCTAATAGCCGAAGTTTTTAAAGAATATTTAAGCTTCATTACATTTTTTTTAAGATATGGCAACTATAGCAGTTCACATACAAAATATGTCAAAGGCAGCAAACTATGTCAAAAGTTGTAAGAGCAAAAAAAGTAAACAGAACAATCCGGACTGATTTCCGATTCTCTCGAAGCCGGAAGCTATCCTGTATCGGAGTGATTGTCTTTGTGTGTTATTTGTAACACAGGATTCAACTACACACATACTTAGTAGATGAATGCAATAGTGTGCGTTAATGAAATGTGTACTGGATTGGACAGGCTCTTACATCTTACAAGCGGCACCGTCCTCTTTTTTTTGCAATAGTGCAATTAAATGAATTGAAATGAAAGTTTTTAGTAAGAATTAAAAAAACAGTTTATTAAGATTACTACATGATTTGCTCACATTACTAAATTCATTTGTTCGCTACTTTTTAACTTGATTGACAAATGTAATGTACCAAAACTTATTATTACATACCATAAGTGTGAATGATCATGGGATCGTTGCTTGTACTGAGCGCCAAAAGTTTAAACCGGACAAACATTTGTGCATGTAATGGTGGCGCTGCTTGCTAGGGAAGATGTCAAATCTAGTACGTGTTAACTTAGTTCTCCAGTTCACCACATGCATAACGTAAGTGTGTCAATATTCACAATGCTCCTGCACGTTTATGACGTCCTAGTACTTCGGGACAACCGCATTGATGCTCCCGCCCGCTAACACAATCTGACCGTCCAATCTAACTTTTGGTGTGCCTTTTTTGACAAACGATAATTATTATTAATGTGTGATTGAAAGTTGTCGGACTTATAAAGGAAGAATGTATTATGTATTGAGTTATATGAAGCGAAAGAATTAAAATTACATACTTCTTTCTTTATTCTGTGGAAATAAAACACTCGAAGAAATAAATGAAAATAAAACATGTGTGTGAAATACACTGAATTCTGAAACTAACAGTAGCGCACAATAAGAGTCAGTTTTTGAAGAAGTGTTTAGAGAATTAATGTTATCACAAGTTTGAAGGGGTCAGGATTGCATAGACAGTGCTGTCTTTGTCGATTTAGTTGTGTTAGGCTGAGTTAAAGCGAGAGCACGAAATTGAATAAGTTCATAAATCTATACTAGCTGTTGCCCAATACTTCGTTCACGTCGAAATTTTGATGTGTATGTGTGAGAAAAAAGTAGCCTGTGAGATATTCCAGACCATAATCTATTTCTATGTGAAATCTCATCCAGATCCGTTCACCCGTTATGGCTTGATTGAGTAACAAATAGCCATTCATCCATCCAAACTATCGCATTCATAATATTAGTATCGAAGTTTAAATATACACTAGTACAGATATGTATGCACTTATTGCGCTTGAACTCTGGCTTGGCAGAGAATGCGTCACCATGGTAACGCCATGCGATTGTAGTACCAGGAGATGAGGACTTTTATAGAGTTTATTTTATACCAACAGTTTTCGTTGACAGAAGTACGGTCACTGTCAGACTGCATACAAAAGAAAGAGATGCGCGATCCTGTGACCTCTTATAGCTCGTAATTTTATGTTTATTTAGAGTGAAGGTCAAGTAATTGAGGTTACTGTGCCAGCGTCATGTTGTGACGGTAACCCATAGAAGCGGGCCGTCGAACTTTGAAAGCGCCGGTTGTTCAGCGCAGCACGACCGTGAGTGACGTGGTTGATTTTTTCAATGAATTTTTTTGTTTTCATGAATGATATTTACATGCTTAAATAAATTAATTGAGGCATTCTAAGTTCACTGACTATCTTAATGCATCAAATGCAAAGATAAAGTACCGATTAGTATTTTGTTACTTTATTTGTTCAGTGAGTTTCAAGGGTAGTCAAGTTTCATCATCAATACAACCCTCAAAGTTCATACAACCCCATTGAATGACTTTTTCATGAAATAGTTTTATAAAAACAGATTTTTACAGAATTATAATTTTAATGATTATAATTCAGTAACTAAATACCTATTACAGCCGCGAATCATATTTTGTTCAATGAACGGCCTGACAATGACCGGCAAATTTCAAAAAACGTAAGAAAATTTGAATTTAGCGGGCTACTCTGGCGCTGCCACCTCAAGGAAGGGCGTTTATTACACTTGCTTAATACATCATGGTAATAGACTAAAAGTGATAATCTACTACGACCGCAGAGGTTTCGTAGCCGTATGACGTCACTGACGTCGTGGTAAAGTTGCTACGACGCGACGTAGCAATTTACACAGCACTGGATATACAAATATTTATTTAAAAAAAGCAAATGCAGAAAAGGGGTTATGGTACATATGGGTACGGAACCCAAGTTGTTAATGTTTCAGTAAACGCAATGCTCTACTCCATTCAGCTGAACTTTGACAAATAACGTTCTGAATAATTATTTAGATCAGTGTGTTGTATCCGCAACCAGTCTGCAAGCTGTCCGTAATGTCCGTATCGATTTGTTCTAATTTTAAATGCATTTTGTGACACTAGCCGCCGCCGGATTTCAGAATAAAGAGTTACAGCTGCAGACATATGCATTTTTGTAAAACGTCCGTCGTGGATTCATGGCGTTCACCGCGTCTCAAGGTCAGATCAGTCAATAACCCGTCTCACTCCAGCAGTCGTAACTGCGCATGTCATGTGCAATAAAATTGACCAGACATAATGTCTACTAGGACTACATAGCTAACCAGCAACTTAACATACATCTGAAATATTAATTTGTATGAGGTAGCTTTAACTAATTATGTTCATTATTTTATTAACAAGATAAGTTCAAGAATAGGCACGCTATCATCTGAATTGCCATTTATGTTTAATTCCCATTTAATCTGGGGCGAGTCTTTTGCCATTAACCGGGTACAAATCCAGACTCCGTGACTGCTACTGAGAAATTACTACTATTACTCAATCTTGTCTATAACAAAAGGTCCTAAAAGGAGGAGTGTACTTAAGTATTAAATTGACTGGAAGTAATTCATAAAATCATTCGTTAATTTGATCGGGGTAACATAGCCTACAAATAAGCGAACATAATCAACATGACGGACGGATGTTTCTTCCAAAATATCAACACCTTTGATAACGGGAAAAGTGTATTTCGAAGTGTTGCAACATTGGAAAAATGAGTGAAAAATTGAATTTCGCGGGCTAACTTAGAGTTACCCCTTCTAATCATAGATGTCGCTAGTATCGCTTCCTTATATTTCGTGCCAGAACTGCGAAAAATGGCGGAAAATATTACTAGGACAGCAGAAACTCAAGGAGCATACGACCAATAAACATTGCTACTTGGGGGTGTTGCAGTGTTGTCAGATGTGGTGTTTTCAAAGTCCCGTTTATATTCACATAAAATATTAAAATATATTTTTTATTAAGAAATACGTATGTTACAAAATGCAAAATAGTATTTAGATTACGCAGCCGTTGTTATGGAACATGGCATTTTAAACAGACTATCTAATTTGTATGAAATAGATATTGAAAGAAGTATTATTGCAAATATGGCTGTTGTTTTATTTTAATACATTAGCCATTATTACTGAAATAGTAAATTTGCCGCGGTTTTTATCAAGGTGCCAAATATTTGTTCACATTATTCGCCTTCGACCAAGGGTCCAAAGCATGATTGGCGCTGAAATACTGGTATGCCCCACCCAAAGAGTACAAGCCACGCCTCTATCTAGGGTTCACCAGAATATCAAGACTCGCAATCAACTGAAGACCTTAGCATTAATGTGTTGCATCGGTATGTCTAGATAAACTGGATGCTGAAAGGTTTAAGGGGTGTACCAGAGTGATGATATATCGAGTCCATTACACAACAGAGTTCGAACATGGTTAGAATGGTATAGAACCATGTTTATGAGTTCCTCTTTTCTTTTAAATTAATTTTATTTTAGTCTTATTTCAGTGTGGGAAAGAGATGAAGCTTTGCAAGACACATCGCTGCAGCTCTTTCCTACAGTCAAGTTTAAGGTGGCGGAACACTGCGTTTCTGAACGGACTCCGCTTTTATATATATCTTTGAAAAAAAAAAGGCATTCAGTTCGTATGTTGTTTTTATTAATCGATTTATTATGAAATGTAGACAAAGAAAAAAAAAAGTATGCGTGTGTAAGTTCAGGGATGATCCCTGAACTTACACACGCATACTTTTTTTATGAAAAAATATGTTTATAAGCCTCGTTGAGTTTGAGTTTGAGAGTTTGATTACAAACTAGCTTCTGCTCGCGGTTTTGCCCGCGTGGAAGTCAGAAATTAGGCCTATTTCAGAGCGAGACAGGCGCAAGTTGCATGCGCCAGTTGTATTCCTCCGACCGGTTATTCCCGATGTTTATCCAGTGGTCAAAAAATGTCATGCTCCGGCCTGTCCACTATGGTGGACAGCAAGAGATTTATTTTTAATCATTCTCGCTGGCCATTACTGGCAAATGCTTGCACAGAATTGACAGGTTTTATCATATTAAATAGGCTTGCGTTTGGACTCGCCTGATATGAAGCGATGATGCGGCCTAAGCGATGCACGATGGTGGCTTAGGTTCACTCAAATTTGTGTGGTTCCTTGGCTTAGTTAGGAGGGCAGATTATTATCATACAAGACAGAATTAACTGAATAAAGCATCACTGCCACCCTACCTTTGGCATACCTACGTAAATTCACTAAGAGAAATAAACTAAGCGGTCTTAAATTTCGCGCTATCCCTCAAGCCTTCGGTAGCTCAGTTGGTAGAGCGGTGGACTGTAGAGTATAAAGTATTAAAATCCATAGGTCGTTGCATAGAACGCAAAATCTATATATTTATAAATGAATTGACGTTTGTTAGTCTCACAAAAACTCGAGAACGGCTGAACCGATTTGCCTATTTTTGGTTTTGAAATATTTGTAGAAGTCCAAGGAAGGTTTAAAAGGTGAGAAAAAAGGTAGGTAGGTAGGAGTGTACGTGAATTGCAACGCAGCCGGGTACAGCTAGTAACAATTAAATGTCAATAAAAATGGTACTTTTAAATCAACCAAATAATTTCTTCCTAATAAGCGGCCCGATTTTTTTTTGTTTTTACCCTTGTTAGGTATAATGCAACAACATTCAAATTGGTCTAATCTATCTATTAGTTCCAAAGGTCACCGCACTCGCCGTGCAATACGTCTCCCGGTGACACGACACGTCGCGTCCGTCAGGGGAAGCTCAGCGCTAGCCCCGAACCCGGCTTTGCTGAGTTTTTTCCTGCTCAATAGACATGACACAGAAATTAAATTATGATTGATTTTTATTGTAGTGCAACTATGATGATATGAATTAATCCAAATTATTATCGATGTGCATCAAACACAACGATGCTAATACAAACGGTGTCCAAAAATTTACGCATGGTTTGAATTATTGATGCAGTTTTGAATCTCTTCCTTCTATGCACGGGTGGGTGAGGGCTTGTTGGCATAGACTTTTGGCTTCAAATAACCTCAAGAAATCTAGTGATATTCAATCACATGACCTAGGTGGCAAATTCTGATCACCGAAACGAAATGCAGTAATTGAAATGTTTCACGTGCTGTATGGCGTTAGTATCCCGTGTAGTGCTTCATTTTTACTAGCACTTAACTGTCAACTGTCGAATAGTTTAATTTTTTTAGTTATTAGAACTTTTACCGCCTGCTCACTGAAACCTATACGGTTAAAGAGAGACAAACACGGTTAAACGATACCGTTTCTTCTTTCAACAATATGAATGGGTAGTTTTACTCACCCCTACAGACTGAACTCGGTTCAGCCGGACTTTGCATTTTCTTTGTTTTATGATATCCTGGTATGTACATCGAAGTTTGTTGAAAGTCGTTCACCTTCATCCAACCGAAACATTGCCCGATCTTCTTCTTCTTCTTAGCATATCGATGGCAAAAAGTTCAAACTGTATGCTAACTAGCTGATGCAGTAAGTAGATCATCAAGTGCGCAGGTGGTAGAGCAGGCGGTGCAAGATGGAAGTCGTCCTCGTTAGTCTACGGGTGCCCCGTTGGTTAGTCTGTTTGTGACTGCTCTTTTGGTTTAATGGTCTTGGGTTCGATTCACAGGTTGGACAAAAAGTGTAATTAAGACTTTCCATTACGAGTTTCTCAATAGCAGCCAGGATTTTGGAAGTTGGCGGTATCATACCCCGTACCTCGAAAAGCACGTTAAGCCGTTGGGCCTGCACCTAATCGGATCTTTTTCTCCAGTCTTTACTTTCAAGCAACTAATACGTGGGGCATACTGAAACTTTCTCGATCTGGCCACTTACAATAACAGAATTTAAAAAAATATATGGAATTCTAAAATGGAAATCTCTGGGAACATGTTACCTTATAATTTGCGAGACTGTCACTTGTTTTTTTACTATGGCGTCCTTTCGAAAATTTTCACAAAGAAACTCAAGTTGATAATCACCCAGTTTACAACTTCTCAAGTCAGAAACTTAGTAAACTTGAAACGTAGTCCGCTTTACGATTTACGCGTGATGATTCCTACATGTATGTATGTCTGTTCCGCGTGTTGGTTAGTTGTACACTGAGTAAAAAAATATTAGTTATGACATGTGAGCCAGTTGATTCGCTTCGTCAGCCAGAAGTCGGGTCAATGTACGTAGACCGTACATGCTAAAGTAGAGTTTGACAAGTTCTCAACTTAGAATGGACAATACAGTAACTGGGTGAAACTGACGAACTAACAACAGCTGTTTTTAATCTTTTATGTCAAAACTCTACCTACTGATAAAAGAGGAGGGTAAAATTTAAAAATAAAATTTGATCTTTCCAGTGTGACAAGTCATTAATTTGGAAAGAATTCCGAGAACTACGAGTAGAAGAAACGCTGCAGATTGTACTTCTTCCAAGATGCTGACGAAATCCACCAGCTGCCTCACTGAAGGTACATATGTTTTGTCTTATAAAAAGCACGACGCCATACACACCGCGCCTCAGGACTGGACTCCACCGAAGTGGAGACGAGACGAGAGGAGGAAAGAGGTGATGTGTTGTAAACCATCAATAGACTTTCGTTATTTACACTTCTCGTCTCCGCGTTAGCTTTAGTGGAAACGGTTGAGCAGAGTGGAGAAGAGATGTCTCGTAATTGTTTAGGCCAGCGGACACGAGAAGACACGTGAGCGGTGTGCGTTGAGCGGTGTGCTGTGTGCGGCGTGCCGCCTTGCTGATCTCCACTCCTCTCCACTTTGCACATCTCCGCATATCAGTGGTAACACCCTAGCTCTTACGCATCTCCTCTCCACTTCGTTTCGCACATCTCCGCTCGTGTCCGCGCAGACAGATTGACCACTTGACGATTAAACTGCTGCGTATATTCAGCGGGATTCCTGTTGTAGGCTCTGAGGAAAAGTACGAAATTAGAAAATAAAATCTGATTTATGAAAAAAGCGTCGCTTGTTCGAATATCCTCACAAATGTTCGCATGCTTTATTATCATCTTAGATTAATAACTTACAAAATAATCAATAGTAAGCCATTTGAAAACCCTCAACTTATAACCCGGACGCGTAATATTTAATCTTATTTTCACTGTCGGCGAATGTTTATGTTGCATCGCGTGAGCTCTAAGATAGCAAGGTAAATTATGACCATTTTAATAGTTGGTTTTTTGGGATTACACACACAGGCCATTACCATTTCAAAGTTTATATTTATCAGCCTTTAATTGCAGCGTCAATACGGCAATACGCAATTTAAATGACCTTCCTTACACCACCAGTTAATCCAGAAAACTTCAACAAACGCATTTTATAAATAAGACTTTAAAGCAAAACACACTTTAAGGCCTTATTTATAAAACGTAGCATTTTACAATAGATTGAAATGAAAATTAAAACGAATACTTTTTGATTTTATTTGAACTTTCGCAATTTTCTCCATAACTGTCTAGGTCAAATAGTAATTCAATGACCTGAGAATCGATTTGTCATTACTGCGCATGTCCTGTGCAATTGTCGGATTCACTACTGAACAGACAGCAGACAGATATCTACCAGGACTACATAACTAACGAGTAACTCAACATTTGACCCACTGACTCACATTCTACGATAGAGGTTATGGCCACGGGCCATGTTATTATACTAGTAAGTTAGTTAAAATGAGTTACCTAGGTTTGATATAGGTTCACTATGTCGAACCCAGTAATAAAATTGAAAAATATCTAAGGCAACCAAAATAATCGATCTTTTGAATTTGTGTTAATCATAATTGTGCTTCCCCTGCCCTTATCCCAATGTATTTGGGTCAGCGCAACATTTTTTCATTTCCCCTACATGTATTAGTCAGTTCTTTGGTCTTCCTAGATTTTACTGGTGTTTCTCATATGAACAAAATTTCATTAAAATCAATTAAATTTGAATTAAAGATAATTAATTTATACGGGGAAGTCAACGAGAAAAAGGCTTTTGCAAAGACTTTTAAGTTTTCTACTCCGTTGCTCGAACTGTGTACTCACGGAATTATGTACACCACATGACTAACACAAACACACACACGCACGCACTCACTCACATACACCTACACATACACACACACACATGCACATTTTGTACAAGAAAACACAAAAATGGCATGTTAAAGTAAAAGAGAAAAAAAAAAAATTATAATTATGAAAAAAAAAAAAAAAAAAAAAAAAAAAACCTATGTTTTAGTTCACTTATTATCTAATTTTAAATCTGCCTTTTTGTCTTATATAAAGTAACAAGAAAACAATTCAAATATTTGTAAACAAACTTAGCTTCTGGAAATTTTACATATACTATGTGAATTTACACTACTACCTACAAAGTAAAAAGTCAACGGAGGAACAATATGAATGTTTGATACTTTTACCCTCAGTTTTGCTTTGTATCATTTAAGTTTAAAAGTTTTATAATCTAACTTATTTCTTTCTAATCGGCTTATTACAATATTGTTAAGAGCGTTTACGCCGTCCATGCGCTGTTTGACTCCAAAACAGTACTTTTCAAACCCTTTAATACCATCAACCCTTTATTTTACAAAAATGATAATTACTAATAACTTTAGGAAATTTCGTTGTCTCAATAGTTGGAGAGAAAAATATTTCAATTAATAGAGTATTGGTAAATTCTATCAAGATAACTCAACAGAGGTTTTCTTAATTTCCCTTTTAGCGTCAGTTTCGACGCTCTAATTATAGGAAACCACTGGCAAACCTAATTAGATTTTTTTTTTTACCTATTGCTAAGATCCTAAGGAATATAGTTGGAGAAGAAAATATTTTGATTTAGGTTTCTTTATATAAGAAATTAAAGTTCAAACAATGTGAAATATTAAGGAATTAAAATGATTTTTTCACCGATATATCTTACTTGATTTAATATAATAATAGCATAATATAATAGAAGAACATATGCTTTAAAACATCCAATTTAAAATTTCAAATAATTTACAGTGATTATTTTTCTATAAATATTTGAAAACTACTATAAATCACTGCGCGCGAGCAATTTCAAATCAGTCCGCCGCGAGGCTTTCTAGAGAGAGGACATGTCGCTCGGCGCTCTGCCTGACCCGAGTTGACCTTAGTCGTATTTGGAAGGATAGCGGACGTTTATAGTGTGATTAAAAAATCTTGGTACTTTGATGATTAAATTTTTTTATTATTATTTTTGATGACTGACAATATTTTTAGTGACAACCAATATCTACCCTATTTTTTTACCAACGAATTTTATTTATTAAAACTTTTACTTATTTTTTTGTAAATAAGAACATAAATTGTTTTTAAAGTTAACGCCAACCTATTGTATTTCCCTCATAAGAGGTGTCACTAAGAGGAACATCGCGTCAGGTTAAAATAGAATATAAAATAAACGTAAGTAAATCCGTATAAAGTGATTTATTTGAATAGAATAAGAAATATTTATTAATCAGTCACAAATCAATAATAATTAACGAAGTTCGGTTTCTTTCTAAAGTTTAGATCAACAAATTCATGTTTGAATAACTAAAAAACGACTTTAATATTAATCATAATTAATATTAAAGTCGAGGCTTTTTAAACGCTAAGACTCTCCACAATCGCGAGATATGCAGTCTCAGGGAATTTTTCCTAGAAACCGACGTGGGGATGCATCGGGATGTGGTCGCGGTGGACAAGGGCCTCACCCCGCTCTCCTTGGCTAAAGAGAACTGGCGCAAACCTGTAGTACTTGACACTAACGACCGCAGGGAGGTATGGCAGAGTAAGGAGCTCCACGGACGCTTTTTCCGGGCCCTTCATGGGCCCGATGTAGACCTATCAGCGTCCGTAGCCTGGCTACGTTCCGGCGACCTCTTCGGAGAAACCGAAGGTTTTGTCTGTGCAATTATGGATGAAGTTATGATGACGAATAACTACCGCAGATTTATTGTGAAGGACGGCACGGTTGACATATGTCGGGCATGCCACCGTCCGGGCGAATCAATTCGTCACATTATCTCCGGGTGTTCTCGTCTAGCTAACGGTGAGTACTTGCATAGACACAACCTTGTAGCCAGGATTATCCATCAGCAACTTGCTCTAAAATACAACCTTGTGGAATCGGAAGTGCCGTACTATAGGTATGTGCCCGACCCAGTTCTCGAAAATGGCAATATCACACTGTACTGGGATCAATCCATCATCACTGACAGGACTATTGTGGCCAACAAGCCTGACATAGTGGTGGTGGATCGATCAGAGCGGCGCGCAATGATTGTTGACATAACGGTCCCGCATGACGGGAACCTCGTGAAAACCGAGAAAGATAAACAAATCAAGTATCTTGACTTGGCTCGCGAGGTTGTCGACATGTGGGAAGTGGACACGGCGATCATTGTGCCGATAGTAGTTTCAGCCCATGGCTTAATTGCCAAGAGCCTCGACCAATACCTGAGGAGGCTCTCGTTAGGCGGCTGGATCAAGGGCTTGATTCAGAAAGCGGTACTCCTGGACACGGCTCGTATTGTTAGGAGGTTCCTCTCTCTGGAGCCCTGACCGCCGGTAGCTTGGACCCTGTTCCCGATACCGGTGGGCTACTATTTTTTATATTTTTAAATGTTTTTTTTTTTTTTTTATAGGAATATTTAAAAATGTAATTAGTAAGTAAGAGAAATAAATAAAGGAATCATAATTATAGCTATACTTGCAATATATTATTGAATACTTATTTTATGCACTCGTACTTTAGTAATCCGTGTACGTTCAAATTCAAATTCAAATTAAATTTTACTACAACAATTGCACTCCAACGGATCATAGTGGGTTAGTTTGACTATAGCGCAAGAGAACGCGCCAGCGCTATGCACACAGGCACGCGCGCTTTTGTGTGCGTAAAAAATGCATTGAATTACCTAAACTTGACTTCGCGCGATAGACGTAAACGCTCTTAACTGAGAACGAGGAAAACTGGCCCACCGTAATACAGTTTATAACTAGTACGGGGGTCAGCGTGAATCGGTTCGTAACAACCAGAAATTATTTATTATTGTGTACTGAGTTACTAATTGGGTATGTAATCTTTTAGCATCATAGAAAATAAGTTTAGCACTAGTTTTAATATATTTTTTGTTTGGTTGTTATTCTTATGGCAAATAAAGATTATTGTATTGTAACTGCAGTCGTGTGTTTTACAAAGTTAGTTCTAAACTTCCAAACAGTCTATAACTACTTACTGACTACTACTTATTACCTATATAAATATTAACTTAAGACCCAGGAAAACTGAACAATACTACGAACACAAAAATAGAATAAATTACTTTACTATGTTATCGTCAAACGGAATTCTGGCCGAGCATACACTACCCACTAGAGATATGAACTTAGAATTGCTACAGGTTAAATCATCTCCCGTAGAATCCGCTAACTATATAAATAAATATTTCGCAAGTATAGGCGGAGATCTGGCCCAAAACATAGCATCGGGTACTAACTTAGTTAGCCTCGTACAGTTGTCTTCTAATCATTGGTACTCATTGAAAAAAGTCACTGTCAAAAATATAAGAACGTTTCTCGAGTTACAGGACAACTCCTGGTGAAATGAACGCGCGTTTCGTTAGCATGAAAGAGATGTATGCACTACATCTCTTTCATACTGAAAGTAGAGAAAGTTAACCGAAAGTTCGTTTAACTCTCTCTAATTTGAGAGAGAGCGTTCTCGCGCAGTTTAGTGGCATAAGAAAAACAAGGATGGCTTTTTGATTGGTTAAAAGTACAAGGTGGTAGGAAAGGGTGGGTGCATTGCAACGCATGCTGCACAGCTAGTAAAAATAAAAATCTATTCCAATATATTTATTTATTTGAAACAAATCCTAAAAGTATCAAGATTGATAACTTATTCGATTTAATAAATAACCCAATGCAACGTATTGCCTTATTTAAAATGTATCTAACGTGTCAAGAAAGAACTAAAATTATGCATTTAAAACGAAAAACTACCAAGATCGATTTATTAAAAAATAAAGAAAACGATTTTAAAATGTTTCGTTGTTAATACTATATATAAAAAAAACTAAAATAAAAAAGTGAGAATTATTAAAAAAATACTTTCATTTAGTTAATTTTAAAATGATAGTGCTTCACACGGATAGATTTACTCCACGCCGTCCGTTCAGGGCATGGAGTAAACCTACCCTGACGGAACGACACGACGCACCGTTCGCGTTGTTGCCGTGTCGCCGGGACGTACGGCACGCGCGGCGACGCGCATGCGCGGTACCAGGGAAACACCGAGGTTCCATGAACCACCCTACTACATAACCAAACATTTATTAAGAAATACATTAACAAATTGAACTAAAAAACTCCTGCGAGGCTAAGATTGAATTATTTGGGCTGAAGACATAGCAAATGATCCCTTCTTTCGGACCGTTCAATATGGCAAACAATGGATCAAACATTCTGTATAATGAAGAATGAGGGGATCAAAAATAAAATAAAATAATACAAAAAATAAAATAAAATAAAACAAAAAAATATACCCATGTGTCACCTCACTTTTGATTATGAATGTGGATAGATAGATAAGAGTAGAGAAAACTAAAGAAACGATGAATGGACTGCGTGAAGGATGATATGGCAAGAAAGGAGGTATTTGATGAGATGATGATGAAATGGTGCTGTTCAACTGCCTGCTACAAGAAATAATGGATGCTGCAGAAGGCGTCAGTTTTAGCCAAATTCCGAGCCGACTCAATCATACTGTTATACGCTAAGAAAACTGTTGCTCACGTTTACAGTAGTTGATTCCGTCTCGAACTCGTTCATTGTACAGGGGTGGACGTTATCAAAGTTCTTTTATAGTTAAAGTGCCTTGTATTATTGCAATTTGACTCTTCAAGCCTTGGAAATAAGGATTTCAATGTTAGTTTTATCATGAAACGAAAAACATGTCGCCAGCTCCCACACCTCCTGTGATCCCAGTATTTAAACGATCCGACATCGAAACAGTTGCTATGTCGCATGATACGTGGTTCCGATAAAAAATAGCTAGAACGCAATGAAAAGCAAACGAGAAGAGAGAGTTATCGCAAATTCAACATAAAACATGATATGATCTTGAACTAAAATTATAATTAAATCTAAGAGTGGTATTTCATCTATTAGATGCATGATTATTCTCCATATTTTAAAGTAAACTCATTTGAATAAACCTCATGCGTTAAATCTTGTCAACGAAAAAAAAACATAAACAGTCCGAGCCACACCGTATTTAACAAGTTTTTATTTAACTGACAACCTTGTTAGTTTTTTTATGTATGTCAAATAAATCAGTTCATTCTGACCGAATGAGCTGTAAGTTTTCACAAACCTTTGCTTCTGTTGACAATATATTTTTATGACAGATCGTCACCTCACGAGAACCGTTTGTAGAAAGATTCTTTTTACAATTTGAATAAATTGTATAATCAAAAGTAACCAGAAGCGATTACTCATCAATTGAAACCAAATATTAGGTCTTTACCTATGAAATTGGAGATTTGTATGATAATTTTAAAATATAATTTATTTTTTATTTTAGCCAATCAAAGTACTGGCCCAAATTATCTATACAATTTTGCCATTTTGATGGCAGTTTGTTTATCCCTTTACTGTAGAAGTCTGCCGGACGGGAGGCGATGAAGTCAGCGAAAGCGTTTTGTACTGCATCACGGGTGTTGAATTTTTTCCCACTTAAAAAATTGTCTAAATTTTGAAAAAAGTAGAAATCTGTTGGGGCAAGGTCCGGTGAGTACGGTGGGTGACGGAGAGCTTCCAGCTGTAACTCTTGTAGCTTTGCGCTGGTCTGTCGTGAAGTGTGAGCTCGCGCGTTGTCGTGGAGAAGCAATGGGGAAGAGCGATTGACTAGTCTTGGTTGTTGAATTGCGAGCTTCTCCATCATTGTTTGCAATTCTTGGCAATAGACATCTGCCGTCACTGTTGTGCCATTCGGTAAGAAGCTGTGATGTACAAGTCCGGCACTGGTCCACCAGACAGTCACCATCATCTTCCTATGAGTAATCTTTTTTTTAGCGCACTGATTAGGTGCTGTACCCGGGTCCACCCACTGAGACGAACGCTTACGGTTGTCGTACAGGATCCACTTTTCATCGCAGGTAACAATTCGATTAAGAATTCCCTCGTTTCTATGCCGATTCAGTAGTGCTATGCATGCTTCGACACGTAAATCTCGCTGTCGGTCGCTTAGTTCGTGTGGCACCCACTTATCTAGCTTTTTTATCTTTCCGATTTGACGCAAGTGCTTCAATGTTGTTTTGACACTAACTCCAAGGCCCGCAGCAAGCTCAGCCGTAGATTGAGATGGATCCGCTTCCACTATCGCCTTCAATTCGTTGTTGTCGACAATAGTTACCGGCCGACCGCGAGGCTCGTTCTTCAACTCAAAATTTCCAGATTTAAAACGATTGAACCAATAATGGACTGTGTTTATGCAAGCAGTGTTATGCCCGTACACGTCGTTAATGTTTCGTGTTGTTTGCGCAGCGGTATTTCCACGTAGGAACTCATATTCGAAAATTGTACGAATTTTCAGTTTATCCATAGCGCCAAAAACTACCACAATGTCACAAAAATAAAAACAAATGACTGAAATTGAAATTTTATTAAATTAACACGTCTTTCGAATAAAATTTATTTGAATTTCGAATTGCGCGCCAATCCACAGATAATTAATTCAGAAAATGCTGGTTATAGAATCTCCAATTACATAGGTAAAGACCTATTATCATATTTTTGAAAGTAGGTGCATTTGAATCAGGTGTCAGGTGGTGCCATCTAACCAGACGGATGGGAGATGTAGTTCTTCACTATCTAGCGAGCAGTCTCGGAACTTGCTCGTAATGTAGCTGTCTGCATAGTTCGCTTTGGACCCTGGGGTGGAAAACATTATAAGCACAATTTCTGTAAAATACCACTAGAATAAACAATATTAATTTACAAAAGGATCTATTGTTTTAACTTTTCACTATTTTTAAGCGCACACACGCGAACTTTACGCAGTTCTGAAATCCAACAATTTGAGTGCTGACAACAAGCAACAGAACCTCAACTTCATTCTCTCTTCTACTAACTTCGGTAGTGAAATTGTTAGTTTACCTACCTGTCACGTAGAAGACAGTGGTTCCTTTTCGTAGTTTGTTATTCCCTGCCGAAGATATTTTTATTTAATTTTTTTAAGCTTTTTATAATCATATTAGCCTTCTTCGTATTCCGCTGATAACGGAAGTAATTGGGAATACAATTTACTCTCCTTCTTCTGATCGGATTGCCAACTAATATTTTTGTCTGCTAATAATAGCATAATTATTTATGTTTGTTGGAAAATTTAATGTCACAATAGGCAACTATTTTGACCGACTGATAGTAGTTTAGTTACCGAAAAAACGAGCTTGAAACCTTAAGTTATTTGGTTTTTCCCTTTATTATTTTCTTAATATTTTAAACTATCATGAAGATCAAAACCACACAACTGAGGTGTTCCAGTAGTTTCATGCATGTGCACAATCATAAGATTAGCTATTTTAGAATACGGGATATATCGCTACTAGGCTCTAGCGCTACGGCGTAGCGGCTACTCGTAGCGACTGTCAAAGTTCTGTATAGACAACCGAGAGTCCGGACCACAGATATAGATAGACCTAGATAACGCAAGAGCAACTACTTCGCGTGCCTAGCTTACGTACAAAAATCGTAAGTGGCCACTTTCGCGCTCATCTGCATCGGTGTATAGCGCCAGTCGGACGTCAGTTAAAAATATTAAAATGGTTAATTGTGCTGTTATAAATTGTAAAAACTGTACAAATGCGAGAAGAAAAAATAAAGTAAACGTTTTCCCATCACTAAATAGTGCTCGTGACGTCATAATAGGTAGTCAAAAAATGGCACGCTTGGTTTTCATATAGATCGTGATACTTGCGTTATCTAGGTCTATCTATATCTGTGGTCCGGACCAATAAATTAACGTGCTTACCAAGTTACGGAGCTGAGGTACATCATTTTGGGTTATCGGTAGTTTAAAGTTATATGATTCGATTAAGATATGTACTTTGTAAAACTTCTTAAGCATACATTCAAGTGAAATCGTGAAGGTTTGTTTATGAATCCAATCTTCAAACGTAAAAAAAATATATATCCAAAAACAGATTTTTGTGGGTCTTGTTTTATTTAATTACGGACCATTTTTGTTGGCATTTTAATTTCTATTTCCCATTTCTAACACAGAGTTTAGTGAAGCCAGTATGGTTGCTATCAGCAAAAAACACACGTTTATTGTCGGGAAGCTAGTATAAGGCTGCATTGCCGCCAAATGACTCCAGCGTCGGTAGTGAAAGAATGTGAGTCAGGATTTAACAAATATTCAACATAATATCCCTAAAACCAACATTCACCAACTGTCATTGGTAAAACTTAGTATTTCCTGAATTCTTACATTTACTCATTTATGTTGGTAAATTGTAAGAGTTACTACTAACAGCTAGAATTTAGCAGTATGCGGGCTTTTACAGTAACATGATATATTTATGGCAATGTGCTAATTATTATCTTCTTTTGAAAACCAATATGTCACGAATTTAGTGTGACGTCACATAGCCTATAACCAGCGGACAATCAAAACGCTTCTTACTCCTCATTTGTCGAATTATGATAAGTAATTTATAATTGATGCGGGAACAGATAAACATACATACATACATATGTGTTGAAATCATAACTTTCTTAAATTTTTGCGCTCAGATCGACCTTCTCAAAACTTATGTTATCCTGGTACCCTTAGTTCACTGGCAGTGTTTTTTACCGATACCATGTACGGCACAGAACACTAAATTGGACATTTGCTTTGCATATTTGGGTCTTAATACTAGGAATGCAGAACCTACCTGGAGGTGGATTGGTTGCGCTACGTTATTTCCATTGCGATAATAGTGACATCTAACGTCGCGTTTTGTAAACCAGTTTACATATGTCTATGATGGTGTGTGTATGTTG
The DNA here is from genome assembly GCA_964057025.1 of Standfussiana lucernea. Taxonomy (NCBI): domain Eukaryota; kingdom Metazoa; phylum Arthropoda; class Insecta; order Lepidoptera; family Noctuidae; genus Standfussiana; species Standfussiana lucernea. The sequence goes on from OZ059784.1 coordinate 21,329,950, forward strand.
GTGGTTAAGAGTGTGTGGTACGTATGTTATAGTATGTTCAATGAGAAGCCGAACAGAAGATATTTGTTGAGTAAAGGGGGTTTATAAATAATAAAAATATTTAAAAAAGCTTTTATTTAATTAAGTAATCGTGCAGTTTTACGAGAACCAAACTGGTGTGCCAAAGAGCCCGTCTTTAAAGGTAGTCAGTGACTCGAAAGTGTAAGAATCAGTCTTATTAAGAGGTGTCTTTTAATATATATTTGTATTGTATAACGGGCTGGTGTCTTAATACCTAGTACTACTTTGGTTGTGGAGGTCAGATAGGCCTCGCTCTGTATAAAATACTGATACGCTTTTGCATCCGGTTAGACTGGAAGCCAACTCCAACATAGTTGGGAAAAGGCTAGGCAAGTGATGTATGAGTGGTTATAGACTGATAGTGCACATAAGTCAGTGGGTCGGTACAAAGTTTAGGCAACGAATTTAACGGATAATAACATAACATAACATCACGCATGTAATCCTCGAAGGGTTAGGCAGAGGTGTACCTAATAGTTCACCCAAATTTCGCCAATTATATTTAAGTCCCATGTAATAGGGGGCGAGCCTATTGCCATTAAGACACAAATCCACACTCCGTGGCTGCTACTGAGAAATTCCTGATGGAAAATCCCAATAACAATTTGCCCGACCCGGGAATCGAACTTACCAATGAAGTGCGATTCGATGAAATAGTAACTTACTAATGAAGAAAATGTCAAAATTTCAACTAAACAGAACTTGACCTGACAACAAAACAAAAAAAAATCAGCCAAATCGGTCGAGCCGTTCTCAAGTGATGCTCCGTTATACATTTGGCAATTTATTTTTATTTAAATAGATTTATTGTTATGAAACTTGCTACTGCAGTGCTGGACCTACAACAATGGTAATTTAACCATATAGCCCGTGGCCGTAACCTATACAGGAGAATGTGAGTCAGTGTGTCAAATATTCGTCCGAGGTGCTGGTCAGTTACGTAGTCCTGGTAGCTATCTGTCTGCTGCTCTATCCGGCCCACCTACAATCGCACAGGACATGCGCAGTAATGACTTCACAGTTACACGTCACAGTTGGTGTCGTCACAGTTTATTGACCTACATTGACCTAGACAGTTTTACAGGATATGTGGAAGTTCAACTAAAATCAATAGTTTGAGAGGTTTTCGTTCAACTTTTCATTCAATTGTAACATTAATCTGATATGCCTTAGGGTCTATAAGCGTGTTTGTTACAACAGGTTGAAAGTATTCTGGATCTACAGGCGGTTTTATGTTCTTTAAATGGAGTCGTCATTCAGGCAGTAATTAAAGACCGATAAGTGTAACTTTAGAAAATGTTACACACAGAAACATGGCCTCTGTGTTACATTTCCTGAAGTTCCACTTGTCGGTGTGCATAAGTGATAAATTATTTAAATTAAAATATCATAATTGACTACGTACCCACAATCATAGTAATTGTAAATTGCAATAATACCTACGCGTTCAGGTTTAAAGTTGAGAGTTTTCAAACTGTGTAAAATTGACTATTCTGTATCTAAGGTAACCTCGGCAAGACTTGCTTAACCTGGACCGTTAAGATAACCCATCCGTTTCCAAACCTTGGAAAGAGTAGCTTTACCCATCCGTTTCCAAACCTTGGAAAGGGTAGCTTTACCCATCCGTTTCTAAACCTCGGCAACAGTTGCTCAACCTGGACCGTTAAGGTAACCCATCCGTTTCCAAACCTTGGAAAGAGTTGCTTAACCCATCCGTTTCCAAACCTCGGAAAGAGTGGCTTAACCTGGACCGGTAAGGAAACCCATCCGTTTTCAAACCTTGAATCAGCGACCCCGACTTGCTTAACTACCCACCCTTCTAGTAATAACAGGCGTGATGTTACGTTTTGTCAGTAAGGTCCCTAGCCTTAAAAAAAAAGTCGCGCAAAAGTTCATTCGCGCAAGTGTCCATGCGCGCAAATGTCCGTTCGCGCAAAAGTCCATGCGCGCAAATGTCTTTCCGCGCAAATGGGTTCGCGCAAGTGTCCTTCGCGCAAATGTCTTTCGCGCAAGTGTCCTGATACCGTATATTTGTATGTAAAACCTTTCGAACAAGTGAAGTTTCAGCCCAAGTCCGAAGCTCGCTTAGCTCGCTCTTGCAACATGTCACCGATTCTTTATAATTCTTATATTCTTAAAACACCATGTTTATTTTCTCAATCTTGTCTACATTCGCAAAGTACGAGTACCATAATAATGTAACTAAACCTCACTTCCACGCGGTGTACGCTCTCCGCTGCTCCACGTGCTTTATCCCTCAACGCGCTTGCGTCAACTTCCGTAACACCTGCAGTCAGCTTTCATTCGCTGCAAGATACTAGTTATAAACGTTACGAGCTTGAATCGGAATATTTCAGCAACCAAAACGTTACAACTGCTGCCGTAAAGTGATGCTTAACTCGTCTCTAAGTACACCAGTGTAAGGCTGTAAATCGGATCCATGTTTTTGCATTTTGATTTCTCAACACGCAATTTCAGTCATAGTCACCCATGATGAAATCAAGTTCACGACGTTTTTAGCTGATATCTTACGAATTATCACAGAAACGTACGTCATATCATATGGAAAACATGTGTTGTGAAATACTGCATAATACCAATAAATATAGTTTTCAGACACCGTTTACCGTTTTATTACGTCATTAATTGTAAAGTTTTCAAGGATTGACGCTCCAAAAAGGCGCTTTTCATGATTATTTTTTAATTTATTTTGTCTAATACAATATGACAGAATTTGTGTGCAAGATAACACAAAGTTCAGGCATAATTAAACACTGGATGGATTGCCGTAATATTGTCATTCGAAATTCTTTTGTTAATTAAAATCAGGCAACGGAAATACGCGATCGTGGTAGCGATGTATGCTAACTTCCGTTCCGGAGTTCCGGAATATAAGATTAACCTTTTTCGTAGAGGAGTTATTACCTAGTTATATTATTGTTATTACCCAGTTATTAACCTAGTTAATTTGCCCTGGACCGATTTTTTTGTTATTATTGATGACCGGTGTTTTTCAATCGATGGACCGAGTTTTCACAGCCTTCAGTTATTGGACCAACTTGTTAGCCACACACAGTACACATGAGAAGAACCGTCCGACTTATTTCTACCCGAATGATGTGGATGAAAAATAAATGTACCTATAAGAATGGAGTAATAATGTATAGTATTCTTTTCCTCAAGTGTTGCCAGAAGTAAATTGTTTGATGATCACGTCGAGAGTACTTCTGGTGACCTTGATAAGTACGTCCACCACTTTTCTACTATAGTACCGTCGCATCACACTCACTGTGTTTTTCACCATTTCCTGAAAAGAGAAAAAATACTTTTAATAGACATGTTTTTTTTTTCATTGCGCATCAATACACCAAACTAACCATCAACACGCTTGTAATTCCCAAAGAGCTTGGCAGGAGCTTATAGTTTGTAGGTAGTTACACACCCATATTTCACGAGTCCTGTTATTAAAAGTCCCATATAGGTAATAGCGAACGAGCTTATGTTTCATGGTCATATTCGGAGCCCATGTTATTTCGTATCATTCCTCACACAATCCACCCATGGTTTCCTTGAAAATTTTATAGAACGTTTTTAAACTTTTTTTCGAAGTGATCAAACTTCCAAAAAAGTAGCATATCGTAAATATTATTAGCATAAATTTTTCATGAATTATTATTCGAACTTTAAATGTCTTAGTATGTTTAAAAGGTTTAAGCGGTCTTGTCAGCTGACTAGGTTAACTTCACGCCGATGCATTAATGCCGTGAAAACTGCATTTGCGTGCCATGTGCTTGGGAGACAGTATTGATCCAGTCGGACCGTAAAAGATTGAAGCACTAGGTTCTCATGAAATAAACGGAGGGTTCCAGGAATGTTGATTTCCGAAGTTGGTGACACCACGAGGTTGCACATGCTTGCTATAAATTGAACAAAGGACAAAAAACAGAAGAACAATTCTGTAGAACAATTTTGTTAGAGATCTTTTACGTTTTAATGGAAAGTAACAATGATTTTTCATACATTTTGGCTATTGTTCAAGCAGAAGACAAAGTATACGGTTTCCAAATAGGTGCTTCGGTTTTCATATCATTTTTTTTAATGTCTCGATAAGGATCGATTTCTTGTTGAGGCTTCTACATTTGGGAATAGCTTGCACTAAACGTTTCTTGATAGTACCTTGAGACATATCGGATAGATTAATCGTGATTACTGCGTACTATGAGCTAGCCGCCTCCTAGTAGTGCCTGCATCTGGTGACATTTCAGCAGATAGCAGTCAGCAACATAAAACGTTCCGATTTGTAGCTAGCTGGCTAATTTAAGAACTTCAGGCAATAGAAAAAAATAATCTGCAACAAGAAAACAACCCCTCGATATTTCATACAATTTAAGGCCTTTCATGAAGATGTGAATACATTAACATACCACAAGAGCGATCCTATCTGTACTCTTTAGTACGGCGCCCGTACATCAAACCACGATATGTACCTATAGTACCTACAATGCGGTCATAACATTTTAGACTCCTCAAAACTTTTGTGGTCCTGGTATCCTTTTCACATCCGCGTGGGCGTTGGGAGGGCATTCGGCATCGTTGTGCAAGGGTTACTCCAGTTTGGGCGTTGTCTTGCTTTTGATTGGCTATGAAGGTAAGCGGGCATTTCTCATCCAACTAGACTTGTAAGTTCTAAGTTTATACTTTTTAAGAACGTTAAGCCTTTTTTTTAAATTATACTGAAATTTTTCTTAAGTCTCAAATTAACCTCATGCTTTCGTAGAAGAAAATTGTGTCACGCCATGAATCACAATAACATAAAGGGGCTAATGTCTAAATAGTCTATGCTCAATATCCTCCTTATATGGAAACAGAGGTGCTTCGAGAATGTTCTTCAAACAAAACTCTTCGTTTCCCTACTCGAAGTTGTATTTGGTGACCTCCATAATCCTTTGCCAATGCGCTATTGCCAAAGGATCGTTTTTTTGGCCATCAGCTCCAAGAGTGGACATATGGTGTTGAAATTATCCTATTTTATTTATTATTTTATTTTATTTTTATATTATTATTTTATTAGCGCGAAGAAAGCAGACCATTCTTGGAGCCTACAAAAGAAGGGTGATTTTTGTTGGTAGCTATGAATTATCTAACAAACTTAGACATCAATGACATAAACCGAACAGTCAAATTTAATTCTAATTAAAATTACTTACGTGAAGTATGTATATCATAATTCATAATAACTGCTGACTCTGCCTATGACATGGAATAGTAGTTTATCGCCTATTATAAGTTGCTCCGAGAAAATATTAGTTACTGCTGCATCCGGTTAGGCTTTTAGCCAACCCCAACATAGTTTGGGAACGGTAAGGCTGATGATGATGGATGTGAGTTTTAATTTTATTGAAAAAAAAAAAGATCATTGCTGACGACTCAACGACGATGATACAACCAAGTTGTATGTCTAACAATAGCATAATCGGCTTTTTAAGTTCCAATTACTAGGACACAGGCATTGTCTAGGTTAAATCCCATGACCTCCGATGCGTAAGTCGGGGCCGTTAACCATTACTTCTTGATAGGAATAACTGATTGAAAATGTATGTAGTAAGGATGTTTATTTATATTAAAAATGTATTGTAGTGTTAGTGCACTACTCTTTACATTACTCTTCATTGATCAATGAAACGCTTATTAGTACAAACCAAGTACTTTTCAGCTATGCAGCCCTGGTAGATTAGTATAACAGTAATATTGTGGAAAGCTACAATGCGCATCATTAATTCAGTTCTATTTTTATCTATGAGTTCAGACCGAGTCATTTCTCGCGTAAAATATATTGTATTTATGGAGATTTTTTTCCCCACTACTCAATAAATACTTCTTACAAGCGAACAGTACTTATTCAACGGAACTAATTTTGTAATTTTCTATTTTCCAGTCATACAATATAATGCGCTTCAACCTGGAGATCAAGCCGCACTGCATTAAGACAATCTGCATGAAATCCCTCAGTAAGTGAATATCTTCACAAGAAAACCAAAAAGTGAGTGTGTGCATATTTGTTACTTTTAATGAATAGACACTATGCCTACCCCAGTGAAATTACATTAAAACACGAATTATTGATTCCTCTGCGAGTATTAGTGCTGTTTAACATTATTTACGTGCTTTATTGCTAGGCTACGTCACCAATGGTGCGCGCATAGAGCAGGATACCACAATTAACCAGCTAATTATAATCAACTCTACAAATTATCTCCTTAACAAATAAGATAGGTAGTATACAATATGATGATCGCATTACGAAGATCAAACTTTATTTTAAAACACGAACATGCTGTTTTCTTTGAGGGTTCAAATGACTTAATTTATAGCTTGCTGATCGATTAACCTAATTCTGATTGGTCGGTAACATCATGGTACGATACAAGGTTCACAGAAGCTTTCGTGCTCATGTCGTCCTATGACAGCGAAAGTAAACCTGTTTTTTTTTAAATATTTCTGTTAAAGTATAGTATTTCTGTAATAGTTCCAAATATCTCTATTTGGCACAGAAAAAGTAATAAAAACAGGTTTGTTTGAGATTGACTACTCGTTTTTGTGGGTTGTGTTGGTCATCGATGCTTAAGTATTTGTCCTACGCATTCTACGGTTTTCTTACAAACAGTTAAAGATGACAATAAAATAGTCACAGGTATGTAAAATGTTGGTCAAATTCGCCTTGACTGAAAGTTCTAACAGTCGATAGCAGATATTTTTTTGGCATACACTTTCAAATTTGTACTAAAACGCATTATGATGATGATATTTATCCTTAGACTTCAGAATAATTTTGAAATCATGAATTCGAGCTTATCATTATGTCTGATATTTATTATAACTCACCACGTGTTGGGTCCACGTGGAGTGCTATTAACTGCGCTTGCGTGGGAAATACTACGTCAGTTAAAATACTATATTCAATACAAGGATATCATAAAGCAGTAGAGCTTGATTTGTTTCATCATGAATGATCTAAATGTGACAAGATGGGTGGGTGGTCCACGTGGAGTGCTACCTAATGCGCTTGCGTGAAAAATACTACGTTAGTTAAATACTATATTCAATACTAGGAGATCATAAAGCATTAGAGTTTGATTTGTTTGATCATGAATGGTCAAAAAGCGACAAATATTGCAGTCACACTAAATAATAACTTAACTAACTTTCGTAAATGGGTGGTTAACACCACTAAACTAGGAATAGCCGAATCACTGTAGACAAAAAACATAAAAGATATTGGACAAACCAAAGCGGTTAATCTCTAATTATTTCAATGAGATCGCCTAGTTTTAAAGTCAAGGTCATTGTCAGTCAACTCCTGACCCCTGCATTCATCACTGGTGCGATGGTAGGTCCCAACAGAGCAGCAGACAGATATCTACCAGGAATACATGACCCATGAGCAAGTGAACATCTGACACACTGACTCACGTTCAACGATTTTAAAATATTTTATTTTTAACCGACTTCAAAAACAGGAGGAGGTTCTCAATTCGGTTCTATTTTTTGTTGTGTTTGTTACCTCATATCTTCGTCATTTATGAACCGATTTGAAAAAATCTTCTTTTATCTGAATGGATCTACTTCCTGATTGGTCCCATAGAAATTTCATCAAAATCGGTTCAGTAGTTTGGTTTTGAAATCAAAATAACTGGAAAAAATATGTATCCAAGTAAAAGAAATTGCGAAATTGATACTTGGCAAGGATTTGTGTGTGATACGATAACTAATAAAAAAGGTAAAATAAAAACTTTTTTGCAAAAAAACCGACTTCCTCCTTTTTTTGGAAGTCAGTTTTTTTTTTGCAAAAAAGTTTTTTTTGAATGGTGACTGTTATGAGTAAATGTGTCAGTGAAAATAATAATATAATAATTATTATTTAGTACCAGAAATGGGGGCAATCTCTATCAGCCCCCAAGACGTAGTTCGTGCAGTCCGTCCGTTACCAAACTGGAAATCCCCAGGGCCGGACGGGCTGCACAACTTTTGGATCAAATGGTTCCAAAGATCGCACGCTCGCCTGGCTTCCCTGTTCCAGTCAGCCTTAGAGTCAGGGTCGCTGCCCGAGTTCCTGACAACAGGTATAACCCACCTGCTCCATAAATCGGGTAATACTGCGGAACCCAAAAATTATAGACCGATTACCTGTCTTCCAACAGTCTATAAAGTTCTTACATCCGTCTTGAGAGCTAAAATTAGCGAACACGTTAATGAAAATTCTATCATGTCCGCTTCTCAAAATGGATGTACGAACGGGTCCCGTGGTACTAAGGAGCTACTCCTCATTGATATGGCCATTAGCCAACAGGTTCGCCGTTCCCGAAAGGATCTGTCAACATGTTGGATAGACTATAAGAAGGCCTATGACTCGGTGCCACATACATGGCTCATGAGGGTGCTAGAGTTGTATAAAGTTGATGCAACTCTGCGCACCTTCCTGATGTCGTGTATGGGGCAATGGAGGACAGTCCTTCGCTATCCAGGATGTCGGCAAATCCAGAGGAATAGCGAGCCGATAAGGATTGAGCGAGGTATATTTCAGGGCGATAGTTTGAGTCCACTTTGGTTCTGCTTAGCCTTGAATCCTCTTAGCACGCTGCTGGAGGATTCAGGTCTAGGTTATCGGTTGAGGAGAGGTGGTCAGGTTATATCTCACCTCCTTTACATGGACGACCTGAAACTCTTTGCCCCCAACGATTTGCAACTGATGGAACTACTGAAGGTAACTGAAACTTTCAGTAGTGCCATCAGGATGGAATTTGGTGTGGACAAATGTGCGGTCATGCATGTAAAGCGAGGGGAGATTGTGGAATCTGTGGGAACCCAACTCTCGGATTCCATAAATCTTAGATCCCTTTCAGCAACCGAAAACTATAAGTATTTGGGTATGTCGGAAGCGTTGGGCATCAATGTAGCTGACATGAAGCAATCGTTGAGGGAGCGCTTCTTTGGCCGCCTGAGGAAAGTATTTAATAGTCTTTTATCAGGCGGGAACAAGGTGCGTGCCTTCAACGGTTGGGTCATGCCGGTTTTGATGTACTCTTTTGGCATTCTCAAATGGACACAAACAGAACTAGACGCCCTGGATAGAAAGGTCCGTACATTGTTGACGGCATATCGAATGCATCACCCACGATCTTCAGTTATGAGACTGTATATCCCGCGGAGGTGCGGAGGTCGAGGCTTTTTAAACGCTAAGACTCTCCACAATCGCGAGATATGCAGTCTCAGGGAATTTTTCCTAGAAACCGACGTGGGGATGCATCGGGATGTGGTCGCGGTGGACAAGGGCCTCACCCCGCTCTCCTTGGCTAAAGAGAACTGGCGCAAACCTGTAGTACTTGACACTAACGACCGCAGGGAGGTATGGCAGAGTAAGGAGCTCCACGGACGCTTTTTCCGGGCCCTTCATGGGTCCGATGTAGACCTATCAGCGTCCGTAGCCTGGCTACGTTCCGGCGACCTCTTCGGAGAAACCGAAGGTTTTGTCTGTGCAATTATGGATGAAGTTATGATGACAAATAACTACCGCAGATTTATTGTGAAGGACGGCACGGTTGACATATGTCGGGCATGCCACCGTCCGGGCGAATCAATTCGTCACATTATCTCCGGGTGTTCTCGTCTAGCTAACGGTGAGTACTTGCATAGACACAACCTTGTAGCCAGGATTATCCATCAGCAACTTGCTCTAAAATACAACCTTGTGGAATCGGAAGTGCCGTACTATAGGTATGTGTCCGACCCAGTTCTCGAAAATGGCAATATCACACTGTACTGGGATAAATCCATCATCACTGACAGGACTATTGTGGCCAACAAGCCTGACATAGTGGTGGTGGATCGATCAGAGCGGCGCGCAATGATTGTTGACATAACGGTCCCGCATGACGGGAACCTCGTGAAAGCCGAGAAAGATAAACAAATCAAGTATCTTGACTTGGCTCGCGAGGTTGTCGACATGTGGGAAGTGGACACGGCGATCATTGTGCCGATAGTCGTTTCAGCGCATGGCTTAATTGCCAAGAGCCTCGACCAATACCTGAGGAGGCTCTCGTTAGGCGGCTGGATCAAGGGCTTGAATCAGAAAGCGGTACTCCTGGACACGGCTCGTATTGTTAGGAGGTTCCTCTCTCTGGAGCCCTGACCGCCGGTAGCTTGGACCCTGTTCCCGATACCGGTGGGCTACTATTTTTTTTTATATTTTTAAATGTTTTTTTTTTTTTATATAGGAATATTTAAAAATGTAAATAAGTAAGTAAGAAAAATAAATAAAGGAAATAACATTATTTATTTATTTGTACACATAATGAAAAAGAAAACTTACATAACACACAGTGAATATAGATGTACAGTAAGACATTAAAATGCGAAATGAAGATTAAGGCTAATGGTCAATATTTTATAACATTGGAAATGTATAGTTTCATCCAAAGCATATTTAATGGTATTTTTAAAAGGCACGTGAGACCAGACTATAATTTTCTTGTGATCGGAACTTATTTATGGCAGCCGGCTTCTTAGGGAGCCGGCTGCCATAATCACAATCCATCTCTTGCACATAACTTTTCTTCAATTTGGTCTTTTTTTCTTTAATATGGTCTCATGTATTTATTCCTCCATCTTGTCACTATTCCAAACATCTAACTTAACATCTAACTCAACATTATCATCTCCAAAATTCATTCAGTATAAAATCGATAATTTCTCATTTATACGACGTCATTTTGCAACATGTTAACCATAAAATCCAAAAAAATAGGCCCTGTGGCGCAACGGATAACACGTCTGACTACGGATCAGAAGACTCCAGGTTCAAATCCTGGCAGGGTCGCATGCATGTAACTTTTTTCATGAATTTTACAATAAGATTTGTAGCAAGTAATTTTTTTGCAGTTTTTTATATATTTTTGGAAACTAAGCTAGCACTTGGCGTATTAACTACTTTTTGACTGTCAAAATTTACAAGAGACAGTCCCCCAATACGCCCGGCCACTTCTCGGGTTTTAGCTGGGAAGAAGAGGTGGCTAAGAAAAGTCCCCACCATTAAATTAAATATTCATGCGACACAACTATTGCAGAATACTACATATTGGGATCAGAAGGACAATTTGCAAGGTAATAAATTAATATTTTTAAATTATTCTGTAAATACGAACAAATTCCAATAAAAACTAAATCTTTATACAACGCTCACCCAGCCAGAGCATTTGTTGCCATGGAAACGCAACGCGTGCATATTACTAGCGCAACAAAGATCAGAAGGAGTTATCATGCACAATGAACCACCTGTGGAACCTAACCAAACTTATGTACTTGTATGCATAGCCGCGTCTGGATGTCAGCTTATAAGTAACAAAAACATTTGTTAAACTTATCGCTGAACAAGGTCTTGAAATAACACCATGATTGCATATATCAAACAATTATCCTCGACGTCTCCTTCTGAAGATTATAGTCTACTAGCGTAAAGTAGCTTGGCGGTCCTGGATCAACTATTAGTGGTTCATGTTTTGTTGGTGCTCTTAACACGCATACACTATCCAAAACATGGTAGCAGAAGGGCCGCGAAGTTTGGTCGTTTTAGGTTATTTGCACAATACCTGTACTGTGCAAAGTGAAGAGGTTATTGGAATTCAGAAATCTTAATTTGGATTTAATGACAGGAAAATAATTATGAGTTTGCTAAAGTTTTCCAATAATTTAGTAAACAATTAGCCAGTTATAATGGTTCCTGACTAGCGTAGTTCGTTATTCCTAAATTTACCGAGCGTTATATTTTGAACACGCTATTTCAGTTGTTTTTTTTTGCATATCACCTGCTTAACCTATGTGCAAGAAATAAGATACGAAAAAAATATTGCGTCACAAACCTTTTAGGTTTAGCTGTACAATCCAATGAATGAATGAATGTAAGTTTTGCAGTTAGTTACCCTTCTATTGCTATTGCATTTCCTCTTTAAATTTTCATATAAGCCTGTCGCACAAGTGCATACAGATGAACGTTACTATCCCGTATCCTGGTGTGCGTACACGTCCAGAGATATAAGGGGACCCACATCCTGACAATCATGGTAACCTGGTGTGACAAATCTATTTATAGATTTTACTTGCTTTAGCTACCATGAATGGGACTACTACTTTTATAAATCGCAAAGAAAATGAACTAGACTACGCATGAACCAGTTGTAGTAAGAAACAGAAAAATTCAATTTGGTTTTTAGTTGCAAAATATTTTAATTAAGTTTGAAAAAACGGGATTTATTGCTAAGATTAGCGACCCAACATGTACCGCTTTGCACGGTGCCATCAATCGGGTCCAAAATCATCATATTTTTCAAGCTGGAACTTACCATAAATATTCAAAAAAGTCTTTGAATATTTTAGTGTATCTAACTACCGCTATTTTATTTATTTTCAAAATAGCGGTCACGCATTATACCTGCATAAATCAATACCTGGTATACCAACAACTGAAAAAATCTAAAAAAACGTCACGTTTTTGAGAAATACGTAACCGGAGTTGTACTTATGGCGAAGATTGTTATTTTGAATAGCTTACAGCCAGCATGATCTGAATTCGAGTCACCTACAATTTATGTGCTCCTAGTAGCGTGAGAAAGTTCAAAGGCTTTGGAGATCGTTTCAAAGATCCAGCCAGCTCTCGGGCTACTACTATTGAAGAACATTTATGTTTACTTGTAGATTTTTAAGTTGTTTTTGTTTTTCGTAGCCAAAAGGCAAAAATCAAAACTCATTATGATTCGTCCTGTCCGTCTGTCTATGCTTCCGTTTGTCACAGACATTTAACTCCGAGGCTGTTGGCGATTAACGACACAAGATTAATTATTCTACAAGTTGTTAGTATGGCAACTCTGCAACTAAGTACCAAAAGATTACCTTTATAAAAGCACTACCTGTGGCCCGCTGTTTATCCATTTCTCTTTTTGCTCGGCTACTAAGTTTCTTAGCGTAATGTTAAAAAACCTATTATAAGTCTGTCAAATACTAAAAAAAAACAAATTCAGTGATTAGCGCGTACAAAACCTTTGCAACGAGACATTCGTAAAATAATAATAAAGAATCTTTGCGGCTACACTGCAGCTACGGCGTAGCGATACCGCGTAGTACACGCTACGGCTCTCATAACATTGTAACCCGTGGTCATAGTTAAGGGGTTTGCCTGCAAACTTCAAATGTAAACATAATAATGATTCGCGACCGTAATGCGTATGTATTTACAGAATTAAAATCATCAATACAACAACATCATTTAATACCATTGAATGACTTTTTTGATAGAATAGTCATTTGTTGCGTAGGCGTAATGTTATGTTTTCAATAGAATTAACATTACGGTACTCATGATCATAATGTAGATATTATCGAACAGTTCCTAGAAACGACTGGTCAGTGAGCCAAGACACACGCATCCCGTGGTTTGCGATAAGGTATTTTCAGTACCAGAATATCAAATTAAAGAAAATTTATGAGCATAAGAAAATGAAAATTTTTGAGCTTCATTGCCCAACTGATCAAATCCTATCAGCTAGAGCAGACCCATCGCGAGGTTCCCAACGTATTCTCAGTACCAGGATATCATACGATGGTAGGAGGTGTAGAGGTGCATTGTTAACCACGGGCGCGCCAGCCACGTGTTGTGGTACAGTTGGTACAAACTCCAAACTTGTAGCGACATCTACACGGTAACATGCTGCACCTCTTAGTTAGCCAGCTAGCTGCAAATTGGAACTTTTAATTCTGCGGGATAAGTAACCTTTCCATAACTTTTGCGACTTTTGGTATAAATTGTTGTAATGTGTTATTGCCCATTAACACTAATTTACTTTGATGCACTTTTTAATTTGTCATGGCGCCACGACCAGGAGTGACAGCTAGTATTAGGAAAAAAAAACTAGGTGGTGGATTCGTATCTTAACAAAATCGTCAAACATAAAGAGCCAAAAGAGATGATATCTGAATCCTAGTTCAAGTTTTAAAAATAATACAAAACTAAAATAGAAACCCGGAAAAAATTAAACGTTGTAGTTTTTTCTCAAGCATTTCCTTAAATTGAAGACCTGACCTAACTCGGTGTTGCTTTACTTTTCACGGACGCGTAAAAAGGGCAATCATAATAACGGGCTAATTTAAGACCAAACATTTAATATTACAATTTATTATGAAAATTAGGAATTATTACTGTTGAGTAAACTTTCTATTTATTCTAACACTTTAACATTAAGGGTATACTTACTTTCAATTATAAACAAATTTAATTCGGTAAGCCTATTTCTTTACACCCATCTGAGAAGTAGGTTACGAACAGTGTTTATAATACGAATACGTAGCGTCCTCGAACGCTCAAATTCAAGGCTAAAGTTCACTGATTTATTGATTTCCCGCTCGAGTCCCGTACCTACAAGGGCAGTGCCCTAGTATCGACTATGAAAATAGAATTCCAATGACGTCATGAGCGTGAATCAAAAAATTAGGGGGTGGAACTTACTCTAGCATGCCATCTCTTTCTACACGCGTCGAAATATGATAGAAGTGTTGGTCGAATTTGGTAATGTTCATAGTATTACATGATTTTGTTGATTAATTATTGTCATCAAACATCACATCTGTTTTAAAAAGTTTACTCTTGACCTCAAGGTGGGTCAAGAACGCTTAAAACAAAAAGTGATACACTTTTAGTAACAAATAAATTAATATTACAATAAATTAATATTTTATTAATATAGATTTTTTACACAAATTGTAACTTATTCTATCTAACAACTATTTTATTCTCAAAAATATTGACTAAAATCGAAAAAATTTCTTTCATTATCTTCATTATTTTCGTGAAACTCATACGAAACTCATTACGTTGATTAAATAGATAGTTTTCACAGGTAATATGCACGCGTTGCGTATCCATGGCAACGAATGCTCTGACTGAGCGCACGCTGTATGGAGAATGGAAATTGAGAGGTTTCTCTAACGTAGTCCAGATTTTCTTCCAACTTTTTTTGTCATTTTTAGGTCTTTAGTTAACGAATACTTAACTTACTTGTACAAAATACAAACAATATTCGGTGGACTTCAAATACGAGACTAGTTCAGTCATTCGTCTTTTAGAAAGTAAACAGTTTTTATTCCAATTTCGATGTGGTTATGAATTATTTTTGTATTGATCAAATACTATGTACGTTATTTCTTCCAACAGGATCCTAGAATATCAAAACTTTTTAGGTAGGTACTCACATGAGTGAATTGAGTTTTTTAGGGTTCCGTACCTCAAAAGGAAAAAACGGAACCCTTATAAGATCACTTTGTTGTCCGTCCGTCCATCCGTCCGTCCGTCCGTCCGTCCGTCTGTCAAGACCGTTTTTCTCAGGAACGCGTGGAGGTATCAAACTGAAATTTCTATATGATACTTAGTTCTACTGTCCCTGGAAGCTGTAGAAAAATCAACCTTCTAAGTCAACGCAATCAAAAGATACAGCCACTTAGGCCGCAAATTTCCGCTAATTTTCGAAACTCGCACGGGAATCAAAACCTACAGGGTACTTCCCGTGAACTTAGAATCTTGAAATTTTGTACGAAGTCACGTCTTATAGTACAGGTATAGGAAAAATTACGAAAACCGTAAATTTTTAGTTTCGTCATATAAAAAAAAGTTATATACCCACAGGTTTGTACGGAACCCTCGGTGCGCGAGTCCAACTCGCACTTGACCGGTTTTTTGGGTTTTATTTTTGTGGGAGCATGTTGTTTAATATAATTATAAATGCACCTATAAAATGACTGTTTATTAATGATGTGCTTACAGTAGATTGATTAAAAAATATAATTGCCAAATATTTCTCTCTACGATATTATACTTATAGCAGTAGGAACTTGGACTAAATTTATACTGATACACGCTAAAAAGAATATATTCTGTTTTAACGATGAGAAAAGTGTTTGTAAAACCAGTTGGTGTCGTTTTGATCTCGTTCGTTGTACAGGGGCGGGCGTTTTCAAAGTTCTTTTGCAGTTTAAATGCATTGTATTTATTGCAATTTAACCCTTCAAGCCTCGCAATAAGGACTTTCATATTACTCTAGTCACGAAATGATATACTTGTTTCTAGCTTCCATACCTTCTGTGGTGCTAGTATTCAAACGATGCAATATCGGAACGAACAGTTGTTGTCTCGCTTGGTACGAGGTTTCGAAAAACGAAACGAAGAAGACATGTCGCTAATACAACATACAACGCAAAATAGCACAATTTGCAATAAAAATAGTAAGATTTTTTCAAATCACGGCCACGCTTATAACCTGTATATCAATAGCCCCGTACGCAAAATACGCGCTTTGGACATGGAGTTGCGGACACCAGCACGTTATACAATACAATCATTCGTTTTCACAAATTCAAAAAAGTATTGAGTGAAACAAAATCTTCGAAACCGTCACATTTCCCAGATATAAGCTAAGTTAAAATCTATTCACTACTATTTCTAATGGCGCACTCAGTACAATTCTGAAAAACTGAATTTTGAGGATCTTATGAGAAGCCTAAACTAAACTCTTGTGTTTAATTTTTCTCTTTTTATTACCAATAAAAAGA
The DNA here is from genome assembly GCA_964057025.1 of Standfussiana lucernea. Taxonomy (NCBI): domain Eukaryota; kingdom Metazoa; phylum Arthropoda; class Insecta; order Lepidoptera; family Noctuidae; genus Standfussiana; species Standfussiana lucernea. The sequence continues at coordinate 21,346,654 of OZ059784.1, forward strand.
TGAATCTTTCAAAAAGATTCCTTCGGGCCGGACTTGAACCAGCGACCTATGGATAACGATGTTTGATACTCTACCTACAGTCCACCGCTCTACCAACTGAGCTACCGAAGGCTTGAGCACCCGCGCGAAATTCTAGACTGCATTCAGTGGTGACCGTAATGCTTTGCTTATACAGTTAATACTGTTTTGGATAGACTTTTTTGTTTACTTCAGATATTCTATAACTTATTGTAATAACCGGTATCTTATACCAAAATGTATGTACGAGTATATCACTCTGTAACCTCTGGATGAGATTGATTCTAATAAAACGTTTATATTACGAGTATATTATTTATTTATCATTTGTTTTTATTTTTATCCAAAATCTCCCTTACAACTATCATTACAGGTAACACTTAAACCTAATGCGATTGTGCGGCTTTTGTTGAAATCTACATCTATACATACAATACTAACAATAAAATAAAAATATTACATTAGGAACACAACATACATAATTATATAAAAAACAAAATAAAAATATGTTACACAAAACTTATACAAGGTAACATAGATACATGAATGGTCTATCTACAGACTATAAATTATTTAACATAAAATAAATAACAGAATCTTTGCGAAAAATGAACGAATCATGAACAATGAGCATGCGACGCGTCTTTTGCCATGGCAACGGTACTCTTGCCAGGAGCACTAGCACAACATGGATAGGGAAGAGTCATGAGCAACCTGCTACTATGTGACTTGGCGCGATATTCACAAGATAACTGATAGGTGCATTATTAGTAGATCGAGGAGAGAGCTCCAGTACGGCGTGGAAATTTGAGGCGGGCTGAAGACGAAAAAACCTTAAACACAGATGAGACCAACTTTGTTTTTAGCGCAGTTAGGGTCCCATTTGTCCTAATCATTTAATGACAACATTTAACTTTACATGTATCTGGTTTTTGGGCCAAAAATCAATGACAAGATAAAATTAAACTCATGTGAAATGGTGTTTGACAATTTGTTAGCAAAGGAGATCTTTCATTGTCGCCCCAAAAACCAAAGTCCGACCCAAAAGCCAACGAAAATAAACGTGTCACCGCTACTGAGGAAATCGATCCGAGTATTTTTTACTACGGCACTAACTAGTCTCTATAACCATTCGTTTAGCCGTTTTTTTTGGTTGAAAAATTGGCTTTCCATACGTTTTATTAGAAAAAATCTTTTCAACTGCTAGCAAATGAAGTGATATGAGCTTGTTGGGATGAATGAGCTCCTTTTTTGTGTTTATTTTAATTCCGGAAAAATGGTGCGGTTTTGTTCATGCGAAAAACGACTCCTTGGTGCATGTAGACAATACCTCACCAGAAAACCGATAAAGGTTATGTGCCTTACTATTAAGTCTAACGATATTATATTATTACTAGATTAATAGACTACATTCTTTCAAAAACTCTTTATTACAAAACAAAAAGGCGGTGTTTTTAATTAATTTACATTACTCTCGCTGTTATTGTAAATAAATTACTGGGTAAGGACCACGACGTGGTTTTTGGAGTCTGTCTCTGTTTGTATATGAGCAACCACTGTGCATGTCATGATAATTGATGTTGAACGTTGCAGTTCGGTCATCCACACGTAGTACTTATTGCGACCGGTTATAGGTCAGAGTATAAATCATATCTGTAGTGCGATTGCAGTAGAACTTAGAGAAATAATGATCTTAATGCTATTCTAGCTTGATTAAGAACTGAAAAATGAAAAAAATCATTAGAAGTTTTAGTAGATAAGTAGTTACGTAAAGAAGTAAATAAAGTTATGAATTTTATGTCAGTTACTAGCTCGTGGCGTCAACTAATAAGCAAAAAACAGCAAACCTCATTGTGATTAAGTATCTTCTACATACCTATAAAAACCATGGGTGATGTTCGTATTTGTATGTGCTTTTACCCGACTACGGCGAAGCAAACGGAGGGTTATGATTTTTACCGGTATGTATGTATATTTATCTGTTCCCTCATAACTTCTGAACTGCTTATAATTATTTGACAAATGAGCTGTCGTTGGAAGCGCCTTTATCGTCCGCTGGTTATAGGCGTCATGTATGTGACGTCACATTAAATTGGATATAGCGCTCTTTAAAGAACATAAAGTCATAAACGATAAAGTAAAATAAAGATAATGATGGCGTGCTGGGTATCAAATCAAAGGGCTTAAGAAGTTATTATTGTTTGGTGCTACGGAACCTTGCGTGTGCAAGTCCGACTCGCACTTGGCCGGTTTATATTTTATTTTATAATTAGTAGTTAATAATGTAATTTTGTTAAGATATAATTACAAACAATAGAAAAAAAACTTGTATCGGGTATTAATAATAATTAACATGACTTTGCCTGATTTTTATTCAACTTAGAGTAATACGTATAAAGGAGGAAATTTTATTTTATTCGGAAATGCTGCAAGAGAAACGAACGGACGAGGAGGTGAAATAAACCAGGCTGTCATAAATTTCAGGTGATCATTCCTTGTTTCACTTGCTGGCGTCTATAAAAGAACCTGTACTATGCAGTTTACGGCAGTGGTAGACTGGGAGCCAACCCGGCTGTTTGGTTGGTCCCTATCTACCATTCATAAATCTTTTAAAATTGGTATATAATAACATGCGTACATATTTATTATGTACATTTTAAAATTGTATTTTATAGTAATTAATAAGAGCTGCTTACGACCATTTCGAACCATTTTGGTATGAAATTATTCTGCTTTATTGTTTTGTCCGAGTTACTTTTAGCTAAATTGTCAGACCGGATTTTCATTGAAGTCTAAATGTTCAGATCGAATTGTTAAATCTCATTGCTTATTTAAACAATATATGTATGTATAAAATCTTGAAAAAAAAAATAGTATTGCAATTGTAAGTGTTAATCGCACTCCATATTTTGAGCGCACGCAGTATAGGTGCACCCGCTTTGGACTAGCCGTTAGGAGACCTGAAAATGAACGTAGCGTCTATTCCGAGCTATGGCTATCATCTCACTGGCTCCACTCGCTCAGATCTAGGTGACGGATAGGCTACGCATGCGCCGACCGACGAAATTATTAGGCAGTGGGGTTCGTAAGTTGCACTACCTATTTGTAGCTATTTTACGTCTACATTTTAACTAGAAATCTTTAATGTTTGGTTAATAACATGTCACAGTCAAAACTGTTACTGGTAGTATTAATCGGCGTCATCCCACTGCTGGGCAAAGATTGACTTCCAGTTGTTTCGATCTAGGGCTAATATGGACCACTGGTCGCTGGTCTTGTTCAGCTCGTCTCACTATCTTCAACGAGGTCTGCCGCGACGCCTTCTGGCTGTGTCATGGTTCCAGAGAGTGCTTTTTTTGCGGCAGACCTGACTAGTGCAGTCCTACTGCAGCTTACCAGCTTTTTGAGCAACGTCAGAATTTTGTGTTTTGGAGCACAGTGTGGTGTTGCGTACACGGTCAGTTAGTTTGACGCCTAGAATGCTGCGCACCATTGCACGTTGGCAGACCTTGAGTTTAGACTTTTGAATATTCATCAAAGAGCGAGTCTGGGATCCAAAGGTCAAAATGGGAAGAATTCACTTGACTTTTCGCTTTAGTGACAAAAAAGGAAGGTTTCCTTTCATAAGCCCCTTCATGGACCAGTAGCTCTTCCAGGCATTTCGGTTCGTGTTTGTTTCCTGTATAAGGAATTGAAAACGATAGTTTATGTTAGAATGTTTGCAGTTTGCGAAAAGGAAAAATGACAGGAATAACATAATTGAGTACTAATGGCTGGGCTTTCCTGTACGAAATAAATTTTATAGTAAGTAATGATGTGGTTGATACTTGTAGTTACTGTGGGACCAACACAATCAGTTCAACCCGTCCGTCAAAACAAACCGATCATCCGCACACCAAAAATTTAAACCTGACAAACATAAATGTGCATGTAATGATGGCGCTGCTTGCTAGGGAAGATGTCTAACCTAGTACGGTGTAAAGTTAGTTCTCCAGTTTGCCACATGCATAACGTAAGGGTGACACTATTCACAATGCTCTGGCACGTTTATGCCGTGCTAGTACTTCGTTGACTTTTATTGCGCCGCAGCAGGCGGGGCGCAACAGAAAATGCGAATATGAAGCTTTAACAATCCGACCGTCCAGGGTTGCTTTTTGACGAACAATTAATTTATTAAACAACATACCTAGTGAAAGTTTTAGCACAACATTAAAATCGTATTCTGTCCAGGAATTATGGGAACATTGAATTTACTGCTTGAAATGATAAATTATGGTTATCTAATATTTTCAATATATGAAATTACGTCGTGTCACTTACTGTCTGTACACGCTATCCTTCGAAACCACCCAACCGACTTAAAATAAGTTTTGTAAGTGGTGCCGTGCTGCGAAGCTGGGGCGGAGTCTCTAGTTTATTACAAAACCACTATTTTGTTATATAATAACTGTTTCGGGCCCGCAGATCGCATACTGGAGCTTTATGACAGCTACACGGGGTCGCCGCAGACCGATGAGAAGGTGGCGGGACGCCTTGGTTGGTTTTCTCTAATTTACTATTAGCATATAATTATCAAAACAATATTTTGTACTTGTATTATAATAATTGAAAGGGCGGCAAAAATGTTTCGATGTCTAAAATTAAGATTCGTGTTGTTTTTCAATTATCTCAAGTTAGTATTAGTCGGCATTTCCAGAAAATCAGTAACTTCAACTTTTTACGTAATAACTTCATCCCCCGAAACAAACATCCAAAAGGCCTCTTTTTGATAATTTTTGGTTTTACTGTTTTATATGTTTTTTTTTTGTCGTCATGTCACCTTTTCCTGTTTTTGTTCTGTCAGTTTGCTAATAAAACCTATGAGAAAATCGGCCAACTTTTCATGCTAACAGTAATGAACCGTCCACATTTTTTTTTAGTAAACACAGGCTCCGATGACTATGTGAAACCGTTAGTACGAGGGCTGTCGGTTTATTCCACACCGGAATGTGTTAGCAGAACACAAACGTAGAGTTATGCTATTTTAGGTAATACAAAACGAGTGCAAGTGGATTTCGTCCGAGATAGGCACGACTGAACTTTGTCAATCTTATTAAAACTCGACTTTCCAAAAATCTAAAATCTTAATTGCAGTTTCTATGTAACAGTCATGAACTGAAATATTATGTAGAATGTAAAGTTACAAAATATAAGTTCCAAAGAGATGTGTCTATGATTTGGTTTAACCTTTCATTTAATCGTGACTGGAGCCCCAGATCTGGCGTTTCGTTAGTACTGTATTCTAATCTGTTATCTAATTACAATTATTATATTTGTTAATTAAAAATTATATAAAAGTTCTCTTGTGGAAACGTATCGAACTCTTTGATTTTATTATTCCCTAGTAGATTTGCGTCCGAACAAAGACCGTCGAGAACAATGTTGTTTACACAATGTTTACGTCAGACAGAATTTGAACAAAAATGAATAGCGGTTTAAATTATGTGGCAAGTGGTGTCATACGGTTGTTTCAGTCTAGCAGCTAGCTTGCTATCTTTGTCTAGACTAGTAGTACTAACAATGTTATGAGCAGGAAGGAATCTACATAATATATTGAGAAAGCAACTACCTTTGGTTTACTCTCTCTCTCTATTCATTCACAACGAAATCGGTTGCTGTTCAGACTAAAGCGTCGGTCGGTCACCATGCCAACGTAACGTGAGCAAATTACTACTAGCAGAACATAACAGGATAGAAGGTTAATTATGTACTTAATTATTAGTAGAGATTTATGATTTTACTTACTTTAACAAAAACTTTACTTAAAGTTGTCATATTATTACCAGCACGTGGGGGTGGAAAAATTAAGTAAACCGTTTAAGGAACTGATTTCATAAGATCGGTTTTTGGTCAGTTTTCCATTTTATAAAAATCCCACAAAATATTTATATCCTCTTTTCAATTTTCACCAGTTGGCCACTTCGGCTACACTACCAATACAAAACAAATTAAAAGAAACAAAACAAACGTGTTTAATCCAAAATGCATGTGTACTAAAGACTTAAAGCTAAACGCTACTCTAAAAACAAGTTAATAAATAACTCAAACAAATCACATAATTTACATATTTTTCCGTTTCGTCGTGCTTCATTTTGACATTTAGTTTTAACTTATTTCTGTCATTATTCGTGAGGACTCAGCACTTAAACAGCTAAACTATCATTTCATTGAAGGAAAACATAATTCGGATTTAAAATGATTGCCTTAACTTCAAACGTTTTGGATGCAATAATACATCGTACGGTATAATTATGTGTAGGATACAGTGTAGGGAGCAGTATAGTGCAAAACTGCAACGGTACGTGCTACCTTCTGACTATTGAGAACGACATTGTCGAGCTACTGAATGCCTCATGCGGTCCTAGTATTCAGCTGCGTACTTGCGCTGACTTCGCAGTGCGTTACGGAGCTGTTAACGACACGCTGCGTCAACTTCGTAATTTTATACTATCAACTCTTTTAAGATCTAGTATCGCGGGACTTGCTTCGTGACACTTATCTATACAGATGAAGGAGTAAAGTAGCTGGACATACTTTATTAGGATAGTTCGAAATTTAAAAAAAGTTCTTTTGGAATTTGGAAGGAAATCACTTGGTCGCAGTGTTAGGCATTTTGTACTGTAATACCTGCGGTTATTGTAAGTGTTCTTATTTTTCTCAGACGAAAAGGAATGATTACTTGTCTACCGTAACTTATGTGACTCGGAGCGTTATGTCAGTGGGGAGAAATGCTCACGGATATGTTGGAAGCTGGTCGCCGACAACGTGCAATTGCGGACATTGTTAACATGCAACCAAGAGTTGAGCAGAAGCATTTACAGAAGCACTTACCGTACTGAGGGTGTATAATAAATTATCAAGAGACTGTTGTAATTTATTATAAACTTACGCTTACCTACCAATAAGTAAACCCCACTTCTTGCACTAGTCATTTTAAATTATTTTTGTTGAATTGATTTATTGTTAAGTTCTTTAAAATAAACCGGTTTTAATTATGTATAGTGCCGTAGTAGTCTAAACGTGTTGCGCCGACCCCAAGTAACATGGGACTAGGGCAGAAAGATGATGAGTGCCCAGTAGTCTAATGGCAAAACAACCTAAACTTGGTCCAATTTCAGGAATATGCTTCGGTAGAGTTCACTCATGCCACTAATATAGTCTTTACTCTTTCAGTGTCTTTGTCTTAATTAGAGGCCCTTTCAAGTAAAAGCAAGAGCTTATGAGATAGTAAAAATTTTAGAGATTCGGTTAACGCTCTGTACTCTTCAAGCCGAACGAGATAACTCTGAGCTGAGCTTATCTGGGGGTGAACGCCATCCAAATGTAAACATGCGTGCTCTCCATTCTCTTTGAAATTAAAATCTCGTATTTTCCAGCTACATGCGCGGCAGAGGTACTGCGCGGTGCTGCTATGACGTCAAAGTGCTGTTTACTGCAACTTCTGAAAAAAAAAATCACAAGGAGACCATTTAGGTAAGTACTGATATTAAAATTTTTGAAAATAATATTTTTGTACGTAAGTACCGATGTTTATTCGATTGTCTTACTTAGGGTCGGAGCCTGAGCTCAACTGAACGACAGCTTGTCAATGAAACTGCTATGTAAAGTCATCCGTGTTGTAGCGGCTGAGGAAAGGTCCAAAATAGGTTTTAAAAAATGGTTATTATCGCCCGCGCTAATTCGAGAAAACCCGCCAATACTACCATGCTTTAAGGTTTTCTTAGTTTGAATAATTTAATTTCAAATAGAATACTCAATTTGATATACATAGTTTCAAAAAGGCCTATCACATTTTTCATTTCTGTCAATGAAATCCTCTTAACCCATTGCTTTTAGTTTAACTTACGCATTTTCTGTGAAACTATCTAGATCATTGTAAGTCAATGACCCGTGGCTCGAGTAGTAATTACTGCGCATGTCATGTGGGCATAAAGAAGTTACTGCCACGGGATATACGGGATATGTTCTTTAGCAATTATTTTTTTGGAGAACGGGCAAATATGTATGCAACGCGTACCCACCGACTAATAATGAACAAATGCATGTCATTGTAAGGCTCCTAACGAGATTTTCTTATTATGGAGGCCAGTCTCAATTCGCTGTGGGGAAAAAGTTGCTAAATGAAATCTCGAAATCGTTGAATCCACATATAAAAAATAAAAACTGCATTCTGTAGTATGTAGCAACGTACAAGTCGGTGAAGCACCAGCGGCCAGTAATTTATGCGGTGGGCCGAAATCGAAAAATACCTGAAGAAGACAGGTTTTCGCAGCTGGCTCATCCACAGACTGCTAACAACAAGGACCCATTATTTGGTGCTACAAAGCCCTGTGAGCGTGGGATTTTAAAAAGATATCAAAATAAACTTGTAAGTACGCCGACAGGCGAGTGAAACAACTGCTTGCTAGTAACGCACTGACCTTTATTCGCTTACGTTTTTATCGGCCCGTAGGTACACTCACACATACTCAACAAAAGAACAGGAATAATTAATACTGTTGTTAACACAAACCTTTCTTAATACATGAAAAAACATATTACAAATAATTATAGGGTGCGGTGCCTGATGAAAATGATTCAAGTCTAACTTGTATTAAAAAAAAACAATTATCCATCAGTCTATAACTTCTCATACAGGCCTTAACATGTTTCATTTATATCCACCTCACTCCCATTCAAAGAATTTCTTCTGTTCAGTTCATTGATCATACCCGTCACACCACACACACTTAACCACAACCAGCAATATGCACACCATCACAGAAAAATCTGTAAACTGGTTGTCAAAACGCGAAGCTAGATGTCACTATTATCGCAACGGAAGTGACGTAGCAAGGTCCATCGCCGCATAGTTGTTACGGCGGCTTCTTCCGATCCACCTCCAGGCTGATTTTGCTTTCCTAGTACCAAGACTCAAATATCCAAAGCAGATATCCAATTTGGCGTTCTGTGTCGTACACTGTGTCGGTTAAAACACTGCAACTGAACTAAGGGTACCAGGACAACATAAGCTCTGAAGAGATCGATCTGAGAGCAAAAATTTTAAATAGAGCCATCTGTTTACTCAATGATATAGTACGAACGCATAAATGTAGACAAAAGTTACATCTACAAGCCTTAAACTCTCGTCCGAACCCTCTTTAAGCCAGTTAATAAAAGTTTCTGTGTCCAAAGATGACGCTACTGGCGAATTTACAGGATATTGTCACATTGAGCATTTGTATTGTATTGTTTATTAGTGGGCTGGTGTCCGCAACTCCACGCCAAAGCGCGTATTTTGCGTACGGACATACGTACATTAAGCATTTAACCCTATACTAATTTGTATGAGAATTTTTGCATTAAATAGTGGGTACGTAATTTCTTTCTAACTGGGTCTTACAATATTAAAAGTTCTGTGTTAGTATTACATGAGGGAGTTTGTGATCAGTGATTATCTCATAGTTAAATGTCTAGATAATTCATCTACTTGTGAAAAACTTTAGCTCATTTATTCCTTCACTAACAGAGAAAAACGCAGTTTAAACTGTCGAAGCATGAAAGGAGATCGCGCATACTTTTAAGGATTGTGGTCCAAGAAGCTTTGTTGATTTAAGATACTTAAATCACTTGTAGTTTTTCATGCTTTTCAATTATCAAAGGTCATGGAAATCGCTGAAAAAAAAAGGTTAAAATAAGGTCATTTGTAAATCGAATTCCTTCTTTTATTTAAGAGCAATACAACGTGGATTAACAAGTGATATTGACCAATAAAAGTAGTATCAAGCCTCCACCACTTCATGACTGATAAACATAAACGTAACCTTCACAACCATTATTCTTAAAGGGATAAGCAGACATGTTTCATCGTACCTTTGCCAAAGCTCACAGTTGGTCGCATTGGTTATAATGAGTTGAAAACAATCTGTTTGCTAAGTTCCGGAGATACAAAACTTTCACGACTATAATTTCTTAAAGGCGTATGCAGTGTTGGTTCATGGTATCAGGTATGTTCACAATTGGTCGCATTAGTTGATATGTTATGAAAGCGAGCCGTTTACCAAATTCTTGGCACAGCACAACCTTGCTGAGAGTACTCTTACAGGATAGTTGTTCGTACAACCCAAGGGGCATTAAACCAATGAATAATCACCTATGCCTCTTGTATCTCTTGAATTACAAGATTTTTTGCCAGTAATTGTACATTATGGTGTTTAACTTTTTTCTCCTAGCACCGATTTGCTAGTCCATAACAAAGAAAAACTCTCTTCTAAAAAGCTTTAAAATGATTAATTTGTTAATCACTGGTGCTATTTGTAATTAATGCAATCGTTAATTACTTAGTTCATTTTAAATGATGAATAACTTTTTTTCTATAGAGAAATCTTTTTGGCGCCCTAACAACAAAAGATGCACTTTCAATCAGCGTTAAGAAAATATTATAGGCCTCATTTTCCGACGCCACTTGGACCGCTTCCGCATGATATCCTTTAGCACAAGAAATTATAACGAATTTGAAGAGTAAGGAAGGATTTTTGAAAATCAATCCCCAAAAAGGGGAAAATTTGAATGAACTTCTTCTTATAAATAATCCTATGTAAATAAGATAGCATTACTGTTTAATATAAACTCAGCAGTTGTGGATTGCTGTTATTTATTTTATTTTAGCTGTATTATAATATTTACATAAATTTAATGGAGTGCTGCGTACTGAGAATGTAATTTTTAACTGAAAAAACGATAAAAAATTAAAATTTTCCTGATAAATATTCCGGTGGAATATGATTCAAAATAAGGAGCTGAATGCACCCTGTCAGTTTGCGGAGTTCTGTCCTCTTACACCCTGTATAAAAAATGAATAAGAAAGTCAGTGTCTGCGACAGCATTTACATTACTAAATTAAAACCTGGAAATAAAAAACCTAAAATACCCGACTGAAAAACTTGAAAAGCAAAACAAGCACTTTTCTTAGGGAAAAGTCTGATAAAGTTTTTAGAAACTTTAAAAAGTCAATGATTCAGTTAAATGACATAAAGGTTAGCAAAAAGGGCACATGAAGGATTCGAACCAACGACCTCTCACCCGTTAAGTCAAAGGTAACGCCTTAACGGGTGAGGTGCTCTACCACTGAGCTAATGCGCCGATACTATTTCAGTCGAAATACGCATTCGCTTGCATCCCTAGCGCATGCGCATTTGTATTGATACCAAATATACAATACTGTTTCTAGTATTTGTTTAAAATGATTCTGTAACTATGCACAGTAATTAAATAATTTGATTTCGTCAGTTGAAGTATTATTTTGGACTGTACAATTTTGGTATCATAGAAGCTGTACGGTCTATGGTATGTCACATCGTCAAAAATGATGAACTTTCACCCAAGCAAGTCATCCTCTCTTTTTTATGTCAGCCTGCTCTGTCCCACTGCTGGGCAAAGGCCTCCCCTTAACACCACCCTCTCTTTAATTCCTTATTAAAAGACTTTCAAAAATCTTTCCGCAGTATGCCGGTGAACAAGTCGGCGTCTTACCAATGTTTTGTTTGTGTTTGAACTTACAACTCCTCCTCGACACGTAGACACGTAGTTGAAGCCATTACCACTGTGAACGAAAAGTAAAATATATTATCGTTTGCTTAGCTATTTGTCAAATCTCTTGGAGTTCCAGTCAGGTTTTCAGTTGAGCTGGATATACCTGCACACTAGTATTTTACATGGCGTGACTGTATGTATATCTGACCTCCACAACCTAATAGTTAGGTTATACGATACTCCTTGGTATTTTAGTTTAGGAGATTTGGAGATTAAAATGATTTAACAATTCTTGGTGAACTAGCCGAAGTTTCCATTATTCATCGGGGTGCCATACTACACACATGCCTAAAAAGTTTTTAGACATGTTCAAACAGAATTACTAGCAAATAAAGGAGTCGAACCAACGACCTTATAGCATACCTAAAAAAAATATCAGTAGGTACTGGAAAATTTTGAAAAAAAAAAATTTTTATGAAACGCTTTTCCACACTTTTCTGGTTCTACACATACCTTAAAAGAACCTAGTACCCCCGGTATTTCAGAACGGCTAATTATATTACAGGCGACTAACAATTTAAAAGGCGACCAACTATTTGCTTCTAAAAAAATAGCTTGGCAGCGAAAAAAATAGCTTGGCATAATTTGGAGTTGCCTATATTTTCTTGCCTAGCCAAGTAGCAGAACATAGTGCACAGGGAGCTTAGGATACCCCGACACGGATAGGTTAGGTTCGAATGATATGACATCATGCCATTCATGTTAGAGTACAAGTACTAGGAGCGCAAATCACGCAGGAGGTGGTGAAAGCTGCAACACACTGTAGCAAGAACACGAGATATTTCATCGCAGCGTGTTTGAACCCTTAGAGGGGTGGGTGTGCGGTAAATGTTGTTCGTATTAATCATCTATGTGTGCATCCTAGAGAGGGAGAGATATTGTGTTTAATAGTAACAAGAAAAGAGATAGATATTATGACTACGTCTAAATCAATTAGGGAACATCACACACGGAAACATCGCTTAAGCCGCGGTCTCTTTGAAACGTAAGAGGCTGCCGACTGCGTGCCGTGACGTCACGGTCGCGAATTAATGAATAAACGAATAAAATTTTGTTTGTCTGATGCATTATAAGTTCACAAATTACACAATAGCATAGTACTAAAACTATTATTACGTCGTCTTTTCCCATGGTTTTCTCTATTATAAATGAAAACCCACCATTTTCCGAAGCACGGCGTGTGACTTCGGGCCGAGGGAGACCGTGCCCATGTACACACAGCGTCAGTATGTGCTAACCCCTCAAGTTTTTAAATGTTACACTACTGCTAAAACAATTATTTGCGAAACTTACGAATAATCTAAGGAATATTTCAAAAAGCCTTAATTGTTTCGACTTGGATTCAAACCGTCGCATCGTCGATTGTCGTCATGCTCATACTACTTGTACTCTTGCTAGTTTGACAAACTAGCCAGCGAGCCCATGTGAATTGCGATGATATTGTTATCTACTATTGTCCGAGTCTCTTTGTATTCTTTGAGTCTCTCTGTCTAATTAATAGATGATACAATTTGAGGGTATCCATTAATTTTACTTACTTACGTCTTCTCATTAAAATTAATCCTTACCCTCAACTTATAACTGCAACTATAAAATCAAATTGTAAAATATAAATCTTTGTAGTAAGTAAAATAAGATCAAACTTTTGTTAAATAATAGCAATAACAAATATTACTAAATGATTTCCTATTAAAGTATTTGATTAATACTTTAGTAATCATTTATAAAAGATTTTTGTTCAACGTGCTCGACGTTTTAGAACTGCCCATGTAGGCCTATGTGAAATAAAATAAATTCATTTTGATTTTTAAAATTATTTATAAATATTACTGAAACAAAATAGAAAAATACTTTATATGACAGAAAATAATAATGCATGTTCCAAAGCACATTGCCTAGGATTTAAACGTCTAATTTTTTGCACGGCAAGTGGTCTTGAAACCACTGGTCTATTTAAACTTTGAAAAACTAGTAGTATACGCAATAATAAAAGTATTAACGTTTTATTGAAGTAAAACAATATTAAAAAACAAACTTAAAAAAATATAAACTTAAACTTATTTATTAATTAGAACAACACATGAGTTATAATAAAATGTTTTTGCAAAATACAAAAACCAACTTGGGCCTATCACGCCTATGCCTATCACATGTCTTTTGGGGGGGTAAGCACTTAATGGAGCTGTGTGTATATATTCACGAACATAGCATTCGGCCGTCATCGGTGACGGAAGACTATACGTGGTCAGATAGAACGCAGCCTTACCCCAACGTCACACTGAGGGAAAGAGAGAGAGTTATATTATTGAAGCCTAAGAGGATAAGAGAGGAAAATAATCGTCAGACAGCTGTCGTTAGGGGTGTAGTGTAGCTAGTTCACCCCATCGGGGTGTGGCAAATACTTAGGGTTGCGTATCCAGTATTTCTGCTCTTATCATGCGTTAGACCCATGGTCGGCATCGTAAAATACAAATTAGGGTTTCACAACATAATCAAGAATAAAGCGAACTATTAATATATATAAGTCAATTATTACGAGTATTATAATAACACAACAGTCAGCATGTTTATTATATTTTGTTTAAAACATCAAAGCGGTTGTTGAATTAAAAGATAAGTTTAATTAGTTAATACATATTTAACACTCTGTTTTAATTTCCACGTATCCTATCGACGGCTGCGTAACGTAACATTTTCGTATTTGTAACATGTTTATGTCTATAAGAAAATTAAAATCTTAGTCCACCGCAGAAACTGCACACACCCCCTGGAATCAACATTTATTGGTAGTAAGCTGTTAGCGTTACTGCAATCCTAGTAACACATGTCGCACAATTGGCACCGTTTCTAGCGGAAACGACACTAGCGATACTAGCGACATCTAGAGTTTTTTCAAGGGAAACTCTAAGTTGGCGCGAAATTTGATTTTTTCCACGTGTTTTGCAACGTTGCCACAATGTTGACTTTTTTGTTTGTATACTATATTGTTCAAAATGTTAATAGCAACGAAACGATTTAATGTTTTTTTTTACATACGGGATGAAAAACTTTACAAGCTGTTCTTTATAATTCTAAAGTACAATGTCTTTAATATCTCTCAAAAAAGCAAACGGTGGCGGACACATGTGTGACTTCAACCGATCGAAGAATTTAATAATAAGTATACGTTCTTCTATTGGTTCCAATGTAGCGTTCTAATTCGATCCCTTTAAATGCATTAAGAAACAATAGCACGCTCTTAAGAGCGTAACTGCGGGCAGACGTGGATATGGTTATACATTTGAGGTCATCTGAAGGTCTGGAGCGTATTCAAATCATACGACACACATTGATGTCATTTTTTTAGACCTCATGTGATACAGACTGTGTACTTCACCTTTTAAGCTACTTATTTACTTCTAAAATAAGTTTTTTTTAAATATGATTATGTCACTCTGACAGTCAGTCGCGTAAGTCTATCGACACTTTTTTCTGCTTATATTTCTTTTCTACTTACAAAGATGTATTTACTATTTCCTTTCCAGTCAATTTATAAATAACCATAGAGGTTTACATCTCTATTATTAGTACACCCATCATCTCACCCACACGAATCCTGTCAGCACGGTCAGTGCCACTACCGAACTAACTCGCAGAATGGCTTCGTATCCGTAGCCTAATAGCTCAAGAACAATATTAATTACTATTATTTGATTTAATATTTTTTGAATCTCATGACAATGATACAGAAACTTTTTCAATGCGTACGTAAGTAAGACACGTTGCTTGTCTCGCGGATTGAATTTGATGATTGCATGTTCCTTAAAATCAAACTATCATAATTTATGGAAACGGTTCAGTATTTCGTAACGCTTTCGACGCTCCTTAAATACATACCTAAATAGTCAGCAAGCCAATCGAGTCAAGGTTTTCCCGCCGAATAGCGACTAGCGAGCGTGACGTAGTTAGTATCGACATCCAACCGCTTTTGATATCCTATTACCTCACTAACGTTAAGTGCCTACTTTTTGGACTCCCTGAATAAGTTTATCGTTAGTAGTTTAAGCGTTTTACCAAAAACTACCTGAATTATAGTGATAACATGAAAATATGCCTCTGAAATTTCAGATAGTATTTGTAGAGGCAATACACATGCTGAAATATACCATTACCTTCACTCCCTGCCACGACGTGGCTCCATGCTTCGCCGTAGCTACTACGGCGTAGCGCTATGTCGTAGCTACTACGACGTAGCATAGCGCTACGTCGTAGCTACTGCGGCGTAGCATAGCGCTACGTGGGCGTACGGCGTATACTGGCTTAAAAAACGACGACTTGAATCCGTAAAATCCTCTCAACCTCTCTCATCTCAGCTCAACCCCGCGGCCATAGCTAATTTAACCCTTTCATCATTTATTTTTTAATTTTGTTATAAGTATTGTGCAAACTGTTATTTAAATCACTTTTTGAAATATTTGTTGAAACATTTTTTATTTTGCTTTAAGTTCTATTACAAAAAATGGAAAGTAAATTACTCATTTATATACATATTTCAAGCATTTTTGACTGTTCCTAAATTACCCTAGGCTGACCAAATTTTCGTTTTTCCTAATTCATGGTAATATTAGTATGAAAGTCGGTTTCCCTGAGGGGGAAAGGGACGTGCCCCGCCATCCGCGCGCCCCTGTGAGGTTCGCCCCTGACTGGATTTCCTCCCCACCGGCATAAGAAATGAATCCCTTAACATGAAGAAGTCCAATGCCTCGTATCATCATAAGAACGAGGAAAGGATTGAAAGATATAGTAAATCAGACTAGGGAATTCATAGTTATTGAAATATATTGAAAGTGGTTTCAAAAGTGTAAAACATAACTGGGGAAGCCAAGTATATATATATTGCAACCAATATAGTTCTCGTAAGTAACCCTTACGCTAACGTAATAGGTAATAGGCCAATCGTGACTCACACGATACCTTGCATCTACATCTGGAGCACTCAAAGCTACACTACCATAAGTGACGTAAGCGGCTTTTCAGCAGCAATGCGTCGACATCATGCTCCTAGTGAACACTGTCCCTAGCAGCTCTTTCGAACTGGTGTACGTGACAAGGCGGCTTTTCAGCGGCAGACAGTCAATCATCATGCTAATCTATAGACATGGTCCCTAACAGTCCTTTGACTGGTTATAAAATAGATGTGGTATCAAACCATTCCAATCCCTCCCCATGGAAAGTGCACTTTTCGTACAACTATCGCATATGCAAGACATGTGTTCATGTCAGCCTGACCGAATCATTTATAAAAGATACAGAATAGATTATTCTAGAATCACTATATGGTTGATCATAATAAGGTTGAGAATCAAAACTCAAAAAGCGATGGCTGGATTGTTAGTTAGAGCTAATGAATGCATAAATCAAGAATTACCAGATATTAGAGTTGATAATCAGAACTCAAGAATCATTTTCAATAGAGTTGGAGATCAACTCTATTGAAACCCTATTGACAGCCCCAAAAGCGCCCACCCTTCACCACTTCCTAGTGTTGGAGCTGGGGAGAAGAAGTGGCGCATCAAACTCCCCAGCAACACGTTTCTGTCTGATTAGTTTTAAGAACTTTGATAAAACCATCAGCCTAGGATAATTATTGTAATAAAGGACTCACCCAGCCGCTCACCAACAAACACACACACATACTAGATTTTTCTAAACAAGGCTTTTAATCCAGCTATATTTAACTTATTCAATCACTATCGCACTATTGCGATAACCCACTTGGACATAGGCATCGCTATCTGTTGAGTCACCTAACTTAACTTCATTATCTTATTTCGTCCGGAGCCTATAGCGGTGTAAGACCGACTGCCTCGAGCTCCCTTTCTTCATCCCAAAACCTCTAAAAATACCACGCTCGCCTAGCGCCCTTTTTTGCCATTGTTTTAAAGGTTCACTTCGGTCCAGCCCATAACGTGGTACCAAGATGTGCACTAATATTGAAGAATGCACTTACAAACCGAATATTTTTTATCGTTTCTTAGGAATTTGTGGAAATATTAGTTTTGACCTGTCAGCCCGGCATTCATCCCTAACTCGCTTCCCATTAAATAAAGAATTTATGCGCTTACGAGTGGCTATTATTATTTTACAATTCTAAGAAGGGACGGAACGTTTTGTTATTAATTACAGTAACTTGTCAGGCTGTCAAGCCATAAAATAAAGGTTTAATATGCTTGTAAGTGTCCTGATACCGTGTGATGATGTTGAAATAAATATGGACTAAGATATTCGCTTAGTAATTAGGAATACGTGACAGGCAGTCACACATTCATGCAGGAATGTAATGTAGATAATTTTACATTATTACTATTGAACGTGCTCATCTACCAGCTTGATCACCTACATATGTACGTCTAAACATCGTGAGTTTTGTGCATTGCAAGCAATTGTTAGGGGATGCTGTAAATGGCGTTTAACAGGATTCTGTTAAGAATCGAATAAAGTCTGTCTGTACTGTTGTATGGGTATTTAAATTTTTGAATAATTTATTAGCAATTTATTTTCATTTAAATTGCTTATAAAACCTGTGCAGCAGGTTCTGACCTAATAAAAAGGAACCGACTAAAGAAAAAAAAGTTTTTAGACTACATGAACCAATATTCATAGACACAGAAAGATTTCATAAATAATTCACCACACTCTGTCTAGATATCTAACTGTAACAGAGCAGACATTGATTAATTTGTCATAGATACGCTAAAAAGAAGACTTCATAGCATTTGAAAGTGTGTTAAGAAATGGATCATAAAATTAACCAGCAAGATCCATAATATATTAATTAATTCTGTGGGAATCTCGTAGAGCAAAATCCGGTATTGTATTTCATTACTTTATTACAATAAAATTAATACGATTTGAACATTGCCACCAACGCCAATGACAGCCTGTTTTACCTAACGTGTCTGTCCCAAAAGTACTCCTTCGCCGACCCTGCCCTTGGCAATATAATAACTCGATTAAGTCGCGTGTCAGTATCCAAGTTGATACCTGTTAACTGTGAGTGGCCAACTTTGGCAAAAAGTTTTCGATCAGTTTTTGCCAAAAACTGATCGAATGATATTTTTTATGCGTCACGAGTTATCAATGGCAAGATTGCAATGATGAAAAAATGTGCATAAAGATTTAAAAAATAAAAAAAAATGTGTTACGTGGAGTCAATGTGCAACAATAGCAGTATGTTTCATATTTCTGCTGCTTTGTTTGTTAAACTTATAATCTTTTTAGGCCGAAATCGTCAGTTTTTATTAATGAACAAAACTTTAGAGCGGAGATAGACTAGACTGTTATAGGTACGCATGCGCCAGCCGAAACGGCCAGGCGATGGATAAAGTTCATAGTAATCGTCGGTAAGACCTAACGTGACTCTCTGTTAAAACTACTAATCACAAAAACTACTGAACGAATAAAAATATTTTTTTCACCATAAGATAGAGTATTTTTCAGGAAAGGCTTAGGTGTATGTCACATGCATAAAGGTTTTATATGAGCGGAGCTGCCGCAGGTCATGCTAAGGAAGTCTTGAAAACTGTTAAGTGTGAAACCATAAAGGGGCTACCGGTATTTAAAAACTGGCATCAGTGGTATCCACAACTGTGTTTGTTTAATAAGTTGTAGTTATTTGATGATACATTATGTTTATTCTGTAAATTAGTTTATAACGTCAAATACTTTTAAAAGTAAGGCAAGCGAAAGTAAAGCACGCCAAATAACTCAAACCCTGTTGAATCTTGTTTAGTCTTGTCAGAAAATAAACGGATGTGGTGTGTGTGTGTTGACATTTTTAAAAAGTAGCGTGAAGCATTCTTTAATTTTAATGATTATGTCGTAGCTTTTCACATTAATATTTGCACTTAGCGAAACATGTTGCTCCAATTTTTTTTACACCGATTTATAATGTGCTTTCAAGGCTGAAAATTTTATTTTAATCCTCAAAGCTTGTCATTGTCGTGGCGCGTATAGTCGTAATAAACAGTGAATGCATCGGTGAGTGAATCGCAATCGCGCGGTCACGGAGTCAGTGTCCACACTGCGCCGACGGAGAATGCACGCGCGATCACGAAATACAGACGGGTAAAAGTTTGCGCATGAACAAATGGAGAGGTAGTTAAACACGGTCCTAGTGGAAAAACCCAATACCACCTATTTTGCCCGACCTGGGTATCGAACCTAGATCTCGTGCACAGCAGTCGCACTTGCGCAAATTAGAGCAATGAGGCTGTATAAATAACTATCATTAACTAGAAACAGATGCATATATGTAAGCGACGTCACAACGAATGCACTCTGGCTGCTCTGTTGGGACAGTACTTCCTGCCTTGATGACAGATTGTCGTAAACTAACTGAACATACTATATTACCACCTTTTTGATCATTTCTGTTGTCAGCGATGAAAGAATAAGATGCGTTATCTAAGCTTATGCTTCTTGAATAACATGGTTTTAAGCAGTTAATAGTAAACATAGTCATGGGTATATTTTATTTAGATCAATAACCAGGCTAAAACTAATGTTATGCAAATTTTCTTAAACTTGTTTATGAAGATGCTTAGCAGATAACTGTAACTGAAGGTTTTAGTCAATTTCTTAGTTTTATTGGTTTACAAACAATAAAATATAATCTTAGAATGTGGCATAATGTGGCATGATATAGTCTACACTCATAACAGCTGGATGTACTTTCGTGGCTACACGTATGCAGATTGATTTAAAAATAATATTTTTTTTTATGTTAGGCTATGGTTTCAAGAAATGTAAAGAACAATAAAATTGTTCCACTGTCGTCGCTACGCTGTAGCGCTACGGCGTAGAAGCGACTTATCCCGTGTTCTACAAAAGCTAATATTATGATTGTACATAATATATTATAGTGCACGTACATTGAACTGTTGGTGCACCGATGATTGGTTAAAAAAAAATTGTTCTTATTTCTGAAATATAAACATGCATTATTTTAGTTGGCCCATTTCATAAATTATATATGAAATTATAACTATCGCACAAGAAACATGTGGTTTAATCGCAGTAAGGGATGCTGCTAAATAACCCGTTCCCACCAGGATTGCATAACCTACAGTAGTACTTGATTACACATCTGTGGTAAAGCTGTATTGTAGGTACGACCGGTGTCTCATTCATTCACGGTACGAGGTGGTAGTTTAGGGTGGCAACATGGGGCGACACGTTTACAACATTGGTAGCTTCACTCACTTTGCTATCTTTGTCTAGACTGGTACTGAAAGCATTGGTGTAAGCGGGAACATAATATCAAAAATGCAGCTTCCTTAATAGATTGTGCTCTCTCTATCTCTATAATATGACGTCATGAAACGTGAATAAAACGTGCTCGATGTTCGACCAGAGCGTTCCTCCCGATGGTAATGCATAGCGAGCAAAACAGGTTCAAGGATAACATAACCGAGAAGGAGTTTGTTTCATCGTCAGCAACAAGTACTGGCAGTACAAATCACAGCTGGGCGGTAGTAATAGTCTTAGTACCTACGCTGTAGCCGATACGTAATTTATATTTTTTTCTTCAAAGTAATAAAAATCCGTGAAAAAAAGCATGCAAACAGTGAACACTCAATGAGATGTTTCTGAAGACCTTACTCTACGCTAACACCTTAAAAATTCAAGTGCGATTAGTATCGGCACATTAGCTCAGTAAATAGAGCGAAACTGCTGATATTTGATGGACATTGATGCATAAATTAATGTAACCAACATTTACGCATCGAATTGCATCCCCATTAAGTATTTGCGGCCACGGCACGTTTCCCGTTGACGGCGATGTTTCAATGCCCAACTTGTTCCTTATCTGTATTCACATGATTGATTTTGTAGTAAACATTTAATATAAGTAGATACAATCATCACATTGCGTCCAATTACAATTAACAAGTTCCAAACAACGCCATCTCTTGGATATGAGTTGAATTGGGTATGTATTGAAAGTGAACCTCTTCGTTCATATGAAGGCCTAGTACAATTTGCGCAATTTTAGTCTAGGAGTCTCGGTTTTTGGTTCGCAACGGCAATCGTTTTGACTGCTACCTCTGCTCCCTTTTTTCTTATTGAGAATAGAGGTGCTTTTTTGGTTTGAAATTAACACACTTTGACGGACGCCTAAGCTGTCTCTATTTTAACCGACTTCAAAAAAAGGAGGAGGTTTTCGATTGTTTATATGTGAATCGCTGCTGCAAGCTGTCCACCTCAGTGTTAGGCGCGTGGCAGTGACTCGCATGTATTCACGGTTTTAGGTTAAGTGATTAGAATAGGAATGCTAGCATAACATGACCCAATTGTGTTAGTAACAATATTCCTTACAGGGGTAAGGAATATTGTTACTAACACAATTGGGTCATGTTACTTTGACAATAAGATATATATTTTTTGTGTTTGTTACCTCATATATTCGTCATTTATGAACCGATTTGAAAAAATCTATTTTTCTCTGAAAGGATACACTTTCCGGTTGGTCCCATAGAAATTTCATAAAAATCGGTTAAGTGGTTTGGTTTTTAAATCAAAATAGCTGGAAAAAATATGTCATCCAAGTAAAAGAAATTGCGAAATTGATACTTGATAAAAATTTATGTGTGATACGATAACTAAAAAGGGTAAAATAAAAACATTACTGCAAAAAAATAACCGACTTAAAAGATTACTTTCGGAAGTCGGTGGCAAAAACGTCAATGAAACAAACAATGGTCACCGACTTCTAAAAGTAAAGTTATTTTCAACTTCTTTTGTGTTTTTTTTTTGAAGACGGTTATTTTTTTTTTAATTTTGAGTTTATTGTTTATTTCCTTTATTGTGCCAGAGTTATCCTTAATGATCACAAAGGTTGACGTTTCTAAATTACCAAGCTCAATTTAGTAAACTTGTCAAACTGAATCTTATAAGCCCAAACTCGAGCTGTCTACTCATCATCATCGACTATGCATCTCCTGGCTCCATCATCAGGGCCTCGTTACCAAGGTCAATCTATTGGACTCGTTAAAACGAATCATATTATGAGCTCAACCTCGAGTGGTTTATTAGTAGGCACTGAAGATATGAATAACCGAAGACAAGACGAAACAAGGGATATGATCCTTCAAACCTGCCTTCCACCTCTCGATAAGACAGGAAGAGGGTGAAAGAGGATGAAAGTATCAAAGTACCAAAGTGTGATATGAGCCTCGTTGCGCATACACTAGGGATGCAACCGAACACATATTTCGAGTTGAATATTATCGGCACGTTAGCTCAGTGGCAGAGCACCTCACGCGGTAAACCGAGATACCGGGTGAGGAGGTCGTTGGTTCGAATCCTTCATGTGCCCTTTTTTGGCTAAACTTCATGTAATTTAACTGTATTGTTTACTTTTTAAAGTTTTCAAAAACTTTTTCAGGCCTTTCCCTGGAGAAAAAACGAAATTCGGCATGTCGACAAAAACGCAAAACAGATTTTTGCAGTTTTTGAGCTTTCAAATCTCAAACAATGCATAAGATGGAGTCTCAACTGTATCATTGTCTAGAAAAAAACCGGTCAAGTGCGAGTTGGACTCGCGCACCGAGGGTTCCGTACAAACCTGTGGGTATATAACTTTTTTTTATATGACGAAACTAAAAATTTACGGTTTTCGTAATTTTTCCTATATCTGTACTATAAGACGTGACTTCGTACAAAATTTCAAGATTCTAAGTTCACGGGAAGTACCCTGTAGGTTTTGATTCCCGTGCGAGTTTCGAAAATTTGCGGAAATTTGCGGCCTAAGTGGCTGTATCTTTTGATTGCGTTGACTTAGAAGGTTGATTTTTCTACAGCTTCCAGGGAAAGTAGAACTAAGTATCATATAGAAATTTCAGTTTGATACCTCCACGCGTTCCTGAGAAAAACGGTCTTGACAGACGGACGGACGGACGGACGGACGGACAACAAAGTGATCTTATAAGGGTTCCGTTTTTTCCTTTTGAGGTACGGAACCCTAAAAAATAATGCCGTCAGTCGCAACCCTAAAAACCCTTGTAACTCGTGGATACTGGCAAACTAAGACTTCTTTGTGCCCTGTAAGGTATATCTATTGTAGTTCATTTGTATCTGCCAAACATCCAATAAATGATCCACTAATGCTGGCTTTATATAATACATTAGTACATAATATCATGAATTGATGCATTTTATCGCTTAAATATTTAACAGTTGAAATACGAAGCCTACACAATTGCTACTAGACTCCCGTCATCGCCACGGCGACGGCTACGTTGTGCTAGACTTTGTAGTATAGTAAAATGAAACATGTTTTCTTTACGACGTGTACTTGAATTTACAAATGAGAAGTCTCAGCGCTGTCGTTGTCATTTCATTTGTAGCAGGTTTTTTTTTTCTGATTGGTGCCTAACCACACGAACTACAAACAACAGCACGGAACAGGTAACAGAAACCAATCACTAAAATCAGTCAATCGGTGATGTAGCAGGTATCTATCAAACATTCATTATTGTCCATAACATGCAATAATGTCATGAACTTTATATTCGCGAAAAGAACACAATTGTGTGCGCTTTTCATCGAGAAAGAAGTCAAACGTGCGGGCCTTTTCCAATATAAAATGAAAAATATTTAGATCATTTCTATATTATGTAAATTAAGGCCATTTGTAACCAAGACATTTCAAAACCACAATTAAAGCGTATTTGCCTCATTGCTCATTAGTTTGTAGCAAAGATGCTGTGATTGTAAGGTTAGGAGTTATACTCGTATCATTAAAAGGCAGGTATCACACGAAGGCAAAGAGCATCTGGCAAAAATGACAAAAACATGGCTTTTACACCACTGCCAATCCCTTCGGGTGAAAGGCGTGATGTGAATGAATTATTTCATCTATCATACCTCTTAATCTCCATGCTCTACTAGTTACAGCCGCTATAAATAGAATTCAGCGCCCGACGTCAGTAAACATACCGATAGATATACCACCTCTTTTCAATGTACCATCTCGGTTCTGCAGCACTGGTATTTTGGGTCTGTGATTATCGAACAGGTCAGTTCATAACATTTTAGTATTTGATGTTATGAAAAGCTGAAGTCGAATTTTTTATTTTGTTAAACATAAGACAGCCAAATAGTTACTTATAAACACATAAACTTTTTTACATAAATACAACAGTCGTCGAAAGTCTGACAACCAGTCTTACCAAAGGGTATTGTATTACCCAGTACTAAGTGGGTTATCGAGGTCAGATAGGCAGTCGATCCATGTAAAATACTGGTATTCAGCTGCATCCGGTTAGACTGGAAGCTGACCCTAACATAGTTGGGAAAAGGCTTAGCAGATACTGATACAACCGACGCCACCGATACTATTTTTGGTCAGCGTTGGGACGTATATAAAAAGCACGTGAGGAAATTAAAAGTCAAGTGACAATAAGTGATACCAAATGCACAAAAAACATTTTGATTTGATGCAAACGAAATCATTTTCAGTGATAGACGCTATTGCCTCTAGCCGTAACTTTTATCTGCATTTTGTCAAACACCTGTAGTTATGAAATATCCACTCTTTTTTCCTCACCGAAAGTGAAACCGCAGCAGTTGCTGTCTTGCATCTTAATATTTTATGCTCACCTGGTAACCGATTCTATAAATAGCAGTCGCGCCACATCTAAATGGATGTACTCATAATAGCACAGTTTAAAATATCTGTACACGTCAGAGGAGAAACATCCTGCATCATTCCTGCTGCTTTGGTGTTTGAATTCAATTGCATTGATCCTGTCCTGATGCATTAAAACTGCGTCTAAAGTATGGTATAATTTAAGAATAATAATTTTCGCGCGTTTGAAATTATTTTATGCCATATATTGGTATCAGCTTTTCCATTTAACTTCCATCCCCCTAGGGGAAAAATTTCCAAAAATGTTTACACGGGTGCTCGTTTGTCTGTCTAAAAACTCTAATATTCAATTTCGTGTTTCTTTCTTCGAAAACGACGGAATTGCAACCCCTAATGATCTTGAAAAATAGACATTTTTGGTACTTATCAACGTTAAAATTAGGTGATCCTTCAGTCACACAACATTTCGCAACAAAATAAAATATCCGTGTTATTTTACCGGTTACAAAACTACCAAAAAAAATGCACAAACTCACCTTGAACAGGTTTTTATTAAACATTAAACCATGGGTCAGAAACTTTATAATCATTAAAAAGGATTCTCACGTGCATTTTCAGGGTTGTAACAGTAAAAAAAAATAGAATGACAAAAAAGGGCACATGTGGGACTCGAACCCACGACCTTCCCGTTCAGAAAACGCGATGCTCTTTAACATCCAGCTGAGCTAATGTGCCGCTACAAATCGCTTCCAAATTCAGGTCCTGTATCGTCCTTTGCGTGCATTCAGTGACAGTGGCGCCCACCGCTCTTCAAATAAACGGTTGCAACTGCGGCCAGACACGGAACTACTAACGTACGCATAAACCCTTTTGAAGGTCTGGGATACATTACTTTGCAGATAGATGGCACAATGTTAAGGCTATATTATCTCCTTTAACTTTCGGAAAGACAAACATTAGCTATCATGGTATATGTATGTCATCAGTTTATGACTGCAGTGGAAGAACCTCTTACGACTTTTAAGCCTACACGGTATCACTGTGTAATTGTGGACGGGATGTCGGGATATTATACTAAATATTAATGATAATAGCCACCCAGTACTGCCACATTGCAGACTAATGGCTTTTTCGTATACGGAGATATATATATATATGACGGCGTAAGGGATGGCTGAGCGATAGCGCCGTTGTCATTAGGGTTCGGTGGTACCGGGTTCATGATGAAATGTTAAAATAATAGTTTCGGTTTCGGTACACAAAAATCACAGTTTATTATTTAACACAAATTTACATTAAATAACACTAACAAATAATCTCCACAAAATGGGCAAACCGACAGTTTCGTTCTGAAGGAGTGACTTGGTTGGAGTTACGAGCAAAAGTGATCTCGGCACAATCCCCACTCTACAAAATGACTCTGTCCACGTGCCGCCATTAAAACAACATCTGACGTCACGGCGTTTACCCCTACTACAATGGTCAAATCAGCAACTTGATGTTTAAAAGTTATCGCTTTCTCCGACATATATATATATTTACTCATAATGATCACAGCTCACGCTTGATTGAATTGGCGATTTCAGAGTAATATTTCGGTTCATAGTTTTTCATAAATAAACATAGTATATTTAGAAAGTTTTTAAAGTAAAGCAACGTTATGGACATAAAAATTTTAAAATGCATATATCTTAAAACTGCTATTTCCATGTTAGACATTTTTTCGAGGGCCCGGGATGTAAGGCGCAACAGCCGCGACCTTTTTGTATCGTAATAAAGGGTTTGGAATCAATATATATCTTTGTATGAAGCCTGACCTGCCTAAAGGCCGCATTTTTTTACAAGCTTTTTGAAATAGCAGTATCGCAAGAAACCTGTATTTTTCAATTACTGGGATCAATACAAGCAAGTTTTGTATGAGACAAAATATTCAAAGGTTGATGTGGAGGTATACGAATGTGTGCGTGAGGGGGTGACAGTATGTATTAATGAAAAACGCTAGACTAGGATAATATGGTGAGCAGTTTTCCCGTTTCTTCATAATCAAGTCCTAAAAGCCACTGTGCGAGCTTCTTTTTACATTCTACCCTAGAGATTAATAATTGCAAGAATTTTGAAAATTTTATTAAACAGTCTGGTTGCTCTGAAATGTAAGAAATTTTGAAAGTTTGTAATGGAGCCGAGAACTGCAGTAACAAATGCCCACGTGTATCAAACGACGGTTTTCAATATACTTTCGAAGAAATAAAATAATAATAGAACGAAAAGTATTTTTGTCATGAACTATTAGGGAATGAAATGATTTCCTTTTGTATCCCGCGCTTTGCTTTCACCAGGTTGAAGGAGAGGCAAAGGTATGAAGCCGCTAAACAGCCTAATTTGAAAAATTTAAAATTCAAATACTTTTTAATTTAGAACACAATTTCATGTTAATTTGTTGATAAAAGCGAATTAATTTGTAAATAATAATTTTTATTTACGATATTCTTTTCATAGACACAATTTTAATTTTCATTAAATATGAAGGCCTTAAAAACTTGCGCCTCTTTGCTGTGAAAAAGAGCAACCATCGCCGCAGTTGTATAATGTTATCCGTGGCAAAATCAGGAAAAATAAAACCCTCGGGTGTGTTATATGCAAAAAATCCATGAGGGTGAAATACATTGCATGTTGAACCTAATCGTAGTGCGAAAAGAGCCGAGGTCGAGGAAGTGTATTGAAAAAGATGTTTTTACCGGAGTTGTTTCACAGACTTTATAGTATTGCCTAGTATTTACCTTTTGTTTAGCTGTAGAAACGTCTATAGAGGAATGCTTTCCATAACTGTTATTAGTATATAAAGCTGCCTGACATCGTTAATACATTTGCTTCATTATAGAGGGTTTTTGTAGTGTATACACGTTGTTTGAATATAACAAATTTAGAAGAAGTCGTTCAGCTCTTTCAACGTTTATGATATTCGTTTTATACGAGCAGATGGCATAATGCCTACGTTATTAATAGTTATCTATTTATGCCAAGTAGATTCAACTCACCAGGATCAAATGAACACCAGGATGTAATCCTTGTTACCTCAGGACATGTTGTATTTTTGCATGTATGCATTTGTGCGACGGCGATATACAATATTTGCAAGAGGGTATGCGATAGCAGTATTTACGATGGGGGAAATGCAACCCTTACAAGCATAATATATTTAAATGTGTGTATTGAACAAGATTGCTGTATTTGACTCATGCAATATGTAAAGTACCAACCACGGTGCCTTTTTAATTTATTAGCAGCATCGGGTGTGTGTGTAGTTCAAGCAACGCAGACATCGCCTTCGTTTTATGAACTACTGTTATGTCGGTGATAAAGTTCGTCATTATTGCTGATCACAACACAATTACGCATTAATTATCATATTACACGCAAGTGATGATGTGATCGGAACCAATAGGCAACAACTAACTGGATTAAGGATGCTCGTTATGGCTTTTCACATGATTAACGTAATATTTTTCTACCAGGATCGCATAACTGAAAAGTAGTTTACTATGAGTTTTTGATTTATTTTATACGATGAGTGAAGTTTTATTGATTAATGCAGAGTAGCGTAGTACGTAGTAGAAGTAGTAACACCAACACTCGGCTATTCCTGGAAAGTAGTATTGGTAAAGACCCCGACCCCGACTTACGTGTCGGAGTCGTGGGTTACTTCCTGTCACAGAAACGAGGCCTGTGTTTCAGCAGCGGGAAAGTTATTGGCCGATTATTACAATTACATATGTACATACATAATCGGACGCCTATTTCCCCTGTTGGTAGGCAGAAACCAGAATGTAACCTGCTGCGTCATCCTTACATACTCCTTTTGCTTCGTCCACGTTCATACATCTGGTCTATCTATCTCCCTGGTTCATACACACGCCGCGCGCGCGTTGCGAGTAGTACGCATCAGACTTTTCTGAAGAACCTCACTAATAAGGTCAGTGTACGTCCTTTTTGGGCGTACCCTATCGGCATTGCGTTTAATTAGGTTGTAACAAAGGCTGTAACGGTTTAAAAATAGTTCATAAAAACTTTTTAGCTAGCATGCAACCAAAAACTCTTAAATAGCGTTTATGAGAGCTACGCTACGTAGCAAGTGCTACGATGTACATGTGTCGTCACGGCTACGGCAGCCGTAGCGGTCGGCGCAGAAATCCGATTTGCTGCGCGATGCAATAATAAAGAAAGTTTCTTACATCTTTCTAATGTAATGTGCATTTTAACCTTAACGTGTGCATGTACTATTTTGAGTATATTGTGTCACCTTTAGTTTCAAATTTGGCCACTCATGTTCACTTAAAAACTTCTACATAAAACAGACGAATATTAACCTCCTTCTTCTTTAAGTTTAAAAACACATATTTTGTATCTCGTAAACTTTCATCAAACCAAGTTCACTCGCAGCTAAGTGTAAGTAAGTGTTGTGATGCCTGTGTACGAAACGAACTATCATTAAAAAATAGGGGTAATATCAGCCACAAACAATATCGAGCGCAAATGTGCATAGTGGTTACAAGTTACAATAACACCTTGAACAAAGAAAATGTTGTTTAAATTAAGTATTCCTTCTGAATATTGATCTTACGGGACATTTAGAATCAATTAAAAGTCACAAGTGTATGACTCAAGTTTAACTGGATCATGATGACTAACATATACATACGTACTTACTGTATATCGTACCGTTACATCGGACTATGCGCGATGCTGCGAACATTAAATTCCTGAGAGCCTCTTAGAGGTTTATTAAAGTCTAGTGTTTAAAATGTTTTACGGTCCAGATAAATTAATACTGTCTCCTGAGTACATGACCCGCCACAGTGGCTATTATTCCATGGCAACGATGTGCTGTGTGAAGTAGTACAATACACACACAGACAAACAAGCAAAAATCGAATCTATACAAATAAATACAATTGAAGTGTCTGTTTGTAATTTCAAAATATAAAAACAAGTTTTTACTGAATGCATTTGAAAGTATATAAAAAATCTTTTTGATTTTTGGTCTTTCTGCTCTTCCTGTTCACCTATTCATTCCGTCTATTTATAACTACAACGTGAACTCCCACGAGACTATGAGAGGGCAGTCAAAACCTTCCACATTGCTAGTGTAGTGCATATGCATTCATGAATTCACGCCCCTTGCGTTTCCATGTAGTACTTGTTCTGCAATACAATATTTCCTACAGCTTATGCTGTTCTGCTGGAAAAGCAGAATCTGAATATTCTCAATCACAGTGCGTTGTCATGGTAACACTATTCTTCTGTGTACACGCTACTAGACAACAATGTCAAATTCAATCATTCAATTAACGCAAACATAAAACCATGGATCTCGAAGCTTTAAATTTTCCACAATGTATAGTTGCTTTTACGACGAAAACACGAGAGTAGAGGGTTGACAAAATAATTATACTAATATGTAGTTCGTCTTTTGAGTTATTAAAAATCTCGGTTTTACGATAGCACTCCATTAAACGCACTCAAAACATTGTGCTGATGGAAGCATTGAATAGAACAGTGGTCATAGAACTTTTTAAAGTAAAGTTATATGTATAATATGTATGTGTAATATGTATTTCAAAAAACACTTGCGGTAACGTTGGAACTTTGACCTTTAATGTATCCGCAACTTAAAGATCCCAGCTATAATAGAGAACAAATAACAATAATAAAGACGGGAAGAACAAGCGCTTTTTGGCTTCGTTGAGGTTGTTTTTACACCCGTTATATTATAAACGTACTCAACCACTAATAGGTACTAGGCCAAAGCAGTCAAAAAAATCGGGGTGCAAGGAGTCACTAGAGATGATAGCGTTGGAAAAACGGTCACCACGGGCCAGTCAGGGATGGAAAACACAATATGTAGGCGGTTGTTCATTCCCGCCATAAAAATCCCGCCCCCAACGAAAGTAACTCCATCTTGCGGATGGATGAAGCTACGAAGTTACCTACAAGTACTGACTGATGTAGCTACTAAATTGTTTCAAACAAAATATTACTCGCAAACTTTTGGGTGCATACATACGAGAGCGTTTTTGTTTACACTGCAGCACTGTCACTTTGGAATTTTTACTTTAAGCCTCATATACGAACTTATATAATGTTTAAGGTCATACTCAGCGCGTGCTGCTTATTTGCAGTAGTGGCCCAATTAGTAACATTTGGTATACTCGACAGCAATGGTGGCAAAGGGTATGGTAATGGTGGTACGTAAAAACTGTGCAGATTATGTTAGCTGACTTCCATTAAAATTGTCATGCATGGTAAATGTGTGAACACTGCAATATGTACGTGTAGTGTCCGGAATTATGACTTCGTGTAGGGAGGGCCACGTCCATTTTTATTTTTTTCATTATTTCACATCATATTATCGTTTAGCGTCATAGAAGGCACATACTCTCTAAACAACTGGGTTGTACCAACAGTATCGGAATAAAATGGTTCTTCCGATTATGTTCCGATTTTGCCATTTGGCAACGGACCCCTAAAAAATTTGTAAATAATGTGTCAGGAAGACATTGACATTTAAACCTTTTTGATGTTATGTTCACTACTTTATGTTATGTCAATAAATGTAAAACGTTCATAACAGTGTTAATGTGTGTATGTTTGAAAGAAAATAGGATTTTTTGTTATTTTCCAGGAACATATGAGACTATGCCTGTCATGGAATTAAAATGCTGTGTACTGGAAATACTGAAATATCTTCACAAAGAAACAAAAGAAGTAAGAATAATGGATATTTCTAAGGTAAGATTACCACCGAAGTTCTCTCGATTATCTTAGGGATCGGATTCGGAATTCCATTGGGCTACTCCTTTTTCTGCTGATCAAAATCTACATAAATGATGAGACAAATGACATTATGAATGGAATTGGTTTAAGTATTCGATGGCGTAGTAGATGATTTAAATCGTTTATTTGTTGTTTACGCCATGCTCAAAGGCCATGCTTCTGTCGGTGTAACAAAGTTGCATTCATCTGTATAAATGCCCAAACATCACTTATTAAGCCTCGAGAAAAATCTCTCAGGCATGTTTGGTTTCCTCACGATGTTTTCCTTCACCGAAGCTAATGATAAAATTATACAATACGCATATGAATCCGTAAAACCAGAGGTGCTTACCTTGGGTCCGAACTCGTGATCTATGACTTGATATAAATTAATACGTTATTTAGGTTTAATACGCTAATATAAACAGTTACTATAATCAAAGTTAAATGAATATCTAGAGATATACACTCACATATAAACTGGATTTGTGGTTCATCCCTCAGACATACTATTAAATACGGACATATTTTATATTTCTCCGCCTGTCCCATCCCCTATTTTTTAGTTTGTCATTCCATTACACAATTGTATCGGCGATTTGCACTTTGAGAAATAATCAATCATCGTAAATTCATATTATCAAACCGTAAAATATGGCAAGTGCAAAAAACAACGAGGTCTTATTCATCTAACAGTCTGACTTATTACTCGTAGGACAAAAATGTCTACTTCTGTGAATGAATTTCAAAATAATTTTATCGCAGGTTTGATGGTCAGGATTGCTTGGATAGTGCTGTCTTTGTCTATCTAGTTCTGATTGTTTGAGTTAGAACGAGGGCACGAATTTAAATAGCTGTATACATTATCTGAGTATATAACATACTTCAGCTTGTGTTTGAACGTTGCCGTCCCAGAGAATCCGTCACCATGGTAACGCGGTGCGTTTGTACTACCAGGAGATGAAGACTTACAAAGAGTTTATTTTATATCAACAGTTTTCATTGCCAGAAGCACGGTCACTTTCGGACTGCATACAAAAGAAAGAGATGCATAAGTCTGTGTCACATGGCTAGTAATTTTATGATATTTTAGATTTATCGAAGGAGAAAAGGGGTTGAAAGGGACCTTTGCCCAGCAGTGGGACACGACGTAAGGTAGTAGAAAAACTAGAATGTTACGCATTATTAGCAACTTCTTATTATTAATTACTGCAAATTCGTCTGTGCCAAGCCATTTACCGGGATAAAATGGACCCTTTGTGTTAATCTACGTATTTCATCTAAATTCGTTTAGCCGATTTTACGTGAATGAGGAAAAAAAAATGAATTTTCGCATTTGTTATTTTTGTAGAATAAGCCATTTGTGTACCACTGCAGGGCAAATGTCTTCTAGAGCATGTCCATTGCTGTGGTTTACTAATAATAATAACATTTTAGAAAACAAGTCGAGTAACAACTTAAATTGGATATAATCTGAATTAACTCAATACTCAATCTTGTCTGTATAATACAGAACTTTTTGCAAAAAAAAATATAACTGACTTCCAAAAAGCCAGAACATAAACCAATCGTCTATTCTGAATAAGGAATAAAAGCTTATATGAAAAAGCTGCAGAATTAGCAGTTGCATTTTCATTAGTGAACACCTGTAATTGGTATCTACATAATAGATGTCAGCAGTTAATAAAACAATGACCTGATACTAAAATGAAATTCATTTATACAAGGTGTAGTTTTGCATCCTCGTCAAATTCAAGGAGGTACATATCTATGCTAATGATTCTCGACCTGAATCAATAATAAAATGGGTAGGTTATTTTTTATATATATATTTTTTTTAATATCGGAAATCGGTAAGTGTACACCACCCGTATTAAAATGCGGCCCGTCTAATACTAGCCCTATAACCGCGCTTTCATACTCACAAACAAACGCAGGCGTTTATTCGATAAACGGGTGATCCTCCACTTTTGAGAATCGCTTCAATTCTGAAATAGTGTCAAATTAAAACAACAAAAAAGCAATGTTTATTATTATTGACCAGGTACCGTAATTTATATTGATTATTTACGTCTCCTATGACAACCACATGAATTTTGACGAGGATGCAAAACTACACCTTGTATTGTATTAGAAGATTCGTGTTTTTTTTTACTTTTCATTATGTCTATGGTGCAGCATATACAGCTTCTGGTTCGGAGACGTGACATATGTATATGTGGTCACGCTCCTCAGCAGTGAAGGAACGAAGACGAAGACAATGTTGTCTTCTTCTTCATAAATATGCATGATATTGTATTTTATCTTTGAAAACTCAGCAAATTCAAACCTCTGCTATTTTTTTGTTGTTGGGTAGCGAATTTAACTTTGTTGGTCAGGGAAACTTCAATATGCGAAGCAGAGATGGATACGTTTGGAGGAAGGTAGTGTAGAGTAACATTGTGGATGTGGCAGAAAAGAATGGCGAAACTATTAACAATCACAACGGGACGTCTTTTATGTTTATACTAGCAAGCTAGCGCTAGTGTGCAGTGGGAAACGCCTGAACTATTCAAGTTATAGATACTCACAAAAAAGGATGAATTACAAGTAATATGATAATCGGATGGGATGTCGATTTTTGCTACTAATGCTGGTGTCATGTGGTGGTAATGCAACCTGATACTAGCTCGACTTTAAAAATGTGGCTGGGGATTCAAAGTTCAAGAAACTGTGTGTTGGTAGTGGTAAAACAGAAAAAAATAACTAAAGCAACGATGAACTTTCGCTTTAACTTTGGACAGTGGATCTATAAACTTTATGCTTCGCTATTTTGTGTAGATATAGCTACAAGCAACTGTGTTTTTTAATATGTCTTAAGCATTCAAACATAACACTCCGTACCTCGTCAAGCACATTATGCCGTATTCTCGGCTACTGTTAAGATCTTTTACAGATGACTCGTAACGACGAATAGCCAGAAACCGAAAACTGGGTTGGGTTAACATTATAGGTTCCATAAAAAAACTGGTACTCATCTGCATCTAGTACTACTGGTAGCCGACTTTGACATTACGACATTGTTGGGTAAAGTCTGGGCAGATGATTATAATTTTCGTTTCATTTCCATTGCGTGCTGAATTTATCGGAAACGCTAACGTACTGCGACCCGGCAATGTGATCCGGTGCGATATTGCATCTCGTTAATACTAGGTACGCAGGACGTACAAAAGCTGGATACATTTTTAGGTTTCAAGTTGTGACGTTCATTGAAGACCTTATTGCAAAGCCTGTAGGGTCAAAATTGCAATTTAACATGGATTCAAACTGCAACAGAAATGTTTTAACACACGCCCCCGTACAGTGAATCCTCACAAACGATACAAGCTGGGATTTAATACGGTCTTAACACAAAAATACATGAAATGTTTTGGGTTCATCAACATCAGACAGGTTTGACTGTATTAGAGGATAATTCAATGTGTATCTATAAACAATTGTAGGTATGGTTCATGATAAACACTAACTGGTTACGAATAAATTAGAAAATATCAAAACCTTTTATGAGGGAAAGTTAAAATTAAACAGTAGGTAACGCTTTAACACTAACCTATTAAACTTGCTACGAAGTGTCTGACGGAGCTACGGCTGCGTAGCAACCATAGTAGCGACACGTAAACAAGGAATGAAGAAAAATTATATCAAAGGTTTCTGTGTAAATTTTTCAACGAAGGAAGATACCATAAAATTAAAACAAAAATCCCCCTTTGATATAAGATGGATTTGGGAACCGTACTATTCATCCAAATCGGTTCATCCGTAAAGGAGTTACGAGGGAACACAGAAACGGATATACATGCATATATACAGGTCGAACACATAACCCTCCTTTTTGAGCTTCACCGTAGTCGGGTAAATAGAGCTAAAGTTTCCTAAGAAAGTTCTCCAGTAAGGCTTATGGATTCAGATTTGAAATAAAATGTTTGTTTTTTTTTTATTATTCAGATATAAATTCACACCCAACTACATTTCTCAACAAATACACACACAACACAGATTATAAACATACACTACCATAAATATATAACACATTTATATTACTCACACCAACACGCGCGCCTCAAAGTCAGTGAATAAGGTAATCAGCGTGCAGGACTACCACTTTATGTGTAGGATAGGTAACTTGAAAAGTATGACACTTTTCCTGAACAAAACTTGCATTCTCTGATCGGTCACGATCGATGTCTCCACCCTACACATCGAGGTATTTTTTTTACTTTTGTTATTAATAACTAGTATAAATTTAATATCAATTGCATAATCAGCCTAATACGAGTATATTCCTACTGCTGGTACACAGGTCGCCTCCATATGTAAGGGGATGGGCCGAAATCTAATCCGCGGACTAAGTTAAGATAAAAACGCTTGTGATTAAGCTGCTCCAATTAAATTTATTCAATGAATGTCGATATTTCAAATTTTCATTTGTTTATTGTTCATTCCTTTCTTTAATACACTTTGACATTAAATGATTTGACATGAATACTATTTACTTTGTTAATTATCATTTTTTTATTATTGTGAATTGTGACATGTAATGATTTTTATGAACATTTATTTTGTAAGTGTTATTTTTATTTTATCAGTGTGAATGTGAGGACAATGTGGGTCATTTTTATGTTTTTTGTTTGTTTTTACTATTGTCAGTCAGGAACGAAACAACGGCCTCATATAGTTTTAAAAAAGGAGACGTGTAAAAGTGTTTGTAAAAACCCATTTGCAAATACATCATTCATTATTTATCAAGTGCGGGTTTACAGATGTCATTTGTCTTAGAATGTTTGGATATAGGACATGCTGGTTTCCTCACAATGTCTTCCTTCACACTGTTCACACTGTTTTGAAAGTCTTGGTGAAATAAATAACAAAAAGTAATACGTCTGACTGGGCTCGAACTCACTATCAGCTCGTAAATTGAGGCCGATACCGCTAGGCCATCACTGCTCCAAACTACAATGTATCCCAAAATTTCGACAAGGAATACAATAGGTGCCGTAGCTTAGTAGGTTTAAAGCGCATGTCTAGTAAACAGGAGATCGCGAGTTCGAATCCCGCCGGTGCCTAGATCCATTTTTTTGTGTTTTAGTTTTGCTAATATTCCTAGTTATTTTAAATGTCCAGCTCTTTCCATTTTTCTCTATCTTGGGCTATTTGGGCCCAATCCAGCGTCCAAGAGTCCAGCTCGTCACGCCATTTCCTTCTGGGCCTACCGCGTTGGCGGGTTCTGTTGTTTGGAACCCAATCTATTGCCACTTTGGCCCAATTTTGATGCGACATGCGGCATATGTGGCCAGCCCAGTTCCATTTTAATTTGGCGGCTGTGTTGCAAACGTCTGCGATTTGGGTCTTGGATCGAAGTATACTGTTCCTTATACGGTCAGAAATTTTGGCCCCTAGTGTGACTGTTCCTAAATTACCCTAGGCTGATAAAATTTTCGTTTTTCCTAATTCATGGTAATATTAGTATGAAAGTCGGTTTCCCTGAGGGGGAAAGGGACGCGCCCCTCCATCCGCGCGCCCCTGTGAGGTTCGTCCCTGACTGGATTTCCTCCCCACCGGTATAAGAAAGTGGACTGAATTCCCAATTTGGGGCTGCCCTGTCCCGACTTTGAAAGCTAAGGGACAGGGAGGGGACACAAGGTGAAGTTAGTATTGGGAATTCACTGTTAAGACACATACATGAATAATATCAAATCATATCATACCAAACAATAATAAAATGTGACTCTAATAAGACGAGAGGGCGCAAAATATGATATATTATATTAAAGGTGGTAATAGGAACGTTGCGCTTGTGCTTTAGAAAATATTTATTTGTCCTTTACGTTACTTTATTTGATTCCAATGTACTAGATGCCGCTTTGCAAACGCAAACGGTTCCATGTCACAACATGGAACCATTTTACAACGTTTGCCCGGCCTACGTGTACTGTTAGACCTAGGTGCATAGTCCTACTAAGGACGCTGCTACGAACTCTAACAGACCACGCTCCCTAAGCACTACTTACATGTCTTTCCCAATCCTAAGGCAGTGGGTTGTGAGGCCACTGCCATTGAGGAAGACACGTTTTCAGTGTTTATAATTACACGCGAACTCATGTTAACAACACCCTTACGGCAGGCTTACCCCGTTTAAACTCAACTTGCACAAGAGCACCGTAGGCTCAGTTTGTAGCAGAACATATTGCGATTGTTATTGTTGGACGCCGAAGTGGTAATACTTTCGTCACTTCACATTTCCTTACTCTGCCCCATGTCGAGGTTGCGTGTCTCGCTAAATAGTGTCGATTCAGTATTTGGCGTACCATATGCCAGGGTTTATTTTAACAAGACACAGTCCCTAGCGTTCCTTAGAACGTAGCTATCAATTTAGGCTGGAATACTTGGTGAAGCCTAACCCCGCTCCCGGAAATGTGCGCCATCAATCTCAACGCAATGTTTCTGAGCTAGACCTTTATAGGAAGCAGTATTCATCAGCAGCGTTTGGTTGTTTTGTACTCCAAGTACAAGTCGGAATAACAACATTATCTGTTTTAATCAACTATGAATATTACGGTGTTGTCTACACCATTGAACAATATTATTTGTTCTAATCGTAATGCGAATATTACGGTTCGGCCTCCCTTTTGTGGTGCGTCAGGTAAAAGTCTCATCGTCAATAGTCGGGTGTATTATTGTACAGTGTAATGACGTATGCATTGAGGTGAATGTAGAGTAGTGGGGCTTTCGCCGTCTTCCTAAAACCAAACGCAGATGACGGATATTTGCCAAAGGTACGGAAAGTGGATATATGTATAACACATGAGACCACATAATAGTATACATTGTGATACAATATAGAAGCTGCTCCGTCAAGCTGAAATAAACGAATATTAACAGCATCCCTACGCTACCACTAGACAGTGACATTTAAAATATTATCCAAATCAACCTACGAGAATGATATTATGGAAAGTCCGCAATTATTTACACAAGCATTTAACCTTACACGTTAAAAGATAATTAAAAGTAACACTTACCAAGTAGGTTCTTGAAACGAACTAGAGTGCAACTCACTTATAATTACTGCACCAATTACCAGTTTCGCCTCTGCCGAAGTCTGCCTTCTCTGCCGTCTCCTTCCACGTCTCCAAGCTGACTCCCCACTTCACTCGTTATGAATATCGCGACCGTAATCTATGACCCTCTCAAAACTCTACTGCCTGACTTAACTTCTTAGAATCTTACGCCCAATATCTCAAGCCATCCGACTCCTTACGCGATCTTCAACCAACTGCCACGAGTTTCCTTCTTTCCTTTCAAACACTCTAAAAATACCACGCCCGCCTAACGCCCTTTTTTGCCATTGTTTTATAGGTTCTCTTCGGTCCAGCCCCTAAACGTGGCTCCCAGATGTGCACTAATATTGAAGAATGCACTTACAAATCGTATATTTTTTTATCGTTTCTCAAGAATTCATTGAAATATTAGTTTTGGCCTGTCAGCCGGCTTTTATCTCAAGTTTACTTCCCATTAAATAGACAATTTATGCATTTACGAGTGGCTAATATTATTTTACAATTCTAAGAAGGGACGGAACGTTTTGTTATTAATTATAGTAACTTGTCAGGCTGTCAAGCCATAAAATAAAGGTTTAATATGCTTGTGCAAGTGTCCCGATACCGTGTGATGATGTTGAAATAAATATGGAATAAGATATTCGCTTAATAATTAGGAATACATGACAGGTAGTCACACTAGTATACTTCGCTCCATGGCTCGCTGGCAGACCCCGAGTGCGGACTTTTGACGCTTCGTTAATGACCACGTTTGCGCCATAGGTGAGGGTGGGAAGGGTGCACGTGTCCATGAGTTTCCTTTTGAGGGAGAATGTCCAGCTAGTACTTACTAATCTACTCCTTTCAAAATCACAATCGACGAGTATTTCATTGAGCTAGCCACGCCTGGGCTATAATGCGGTTTCGATGTAATTTCGAGACATGTTTATCACCTGCAGTTGAAATATTAGGGACACAGTTTTAACAGGAATTCTGTATGTTGTTAATGATGTATGTAGAGAGTAACGAGCAATGAATTGTAAACACTTAACAAAACTCAAAAGCGATTTTCTCGTGAAATATCAGTTTCTAGTTTAGGGTGTTAGGTACCACACAGGATAGTCAATCGAGGCCATCGATCGCCGGTTGAATGGATTAGTCGACCTCGATCGACAGTTTTACAAACGTCGATGTCGATCGAAGGCATCGATCTGCGGTCGATCAATTGGTGCAGTAGAAACTATCGATCAACGTCGACTAATCCATTCTACGATCGATATTCGACGATCGATCGTTTGCTGTGGTAACACCCTTAAGATAAAAACTGTTTCGTAATAGTATGGTCAAAAGTCTATGGTCGCGAAACGTTAATTAATACAGTTTGAGAAAATCGCTTTTGAATCTCGCTAAGTGTAAACAGGGTGTAAGGGACACCAGCGCACCTTTGTGCGTAGGTACCACCGTTTAAGTTTGTGCGCCGGCTTCGTATTCAGTACATCAATCTGGATTCCACATAGAATTTTTTCATCGGTAATTTTAAAGAAACTGCTATTACATAATGTTCTTCCAGGCAGAATACGCTTTTAATGTTCTGTTAAAACTTTCACAGAATTTTTAATAATTTGTAGTTCGTCAAAAAGGATCCCTGGACGGTCGGATTGTTAAAGTGCGGCCCCGTCTGCGACGCAGCAGAGTGTGGTTGTCTCGAAGTACTAGCACGTCATAAACTTGACGGAGTATTGTGAATATTCACACCCTTACGTTATGCATGTGGCAAACTGGAGAACTAACTTTACACTGTACTAGGTTAGACATCTTCCCTAGCAAGCAGCGCCATCATTACTTGCACGTTTAAATTACATGTTTGGTAGGTTTCAATTTTTGCCGCACAAACAATCGGCTTCTTTTGACGGACGCGGACGGTACGAACTGATTGCGGTCGTTTAAAAGTATCTACTAGTGTTGAGCACGTCATTAGTTACTATTACATATCTAGTACAGGAAAGACATTTAGCCATTTGTACAAAATTATGTTATTCCTAGCATTTTGACTTTTCGCAGAACATTCTATCATCTTCAATTCAAACAGCAAAACCAATCCAAACTAGAACTGACTAACCTACATGGACACGTAGAGCATCACCAACAAAAGCTGTATAGGGGGGAGGTGAATTTGTTTTAGAGTACTTCAAAATGGGACATTCTTCTTTGTCTTCGTGTCAATGATCTTTGACCAAAACTCTGCTACTTTAAGGGAGCTATCTTAGCAGTTTGACATTATAACAGTATGACGATGTTTAAGAAGACAAAAATGAATGGGATATCTGAAAAGCCTGTGCCAATTCTGATGACAGTCGATGTAGGAATATGAAACGCTTGGTGCTAACCGGTGGAATACGAACATGATTTGAAATTTTTCCTTTATTTATTTTTCTAACTTATTTTAATATTTTTAAATATCTCTATACAAAATCAATATTAAAAAACATTTAAAAATATATAAAATAGTAGCCCACCAGCACCGGGAACAGGGTCCGAGCTACCGGTGGTCAGGGCTCTTGAGAGAGGAACCTCCTAACAATACGTGCCGTGTCCAGAAGTACTGCTTTCTGAATCAAGCCCTTGATCCAGCCGCCAAGCGAGAGCCTCTTCAGATGTTGGTCGAGGCTCTTGGCTATTAAACCATTGGCTGAGACGACTATCGGCACAATGAATGCTGTATTCACGTCCCACATGTCGACAACCTCGCGAGCAAGATCTAGATACTTGAATTGCTTATCTTTCTCTGCTTTCACGAGGTTCTCGTCATGCGGGACCGTTATATCAACGATCATTGCGCGACGCTCCAATCGATCTATCACCACGATGTCAGGCTTATTAGCAACAATAGTCCTGTCAGTGACGATAGGTCGATCCCAATACAACGTGATATTACCATCATCGAGAACTGGGTCGGGCGCATACTTATAGTATGGCACTTCTGATTCCACAAGGTTGTACTTCAAAGCAAGTTGCTGGTGGATAATCCTAGCAACGAGGTTGTGTCTGTGCAAGTACTCTCCGTTAGCCAGACGAGAACACCCAGAAATAATGTGTCGGATCGATTCTCCCGGACGGTGGCATGCCCGACATATTATGTCAACCGTGCCATCCTTCACAATGTATTTCCGATAGTTATTCGTCATCATAACTTCGTCCATTATTGCACAGACAAAACCTTCGGTTTCCCCGAGGTCACCGAAACGCAGCCAGGATACGGACGCTAAGAAGTCTACATCAGGCCCATGTAGGGCCCGGTAAAAACGTCCGTGAAGCTCCTTGCTCTGCCATACCTCCCTGCGGTCATTAGTGTCTAATACTTTAGGTTTGCGCCAGTTCTCGTTAGCCAGCGAGAGCGGGGTAAGGCCCTTGTCCACTGAGACCACATCTCGGTGCATCCCCACGTCGGCTTCTAGAAAGTATTCTCTGAGACTGCATACCTCACGGTTGTGCAGGGTCTTAGCATTTAAGAAGCCACGACCCCCGCACTTCCGCGGGATATACAGTCTCATCACCGACGACCGTGGGTGATGCATCCGATTTGCGGTCATCAATGTGCGGACCCTCCTATCCAAGGCATCAAGTTCCGTCTGAGTCCATTTGAGTATGCCGAAAGAATACATCAAAACCGGCATGACCCAACCGTTGAAGGCGCGCACCTTGTTTCCGCCTGACCACGGAGTAAATACAAAGAGGAGATGGCCTAAGCAACTGTGCACTGTGATTCCCAACTAGGCCCTAACGTCATCATGTGGGCGTGGCCTTAGTCAGTGTATTGTTGGCGTTCGTCCTGTGCACAATTTTGTGAACGTTCCCATTTTACAGCATTGTTCGCGCTAGACGATAAAAAGAATGAAGTGTTGTGTTTTTTCTTGTAAAAATTACTCGGATAGACGTTCTGATGCTATGGATGGCATCACATTTCATTTGTAAGTAATTTTATGCGTAATTTATTAAAATAGTTCTAGAAAAATCTCCTAGCGTCGGCGTTTCCAAACATAATTCTACCCGACACTAGATGGCGACACTTGGTGTCATGGAAAATAAAAATATTTAGGTATGTAGAGCTCAGAACTAACATATTTTAATAACATTAATGCTGAAATTTGTTCAACATTCATTCCTAAAGCCCCTTTAATGGCTTAAATGTTATTTTTGTAGTTTTCATATCATTTTGTAAACAGGCCGCCATCTATCGTCAACTATGAACAACAAACATTTTAAACAACAAAAAGACAGGGCCGTAATTAGAAATCAATTATTTTACTGAACGTCCCGCGGCTGCGGCTGTCTCATAAATGGAAAGTACTTAAAACATTAAATACGCTGGACATAAAAATACAATCTCCTATAAATTAAATATTCTATCTACAATTATTTTATTTATTGTAAACCACACCGTACCTTTGTAAACCATCTTGATAAGTCTTTTTAACAAAATAAGTCATTTAAATATAGAACATTATTCTTGATTTACACTAAACCTGAAAAGGGGTCATTGTTCTCATCTTTTTGAACAACTTTTTCTACGGGACCAACTTTGAAATCGCAAAAAAAATCAGCTGTTCCCTACATTTTGACGAGTTATGCGAAAATAAATGTAGGGAACAGCTGATTTTTTTTTCGCGATTTCAAGGTTGGTTCCATAGAAAAAGTTGTTCAAAATGATGAGTACAATGACCCCTTTTCGGGTTTGGTGTAAACAAAAAATAATGTTGTATATGAGAAAATCTAATAATCTTCAGTCGTCATTCATCAGAAACCTTTTTTTTTCATAATAAAATCACAATTTAAATTAAAAAAATACGCATCAAGATGGTTCGCAAAATTAATTTCAAATAAAACTACTCCCCGGTACGAAAATTCTGAGTACGACCCTTTTGCATCCTGCACTTGGTGACATCTA
Organism: Standfussiana lucernea; assembly: GCA_964057025.1. Taxonomy (NCBI): domain Eukaryota; kingdom Metazoa; phylum Arthropoda; class Insecta; order Lepidoptera; family Noctuidae; genus Standfussiana; species Standfussiana lucernea. The sequence goes on from OZ059784.1 coordinate 21,390,746, forward strand.
GTGTGAGATAGTTACGTAACTACAAAACAAAATCGACAGAACGAACGAATAGTTTTGCTATTGACCGGTAGATGGAAAATAGAGAAGTGGGCGGGATCTAGCACCCCCTCACCCCGCAAAGTGTCACGCGTTGTTTCCTAAGGAAATCTCATTAGAACATCTCCTCTTTGTATTTACTCCGTGCGCCTGACAAAAGACTGCTTAGCACTTTATTCAGGCGGCCAAAGAAGCGCTCCCTCAACGATTGTTTCATGTCGGAAGTATTGATGCCTAATGCCTCCGACATACCCAAATACTTGTAGGTTTCTGTTGAGGAGAGGGATCTAAGGTGTATGGAATCCGAGAGTTGAGTACCCACGGATTCCATAATCTGCCCTCGCTTCACATGCATGACTGCACATTTGTCCACACCAAATTCCATTCTGATGGCACTACTGAAAGTTTCTGTTACCTTCAGTAGCTTCATCAGTTGCAAATTGTTGGGGGCAAAGAGTTTCAGATCATCCATGTAAAGAAGGTGAGATATGACCTGACCACCTCTCTTCAACCGATAACCTAGACCTGAACTCTCTAGCAATGTGCTGAGAGGGTTCAAGGCTAGACAAAACCACAATGGACTCAAACTATCACCCTGGAATATGCCACGCTCAATCCTTATCGGTTCGCTGTTCCCTTGGATTTGTCGACATCCTGGATAGCGAAGGATCGTTCTCCAGCACCCCATACATGACATCAGGAAGGCACGCAGAGTTGCATCCACTTTATACAACTCCAGCACCCTCATGAGCCATGTATGAGGTACAGAATCATAGGCCTTCTTATAATCTATCCAACATGTAGACAGATCCCTTCGGGAACGGCGAACCTGTTGGCTAATGGCCATATCAATGAGGAGTAGCTCCTTAGTACCACGAGACCCGTTCCTACATCCATTCTGAGAGGCAGATATGATAGAATTACTCTCAATATGTTGGTTGATTTTAGCTCTCAAAATGGATGTAAGAACTTTATAGACCGTTGGTAGACAAGTAATTGGTCTATAATTTTTGGGCTCCGCAGTACTACCTGATTTATGGAGCAGGTGGGTAATTCCGGTCGTCAAGAACTGGGGCAGCGATCCGGATTCTAAAGCTGATTGAAACTGGGACGCTTAGCAAGCGTGCGATCTCTGGAACCATTTGATCCAGAAATTGTGCAGTCCATCCGGCCCTGGAGATTTCCAGTTAGGCAACGGACGGACTGCACGAGCTACGTCCTGGGGGCTGATGATGATTGCCCCCATTTCTGGTATTGGATTACACGCTCGTTCAACCTCCCGGGTCCAATCACCCTCAGTGTGACTGACAGGTACCGACCAGATGCTGCGCCAGAACGAGCACATTGTGTCATCATCCGGTAGACGCATGTCAGTCACACCTTGGTCCGGTCATTCCCAAGCCCTATAGACCCACCTTTCATCGCTTTGGAATGTGCGATTCTGAGTGTACCGCTCCATTCGCCGCTTGTACCGACGAATACGGCTTGCCCATGCACAGATCTTCTGCTTCAGGAAGTCGATGCGCTCTGTGACGCGGGTCAGATAATCACGAGAATTAATATCAGTTCCCGAGAACGCCCGCTTCACAAAGCGCATCACTCTAGGGCGAGTATTGCCCTCCCTGAAGCAGATTAACTTGCCGATGAGTGCTCTAGCCTCACCAATACGCCGCTCAATCCTGCACTGCCAAGCTGGAACAGCAAATTTTGGTCGTGTAGCTCTGTCGTTGTAAGGAAACTTGACGTGAGCTACACGACATGCCGCTACAGCTGCACAGTACAATATTGAGTGGGTATCGGCGAGGTCCTTGCTGCTGTCAAAACAATTTGACAGCTGCGAATCTAGAGTACACACCAGCGCCTTATTTTTCTTGTGCATAGGCAAACGAGGTAAACGTGGTCTAAGTTGAGGCGGTGTAGAACGGTACTCCCTGAATGCATCCTCCAAAGCGCTCCTCAGTTGTGCGTTGCACTGGGTACTCACGGATATAACTTCGTCATCATCCTCTTCACCACCGTGATTGGATCGCGGCGAAGCACTGTATACATTTTGCAGCTGCACCGCGATCATTGGCGAAGCAGGCGGAACTGGGTTACTCCGTGAGTCGAGGCGTAGTCGATCAAGTACGGTGTCATCCAACATATTGTTACGCTGTATGACCCGCACCTGATCCGACAGCCAATTATTATTAAGTTGTTTATAAATTGAAACTGCATTCGTCGAAAATTTATGAGGTTTTCTTTCTTGTTGGTATGCTAAAAAAATCCTCACAAGTTTATAAGTATAGACCTAACACAGGTACAGTGGAACTCGCAATTGCCGCTTTTGACAACAATAACCACTCAAATTAAACTTCAATAAGGTTGAAAGTTTTTGTCACTCAGACAAATATACCTTAAACTGAAAAACTAAATAGTATATGGTCAAGACTCGACCAACTTCACGCTAGTTGCATCTTTACCGCTGTGGCGTGCCATGTGCTCGGGAGAAAGTATTGATCCATCCAGACCATAAATTTTTTGAAGTACTGGGTTTTCATACAACACTGGGAAGTTTTCAGCGATCGTGCTTCCGAAGGCCGAACGTTGCCTCTTGAAATTGTGCAAATTTTCGTCACAATGCACTTGACAATAATATAATATTGTTAAAATTAGGTTTCCCTCTAATAGCAGTCCCGCTATTTAACTGCTGCAATGACAGGTGTTACGAAAGTAACAGCACACATTGAAAAAAAAAACTATTCCATCCCACTGCAATGCATCCCTCTTCTCATTAAAAAAATGCATGTGCATTGATCACTAAGCAAATCTAGGCGGATTATCGATTATTATTTTATGTTATTAAAGTTGACCCGAAAAACGTTGTATTGTTGAAATCAATACATTTCATAGAAAATAGCAGCCTCAATCTTTTCCGAATTTTCCAGATCATTTTCAATTTTTTCTTTCTCATTAAACCTTATTCAGATTATAATACACCCATTTAAAGTATCGAGCTTGCCCGACCTGGGAATCGAACCCAGGACAATACATTTAAAGTATCGGTCTAACCATTCTCAAGTGAACGGGACGAGCAGCATTTAATCTTGATAGAAAACTGGCTTTTGCCCGCGATTTTTTAAAGTTCTTTGTGTTATGCCTATAATCTTCGCGCAATGCAAACAATATTGACAGCGGTTTTTCGCAATCGAATGAACGGTATGGCAGCGCATAAAATACAAACCAACAATAGTTTTCAGAACCACTTAAACAGGAGCTCTATGATGCCGTTGTCCACGTGGACCAGGTACGACCTGCAACTCTTCCAAATGACAGTAGTTTTGCATTTCATCCGATGGAGGCGCTATTGCCGATGTATGTTTATGATGTATGAAGTCCTGGTGTTGTGAGTCGTACTGCAGTTGCCTTCTCTTTCTATTTTGACGCAAGCGCATTTTGATCCAGATACGATGTAAACCTACTTATTCCAAATAACAGTAGGTTGTTCGTATTTTCCGATTTCTCCACAAATTAGATTTTATCCCTTAATGCAAAATTTCTTGCTTTTTCTATGTTTTTAATGTCTAGAATGTAAGAAGTTTCGCGCAAGATTAAATATCAAGATTTGCGTGGAAATACGAAAGAAACTAAATAGATATTCACAGTAGTACAAACAATAGCACACGATAACACACCAATGCTAATTATAATGATAATTTTGTGGACTATAATGTCCTTATCTTTCTGGAATTGAAATTTTCAAATTTTAGGAAAGCGTCGCCGCGGGCTAAAGATCAACAATATAGATATTTTATTTTTCACATCATTCCCGTTATATGTATTAAACAATCGGGTTCGCATAAGTGAAAGGAAGTAGTTTTGTTCTCGGGGTGAAGTTTATGTTACCTAGTGAACAATATATTTTCTATGAAAAATAACGTTGTTCTATCTACATAAGCCCATAAAAAAATATTGGACATTTAAAAGTATTATTTTCATCAATAATCTTTTGCTGCTGTATGTGTGCTAATGGTGTGCTATCGAAATAAACCTATGTAATGGGGGTTGAGTGAAACAATGTTATAGACGCCTAATGTGGAGCCTTGCGGTGCATATGTTGCCATGGCAACAGTACACTTGCCAGGAGTACTAGCGCTACAGGAATCTTAAAGAGTTAGCTGCAAGGGAAAACCAACCTGCAAGTAATGTAGTTTGGCGGGTGGCTAAATTATTTCAGTTTAGCAATTGTTGCATAATATTATGTCGTATTAAATCTCGTTGAAATGCCATATCACTGCGATTTGTAACTTAACACCGTGTGCGCAGCGGTTGCTCATCTGTAAAAATAACGAATTCCCATACATTTTCTTAAAGATTGAAAATTTAATCAAATTTTTTATCGAGGAAAACGATTCCTAAAATAAAATTTGGTATATCATCTAAATAGTAAATTTGTTTATAACATTATTTAAACAGAAGGATTTAAAAAAATAAAAAAACCATATTTTTATGTAGTTTGTAACATTAAAAAAAATGAAGTAGTTGCAATATTTAAAAAAAAGTTTCAATATATGTTTATTTGACTTTTCATTTTTTTAATAACTTCCTTTATAAAAAAATGAAAATGAAAAATTTTCAATTTTTCCAACGGGAATCTTTCAAATAACTTTTAAACAATAAGTCCAAAGAGTGAAAAAAATCTGCAAAATAAAACCCCAACTTGTTAAAAAACCTTAAAAATAGCTTTAGCTTCAGAGTCGGTGGCAAAAACTGAATCAAACAAACAAGTCACCGACTTCTGAAGCTAAGGTTATTTATCAGTTTTTTGTGATTTGAAGTCGGTTTTATTTTTTGCATTTTTTTTTTCATGTAGAAAATTAATAATTAGGAAATTTCCTGTTCATTAAGAATCTGTTTCTCAATTTCCGATATCTGCAAAATTCTGAGAAATTTGCAAAAAAACAGACCCACAATTTTTTGTTTATTTAAATGCTTATAACTTTTGCAATTCGTTTATATCCACTTCAACTTTTTTTTAAATCTAGATGAAATTACGAATCGAATGACACCTTAATCATACTTTTCTGCGAAGGAGAACTGGAATTTGAAAAACAGGTACATGTTAACAAAGCAAAATTCTAGTGCTTGAAAAAATATTATGTATATTACCTACATACATATGTTTTCACAGGTGACGAGCCATTGATTAGAAAAGCACTCCAAGAACTGAAATGCAGCAGATTCTCTTTCACGCAAGACCCTGACGAAATCTGCCAGCTGCTTCTCAAGTTTTGTTTTAAACTACGATTATAATAGCGGCATAACAACATATCATATACGACTGGCCCTTGTTGTTTGCTAAAGAAGTTCTAGATTTGAATTCAGAACTGCAACAAAAACAACACATTCGCAGGATCGCAACAGATGTATATATTAAAAAAGTTCGTCGACTCGTGGCGTTTACCGCACAGTACCTAGGTCTGGGTCACCTGTATATCGATACCTGTCTCACTCCAGCGCGCAGTCGTTACTGCGCATGTCATGTGCCATGGTAGGTAGAACCCAACAGACAGCAGACAGATAGCTACCAGGACTACATATTTATGAGCAACCCATCAGCGGACACAGTGACACACTGACTCACATTCTCATAAAGAGGTCACGGCCAAGGGCTATGGTTTTATCCTTAAACATAGCAGGCATATGATTATAGCAGTGAATATCTCATAGAAAATGTGATAAAAGTTTGATTTTTTATCGTATCTTCTTCCTGAAACAATTTCCATGATATTCCCTTGGAATGAATGATTTTTTATTTATCTTAGTTTGTGTGTTACCTTTTGTTACTGAACTATACGAATATAAAGTCGCGACGTAGTCTCCTTCAAAGAAGTAAATGTATACGCCATATTAAACTAGTTTCCCAAAAAAACTTAAAAAAACTTACACAGACACGACCACCAATATGTACAGACTTTCCTAAAAAAAACAATTTTCGGGAGAAATAACGATTGTAACTTGGAGATAGGAGCTATTTCATAAAAATATGAGTTCCAAAATGCTATGTGCGTAACAATATGAAATTTGAAGCAGAACAGTAGGACAAAGTCAATTTTAAAAGTGCTAAGTGTTTACATTTTAGTGTTCGTGCCTGTACAGTCACGAACACCAATATGTTAACACTTAGCGACTTTTTAAAGTGATTATCGCCTAGTGTTCTGTTTATTAAACTGTAAATTTAGGAAATTGTATACATATTGCTGCTCGTGACTGTACGTGAAAAAAAAAACAAATTCCCATACGACAGTAGACAGACTGTTTCGATGCATGTTTGACAAGCTTCAATATTTTTTTCATGAAAGCGTTTTTCTTTCATAGTTTTTTTTTTTTTTTTTATAATATGATAGGTAGACTTACCTCCTTGAAGGATGCAGGTAACTAAATCGCCACCCTGCATTTTTCGTTAGTGACGTCACAACGTCGCAGATTCTTCATTGGGTTGATCTTATGGTGTTGCCAACAAGAGGGTTACTGAAAATTAAACAGTTGGCAACACCATAAGATAGACCCAACGAAGTTGCTTCGAAAAAACCATTTACTTTACAATTATTTGTAGCTAGTTATTGAATTACACTCTCCTGTTTCTCTTCACTAATGCAGAAAACAACTGGTTCTTGATGTTTGAAAAGAATGTCGTTCACATAATCTTGTTTGAAGACCGTACGAATCGCAGCTTTTATGGTTTGTGCGAATTCATTGTACGAGGGCAGGCTGTTAACAGATTTCCGTTGCAGTTTGTATTCATGTTTAAAGTGCAATTTTGATCCTACAAGCTTTGTGTTAGGGACTTCTGTGAACACCATAACGTGGAACATTAAATATGTATCCAACTTCCAAGAGTCCTGTGTCCCTAGTATTAATGTTATGCAATACCGCGTGGTACGTGGTCAATATCGATATATTCAGCACGCAATGGAAATGAAACAAACATCATCATATAGAGCAAGATCCCAGAGCCGCAAGACCTTACTTATTTTCTGATTGTCAAAATGTAAAGTAAAAATTTGGGAAAGTAGGTTAGTATCTATGCATATAATAAAATTGTAACAGGCCTATGTCTGTACATTGGAGATATTGAAAAAAAATATGGGGGTCTTAGAGCAACAGAAGCCAAAAAACAGTTTTTATAATATTTGTACGTCTATCTATCTTTCTGTCTGTATGTTTGTACGCGCATTACGCAAAGGCTACTACATGGATTTGAATCATATTTGAATGCACAACTCTACTGCTAGATGCCTTATTTAAAATATAGGCTACATTTTACCACAGAAATTATATTTTTTTTAATTCTAAGTACCACACGTACGAAGTCGCGGCCAAAGGCTAGTGTACTATAAACGTATTCATGTCTGTAAGCTTGGGTCGACGGCCTATTTTCTATCTGTCAATTTGTATTTTCTTCGGTCGACAAAACTCGTTTCTGCTGGCTGACAAACCAGCGCGGTTGCTTGTCGAAGTAAAGTAGTGCAGTGACTGTGTTTAAGTCATTACGCACTTGAGTTAATTAAAATAACTTGGTAATTAGACTGCATTATATTTAGAACGATCGATTCCGCCACATTCGTGATCGTTTAGTATTAATGAAAATATTAATAAACAGAATAGCTCCCGATAATGTGGCTTAGTGCAGGATTAAATTTGGTACCTAAGTTTAAAAACAGTATAGCTTCGTGTATTTCAATCAACGAATAATAATTATGTTTTTGCATATGATTTATTGTTTCGGCTCGCGTTTTCTGTGTGAGGTACACAGAATTACATTCCCTAGTACCGATGAAAGTTTCTATGTGGCGGGGTTGGGTATGATGTACTGAATGCACAGGAGGTAACCGTTTGAGGGTCCATGTCCCTTCCACCCAGTATGTATTCGTATAATTTATTTTTAAACATATATGTTACTTATAGTGGTATGCTTATGCTGAAATAGCTTATTAAATAATTCGAACATTTTAGTGTTCGTAGCTCGTCACTCAAAAACGATATTTTACTAGAAGAATTCGTACGTGAGTGAAACCCAACTTTGCATTTTGTAATGTCCTGTCCTGGATAATGTAGCGTTTAATATATTAAACTACGAAGAATAGGATTGGTAGTTAAGAACAAACATGAGTGTATGTTCAAATATTACAGACGTAGCTTTTCTTCATGCGTGAGATAATAATATGTTTTACTTTTCCCGATAAACTCAGCATTCTCACGAAAGTAAAACAAACTTCGACTTTATTACGTTATTGCTAGAAGAGAAAAGAAAACTATCTGTGATAAAAACATGTTCGTTACATTTCTTTCGTTTGTAACCCGTTCCGGTATACGCCGAAGCTGTAACGTTTGTGTACCAGGGTGCAAAAAGTTGCAGGAGATGGTAGCGTCGGAAAAACGATCACCACAGGCCGGATAGGGATAGAAAACAAATGTACGCGCTTTCCCATCCTACCATAAACACCCCACCCCCAACGAAAGTAACGCAATCTTGCCGATTTTTGCAGCTGGGCAGATCTACTAGGTTGTTTAAAACAAAAGACTATAGTGCGTATTTTTACACTGATCGCTATCTCCTCAACGATTTTGGAATTCATACTTTAAAGTGGAAACGCCAGGGTAGCCCGCGAAATTGAAATTATCTTGCGTTTTTGAAATTTGCAGGACTGTGTCAGCCTTATGTTGATTAAATTATGATTCACGACCGAAGCACGTATGTATTTTTAGAATTATAATCATTACATTACAACCCTCTTAGTTCACTTAATCCCATTGAATGACTTTTTCATGAAATAGTCACTCCATGGGGTAAAATCAACTTAGAGGTTTGTATTGATGATTTTAATGATTACAACTCCGCAAAACCTTATTTATTACGGTTGCGAATCATATTTTAATCAACATAAAGCCTGACAGGAAGGAGTGTTGGGCAAGTCCCATGTAAAAGAGAGATTCCTATTGGAAAAACCCAATTACACTTGCCGAAGACCTCATACGCAGCAGTTGCGCTTGCAACCACTTGACCGATCACTTATTTATCATGCCCTATATTATAGTAGGTCCAATATTCTGTAAATAACGAATACCTCCAGCACAAAATAAGCGAAACAATTGTTTTGTTTAAATATTTACACAAAAGTATTCATGTTTGCCATTAAGGGGGCGTACCTCAAAACGATCGGATTATTTTAGAGGGCGGAGCAACAAACTGGTTGTCCCGAAGTACTAGCACGTCATCAACGTACAGAAGCTTTGTGTATATTGACACCCTATTATTACGCACGTGGCAAACTGGAGAACTAACTTAAAACGTATTGGATTTGACACCTTTCCCTAGGCAAGCGGCGCCACCATTACATGCAAAATGTTTGTCAGGTTTAAACTTTTGGCACGCGGATGATCAGCTTGTTTTACGGACGGGATGAACTGAATTTGGTTGTCCATTCAATTCAATTGCCAAACACCAAATTTTATTAGTCGTTAATATTGACTTATTATTATTATACAGGGTGGCGCCGACAGTACGAGAAAATATTAAACTGCATATATACCTCATGACGTACAAAAATTCATTCGAATATGTCCAGTAGTTTAGTCACAGGACATTATTTTTCATATTCGGAATTTTCTACATGATGCAGATTAGTAGGGTAGCACTGACAGGTTACCGACCCCCCATTTCAAAAACTTGCCAAATTCGTACCTTAAATGTTATTTCCAGACGCGAATTAGTGCAAATTATACTTAAGGTTAGTAAACCAATATTTATAAATGGTGTTGTATTTCGTTAAAAGTTTTATGCTATTTAGTTTGTTTGATTTTTTTTTTAATTTCGATGCTAGGATTTTTTTTTACAGTTTAAAAATATTCCTATGAACTAGTGTTACCAGTGTTTTCTTTTATTGTCGTATTGTCGGCGCCAGCCCTGTAGTTAAGTTGTATTTTTTCGCTTTAATACTGCAAGATTTTCACATGAAATACTTTATTTCAAGAATTATAATAACAAGCAGTAAAACAAAACTGGACTTTCTGGATCCAGAATAACCCCGATCACAAAAAACACCCTCTTGACACTTGGTACTTTTGACACATTTTTTATTAACACCGGTAGAGCTGAGGGTAATAGAGTTAAAACTTTCCTATTTCTGGCTGCATTTCGGTGACCTCTTCGGAGTAACCGAAGGTTTTGTCTATGCATGGTTTTTAACAACAGTTTTTACTATCTATGCTGTTTTCGTGAAATGAAAGAAAAGGAAAATTTATAAGCTTCATTGCCCAACTGATCAAATTCAATCAGCTAGGACAGAGGCATCGTTCAGAACGTATTTTCAGTACCAGGATACCATACAATAGTATGAGGTGCATTGTTAACTACGGCGCGCCAGTCACGTGGTCTGAAATAGTTCAGTAGATACAAACTCCAAACTTGTAGCGACATCTATACGGTAACATGCTGCACTAGTTAGTTTGCCAGCTAGCTGCAAATTGGAACTTTTAATTCTGTACAATACCGCAACATGCTGTACTAAGTAGTTAGCCAGTTAGCTAAATTCGGACTTAGCATGTCACTTACAGGCGTTCATTTGAAAAACCTATAGTGGCAAATAATAATATTATTTCTTTAGACTCTTTTTCTTGCTGTTTTAATATAGTTTTGATAAGCAGATAGTTCAAAGTAAAAAAGCTGGAAAAACAAAGTTGTTAGTATTGAGAACCTGGCACAGTGTTATATCTCATTAAAAACTCTTTGAAAACCAAACAAACGCGCGCCACAATACTTTATGCATGTACAACTCCAATGATATTGTATCAATATAATTTGCAGTTAGCGTATGCATGTAATAATTATTATGGTTCTATAAGTTCGTACGGGCCTTACATGAAATAAACCCAATATATTTTATTATAAACATGTTGTAGTAGACAATAAATTATAAAATTAAATATAAAGATGTTAGATGACAGCAAAAATTATGTCATCCTTTTTTAGTGTATTATTAGGAGGTCGCTAGACTCACGGCTGCTGCCCCCCGCGCTTCTCGGTTCGCGCCTGCAATGTCAGCACGCAATACCATACCCGAAAAATATAGTTTTAATGTTTCCTCCCAAAAATATAGTTTAGAATATAAGTATGATTGCAGTAAGAAATTAGTGATTTCAAACAAATTGGGGAAAAGGACAATAAGCAAGTGTTGTTTTTTATGAATATAAAGTTAAATGCAATATCGTGTCACAAAGCTTATTATAATTTTGATTAGAATAAAAAAAACCTTTAATTACAAAAGCTTAATAATTTTCGCTCGACTAAATACTTAAAGGAGATCGGGCCGACTTCTGTAGACTCTGGTTCAAGAAGCTTTTTTGATTTTAGAATACTCAAATCACTTGTTGTGTTTGATACTTTTTAATTACCAAAGCTCATGGAAATCACTTAAAAAAAGGGTATAAACAATGTTTTTTGTAAATCGGATTCTTCATTTTATTTAGAAGCAATATAAGGTAGATTATCATGTACAAGCGGTATTTATCAGTAAGGGCAGTATGAAGCCTTCATCACTGATAAACATTATCGTAACCTTCACGACCATATTCTTTAAGGGGTAAGCACAGATTTTCTATCGTATGCCGAAGTACACGGTTGGTCGCATTAGTTATTTTGAGGAAAACAATCTGTTTGCCAAGTCCTGGAGACAAATCTTCACGATCATAATCCTTAAAGGGGTAAGCAGACATGCTTCATCGTTTGTCGAAGTTCACAGTTGGTCGCATTAGTTATTATGAGTTGAAAACGATCTGTTTGCCAGAAGAATTTGCTAGCGGTAATTGTACACATTATGGCGTTTAACTTTTTTCTCCCGGCGCCGATTTGCTTAAGTTTTTAACAAGAAAAGACCCTCTTCTATCAAGCTTTAAAATGATGTGTGTTTTAATCACCGTCGCTATTCGTAATTAGTGCAATCGTTAATTACATATTTCATTTTAAATGATCAATAACTTTTTTTTCCATAGAGCAATCATTTTGGCGCCATAACAAAAAAATATACTCCGTTTAGTCAATTTTGACATGCATTCTGCAGTCAGTTCGAAGCGTGTCACGGTGTGCGTGGATAAAATAGGATTTCCGACTTTGTTAGGAAGTTTCTCAAGAATTATGACATGTAGTTTTGTCTACTTTTATATAATAATCAAGGGCGGCTACTTGGAAAGGCGCGGATCTGTGATACGTTGATATTTACTTGTCAACTCTTTTTGAAAAATAACAGGAATTCAATGGGAAATAACTGATGTCCAAAGTAAAATAACTAATGAATAATTGTAGTTTTTAAAACATGATACGAATCTGTTTATCTTGTTATTTTCATTTTTCTCAGGGAGTAGGAGCAAAACGCATTTTAGACGAACTTCACGCTCGCTGCATCGTTGCCATGGAGACCGCAATGGCGTGCCATGTGCTCGGGAGACAGTATTGATCCATCTTGACTGAACAATATTTGATTCACTAGGTTTTCATGAACACTAAGAGGCTTTCAAGAACGTGATTTTATAGGTCGTATAGATGGTGCGACATAAATACTGGGCACGATAATATCCAGCATTCTTTACACTAACAAAAAAATCAAAAATATCACCAGCATAAGAATCATTGACAAGCATTGACATCAGTTTACAAATGATAAAAATATGATTGAACATTTATACAAAAAGTTCAGCCGAATTGAAAACCTCCTTTTGGAAATCAGTCCAAAATGATAGCAGTATTTGTTTTGAAAAAAGGCCTATTTGTGTCTTTCTGGCTCTATAAAATTATAGGGCTTTTTGAGAAATAATATTGTGTCGAATGTTCGAATCTGATCAAGTAAAAGAGTGACTTTTTCAAATGATTAATATACTAAGTTTATTCGTGAAATACTATGGACTGATCGAAATTGCCAATCCAATCAAGGGTGAGGTGTGATCATTATTGATACTTTCTCTGTCTACGAAAAGGTCATTGATCTGCAATGTGTCCGTATACAGCGGCTGTAACTAATATTTGAGAATAATAACACGATTAATTACGAGGGTGTAGACCAAAGTATGATATGCATGCTTGGACTCTGCTGGCTACCTTTTTCAACACAGAAGTCATAAACTGAAGAGATACAAATATATTATGATAACTAAAATTCGTCTTTCCGAAAGTTAAAGATTAAAAAATATTAACATTACTGACAATGCAATAGTTGAGGTAAAATCAATGCCATCTATCTGCAAAGTAATGTATCCCTGACCTTCAAAAGGGTTTATGCGTACGTTAGTAGTTCCGTGTCTGGCCGCAGTTGCAACCGTTTATTTGAAGGGCGGCAGGCGCCACTGTCGTTAAATGCACTAAAAGGAGGATACAGGACCTGAATTTGGAAGCAGTTCGTAGCGGCACATTAGCTCAGCTGGATGGTATAGAGCATCGCGTTTTCTGAAACGGGAAGGTCGTGGGTTCGAGTCCCACATGTGCCCTTTTGAAGTTCAAACTTTTTTACCAATTTTTACTAGTATCACAAGATAATGCATGAGAGAATCCATTTCAAAGATTTGTAGCATAAAGTTTGTAGCACATGGTCTCATGTGCCACAAACCTGTTCCAGTTGACTTTGTGCATCTTTTGGTATTTTTGTGACCGATAAATAACATAGATAATTTACTTAATTACAAAATGTTGTAGTACCTAAGTTTGACTTCCGTGAGTATCCAATATCGTAATAAATATCACTCCTTCGAGAAAATTGGCAGCCTTAAAGGCCGAGGTTTTTTTTTAAAGTGATAACTTTTCTGCGTTTTGCCACAGGTTTAGTAAGTACGTAATAATTTTTTGCGTACAGTAGAACCACACTCGTGTGAGTGAGTGTAATCTTAGTACCTCTACAAACTAACACATTGTCTCTGAACTAATGCGCGTGGACCGTACTTTAGTCCGTTCTTGACTCCTGCGAAAAAGTTTTAACACAGAAGGCTCCTTTTTTCTGCCTCTGGATTGGCACTCGTATTGGCCTTGCCAAAATAAGTTAGGAGCCACTTGCCCCAAAGCCTTAATAGGCAATGTTTTAACATACATTAGTTGCAAAAATGGAGCATGTGGACATTTTGATGCTCGCTTCACTCGCTCTAGCAGACTACGTTCTCTTAAATCTTGAATTTGTCCTCAAATCGACCAAATAACTCCTGTATGAAGAATCGAAACAATTCTAAAGTGACCAAGGATGGCAAGTGTAAAAAAATTCGAGCTCGCTTCGCTCGCTCTTGCTACCTACTTCCTCTTGAATCTTGACTTGGTCCTTAAGTTGACCAAGCAACTCCTGTACGGATATCGAAACAATCCTAACCTGACCAAGGAAGGGTGTACAAAAATGTTCGAGCTCGCTACGCTCGCTCTTTCAGCCTACTTCCTCTTGAATTTGACTTGGTCTATACGTCGACCAAGTAACTCCTTTAAGAAGGATTGAAACAATTCTAACCGGTCCGAGGCAGGGTGTTAAAATTTTCGGGCTCGCTTCGCTCGGTCTTGGAGCCTTTTACGTCTTTTGTTGTAAATCTTGTCTCCCTAAATCAATTAAGTAACATCTTTTTTTGAGTAAAGGACTAAAGAAAAGCTAACTTTTCTGAAGTGGACAGTTTACATTTTCTTTTAGTTCCTAGACTTTCTTTTTCTCATCCTTCTGCCCAAACTCAATAGTTAAAAGCAATTGAAAATCATTAAAAATCAATGGACTCAGTGATAAACAACGATGACGCCATACATTACCTGGTCGAATTTCTTAACACATTGAAGCTTCCCTCTCTCCATTGAGGTTTGCCAACTTACATTTATTAAAATTGAGAGTTGGCGCCCCAGTAATGTTTTAAAACCGACAAAATTACGCAATACCACCAAGTTGCGAGTGAAAACATTGCAACGAAATGTTATCGAGTGAACTATACTGACCGGTTGTTCCCGAGGAGATTCTGTGTTTATTCCGAGGATTCCTCTTACACCATCGAACTACCCCTTCGAGTTCAAAAGAGTGTAGTTCCCCTCAAAGTCTGCTTTGCCATGACCATAAGTAAATCTCAAGGCCAAACTCTTAATTTAGCAGGGGTTAAGGGAGAACTGCTTTTCACACGGCCAGTTATACGTGGCCTGCTCTAGATTAAGCTCCCGGAGCAGCCTGCTGATTTAAGCACTTTAAGAAAAAACTAAATATTGTTTACATAGAAATACTGCGGTAGTTACAGTACTTCGTTGTAAACAATATTAATTAATTATCCACTTCTGATTGCCTCTTACTTTGATCTATTCACACACGCTTTTTGTTCTGTTAAAACCGTACAGTTACTCTCATCCCAGAGATTAATTTTGTTAGAAAACTTCGTCCTTATTGCTTTATTTGGGATATTTTCAGTCCGAATGTACAATTAGAAGGAGTGAACAAACGTTGTAAGCGCACTTTTAATGTTTGTTTCTAAAAAAAAAAGTCATTTGTAGTAGGCCACGCGGGCGAAGCCGCGGGCAGAAGCTAGTATATCATAAAACAAAGTCAGGTTAGTTACACCACGGCTGTACCGATTTTAATGATCTCTGATTTGTTGCTTTCGTCTCCGCTCCGAATAGGAGAATAACTATTAAAATATCTGAAATAAACACTGAAAAAAAAATTATGAAATGAGGTTCTAAATAAATTAGGTTTATTAACAATTTTTTTCAGAAAACCAAGCCTTAATTATTTATTCCGACTAGCTTTTAGCATAACTTAATCTTAGTGACATAATCATAGTGAGCAGAGGCACGATTAGAATGCCATCCAGCAGAGGATTAGTATAGGCTGAAATGAAGATTAAAATGTTGACCTAGGCAATTAGGGGTGTTCGAATAAAATCGAAAATCGTTTATTTACCTATTAAGTTCCTAGCAGTATCAAGTAGTTTCGTTGTCAAATTCGCTGGGCGTTTTTTCATTCCCAACGGGGCGGATCGTCACCTACAACGAGAGCCAAAACATTCCTAGGAGTGCATAAATACTAGAAAGTGGACCGCAAGAGAGGAGGAACGCGAGCTTTACTGCGTGCAATAGACAACCCAACCTAGCAAAATAATCCTGGAATGCGATTTTATAATGCTACGTGGACTTATAAAGCTCCGGTGACGGTTTTGGTGGTTGCTACTACGCTTATATCAGCATAAATACATGCTGTTTTTACTCAAGTACTTTGTATCCTATAATTTGTACTTATATCCGTATATAGGATCATATTTCGTGACAAATATAGGATCAAGACTCCTATAAAAGCATGAAATAAGAGTAGTTACACTCAAGAGTAATTACTCCGGTAAGTCAGACTTATATGCGCCTATAAGATAACATCAGCGGGCCATTTAAATCTTAATACTCCTGTAAGAGCATGTACCAGGAAGATATGCACTGAGGAGTAATTACTCTTGTTATTTTTACTTATAGCCTCATATAAGCTAATATTTTGTGGCCAATAAAAGTAAATTAAAGTTAAATGACTGTAAGTCATTTATGTATCTGGTTTGGTTTAACATAAGCTTAGAAGAAACTGTTTAATGAATTTCATATCCACGTTTTAAAAATAATAAATCACCAAAGATTATAACAGCACTCGGTAGGATAAAATGTTCTCTATATTTTTTTTTTTAGATTTATCGTATGCCGTTTTAAACCTAGACATATTTATATAGGCATTCCACAGTAGTGTTATTGTCTAAGTAATCTCAAACAATCCTGGTTAAAACTCTTAAGAAGCCACTTTTGTTTGTAACGACCAGTACAGGCGAAAACACGCTTTATATAGTTTTGCAAATTCTATTGTAGGATTTGTCATCAGCTATTTTGATTAAAACAGTTTTTGTCTACAAATATTGAAAAATGGATTTAAATAAGTGGAAGCGGTTTAAAAAAAGTGGATCTTATAAAAGAAAAGTTAAAAAAACATATAAAGAAATGTTAACCGCAGTGAGCACCGATTTTTCAAATTTAACTGGTGAAGACCGTATCGCGAATTCTAGCGAGGGTTCCGGACAAGATAATTGTAGTACTACTTTAGATGGAAGAGGTTCGGACTACGAAAGTACCAAATCTTTGAGTGATATTGAAAGTGATAATCAGGAAGAACTTTCAGATTATAACAAAAATTTAGAACTCCGTCATTCTGTTAAAAACTGGGCTTTAGACTTCAATATTTCTCATGCTGCATTAAACTCTTTACTTGAAATTTTAAATATGAGAATAAACAATGTTTTGCCTAAAGACGCACGAACATTACTAGATACCAACAGAGAAAACCTACACATCAGTATTTCAGCCCCAGGGCACTATTGGCACAACGGTTTGATCAAATGTTTGAAAAAAATTTATGACAATGTTTCTTGTTTACCAAATGAGATTTCTCTCTACATAAATGTTGATGGATTGCCAGTTTTCAACAGTTCGAGATACCAGTTTTGGCCTATATTATGTACCATATCCGAAATACCAAATTTGGCACCGTTTGTTGTGGGTTAGTACAAAAATAATAATTTTACCTCTATTATACCTAAGTATAAGTTACCAGCTTTATGACAAAGTAGCATGTATGAATTTTTACTGTTTACCTATTTGAGTTTTGTGCTAGATATGTAAGTAAGTACACACTGTATATAATAATTAATAACCTTAAGTTTTTTTATGATAATGTTAATTTTGCTTCCCAACAGGAATCTATGCTGGAAGTGGAAAACCATCAGATCTAGATGCTTTTTTAGAGCCTTTTGTAACAGAAATGAAGCAACTTGAAGAGGGATTATTAATAAATACTGCTACTGATTTATACGAAGAAAAATTATTGCACGTAAAACTAAGAGCTTTCATTTGTGATTCGCCAGCTAGGGCAATGATAAAAGGTAGGAGATTTGTTTTTGAGTCCATAGGTACTTACTAATTAAGTGCTTAGCCCCCGTGAGCATGGTGTGACTTAAAAGATTTCTTCTACGTAACTAACAACTATTACTTCACCATGTATACCTAACTTTTTCTACCTTATCAGTTAATAAGTTAGGTTTCATCATACCCAGGATCTAGACTAGAGGAGAGATCTAGACTATCACAATTACATTCGGTCATCGAAATTGGATTAACAGATTGACTACATTAGTTTGGCATATATCAAGAAAATCAGCTAGCTAACAGATATTTTTGTACCTATTATTACAGGTGTTGCGAATTTTAATAGCAAACATGGTTGTCTAAAATGCACAGTCGTCGGTGAATATTCACATAAATCGAATACAGTAACATTTATTGGATCTCAAGCTCTTAAAAGAAACAATGAAGACTTTCGTTCGAAGAAGTATGGACAACACCACAAGAAAGATTCACCCTTACTAAAGTTAAACATCGATATGATTGAAGATTTTCCTGTATCGGATTCACTGCATTTAATAGATCTTGGCTTAATGAAGAGGCTTTTAATAGGTTGGAGGGACGGAAATTTTGGAACTTATATAACGAAATGGAATGCTCAAAACATAGAGAAGGTTAATAGTTTTTTGAAAGATTGTAAAATGCCTAAAGAGATACACAGATCAGTGAGATCGGTTGATGTTCGAGCTCATTGGAAGGGGTCTGAGTATCGTTGTTTTTTTTTACTATCTCAGTTTTATAATACTTAAAGAAGCCTTAAGAACTGAACCTTATAACCATTTCATGCACTTATATTGTGCTATCACTATTTGCTCCAATGAGAGTTATTTCCATTTGCTTCGTGTTGCTGAAGAAATGTTAACATATTTCGTTGAACAGTTTAAAACTATTTATGGAAAAGACTATGTTACTAGTAGGATACATAACCTCTTACATTTGGTTGAAGAGGTAAGAAAATTTGGGATTCTTCAAAATTTCAATGCGTATTGCTTTGAGAATAAACTCTACTCCATCAAAAAAATGGTTAGACAAGGAAACAAAGCACTTGAACAAGTCGCTAGAAGAATGAATGAAATGTCTTCAGTAGATATAGACAAACTTAAAGAAAACAAGAAATATCCAACAATAACGAAAGGAAAGTGCGAAAAATCTGGTTTGGTTTTAGAATTGGGGACGTTTATATTATCAGCCAAGAAACAAGATAAATGGTTTCTAACTAAAGCAAATCATGTGGTGGAGTTTATATCGGTAAATTTTAAAAATAAGAAGAACCAAGAGCAAGAAATAGAAATACATGGCTATCACATCGGAAGCACTCAAAATGCCTTTGAGGAACCTATAAGTTCTTCATTTTTGAACATTTGCAAATGCGATTGCAGGGAACTTAACAAGGTCAAAAATGTGTATAAAGTTGCAGACATTAAGTGTAAGCTTGTCAGTGTGTTGTTCAATACAAATTTATATTTGGTGCCATTACTACATACTTTATACTTAAAGGTTTAAATAATAAAACTTAGTTTTTGAAATTTTACATTTATTTTTTATTAATTATTCAATCAATAACAGAGTTCGGTAAAATTGTCTGTAGTTTTGCTTACATGTACCTATACTTTTATCAGTCTTATTTAATGAGGTATCTACGAGTATTACCTTACACTATAACTAACGTTACAGTTTTGGTTTATAGCTAATAATTGAACTCTTAATTTAAATCAGTCTAATATTGAGTCTTTATGATAGTATTTTTTTTTTTAATTTACCCTTTGTAATTAGGATAAATATATTAGGGCGTGTTTCTACAGAAGCAGAGCTGAACGGAGTGGAGCGGCGTTTCCACACCTACATTTGACAGCCCGCTCGACACAGCTCTAGCCACGTGACATCTCTCAAATGTATAGAAACGCTGTTCTACTCCGCTTAATGCTGTGTTTCCACTGAAGCGGAGCTGAGCGGCGCGGAGCAGAGAAGAGCAGTAAAAAGTGGCGAGTGTTTCCACTGAAACGGA
Source organism: Standfussiana lucernea (assembly GCA_964057025.1). NCBI lineage: Eukaryota > Metazoa > Arthropoda > Insecta > Lepidoptera > Noctuidae > Standfussiana > Standfussiana lucernea. The sequence continues at coordinate 21,410,737 of OZ059784.1, forward strand.
GTGAAGATTTCGAGTATTGTGATTGGTCATTCGTGTACCGCTAAACTCCGCTCCGCCTCTGTGGAAACGCAGCCTTAGGGACAAGCTACATCTGTCAGCACGGAAAAGCATTTTTCCGTCGCTCCATCCTGGTCTGTCGTTCAGGCGTAAGCATTCCGAATACTTACGCATGCATGCGTGCGGTATTCTCAAAAATATTTCAGGCTTTTTAGCCCGTGGTTAACGAAACTATAAAGAAGTACTCGTATAGGCCCAAAGGTCAAAAACAAAAAAAAAACAAAAAACGAATGAAAAGTAGGCACTTAAATACTAGAAAGATGTGATGAGACTTTACGACATACTTTCAAGAATTTAAATTAATAATAATTCGGCTGCACAGCATCAGCAGCAGAATCAAATGGCTGCACAGCAGCAGAATCAAGTGACTGATGTACCTCTACATCCACCTCCATATTCGCAGCTCCTCGTTGATTTTGTTCTGGTGAGGGATCAGGTGCAGGCAGTGCATAATCTGCTGGAACTGGCTGTTCTGCAAATATGGCGGGTACAGAAGATGATGCAATGGTATCTATCTTGTTTTTTTTGCCCTTAACCCTTTGTCTTGAAGCAGATTATCTTATTGCTTTCACAGCGCTGGCGAGCATTCTTCAATATAATTTTAAAAAAATTTTCGCAATCTGCTTTTGTGAATGTTTTGTCTGACTCGTGAACAATATCAAAGAAAAACTGAATCGTTTTTTGAAAAGCTTTGAAACAAATTTTTTCTGTGTCACTGTCTTTCTTTGATGATCCTGTCCATGAACAACCTTTTAAAAACTCTCTGTCAAATAAATGATCAATTAGGTAGTATGCATTTGAAGTGCCTTTTCCAGAACCTTTGTTACACAACACATGTAATTTTTTCCGGTATTCCTCTTTTAATATTGCATCTGAAAGGTTTTTTTCAAAATTATCTAAATCATTTAAATCTTTTATTATTTTTATGGCATCATCCTGATTTAGAACCTGGGATTTAGAAGATAATTTTATATATTCCTCAAATTGGATCTGACATTCTGAATTTTTTAATAGTAATTTGCTTTGAAGTTCAAATAGGGCATTTTGATTATTAAGAATTGTTTTCACATCCTGTTTAATAGCCTGAATATCCTCTTGTATTTGCTGCATTTGCATATCTTGATTCAAGATTAAAATGCTTTGATCATCTATGTTTTCAGTGCCTAGGTTGATTTCTTGTGTGAATGATTTTGGTTCTTGACTTATTTGAACTATATTAACGGCTGGGACATAACTTTCATCTGGTGTTATGTTGACTTGTTGAGGCATAGCAGCAGTATTGGCTTGTTGGTCATAATTCTGAAATATAATATGTAACTTCTACACTATCAAATTCGAATTAGCAACTTAGAGTAAAAGACAGATGGACAGACTTCCTTTCGCGTGTAAAGTTTGAATAAAAATAAAATAACAGTTGGTCTGTAAATTAATATTGCTGTTAAATCTGAATAATGTCTAAATAATTTACCACAGTAAAACTTACCTCTACCAACTCCTGCGCCATCTTATTAAAAGCTTTAACTGTGGATCCACTTTGGATAGCTTGAGATGGCTTTTTTGTTTGAAAGCGATGCTCATTATCGGTCTCGGTATCGGACCTATCACTCATAACATCTATTTCATTTTCTGCGTCCTTAAAAGTTCTTAAATTTGTCCTTTTTAATATACAATTAATAGTTGTCCAAGTTTCGTCTGGATCACAGTTTTCTTGTCTTCTCAGTTTTTCCTGTTTATTTTTGGGCCAGAACAAAGTACCATTCTGTTCCCATCGATCTGGTACAGCCGTCAATCTCAATCTACCTCTTTCCATTGTCTGCACTACTTTAAAAGGCATTTTGAAATAAAAATCTGAAAGTGAATTATTAATTAAATATGAATTTTCGTATGTTATACACAGCGCCATCTAGTACCAAACTAAGTAAAGCTTGTTCTTCGGGTACAGATAACTGATAAACTAATTACTACATAAATACATTGCGTAGATAACACCCAGACCCAGGACGAGAATCGAACCCACAACCCCAGAGGTTGTGGGTTCGATTCCCGTCCTGTGTAGCCGTGGGTTCCCGGATCTAGCGATTATAGTGGCGGACTGCTAATCAAGATTAGCAGTCCGCTACTATAATCGCTAGATCCGACAGAAGCCGGTCAATGATGTTAGATAGTAATAATACCTACTCTTAAGTAACTTAACCTGCCGGTCAAAAAACCCTCGACTTGAAACTTAGCTAAGAACTATCTCGACAAACACGGCTTACTCAAATCGGTTCATCCGTTTGGGACTCTTCAAGATGTTACAGACATACACACAGACACGTCAAACTTATACCTAACACACGTCGTTTTTGTTTCGGGTGTCAAAAATAAATAAAACCTAAATTGAAACTACTAAAATAAATAAAATTTGAATACTGGGTACTAATTTTAAAATTCAACATATATGACAATGTTTTAGGAACATATTACTAAAAAATTATACACTAAATTGAACGAGACTACGTCCTCACTGTTCAACTGATTTATTTATACTGCTCGTAGTGCCGTGCCGTGTGTTTGTTCGCTCTAACAGCAAATAAATAGGTACCTAATTAGAGACGCGCGGGTAATTCCCCGTACCACAAAGCCATGCTATTGAAGTTTGGCAACGTTGCGCGTGAACCGATCGGATGAACCTGCGAGTATTATGCTGTCGATTTGAGATGGTCAAAAAAGTACAAGCCTTTAGTAAACGGCTTCTTTTTAAATTGTCGTAGTTGCTATACGTCTATGGTAACAACTACGAGAAATTAAAAAGAAGTCTTTTACTAGTAGTTTATGGTACTTTTTTGACCATCTCAAATCGACAGCATAATTCACCGACGACGTTGCCTGATTTAACAGCATGGCTTGAAAGAAAATAGAGAAGGCTGTGCTGTGCCCGTACCTATTGTGTATTGTGTGTTGTATTGTGTGTTGTGTAGGAGATCCATAAATATTTGTGTAGTATTGCCCAGACATCAGATACTTTTAAATCTTTTCCAACTGATATCTAAGTAAGTTAGTTTAAATATAGGTAACTATCGGGATTTTCACTTTTACTCACATAGAAGTAGGTAATAATAAATATTTTGAGTTAGGTACATATTCAGTTAGGTAGGTACTAGTTACACATTTCACATTCGTCTCTTGGGAAGTGATCATAAATTGCGTAAGTAGAACAATTCTCACACCAAAACCAATCTTGGTATAGCAATGATCTAATGTGTTCTTGATTCTTAGTGAAATGTAAATCTCTAGTGTTAATAGACACCACGCTGTGACAACCGGGACATACCTCAGATAACAAGAAATGTGTAACATTCCAAGGCCATTTTAAATTCTTTAAAGATCGGAAATCTTTTTTGGTTAAAAATCGATCGATATCCAGGAACATCGGCATAGTCTTGTTTAAATCGTCGGCAACCTGTTATATAATTAAGTCAAATAAATGTCAATGTTTAACCTAGCACGTAGAACAAACCTTACCTTTTTTTACTTATCTATAAAATATCAATCGATTTTCATCAGGGCATTGCAGAACCCTAATCGGTAACAATGGCGAATCTTCTTCGGTTTTGAGATAACCCAATATAGAACCAATATACTTATGTTGGTACTATGTCACACTTGGAAATGCTAAAAATACTTATTTTAGCACTATGTCACACTTAGAAATGCTTACTAAGAAAATGTCAGCTGCCTTCATAATATTAATTTAATATTAATTAATACTAAAATGTAAATAGGAAAATTACAAGAGGCGCTTTAAAATTGTTATCAAAACCATGATAGATTTCACAGAAAATTCATGTTCCCCTACGAATAAGCTTTATGACTAACAATTTGACAACAATAACATTTTGTTTTTCTGCTATGGTTGACATAAATAAATTCTGATTCATATAAATACTTACCCTCAAGATGTTAAAAATATTTTTAACAGAGCACAACAATGTCCGATACACTCACTTCGACTGTTCACAATTTATGAGCTTATGGAAGCATTTCTAGGCGCGTATTAATCGAATTTTTTACTATAACTTTCTTATATTGAGATTAACAGGAGTATTTGCATTGACGTAATTCAATTACAGGAGCAATATAGGCGTATATGGCATTTCAGCGGTCTAATATAAATACGTTATAAGTAAAAGTAGACTTATAAAGTGGGCCCTTTTCGCAACTTATATGTGGATATAAGTCTCATATAGTCCTCGTTATATGATGGTTCTAGGATAGTATAAAAACCACTTTTTGCTAGTTGGGAAGGATGCCGAATCCCATCCGGGCTACAAAACAACAACAGTGCATGCGCCCTCATCCTCCCGTCCGGACACAGCGCCCCTGTCACCGGTCGTGGCCCCGTATACTCATACATTTCACCCCGGAACTGCGAATGCAGCAGGTCTTACAGTGACGTTGCGCTAACCAGACGCAACGTTACCGTCAGATCTCACAAATAATTGCACACTTTATTTATTTTCTAAAATAGGATACTTATATTTTACTTGACATTGAAATGTGTCACTACTATTAGCTTTGTTATAAATAGGGATCGGAATTAAATAGGTAGTGCAATTTTGGGTAATTGCACCTGAATGATAATGTTAATATGGACTTGCCCCGGGATTCCCGGGAATATTTTTCTGAATGCCGATATACTAGATGAAGTTAAACCACAGTATAGATATCTATCAGTATTGTGACTCGGCCCTATCCTGGAAATAATGGCGCGCGATACGTAAACACGCGAAAGGGCTGCCCGCCTATATTATTTTAAATGAATTTACCTACTTAAGTTTCTTCTTAGTTTTATGATTGTAAATATTATATTTTTATTTTAAAAAAAACTGAAATTCGTTGTGAATGAAATAGGAAGCGTTAAAAAATACATGTTGTAGTTCTTTTTTATTGACTTTTTTGTAATCAAATATAAAAAGTAATGTCGTCCAATACATTTTCATTTTTTCAATATTTTCAATTTGAGAAAGGCTCATTTCGAGAAAAGATATTATGCGCCGAGACGCACGTTCTTTATTTTATTCGTGATTTGTTTTTGCAAAAGAATAAAATAGACTGTAGGCAGTTTTTGTTATGAACAATTTGTACGCAGTGTAAAGTTAAGTTTTAGGAATGTTAAGCTAGTTCTTTCAATGTATGCTACCAAAATAGCCTAGCCTAGCCCATATATATGCCTATTTGCCTATATGTATGTACTGTGGTCAGTTAGAAATTCGAAATAGAGCCAGTTGTATTTACATGTTTAATTATGCCAGTTTGATCTGTAAGTACGGGGGGCTCTGGGCGAAATATATGTTATTATACCTATTTTGGCTTGTGCTCACTTTCATTATAAAATAAAATACATGCAGTGCAAAATAACAGTGTTTTAAGATGTGCGTTATAATATGAAAGAAATAAATGAATTATTATAAGATAATAAAACACCTATATTCTTTGTTTACTCATTAGTTTTACAGCTTCTCCCATCTTTAAATCTTAGCAAGCTCGTTTTGGGGTTTGCAAAAACTAACAGTGTTTCCAAGATAGTCAGTCTTATCTACACAACAGCCAACTTATTTGTGCAGGCGGAAAAGCACAGAACCAAAATAAATGAATCAACTTTGACACATCAATGCATTTTTTCTTGACAAGCAGCGCCGCCTTGAATTACATACTTAAAGTGGTCATATTGTAAATAGCAGCGTGTACACAGAAGAATAGCGTTACCATGAAAACGAGCTGTGATTGACGATATGCAGATTTTACTTTATCAGCAGGACAGCATAAGCGCTAGGAAGTTTATTGAACACAACAACTACTACTGACAACTGCAAACAAACGCTAGGGACGTGATTTCATGAATGCACATGCACTACTACACTAGCAATGTGGGAGGGGCTAACTGCCCTCATAGTGGGTGACTTCAAAGTAGTATAGTAGTAGTAGTAGTGTAGTTACAATAGAGGGAACGACGAGGTAAACATGAAAATCATTTTCAGTCTGGCTGAATTTATACATATACTGAATACATGAACTGACAACATTTAACAACAAGCCTAGCTATTAATATACCCGATTTGGAAAACGATTCTCCATTGAAAATAAAGATAGGTCCATTTAGTCAAATTAATAAGCTTGGGGATCCAATCTATGCTCATTTTGTCATATCTGTTAAGTGCAGTTTTCAGCATACGTATTCATTGAAAACAGTAGTGTTTATTATGCCACGTTTGGGCAGCAAGTAAGACGTTCTCATTTTGCGATACGACTAAGCATGTGTGGGTTACAAATGTGTATGTGAGGTAGCTTGCAATTTGAAGACATTCTAGATTTTCTATTTTCCTGGTACAGTGCAATGTAGTGAATGCATTTTTAGTGCACTGCTTTATTAGGAGCGCAGTGCACATTTTGACACAGGCCACAGTCACGAAAATAGTCCTCTTTCCTACATTATGCACATGGGATAATTAATAAATGGTTGTATGTGAAGATCGAAAAGGATCGATAAGGGCCAATCAGTTTTGTCTGTAAAGGAGTCTCTCTCATATTTCCGTCGAGATTTGTCATCCTCTTGTTGTGTTTAAAAGACATTTCACGTCAAAAAGATGAGTGAGGGCTGATATGAAAATGTATGATAAGAAAAAGGAGTAAATATGATCACGGTTTACAGAGGTGTAGAGAATATAAAACTTGTTTCGCCGACCCCAAGTAACATGGGACAAAGACAGGAAGAAGATGATGAGGAATTCCTTTCAGACCATCATTTTATCTATGCACTATGACTTGTTTATCGTCAATCTTACCAAAGAAACAGCAAAAGTCACATCAGAATGAAAATAGGAAAGCGTTGACTTCAATTTTAATATGCATCACAAATACCAATAACAGTCATTGAATAATTCTGGAAACCAGAAAGCATAATCTCATGTACTTAGATCTGATTGCTAGAATTGTCTTTGAAATAAGAAGTATAAGAATATCTTGCAGTAGTAAAGCGAAAGCCTTAATTAAATTAATGCTTTATGACTTCTTCACTACGTAAGTGAAGATTTTCTATAATAAAAACTTAAAATAAAAATCTCTTGTTGTTTTCAGACAAGTGGCATTCAAAACACCTAGCTTAAACGTCCAAGACTTCTCGTGTTCGTCACATGTTCAGAAGAATTAACTAAACTTGAAAAAGATCTACAAGTCACATTATCAAATAAAACGTGCTCCTATTCATTCATGACGTGCTGGTACTCGATGGCAGCAGATTGGTTTGCCCCGCCCTTCGTTCATTTTAGAGACCGGGTCCAAAATCGGAAATCATAATTTACATACCTGACATAGTAATAAGATGATTCCGATAATAATAATAATACCAGCCTGTAACTGTCCCACTGCTGGGCAAATGCCTCTTCTCATACAGAGAAGGCACAAGACTCCGATAAAACCGAAAAAAAATGTGAGAAGATTTAATCGTTTTATTCAATAGAAAAGCGAACTACGCTACACCACAACACAAAAAAGAATTTCTTTACACTACTCAAGGTGTTCTGATCATCCGCTCTCTATTTCTTCACGGTTAATTTTTCTTAATTACTAATCTGCATATCAATCTGTATTTATTTTCCCACCTAAAGAAAACTGTTCCATGGCAATCGTTAAAATGATGTAAATACTGGAAATTTTTATGTTTTACATGTATGAATCGGTTAAAATGTAATTACATACCACTACTCTCTCATATTTTATTGGATTTTGACAACTTTAACGACACTGCTAAATAGTAATTCGTTGAAAACCCGTTGGCTTAACACTAATATCGAAGACGAGTTACAAATTTGAGCGATTTCAGTATTCTGTTTACGTGGGGAAATAGAGAACTAACATTAAATGCAGCACTAACAACACATTTAATGTCCGTGTTAGTCCCTACGTATATTTTTAAAGTGCCAATAATATATGAAGAACTTTTTTGATGAAATCATCAAAATATTTACCTTATTTACAAACTAATGTTAGATCTATAATAAAAATATGTATGTACAATTACTGGGCGTCAAAAAATTCGTCCACATCGCTGTCAACAGGAAAAGTGCCCAGAAGGCTGGCATCATTGCCACGTTGGATGGCAATGCTGATTCTTAGAACTTCTTTTGGTTGTTGATGTTCCCCAGGTTATAACAAGATTTCATAATTAGTAGTTTAGTTGAAAATAGAAAGAAGGATGAGCTGCGGTTCCCGCCAAAATCAAAAATGTTCTTACGTATTTCTGCAAATTGCTATGTGTTTCGCCGGGACCCTTGTCGTTGCCGGACCTCGCAGTAGGACAGGAGGAGCTGTAGCTATGAGTCGTCGTTGTGCATTTGTTACGATGCGCCGAAGTCAGCGCAAAACAGCTCCGAGCGACTAGGAGCCCATGAAGTGTTAGCAGATTGAAATATTTACAATCTGACACACACGTGGGCTTCTTACCAATGCGCATGCGTGGATATACTAAAGCAACTAGATAGTATACGAGAACTTGCGAAACAGTTAGCTGCTCTTTTGTGTTCTTTTCTTCTGGGGAAAATTGACTGAATGCTAAAAACAGGGGAAACAATTTTTGTATTGTGTTTTTACAACAAAAAAAACATCCTCAAATATAACATAATAGAGTAGCTTCCCGCTTTCGTTCTCTTGCAGTTTTCTTGAATGGAAAGGCCATTCAAGAGAAATGCAAGACAATTTATAATCACGGCTAAATACCGGCTGAGCTCGTTCGCACCCAGTTTCATACATTAAAATGCTAACAAAGAAATCACAAAACATTTTACCGCAATATGATATCACTTGATTGTTATAGTTAGTTCTATTGTGTTCTAAGCTTAGGTTTGAAATTGTTCGTATATAAAACTAGTGAGAAACCTAATAAATAAATAGATACAAGTGAAGAGAGAGTTAGAATTCTGCCACATATTTGAGCTAGCTTCACTCTTTCACGCAAGAGCATTGGGCACCAGATCACCTGCATTCGAGAACCAAACTTGAAATGGAGCCAACATTGACACCATTTCAAGGTATCTTCATCGTCAAGGTATCTTTCTTGCATAAAGGACATTTTACGGTAAATACATTGGTATAAAAGACTCTACTTTACATAAGATTTGCTTCGCTTGAATTCTTGGAGTTCATATACCAAAACGATGAATCGACACCACTGAAAACATCGGTATAATATTATTTGAATATCCTCATAAAACTGTTGTTTTTATAACAATCAAACTGTTAAAAGTAAAGTGCTCAGTTAAGAATCAGACTTAGATCGATAGCGTTGAATTCAAACACCAGAGCATCAGAAATGCGAGGCTGCTACTCTCCTGTGATGCATCTTCAACAGTTGAGGAGTACCAACCTACCTTGTAGGAAGTAATTTTATATTGCTGGGACCAAGTTGCTGTTAATAGAGTTGGGGGCTGGGTGAGCATGCATGATGAAGATGTATAACGACGGCTGCAGTAACTTCATTCTTGTGATAAAATACTTATAAAATAATTAAGAGCAGAATATTACGATGATGCATCGGGAGTAACAAGAATGAGGGTAATGTAACTTTTTTGCTAGTTGCCTTCATTTGAAATACTTACCGTATTTTTATCGATTTGATATCAAAATGAACAACGAACATGTTCAAACAATAAAATTGACCCTCGATTGCTTCGGTTAAGCAATTAGAAATATTATGATCTTTTCCAAGTTCAAAAGTTTATGTAATAATTTTAGGTATTTCTGAAACCCAAATAAGACGAACAACTCGATTTATTTTTTATGTACTAAACGTTTTATGCTTCTTACTTAGCCTGTGGTATTAATTATGAAACTATATCTGGGAAATTAATCCGAAAACGCAAAAATTATCAATAATTTAGTTCTGTTATGATAATTGTTAAAAGTTTATCTTTAATAATGCGTTTGAATGCGGAAAGTTTAAAAAAAACACCTCTATTCTTATTATGAAAAAGGAAGCAAAAGCAAGAAAAATAGTCCGACACCCAGCCTAAAATTGCGTCCGTTGTACTAGGCTTTCATATGAGCGAGGAGATTCATTTTTAATGAAAACTAACTAGCTAACAACCCAAGAAATTATAGCTTGGAGCTTATAAAATTGTTATGGAACTCGAATATGATGATTGTTTTTTTAATTGTACAACAACATCAATAATTTGAATAGGAATATCATAAAAAAAGAAAAACCTGTACATTTAAAAAGTTCTTCACATCGCTATCAACGGGAAACGTGCCGGGGTTCAAAAAGTGCCTGCATTTCCTGCATCCGCATAAATATATGCCCAAATGTCAGCAGTTCATAGTGCGATCACCTGCAACTAATTTGAAATAATAGGGGTTAAAGGTCAATTGTTTTTTTATTCAGCTTAGATGGAAAAGATGGATAATTCGAGTAATTTTTGAATACGAGTTCCGAAGCGGATCTAACGCGGCAGAAATGGCTTGAAATATCAACGCTGCGTTTGGAGAGGAGACTGCTAATGAACGCACCGTGTGTTTTTGGTTTAAACGCTTTCGTAATGGAAACTTCGACTTGAAGAACGAACCACATGGAAGACCGCCAACACAGGTGAATAACGCTGAATTGAAGGAGACGGTATAAGCCGATCCGAGTCAAACTACCCATGAATTAGCAGCATGGTTTCACGTTAACTTACCTACAATATTAACTCATTTGTATCAAATTAATAAGATAAAAAAATATGAAAAATGGGTTGACTGATCTGAAAGAAATGCGTGTTGAAACTTGAGCTGGCTTGTTGAATCGGTACAGAAATGAAAGATTATTGAATCGAATTTTGACATGTGACGAAAAGTGGATTCTTTACGATAACCGTATGCGAAAAATGCAATGATTGACCCCAGGTCAAACACCGCAACAGTGCCCAAAAGCAACTTTTACCAATAAAAAAAAAATGGTAACTATTTGGTGGTCTCTTCATGGTGTTATTCACTATAGCTTTCTCAGGTCTGGTCAAGCAATATCAGCAGATTTTTACTGTGCCGAACTTCGAACAATGATGGCGAAACTGGCAGTGAAACTGCCCCAACTCGTGAATCGATCTTCACCATTATTGTAGGAGCTGCAGTTACAAACCATACGTCATCCTCCGTACTCGCCAGACCTTGCTCCAACAGACTGCCATATTTTTCGTGATTTGGTCAATTTTCTACGTGGTAAAGAATTTTCTTCCCAGGAGGCAGTACAAAATGCTTTCACACAGTTTGTCGAATCTAGATTTCCAGAGTGCTATCGCAAAGGCATAAACTAACTTCCGATTAGATGGCAGCAATGCATAGATAATGAGGGTAAAATATTTGATTAAATATTTAAATATCATCTTGGAAAAAAACGAGTTTTGATTTTGCAGTATAAATCGGCAATTTCTTACTTTAATACATGCTACAGGTTTTAATAAAAAACGTCTAGTTTTGATGTTGCTCAATCGCATTTCTAAGCCTCTTCAAGTAAATTTTCGCGAAATGACTTTTATTTGGGATGAAAATCACGTTTTACGGTAGGAATCAATGTAAGGCACTTGGAGCATTGAATGCTGAGGATGCATTGAATAATACGGGGGTCGTAAAGACATTGAAAGTCAAATTATAATATAAAATAGGAATTTTGACTAGAAGTTCGACAAAACCCGTTTCCACGGTGTTCGTGCTACGAGTGCTGTAGGTTTTTGCACAATACGGAACGAAGAGATAGAATGAAACCACTACCATCATTGAATGAATGTAATTGTTGCAGTCTCCCTGTATTGCTATTGCATTTCCTCTTACAAATTTTTCCATTTATGCCTGCCGCACAAGTGCATACAGATGAACGTTACTTTCCCGTGTCCAAGTGTGCGTACACGTCGTTATATAAAAGGGGGACCCCACATCCTGGTAATCATGGTAACCTGGTGCGACCAATCTATTTATAGCTTTAACCTGCATTATACCCATGCAGGAGTCCTACAAAATGTATGAGAAAAGTTTTCAGTTTTTTGAGTTTAAGGTTGGTGCAGCGGCTGAGCGATTGGCTAGTGCGGTGCGTTTCGCGAGTTCGATTACCGCACGGTACAAATATTAGTATGGTCTACAGGTAGTTGTTCAGAGTGTAGCTGTTTGTGTACATGTGAGTTTAAATGTTTGTAAATGCACCCAAGATACAGGGGAGATTTCAGGTGGGGCGAAAACGCTTTTAAAGCATAATCAAAACTTTTAATTAAAAAAAAAACTTCATCTGCCTAGCTTTTTCTTACTACGTTGGGGTCAGCTTCCATGCAGCTGAATACCAGTATTTTGCATGAAGCGACTTCCTATTTGACCTCCATAACCCAGTTAGTACTGGGTAATACAATTCCCCTTGGTAAGACTGTGTCAAGTCAGATGTCTACAAATGACAGCCGGGACCAACGGCTTAACGTTCTCCTTTATCCAACTAACAACTGTGGAAAGGTTCAAAATAATATTTGTAAAAGAAGTAGCTTCTTTAAAATGTATAGACACGTAGCAGTCAGTCAAGTTCATGCCTAGAGATAGTTCCCTCATCTGAAGTTAGAAGTGATTTTATCCCCCATTGATAGCTTTGTGCTACAATAAATTCTCAGAGCTTTATGCAATTTCATCCGAATAAGAGTCACCTACAATGTATGTACTCCTAGTAGCGTGAGAAAGTTAAAAGGCTTTCAAATCGTTTCAAAGATCATCTTGGACTAAACAATTGAACAATAAATTATGTTATTGTTTGTGGATTCCAAAATATTTTTATTTCGAAATATGCAACAAAAGTGGCAAAATATTATGTCACTTAGAATAATTGAAATATTATTACGTTTTATGCCGACTACTGAATTTTCAACGTTGCAAGTATGAAAGGCATATTATAGTCACTTTTTTATGAACACCACAAACGTAAAAACTGCGAGCAAAAAACAGCAACATCTCACAAAACTTACCTTATATACCTTTTGCGGCTTTTGCTTATAGCTTGTTAAATTGATCTAAATTTGCTTGGATAAATTTACTTTCTAACATATTTTGTCTCGCCACCTTGAGGTCCATGAGTGACAAATGCATAGGTTTTTAATAAAAGCTACATAAAATTTCACCCAACACTATTTCGATATTGCCATTTCAAAATATGATTCAAGAATCAAAATAATACGAAACCAAAATATTCGCCAAAAAAATTAGAAAAACAGTTATATTATTTAACTGTTTTTGTTAACTGGGAAAACCAGAGATCAAACTATTGACTGGTTTTGGGAGTATTTTTATGAGTAAACTGTCATAATATAATTAATGTAACGAAATTTTTTGACAAGACGTATTTCGTCTAGCATTTAAAAATAAATTTTATTCAGAAAGCTTGAACTTCAGATTAAGAGCCATGCTTGCTTTAATTACGCTACAAGTATCGTTCTCGAACGCTCAAGTTCAATGTCAAAAGTTCAACAGTTTATTGATTTTCCGGTCGATGCCATACTTGTTGCTAACCTAGTATCAACCACGACCACCCTATTCAAATGACGTCACGAGCAGCGATCTCGCTTCTCAGGATGCCATCTCTTTCTACACGCGTCGAGGTATTGTAGGAGTGTGGGTAATATTTGTTTATTTTCAAAGTTTTAGGATAAAATATTGTTAATTCTGACTAAAAGAACATAAAATATTAGTCCTAGTCTTCTTAACCACAGTTTTTACATTTGAATACACATTTACATTTGAATACACAATATACATTTATTCCAAACGAACCATATTTAATAAACGGAACTAATTTTGTATTTTCCAGTTATACAACACTATGCGGTCCAACCTGGGGATCAAGACGCCGCACCGTGCACTGAGACTTCCTGCATACAATCCCTCAACAAAAATTGAATATCTTCACAAGGAAATCAAAAAGTGAGCATATTTGTCACATTTATTAGGCATCACTTTTAATGAAGCACTATGCCTACCCGGCTGTACCGATTTTACCTCTTCCGCAATAAAATACATCCCCTCAAGACATTCGTTGACTGTTAGGCGGTACGAAGTTCGCCGGGTCAGCTAGTTTTTATCATAACTTACCACGTGATGGGTCCACGTGGAGTGCTACTTACTGCGCTTGCGAGGAAAATACTACGTCAGTCAAAATACTATATTCAATACCAGGAGATAATAAAACATTAGAGCTTCATTATTAACCTTCTAGACTTCAGAATCAGGACACACACACACAAACACACTCACTCACAAAACCAAAGCACACACCAAAACACATCTATACACGCACATTCTCCTTTTGTTTATCTTTTTTGTATATCCTTTATAAGTTAGTTTTAATTTTTTATTTATTTTATTACTTTTGTACAGTTCAAAATCAATTTATGTAACGAACTACCTAGCTGGTCCGGAGGAAGATGATGGCACTCGTGACACAAGGTAATCCTAGTACGAGTGCCATAGCAATCCTATAACACCCAAGTGCACATACTCTACTCATTTTATTGCAATAAAGATTTATATATATATTTTTTTAATTCGTTCCATCATGAACAGAGATCGGATATTCGGATGCATATTTACCTAAAGTACGTTTTTTCGAGGCAAAGGGTGGCAAAGTATGGAAGCGGCTTCTTAAAATGCCAATTTTTATCCCGGGATCGCGGAATATCATATTTATTTGTGTTTATTAAAAGTATAACGAATATTTGAGGCCGTCAGCGCAAAAGTGGCTTAAGCTCAACATAGTTAGAATGGAGATAATGAGGTTTGAATTTTCATGAATTTAAGTTGAATGCATAGTAATTATATTATATTTGAATTTAGTTTCCAGGTGTGTTTTATTTAGTTACTATGGTACATTCTTTGTGATGAAGAAGATTATTTTGCATGAAAATTTATTAAATTTTAAAGAAATTGCAATAGATAAGTACGAATATGAAAAATTGTGGATTAGGTCACTTTTGCGCTGACCGCCTCATTTATAATCTATTTAAAACCAGGCCAGAAATTTGTTGAAAATAACAAGTAAACAATTACTACAACTATTTGAACTAAAATGAAAAAAATACTACTTATTCATTCAAATAAACTGGGGCTTTTCACGTAATGACGCGCGCTCCATCCTAGTCGACACTCAAACTTTAGGTAAATATGCATGCCAAATATCCGATCTCTAATCATGAATGATCAAAATGCGAAAAAATGGGTGGTCCACGTGGAGGGCTACTTACTGCGCTTGCGTGGAAAGAACTACGTTAGTTAAAATACTATATTCAATACTAGGAGATAATAAAGCATTAGAGCTGGATTTGTTTGATCATGAAAGGTCAAAAAACGACAAATATCGAAGTGACACTTAAGAACTTTTGTAAAGGGTCATTAATTACTCCACTAAACTTACAGTAGCCTAGCACTGTAGATAAATAAAAGATGTTGGACAAACCCAAGCGCTAGTTCTCTAATAACATAAATTTCAACGAGATCGCCTAGCGTTAAGGTCAATGACAGCCAACCCCTGATTCCAGCATTCATCACTGCGCATGTCATGTGCGATGGTAGCTATTTTTAACTGAGCAGCAGACAAATATCTACCAGGACAACATGACCTATGAGCAAGTGAACATCTGACACACTGACTCACATTCACGTAATTTAAAATAGGTGAATGTGAGTCAGTGTATTTAGTCAGAAGTAAAGGCTAGAGTCAAAATTTTTTTACATCGAAAATGTTTTGCTTCATCCAAAGCACATTTAGTGATATTATTAAAAGGCACGTGAGACCTGACCATACTTTTCTTACTTATGTATGGTCAGGGAGCCGACACAATATGAGCGTGACTGTTCATAAAGTCTTAATTCTTGGCCCTGACATCATCAAGAGTATAATGTTACCCATCGGCACATCATTAGGCTATATACAGGATTTTTTTTTTTAATTTCCGTCTATTCGATACAAGTAAAACTTCAAGGGTCAATACAAATGTTTTGTGTACCGCTAAGATGAAAAAATATATCTAGCCCGTTTATACTAAGTTAACACTAGAAGACACCTATTGGTAAGAGCTAAATTAAAGCGCACTAAACGTTGAATTTTCAACTCCAGCACAGAGCTAATTATTTTAGGCATTGCAAATAGGTGGCAATCAAGTCTTTTCAAGGCGAAGAGGCATAAAATAAAACAAAAGAGATTTTTTTTTTCAATTCGAGGACAAGGTCATTGAAGAATTAATTATTTTCACTTTATCAAGGACGACAGTCCTTCGCTGTCTAGAATGTCTAGAGATATCTAGAAGAATTCCAAGCCGATAAATATAGAGTGAGGTATATTACAATGCGATAGTTTGAGTCCACTTTGTTAAAAGCAAATAATGATAAACATTTTACACTTGGCGCGACCTCTCAATCGAACATAGGACCTCATGTTCAGCAGCCGCGCTTGCGACCGCTAGACAAACGAGGCAGTTTTTTTTTTGTTTTTTTTTTATTTCTTTTTTTAATACAAGGCTGTTGTGCGGCTTCATTCTTCTTTCTCCTTCAAACTGCGCAGGCAGAGCTTAAAAAAATTATGTTCAACTTATGATAAGCGCATTAATTATTATTTATTATCGGCCTGTATTAAATCTGTAGAGCTGTGGTCGGTGTGGAGTTAGGTAGGCAGAGGTGTAAATGAAAGTCACTGCCTAGAGTACTCACAGTTCTATTGAGATATAGTCCAGACGCACAACACAAACAGTAGAGAAGGAGAACAGTAGATAGAGGATACAGCACGGTCACAGTAGTCACAGACACACGGTACAGTTTATGGTAATATGGGAAATTGAAAAAACAGGAGGAACACGGAAACGTGGGCGATTGAGGTGGCACAGAACATATGCGCGCGCGCGTGTCGTCAAGGCTCGTACCGACTGAAGGTCACGTTGTGGTCGGGCAACGCTCGCGCGCTGCCCTACTACTCGCCTACGGCTACGTCACTATGACGTAGACCAGCCGCGGCGCGATTCCAGTGTACTATACTAATGGCCCGGCATCATCCGACATTATATTTATGTGAACAATATGCGATGCCGTTGATGTGTAATAATAATTATTATAAATAAATGTAGATACATCTGTGTGTTTGTGTTAGTATGTAAATGTTTTGTATTGTGTAACTATATAATACAAATATATAAACTAAATAGTAGGTGTAGTAGCCTAAAAATCAATTTAAAAAAAAATAAAAAAGTAAGAATTAAAAAAAAAAATCTTGTAAACAATTAACAACAAGGTGCAGATTGCAGTAAAATTATCAGAATTTCAATACTTTGATTGGTTTTTGAGATACAGAGCAATAAAGATTTACAAACTTTGTTTTACGGTTGGAAAATCATAGTCATATTTCTTTGAAATTCCTATTGATTTTTATGCAGAATTCTATTGGGCATGTAGGACATGCTTTCCTCTGATTTTTATTGTGAAATAAGCTAGATATTCAAGAATTTCTGAATTGCGTCTAAAACGATGTAGCTAGCGCCATCTTTGTGCAAATCGTTAACCTATTAATGCGACTTTAACTTCGCGCCACCTGCCGAGTAAATGTGAAACGACTCTTAACTGTAGTTCCAAGCTAGCTCGATATATGGCGCTAGTTACGGGAGGTAACGGGAGTAAGCATTCACAGATCAACACCATCACGAAGGCTGGTTTTTCTTTAAGATGAACAATTTGATGGGAAAATTATTGTTCCTAATTGATATAGTAAGCAATTGGTACTTACTGTAATTTCCATACCACAGTAGGAATCTGCGCGTCTGCACCTACCTCCTACTATCCTATGTTATCCTGGTACTGACCATATTTTTTTTTGTTTTTTTACAAAATGCTACACCACTCCGTGCATTTTTCCTGTACCATGGGTGCGTTTACAAACATTTACATCCGTATCTATAAACAAATCAAAACTTTTACTTGAGTAAATGTCTTTTTTTAAGATACGATTTTTATAAATATGTACTTAGTTTAGTAATTGGTTGAAGTTAGAACTGTAAAAGGTTAGAATTCTTAGCATTGCTTTCTTTGACGGTTCTTACTTCGTTTAAATTCTTGTCTATTGCATAAAAATTTGCAAGTAATTACCTAAGCTCAAGTAATTACTTGAATTTGACCATAGATACGGGTATTAAACTCACATACACAAACAGCCAAATTCGGAACAACTACCTGTAGGTCATACAAGTATTATTCCGAGAAGGGATTGAACTAGCGACAGCAACCAATCGCTGAGCCACTGCGCCAGACGTGCCGTCAATGTTATGAAGCAAATTAATGATAGCCTCGTGGTGTGACCGTCAAACTGCCAAGTCATAGGTCTCGAGTTCAAACCCAACGGCGCGTACCTCTGATTTTTCGGATTCAAGTGCGTATTGTATACTCGTAATTATCACGTTCTTCAATATTTTCAAAAAGAATAAAATAACATATACAATGTTTATTTTGATACGTCTTGCACTCGCACTTCACACTACACACAACACTTAAACTTTAAGTGATTATGTATCTGAATATCTGATATTTAATAATAATAATTAAAAACGTTAGAATTATTTTTAAATGATATAGGTACTAAAAAAAACCAAAGGAAGTGAAAACAAAATATCTTGTTGTTTTCAGGTAAGTTAAAACGGCAAGACCTGTTGTGTAAAGTGCTCTTCGAATCTTCACAAGAATGAATTGCCGCTGCTGCCCTAAGATACGAGTATATATATTTTTTATTTTATTTATTCAGTAGTACACACACATACATTTTTATACATTTAGGTTGATGCCAGCATAAACTCATTAGAGTTTTCGTGCCCCAACATCATCGAATACATAATTAAGAAAAAATATTACCACTTACGTAGGTACTTGGGTAAAAAGTAACACCAAAAAACAAAATTACAACGGGTATATGCGAAATATTATCTAGTACTAACGAGCGCGCATCGGTGACCAATCCGGCCGTCCACCCATAAACAAAAGTGGCGGAGTGTTTTTAGGTTGGAGGTTGTTCCTAAAAGTATCTATATATTTATATGATCTAATAATATTATTAATATTTCAATTAATACAATATCCCAATTATCCAATACGACATCAGATCTAAATGAGTCAACACAATGAAATACGGACCTTCACCATAGCACAGAAACGCAGCGATTTATTGAGGCCTCCCTGGGAAATAAGATTGCAAATATAAAGGGCGCGGCGAAAAGAATTAGGTAAAAAAAAATTGTTAGCACCATTTCAGTACCTATCTAATATATTCAGCTTAATTTACAGAACGATGTTTCTGTGACCATTCAAAGAAATATTACGTTTAAAACATAGAACTCATTTTTGAATAACACGCAAACCTTGTTGAAAGTGTGACAAATAAAGTAGGTACGTTATCATTGAGTGCGACAAAAACTTGTAGTTTAGCGAACACTCCACGACGTCTGGCATTTCTGAACACCCTACCCTACACGACAGCCTCTAGCGGCGACTTCATGCGGGCCCATCCCTATCCAGACAGTATAAAAATATTATCTTGTTCATTTGGATGACGTCATTTTGAAACATGTTACGGACTATTTCAACATTACCTTCAGCAGGCCCTGTGGCGCAACGGATAACGCGTCTGACTACGGATCAGAAGATTCCAGGTTCAAATCCTGGCAGGGTCGATTGTGTCTATTTTATGACTTTTACACTAAAACAAGATTTGCTAGGCATTTTTTTTGCAGTTTTTTTTTATATATTTTTGGAAACTAGAGCTACTATACTAGTTCAGGTGTCGTTGTATTTTGAACTTGACCCATTTCTGCAATATCTATATCTTGACGTAGTCCTAGTCACGCGCCGTATTCGTCTGGTCTGCGTGGATGTGAAGATATTGTTTTAAAAAATTACTGCAAACAATACATATACTTACATATTTTTATTTTCTAATGAATAATAAAGATTGTCCAATTACCATTCAAATGGTGAGGTACTCGACCAAAATTGAATGCAGGAAATAACTGGCCGCAGTAAGTTTCACTTTAATCAGAAGCTACTTTGTACTGTAGGCGTACTGAATTCGTTCGATGCCTTCAAGAGCATCAAAAGGGTTATCTGCACCTATTACAAAAGACCCATAAACATATGTGTCAGTATAATATTTGTAACTAGAACCTTTAATCATTTTATTTCATCCATATTTCCTCCTTCGTAAATGATTGATTCGCATTTCACTCTTTAAAGTTGACTCAAACTATTAGCACGTATTCTTAAGTTAACTTAAATCTTATTTATCAAGCTTTTAATGGACATACTGATTATATGAATTAATACATACCACGTATTTCTAGAAAAAATCACGGATGCGCGCGGTTATGGCGTGATTGCGTATTGCTCGCGAGAGTAGTTAAGTTTATAAAAAAAAAGTTTATAAGAAATGCTCTCACTTTTCAGGCTATGATGAAAACAGCAGTCAGCGTGAGGAGACACAACTATTTCAGAAAAGTACTTAACGGGGTTATCAGAAGGACAATTTACAAGGTAATTAATTAACATTCTTCAACACGTTAACTGCCATGTCAGCCACTGGTGTCTGATAGACTCACTACTTGTTCAGGCCATGTCCGTCACCGTTGACTGACACCGAAGCATCAAATACAAATGACTGCGCTGTGCCCTTTGGCACGTTTACAGTGTTCTTTTCTATTACAAATGACTGTTATGGCTCCAAGCAAGACATATTCAACATTGCCCCTTACTTTTAAATCTTGAACAAAAGCTACCACGTATTTTTTTATGAAAATGCTATAAAACAGAAATAAATTTAATGTAGGTAAATTTAATGTAGGTAGCCTATATTTTAAATTAGACATCTAGCATCCGAGCGGTGAAAACTGCGTTCAAATCCATGCAGTAGTTTTTGCGTGATGCGTGTACAAACATACAGACAGAAAGACAGACAAAAATTCAAAAAAATTGTAGTTTTAGCTTCATTTGCTCTAATATAGAACCCCACAACATCGGCATGTTACAATTTTATTCTATGTACATACATACTTATAAAGATTTTCAATATTTGAACATTGTAGTAAGATAGACCGCAGCCTTATCCCAATGTCACACTGAGGGAAAGAGAGAGAGTTATATTATTGAAGCCTAAGAGTACAAGAGTGAAAAATAATAGTCAGAGGGTTGTCGTTAGGGGTGGATAGTAGTGAAGCTGTTTCCCCCTTCGGGGAGTGGCAAATACGTTAAGGGTTGGGTATCCAGTATTTCAGCGCCAATCATGCGTTAGACCCATGGTCGGCATCGTATAAGGCAAATTAGTATTTCAAGCCACAATTAAGACTTAAGGAAACCATTCTATTTCAGTTACTTACTTACAATTACAATAACACAATAATCATCATGATAAATATATGTATATTTTAAGATCACAGCGGCTGTTGAATTATAAAAAAAAAGTTAATTGATTCATACAAATTTGACACTCTGATTGAAATTCCACGTGTCATATCGACGGCTGCGTAACGTGCATACATTTTCGTATTTGTAATATGTTTATGTCTAAGATAAAATTAAAATTTTATATCTGAAGTCACTATAAATGGGACTTTGAAAACACCACACCTGGCAACACCTCAGAAACAGCACCCGCCCCCAGGGGTCAACGTTTATTGGTCGCAAGCTCTTTGCGTTACTGCAGCCCTAGTAACACATTTCCCTGATTTGGTACAATTTCTAAGGGAAAAGCCACTAGCGACATCTAGAGTTTGAAAGGGAAACTCTAAATTGCCCGCGAAATTTGAATTTTCCCACGAGTTTTGCAATGTTGCCACACTTCAAAAACATTTCCCATTGAAAATGGTGTTGACTATTATGCCAAATGGCAAAAATGGAACCCTTATAGATTCGTCCTGTCCGTCTGTCCGTCCGGCCGTATGTCACAGTCTTTTTACTCCGAGACTATTGAAGTTTGGAGATTAGTGGCCTTCTATGAACCGCTACACAAATATAACTAAAAGTTTCTACAAAAAAAAAATATAACAGACTTCTAAAAAAAACACTCAAAAGTGGAAAATAACTTTACTGTCAGAAGTCGGTGGTAAAAAAGTCAAAGAAACAAACAAAAGTCGCCGACTAACTTAAATTAAAGTTACCATTTTTGAGTGCTTTTTTTTGGAAGTCTGTTTTTTTTAAAGTGGAACAGCAACAATGGACTTCATTAAACTTTATATTTTTAACCATTTAATTTGACGGTAAATCCACAAAACTGTTTTGCCTGTTTACAAATAAGGGGTGATCGGAGTTTTGATATTTACTTTATACATATTTGTTGTATGCTGTTGTTTATTATTTACTAAAAGTTATTTTTTTTTTTTTTAATTTGGAATACAGAAACTTAAAACGAAATAAATACCTCTGCAATTCTCAATTAAATAAAAAATTAAGTAGAAGTAGTAGTCGCACTGATTGCCGTCTCGTACCAAAAAACGGTGTTCGAGACTCCTAGAATAGAATTCAGTAAGTTGTACTAGGCTACCATTTGAGAGAAGAGTACCATTTTCAATATCAAATTACACCCTAGAGATGCCGATCGCCATTGTTTATCTGTAATGGAATCCCATTGCAGATAAAGAAGCTCCAACGTAAAATTACCAGCGCAAAATTAACACATTATAGTCGCAATGTGATAATTTTACCATCTAGGTATACCTTTTTAAATAATGAATACATAAATAATAATAATTATACATAAACATAATTATATTTATGCATTCTATTTATATTATATAAATATGAGTAAGTAACACTTGAATTATTTAAAAAATGTGTACTATCAGCAGTACACCACATACTACCCCCTTTTTATTTTATGGCCGTACAGTCCATCCAAAGGTTGTCTGAAAGATATCGTTATCAGCGATAAGACTGCCATTGTAACCATAAAATTAGCAACATTGTAAAACAGTTGTGTTTCAATTTTGGTGTACATTAAAGTATAATTTAACACGGCTGCTGCGTCTGGCTGGACCTCGGCTTGACACACTGCAGCGTGATAAGATTCTCTTCTAATCACCCCGACAAAGTGGCGAAATAGAATTACACGGAAGTGGGGATGATGGGGATGCCGTTGAATACGTCGTTCAAAAAATATTGCGGGTGTGAAAACCATTTTTCAATTAGGGATCCACTTGCGAAATATTAAGCTTCAAAGAGTAAAATTTTTATAATACCACGAGAGGCATAAATAATCAGTGGCCCGATAGTCTGAGAAAAGTAACAGATTTGGTTATTCTGATTCCAGAAATACTAATTTCAGATTTTTCTCCATCATGTCTGACCTGTCCGCATTTTAATAAATGATTAAAAATATACCCAACTGTTTCGCAATCTGTGTGATTTTCAGAATATACTCGTAGTTGAACATAGATTTTACATACTGAAAATACAATTTTCAGACATAATTTTGCGTCGCACATACCTAGGAGACCTTTTAAAAAATATTAATTTACCAAGCGAGACAACAACTGCTTGTTCCGATGTAAACAGGACAGTTTTCATTGCGTTCTGATTTATTATCGAAGCCACGTACCACGTGACAAAACTGTTATGTATTACAAACAATTTTGTCACCTTTGAAACAGAAAGTAAATCTTTTCTTAGCGTGTAACAATATAATTGAGTCAGCCCGAAATGTGGGTAAAACTAGGCGTCAAAGCCTCCTGCAGCGCCCATTATTTCTTGTAGCGAGCAGTTGAACATCACCAAAAACTATTATGGACACCGTTTTCAACTACATTATTTTCTTCAAGATTTTTTTCAGGAACTTATGAAGCTGTAAAAGTAGACATAAAATTAACCGTAACACATTTAATTAAAGTTATTTTTGACATCATAAGTCAATGGAAGCAAGAATTCAGAGTACAAGACAAAAATAATTGATACCACAGCATGCAAGTCAAACGATTTATTGGAGGAGCGGTCTGTATTGCTACGTACGTTCGCGTAGCTCTCGTAGCCAACGTTTACTACGGCGTAGCATCGCGTAGCACGCAAAAAAATTCCTTACCGAATTCTTACTGCAACGAGTATATATTAGAGATAAAGATTGGCCATCTTATTTCTATCTACCTACGGTAGCACATATTAACAAACAGTAATGTGATAAATGCGATTAGAATTATATTTTGCAACTTGTTTCTCCATACACATTTATACTGTTAGATTGAAGTTAACTGCGTAAATAGAATTTGAGACGAAAATAATTCAAAACAACATTTGCATTAGATTTAAGTATGTTTACTTTGCAAAAATTGACTGACTGAACTGACCTCGGGTCCGGATTTCGTACCCTATTATTAATAACTCATAATAACGCGTCTTCGTCCGCAAAAATTTTGATAGCTCGGCTTATAAGCATGATATAAGTCTATAGTACCCACGAATAAAGTAGCTTTCCACCAAAGAAAGCTTTTTTAGAATTGAATCATTAGTTCCGGAGATAAATTTCTATCCTACAAACTTACAAACAAATTGTACCTGTTTATAATATAAGTATAGATTATTATTTTAATACGTTTTTGTTACCTTGATATAAAAAAAAAAAAAAAAAAACAAAACAAAAAGTTGGTAGAAAATCCAGACTAAGTTGAAACAACCCTTCAATTTACTTTGTCTATACAGCGTGCACCAATGGATACGCAACGCGTGCATATTACTAGTGCAACAGGAATCAGAACGAGTTGTCATGCACGATTAAGCACCGATGGACTATAACCAACATTATGTACTTGTATGCATAGACGTGTCAGCAAGAGAGCTGAGGACAGTTACTTATATTGAATCATACTAGATAAACATGATTTCTATCATGACCTGATCCTGCAGCCAGGATCATCTTCTTAAATCTCTTTGAAGGTTAACAGCACAGACGTGAAACTATGTATACGCGATTAACTTCTCATTAAATAACGGAATTGTCCAAAACTAATCAGCGTTACTTATTTCTAACTTAGAAAAATAAAAAACAAATTAAGAAACATAAAAATCCTGCAGGCTGCTAAGGGCCAAGCAATACCCAAGTTAATTTCGGGATGCTTGGTCAGCAACCTGCCTGTTTGAATGTGACTTGTGACGTGATCTCACTTTTGTGTCCATGACTTACACCTGTCTCTACAAACAAGTCTAGATTACTTGATTACTCAAGTCATTATTAATTCTGCTTTCCATTTGTGTTTCGTCAGATAAAAGTCTCATCGTCAATAGTTGGGTGTATGTTACATTGGGACTGACCTAAGCGTTGCATTACTTGGCGTATGAGTTACTAAAATCAGGCAATAAACAACGGGCCAATTACCTTAAATTTGTACAACACAATGCAGAAAACTCAGGGAACCTTCTGTTGCTAACTTTTTTTGATGAATAGAAGCATATTTTTTTAGATCCAACTGTAAACTTCACATTACAAACCATGCTGTTGTCCTCAAACGCTCAAGTTCAATGTCAAAAGTTCTACAGCCTATTGATTTTCCGGTCGATTGCCGTACCTACGAAGGTCACTGCAGTCGGCCCTAGTACTCGAATGACGTCATGAACGGTGACGTATTATCATGCCATCTCTTTCTACACCCGTCAAAATATGATAATAGCCTTTTTACACATCAACCAACTTATGTGTCCAGGCGGGAAAACACAGAACTAAATTAAATGTACCAAGATAGTCAAGTTATGGGGAGCGTTAAATAAAAATAGTTAGCGTGTGAGCGAAGCGCATGCTCTCGTATAATTGCCATAAAAACTTATCCTGTGGTTACACGGTCTTACTGCTAGGTACTTAAAAGTGCTAAATAAACAATAATACATCAACGGTCGGGAAGGGCCACCCTAAACTGCAATCGTACGTTTTATGCTCTCACGGTGATAACTCGTTGCGGTTCAGGTTGCATAACTCCTCCCTCCTCAAGAAAGAAATTATCAGGGTTGTTATAATTCTGATCATTTCGTCGACAGTTTAATAAATGGATTTTATATCTAAAACAAGAAAGTTACAAATCCTTAAGGTAGAATTACATATAGAATTACCGTACCTAAACTAATGTTCTTAGTGTTAACCGCACTATAATTTTCACTGTATTTCACTTGGCACATTTTCACTACTTGAGCTAACCCTTTTAGCTCATCTAGATTTATACCTTTCATATTCACTGCACTGACACTGTTGGTACGTTTTTCTTGCTTCACTTCTGGTAGGATAATGATTGGAGTTATTGGATAATTCAGATGTGTATAAGAAAATTGGTAATTTTGTAGATGTATGTGCCCAATGTTAATTTTAAAGGCATCGTACAGGGTTACTATGTATGTTCCTTGTAGAGACTCGTGGCTCATAACGTCATCATGGCATTTTTTACTTGCTATAATGTTATTCTTTGTATATAGAATCCAACTTCCAAGGCCAATTCGTTGTACTTTCAAATCTTCTATGTCAACTGTATGCTGCTCACATGCACTTGCATTGGAATGGAACTTCATCAACTGTTCTTCACATAATGGCTCTAGGTGGGTCAACACATCGTCATCGGTGCATAAGAATTTGTCATCCATTGCAATCTGCTTACATGCTCTCACGACTGGTAAGTAATCTGAGTCTTTCACCAAAAGGTTTCGTTTAAATCTGTGTTAATAATAGGTAAAGAGTAAAGTTTAAAATAACTATAAGTACTGTTTTTAATTAATGGAATCTCTATTATGACCGTGATCTGGTTTCGTTTAATAAAGGCTTTAACAGTTAAACAATCTTCAAATTTTACTAAATTATTCTCATTCACAGCATATAACAGATTTTCTGTCTTGGCTATAGTTTGTAACATGTATAATATTATAGTTCAGTGGAATTAACAATTGCTCGATGTAGTACAGATACCTTACTAAAGATTATGGCCGTTTCAATCTCAATTATATTAATTGTTCTAAAGTTTGTTAAAAACATATAAAAAATTCCTAAAATGTAAGTAGAGTAAATAGAATTTTCTTGTTTAGTGATTATTTTGTAACCAATCTCTCAATTCTTTTTAAACGTTCATCTAAAATTAATGTATTGTTATGTAAGATTTCTGTACTGTTAACAAAACCATCTAAAATTTTAGAAACCAAAGTTATTTTCTTATCTATTATTAATTGATTGCTTTTTAACTGAGAAATGAGGGAATCATATTGGATTGCGTCACTATGATCTAAATTACCTGTAACAATTTTAATCATAGACCCAAGGGGATCTATTAGTCTTAAATCTTTTAGCTGGTACTAGTTGCTGGAATTTTTCGATAGTTCTATCCTTCAGATAATCCGATTGAGTGCGAATGCCTAAGAACTCATGGCGGTAAGGTTTATTAACATCTACTAATTTACTGAATTCATTATATATTTTAATTAAACTTAACTCTAGATCGCTACCTAAACTATCTAAATTTAAAAGTTTCATAATTAACCACTTATCTACTTGTTTAAACGCCTGCCCTTGTTTCGCGGGAAGGATACCAGGGTTTTTCTCAACCTTTTGAAGTTGAAGGGCCCATGTTATTTGCGCTACTGCCAATAGCGGGAGAAATTCGTCGAAAATTTACGAGGTTTTCTTTCTTATTGGTATACTAAGAAAATCAAATGTTATGCCCTACTAGTATTCTTATAGGAAAGAAAATCGTCACAGTTTATAAGTATAAACCTAACACAGGTACAGTGGAACTCGCAATTGCCGCTTTTGTCAACAATAACCACTCAAATTAAACTTCAATAAGGTTGAAAGTGTTTGTCACTCAGACAAATATACCTTAAACTGAAAAACTAAATAGTTTATGATCACGACTCAACCAACTTCACGCTAGTTGCATCGTTACGATGGAAACCGCTGTGACGTGCCATGTGCTCGGGAGAAAGTATTTATCCATCCAGACCATAATTTTTTTGAAGTACTAGGATTTCATAAAACACTGAGAAGTTTTCAGCGATTGTGCAATCGAAGTCCGAACGTTCATCACAATGCACTCGACAATAATATAATATTGTTAAAATTAGGTTTCCCTCTAATAGCAGTCCCGCTATTTAACTGCTGCAATGAATGGTGTTACGAAAGTAACAGCACACATTGAAAACAAAACTATTCCATCCCATTGCAAAGCAAAGCCCTCTTCTCATTAAAAAAATACATGAACATTAATCACTAAGCAGATCTAGGCGGATTATCGATTATTATTTCTTACTTTCTTTCCCGAGTTTTCCAGATCTTTTTCTAACTTTTCTTTCCCATTAAACCTTATTCAGATTATAATACATTTAAAGTATCGAGCTTGCCCAACCTGGGAATCGAACCCAGGACAATACATTTAAAGTATCGGTCTAACCGTTCTCAAATGAAGGGGACGAGCAGCATTTAATCTTGATAGAAAACTGGAATGAACGGTTTGGCAGCGCATAAAATACAAACCAACAATAGTTTTCAGAACCACTTAAACAGGAGCTTCTATGATGCTGTTGTCCACGTGGACCAGGTACGACCTGCAACTCTCCCAAATGACAGTAGTTTTGCATTTTATCCGATGGAGGCGCTATTGCCGATGTATGTTTATGATGTATGAGGTGCTGGTGTTGTGAGTCATACTGCAGTTGCCTTCTCTTTCTATTTTGACGCAAGCGCATTTTGATCCAGATACGACGTAAACCTACTTATTCCAAATAACATTAGGTTGTTCGTATTTTGCGATTTCTCCACTAATTAGAAATTTATCCCTCAATGCAAAATTTATTGCTTTTTCTAAGTTTTTAATGTCTAGAATCCAAGTAGTTTCGCGCAAGGTTAAATATCAAGATTTGCGTAGAAATACGAAAGAAACTAGATAGATATTCACAGTAGTACAAACAATTGCACTCGATAACACACCAATGCTAATTATAATGATAATTTTGTAGACTATAATATTGTCTTTATCTTTCTGGAATTGAAAATTTCGAATGTTAGGAAAGCGTCGCCGCCGGCTAAAGATAAACAATATAGATATGTTATTTTTCACATCATTACCGTTATATTAGACAATCGGGTTCGCATAAGTGAAAGGAAGTAGTTTTGTTCTCGGGGTGAAGTTTATATGTTACCTAGTGAACAATATATTTTCTATGAAAAATAAAGTTGTTCCATCTTCATAAGCCCATAAAAAAATATTGGACATTTAAAAGTACCTATTATTTTCATCAATAATCTTTTGCTGATGGTATGTGTGCTAATGGTGTGCTATCGAAATAAACCTATGTAATGGGGGTAGAGTGAAACAATGTTATAGACGCCTAATGTGGAGCCTTGCGGTACATATGTTGCCATGGCAACAGTACGCTTGCCAGGAGCACTAACACTACACGAATCTTAAAGAGTTAGCTGCAAGCGCCCACGGCCTCACAACAGCAAACTACGAGCACTGGATCCCATGCTGCTTGAAGATGGGCTGGTGAGAGTACGTGGCAGGCTGGGCGCCTGCAGCGAGCTCAACTTTGGCGAGCGCCATCCTATCATCCTGGATGGGAAACATGCGCTCACGTGGCGCCTCTTGCTCAAGTACCACGTGGAGGCGCTGCACGCCAATCAAGAGACTTTGGTGAATAGAGTCCGCGAGAAGTACTGATTGACCAATCTGCGGTCAACAGTCAAGACCGTCACCGCAACCTGTCAACGGTGCCGCCTAGAGAGAGCCAAGTCGGTGACACCCAAGATGGGTGACCTTCCGGCGGCCAGACTGGAAATCACAAGAAGAGCCTTCGTACACTGTGGGGTCGATTACTTTGGCCCCATGGACGTGTGTCACTATCGGTCAGCGCAGAAAGAAGAGGTGGGGCGTTCTATTCACTTGCCTCACCACCCGCGCCATCCACCTGGAGATGGCAGCGTCGCTGAGTGCCAACTCAGCCATCCTTGCCTTGCGGCGCTTAATTGCGCGCCGCGGGCGACCATCTGACATATTATACTTCGACCGCGGCAAAAACTTTGTCGGGGCACACGCCGAGCTACGCGCAACTCTGCGTGACATGGACCACGACAAGCTAAGCAGTGAAGTGACTGGCCGCGGGATTGCCTGGCACTTTAACCCCCCGGCATCCCCACACATGAGCGGGTGCTGGGAACGATTGGTGCGCTCGAGAATGCGTTAAAGGCAACGCTACGAATGCGTGCCCTCCGCGAGGAGGTCCTCTACACCCTCCTTGCCGAGGCCGAGCTGATCGATAACAGCCGACCTCTCACGTACGTGAGCAGCGACCCCGAACCATCTCCTGCTGGGCACTGCCGCGGGAGATGCACCGTGCACGCGTCGGCATGCCGCCGACCTGGACTCCCGCCGCATGTGGCGACGGGTGAACGCGCTGGCTGACCTCGCCTGGCTGCGCGAGTACCTGGCGACGCTTCAACGACGTAACAAGTGGTCAACTGACGTTCCAAATGTGAAAGTGGGTGACGTGGTAATGATTAAGGACGATAGTAAACCACGAAACCAGTGGACCAAAGGGGTCATTAAAAGTGTCTATAAACATTTCAATTACAGTAGGCATTTCGATACATGTAATTGGAGATCACCTTTTAAGCAAGGAATTGCTTGTATTAGGAGATTCCGCACTTCCACTTGTCATTTTTATGCAATTGAAATGTAGACAATGTAAACAAAAAAAAAAGGGTAACTTAAAAATTATACAAACAGCTCTGAAAATTAATGAGCGTTATTTAGAAAAAGGCCAGATCGCGCGTGTACGTGTGGTATGTGTAACATGAGTGGGTGTGTGAGTGAGTGTGGGTGTGTGTGTGAAAGTGAGGTTGTGTGGTGTGTGAGATAATGAGCAATGCTTAGTTCACTATTTCCCAATTTGTATCCTGTCTGTTTATTTGTTTATTTGTCACGCTTTCATGCCTAGCCGAAGCGTAGGCATTTTTTTTTTGCTTTACGCGACGTGATACTAAGCGGACGTGTTTATTGTACCTAATTGCTAAAATGAAATATCTATAAACAATTACGACAAAATCTAAGGTATATTGATGCGCAAAGAAAAAAAAAACATGTCTATTAAAAGTATTTTTTCTCTTTTCAGGAAATGGTGAAAAACACAGTGAGTGTGATGCGACGGTACTATAGTAGAAAAGTGGTGGACGTACTTATCAAGGCCACCAGAAGTACTCTCGACGTGATCATCAAACAATTTACTTCTGCCAACAATTGAGGGAAAAGAATACTATACATTATTACTCCATTCTTATAGGTACATTTATTTTTCATCTACATCATTTGGGTAGAAATAAGTCGGACGGTTCTTCTCATGTGTACTGTGTGTGGCTAACAAGTTGGTCCAATAACTGAAGGCTGTGAAAACTCGGTCCATCGATTGAAAAACACCGGACATCAATAATAACAAAAAAATCGGTCCAGCGCAAATTAACCAGGTTAATAAATGGGTACTAACAATAATATAACTAGGTAATAACTCCTCTACGAAAAAGGTTAATCTTATATTCCGGAACTCCGGAACGGAAGTTAGCATACATCGCTACCACGATCGCGTATTTCCGTTGCCTGGTTTTAATTAACAAAAGAATTTCGAATGACAATACTACGGCAATCCATCCAGTGTTTAATTATGCCTGAACTTTGTGTTATCTTGCACACAACTTCTGTCATATTGTATTAGACAAAATAATCATGAAAAGCGCCTTTTTGGAGCGTCACTCCTTGAAAACTTTACAATTAATGACGTAATAAAACGGTAAACGGTGTCTGAAAACTATATTTATTGGTATTATGCAGTATTTCACAACACATGTTTTCCATATGATATGACGTACGTTTTTGTGATAATTCGTAAGATATCAGCTAAAAACGTCGTGAACTTGATTTCATCATGGGTGACTATGACTGAAATTGCGTGTTGAGAAATCAAAATGCAAAAACATGGATCCGATTTACAGCCTTACACTGGTGTACTTAGAGACGAGTTAAGCATCACTTTACGGCAGCAGTTGTAACGTTTTGGTTGCTGAAATATTCCGATTCAAGCTCGTAGCGTTTATAACTAGTATCTTGCAGCGAATGAAAGCTGACTGCAGGTGTTACGGAAGTTGACGCAAGCGCATTGAGGGATAAAGCACGTGGAGCAGCGGAGAGCGTACACCGCGTGGAAGTGAGGTTTAGTTACATTATTATGGTACTCGTACTTTGCGAATGTAGACAAGATTGAGAAAATAAACATGGTGTTTTAAGAATATAAGAATTATAAAGAATCGGTGACATGTTGCAAGAGCGAGCTAAGCGAGCTTCGGACTTGGGCTGAAACTTCACTTGCTCGAAAGGTTTTACATACAAATATACGGTATCAGGACACTTGCGCGAACCCATTTGCGCGGAAAGACATTTGCGCGCATGGACTTTTGCGCGAATGGACTTTTGCGCGAACGGACATTTGCGCGCATGGACACTTGCGCGAATGAACTTTTGCGCGACTTTTTTTTTAAGGCTAGGGACCTTACTGACGAAACGTAACATCACGCTTGTTATTACTAGAAGGGTGGGTAGTGTGACTGTCTAGACTACTACTCCGTCGTTTTGGTTGGTGTTTCTGTCTGTTTTATATGAATAAAAACCGTTCAGAGATGGTAAGTTGGCTGTCAGTTTTGACAGCCAACATTCTGTTAGTACGATAATGTCACAGCTGATATCAAGACTTTGCAATAACACTTCAAAACCGTCCATGTTTCGGTTTATGCTGCGAATATTTTGTGTAAGTAAGGTAAGCGTTTTGTCACCAAAACGAACAAGATGTTTACAGTCCTCAACATTACAGATTTTAGATTCAGACACAGTAAAACTATCTAGATCACTGATTAGCTGATTGCATATGATAATTACAAACTAAGAAGAAATACAAACAAGGGTTGAGCTACCTCTTTGTGTGCCTACTAAATAGAATATTCTGTGGCGCTCTTAGGCGCCCTCATAGTCAATTGAGTTAATGTATTATTATTCTTTTGTTCTACTTGATACTGACGTCAATGAAGTAATTAGAATAATAAACGGGTTAAAGGATATCTGTGCAACTGTGTAACCTGGACCGTTAAGATAACCCATCCGTTTCCAAACCTTGGAAAGAGTAGCTTTACCCATCCGTTTCCAAACCTTGGAATGAGTAACTTTACCCATCCGTTTCTAAACCTTGGAAAGAGTTAATTAACCCATCCGATTCTATACCTTGGAAACAGTTGCTTAACCCATCCGTTTCTAAACCTCGGCAACAGTTGCTTTACCTGGATCCGTGAGGCAACCCATCCGTTTTCAAACCTTGAATCAGCGACCCCGACTTGCTTAACTACTGTGACGGTTCCTAAATTACCCTAGGCTGATAAAATTTTCGTTTTTCCTAATTCATGGTAATATTAGTATGAAAGTCGGTTTCCCCGATGGGGAAAGGGACACGCCCCGCCATCCGCGCGCCCCTGTGAGGTTCGTCCCTGACTGGTTTTCTCTCCACCGACAAGAAAAATGAATCCCTTAACATGAAGAAGTCCAATGCCTCGTATCATCATAAGAACGAGGAAAGGATTGAAAGATATAGTAAATCAGACTAGGGAATTCATAGTTATTGAAATATATTGAAAGTGGTTTCAAAAGTGTAAAACATAACTGGGGAAGCCAAGTATATTTATATTGCAACCAATATAGTTCTCGTAAGTAACCCTTACGCTAACGTAATAGGTAATAGGTCAATCGTGACTCACACGATACCTTGCATCTACACCTGGAGCACTCAAAGCTACACTTCCATAAGTGACGTAAGCGGCTTTTCAGCGGCAATGCGTCGACATCATGCTCCTAGTGAACACTGTCCCTAGCAGCTCTTTCGAACTGGTGTACGTGACAAGGCGGCTTTTCAGCGGCAGAAAGTCAATCATCATGCTAATCAATAGACATGGTCCCTAACAGTCCTTAGACTGGTTATAAAATAGATGTGGTATCAAACCATTCCAATCCCTCCCCATGGAAAGTGCACTTTTCGTAAAACTATCGTATATGTAAGACATGTGTTCATGTCAGCCTGACCGAATCATTTGTATAAGATACAGCATAGATTATTCTGGAATCGCTATATGGTTGGTCATAATAAGGTTGAGAATCAAAACTCAAAAGCAATGGCTGGATTGTTAGTTAGAGCTAATGAATACATAATTCAAGAATTACCAGATATTAGAGTTGATAATCAGAACTCAAGAATCATTTTTCAATAGAGTTGGAGATCAACTCTATTGAAACCCTATAGACAGCCCCAAAAGCGCCCACCCTTCACCACTTCCTAGTGTTGGAGCTGGGGAGAAGAAGTGGCGCAACAAACTCCCCAGCAACACGTTTCTGTCTGATTAGTTTTAAGAACTTTGATAAAACCATCAGCCTAGGATAATTATTGTAATAAAGGACTCACCCAGCCGCTCACCAACAAACACACACACATACTAGATTTGTCTAAACAAGGCTTTTAATCCAGCTATATTTAACTTATTCAATCACTATCGCACTATTGCGATAACCCACTTGGACATAGGCATCGCTATCTGCCGAGTCACCTAACTTAACTTCATTATCTTATTTCGTCCGGACCCTATAGCGGTGTAAGACCGACTGCCTCAAGCTCCCTTTCTTCATCTCCAAACCTCTAAAAATACCACGCTTGCCTAACGCCCTTTTTTTGCCATTGTTTTAAAGGTTCACTTCGGTCCAGCCCATAACGTGGTACCCAGATGTGCACTAATATTGAAGAATGCACTTACAAACCGAATATTTTTTTATCGTTTCTTAGGAATTTGTGGAAATATTAGTTTTGACCTGTCAGCCCGGCATTCATCCCTAACTCGCTTCCCATTAAATAGAGAATTTATGCGCTTACGAGTGGCTAATATTATTTTACAATTCTAAGAAGGGACGGAACGTTTTGTTATTAATTACAGTAACTTGTCAGGCTGTCAAGCCATAAAATAAAGGTTTAATATGCTTGTAAGTGTCCCGATACCGTGTGATGATGTTGAAATAAATATGGACTAAGATATTCGCTTAATAATTAGGAATACGTGACAGACAGTCACATTCCCCCCTCTGAAAATCAGACGCGTGACGCAGTACAGCGGATGAGCTTTCACAATAGGATAATCTGTGCCTTTCCATGACATTACTAGAGAGTTTGAATGTTCATATATTTGTTATGTTCACCCAATAAGAACATTATAACCGTTCTAACTGGACCATTAATCGAATAAGATGCATCATCTGCTTATAATTTTGCTTAGTTTCGCAGAAGTATCTTCAATCGTTATATAATTGCTCTATTTGAACTTATTCTCCTTCAAAATATTTTTGTCATTTACAATGTTTCAGGTAATTTCAGAAGACCTGTGCATGCTTATAATTTTAGTTTTACATACCAGAGTCTCTTCTAAGAATATATGTGCTAGCGAGCGATGCTACCTACGCTGCTCCATCGTTCTTAACTCAGCCTACCGCAGCTGCCGCTGGACAGAGGCCTTTCCCATTGCACCTCAACGCTGAGTTAGCTGCTCGCAGCTGTATCCAGGAATAGCTGAAATAGTCGGCACACAGACATATTAGACTTTATTCAATTAGTCGCCCCCCTCCGAGTCGAAGAGGAGAGAGCAGTTCTGAAATCCAACTATAGTTGGAAAGCTGTATTAGAAAATGAATGTTATGTAATTTGAGATAACACTCACTTGTACATTTATATATAGAATAAGAGCTTATCCAACAGTAAAATCACAAAGTATCTTGTGAACCTTCATTGAGCAAATATAATCTTGACCTCGGTCTTTACTTTGAAATGTAGACACCCTAGACTATCCAAACAATTATTAGCTTATTAGGACAAGGGTTAATAACTTTCTCACTTGTAAATTAAAGTATTGGTAAGAATTTTAACCTTACGTTCCAATATTGGAACTGATTAGGTAGATTTATATAGCTCAAAACAATATATAATTATTGTTGAGTCAACAAAGTCGTTCCACGTGACTACGGGAAACAATAAATAGCGTTCAATAAAAGTGGAACTTAGCTTCGTTACTGTAACTACGTTACGGCTGCCGCAGAAGTCAGCCCATATCAGCTGAGTCTGATGGAACTTTGATCCAAGCACCACGCACAACCCAAAGGTTTAGGCAAAGTGTAGAGACAGCCAAGCGAAGTTTGAAATATCCTGGAATTCGAAATAAGGCCACACGAGTATCTATGCAATTATTTGACACACGCTACTACAGCGTCGGGAATGTTCAGGTTAACTTCCAATGATAATAGTTTAATGAAGCTCTTAGTTAACTAATCGACTAAGATCTAAGTACTAATAATATAAAGTTTACTCATAGTTGAGGGCGTGTCTTATTTCTATGTTCACTCTCTCACGCACTCATACTCGTACAAATAAAAACCGTGCAATTGCAAACATATGTCAAAATCTTGCTGTGTACTATCTAACACGAAACTTTCATCTATAGGGAATCGAACCCATCATTTAAGGTGCACTGAAACACAAGCAACCATCTTACAAACTGTTATTCACTAAAAAGTACCTATAACGAGCGGGAATCGAACCCACTTTAACTAGTATCGGAACCAAAGCCTTTTAAACCAATAGAACGTGTAGTAATCGAACCCAAAAACCGTGACAAAGGAATCTAATTACTTATCAACTATTGCGTCAGACGGGAATCGAACCCAAAATCCATGATAATGGAATGGAAATATATCAACTGATAAATCATGCGGGATTTGAACCCGCTACCAGTGGTTGAAGAATTCATTCACGATAACCAAACCATTATCTAATTCAAAATAATTATGTTATTTTAGCCGTTGTAACTAGCCATCTCTCACAATTCCTAGAGCCATATAATTACGTTGTGTTGTTATTGTAGTAACCCATAAATTGTCCTTTCTCGTTGCACTGAAGTGAATCAGTACATTTAATGACGAGAATCCTGGTCACGGCACCACATGTGACGGTTCCTAAATTACCCTAGGCTGATAAAATTTTCGTTTTTCCTAATTCATGGTAATATTAGTATGAAAGTCGGTTTCCCCGATGGGGAAAGGGACACGCCCCGCCATCCGCGCGCCCCTGTGAGGTTCGTCCCTGACTGGTTTTCTCTCCACCGACAAGAAAAATGAATCCCTTAACATGAAGAAGTCCAATGCCTCGTATCATCATAAGAACGAGGAAAGGATTGAAAGATATAGTAAATCAGACTAGGGAATTCATAGTTATTGAAATATATTGAAAGTGGTTTCAAAAGTGTAAAACATAACTGGGGAAGCCAAGTATATTTATATTGCAACCAATATAGTTCTCGTAAGTAACCCTTACGCTAACGTAATAGGTAATAGGTCAATCGTGACTCACACGATACCTTGCATCTACACCTGGAGCACTCAAAGCTACACTTCCATAAGTGACGTAAGCGGCTTTTCAGCGGCAATGCGTCGACATCATGCTCCTAGTGAACACTGTCCCTAGCAGCTCTTTCGAACTGGTGTACGTGACAAGGCGGCTTTTCAGCGGCAGAAAGTCAATCATCATGCTAATCAATAGACATGGTCCCTAACAGTCCTTAGACTGGTTATAAAATAGATGTGGTATCAAACCATTCCAATCCCTCCCCATGGAAAGTGCACTTTTCGTACAACTATCGTATATGCAAGACATGTGTTCATGTCAGCCTGACCGAATCATTTGTATAAGATACAGCATAGATTATTCTGGAATCGCTATATGGTTGGTCATAATAAGGTTGAGAATCAAAACTCAAAAGCAATGGCTGGATTGTTAGTTAGAGCTAATGAATACATAATTCAAGAATTACCAGATATTAGAGTTGATAATCAGAACTCAAGAATCATTTTTCAATAGAGTTGGAGATCAACTCTATTGAAACCCTATAGACAGCCCCAAAAGCGCCCACCCTTCACCACTTCCTAGTGTTGGAGCTGGGGAGAAGAAGTGGCGCAACAAACTCCCCAGCAACACGTTTCTGTCTGATTAGTTTTAAGAACTTTGATAAAACCATCAGCCTAGGATAATTATTGTAATAAAGGACTCACCCAGCCGCTCACCAACAAACACACACACATACTAGATTTGTCTAAACAAGGCTTTTAATCCAGCTATATTTAACTTATTCAATCACTATCGCACTATTGCGATAACCCACTTGGACATAGGCATCGCTATCTGCCGAGTCACCTAACTTAACTTCATTATCTTATTTCGTCCGGACCCTATAGCGGTGTAAGACCGACTGCCTCAAGCTCCCTTTCTTCATCTCCAAACCTCTAAAAATACCACGCTTGCCTAACGCCCTTTTTTTGCCATTGTTTTAAAGGTTCACTTCGGTCCAGCCCATAACGTGGTACCCAGATGTGCACTAATATTGAAGAATGCACTTACAAACCGAATATTTTTTTATCGTTTCTTAGGAATTTGTGGAAATATTAGTTTTGACCTGTCAGCCCGGCATTCATCCCTAACTCGCTTCCCATTAAATAGAGAATTTATGCGCTTACGAGTGGCTAATATTATTTTACAATTCTAAGAAGGGACGGAACGTTTTGTTATTAATTACAGTAACTTGTCAGGCTGTCAAGCCATAAAATAAAGGTTTAATATGCTTGTAAGTGTCCCGATACCGTGTGATGATGTTGAAATAAATATGGACTAAGATATTCGCTTAATAATTAGGAATACGTGACAGACAGTCACACTACCCACCCTTCTAGTAATAACAAGCGTGATGTTACGTTTTGTCAGTAAGGTCCCTAGCCTTAAAAAAAAAGTCGCGCAAAAGTTCATTCGCGCAAGTGTCCATGCGCGCAAATGTCCGTTCGCGCAAAAGTCCATTCGCGCAAAAGTCCATGCGCGCAAATGTCTTTCCGCGCAAATGGGTTCGCGCAAGTGTCCTGATACCGTATATTTGTATGTAAAACCTTTCGAGCAAGTGAAGTTTCAGCCCAAGTCCGAAGCTCGCTTAGCTCGCTCTTGCAACATGTCACCGATTCTTTATAATTCTTATATTCTTAAAACACCATGTTTATTTTCTCAATCTTGTCTACATTCGCAAAGTACGAGTACCATAATAATGTAACTAAACCTCACTTCCACGCGGTGTACGCTCTCCGCTGCTCCACGTGCTTTATCCCTCAACGCGCTTGCGTCAACTTCCGTAACACCTGCAGTCAGCTTTCATTCGCTGCAAGATACTAGTTATAAACGCTACGAGCTTGAATCGGAATATTTCAGCAACCAAAACGTTACAACTGCTGCCGTAAAGTGATGCTTAACTCGTCTCTAAGTACACCAGTGTAAGGCTGTAAATCGGATCCATGTTTTTGCATTTTGATTTCTCAACACGCAATTTCAGTCATAGTCACCCATGATGAAATCAAGTTCACGACGTTTTTAGCTGATATCTTACGAATTATCACAGAAACGTACGTCATATCATATGGAAAACATGTGTTGTGAAATACTGCATAATACCAATAAATATAGTTTTCAGACACCGTTTACCGTTTTATTACGTCATTAATTGTAAAGTTTTCAAGGAGTGACGCTCCAAAAAGGCGCTTTTCATGATTATTTTGTCTAATAAAATATGACAGAAGTTGTGTGCAAGATAACACAAAGTTCAGGCATAATTAAACACTGGATGGATTGCCGTAGTATTGTCATTCGAAATTCTTTTGTTAATTAAAACCAGGCAACGGAAATACGCGATCGTGGTAGCGATGTATGCTAACTTCCGTTCCGGAGTTCCGGAATATAAGATTAACCTTTTTCGTAGAGGAGTTATTACCTAGTTATATTATTGTTATTACCCAGTTATTAACCTAGTTAATTTGCCCTAGACCGATTTTTTTTGTTATTTTTGATGTCCGGTGTTATTCAATTGATGGACTGAGTTTTCACAGCCTTCAGTTATTGGACCAACTTGTTAGCCACACACAGTACACATGAGAAGAACCGTCCGACTTATTTCTACCCGAATGATGTGGATGAAAAATAAATGTACCTGTAAGAATGGAGTAATAATGTATAGTATTCTTTTTCCTCAATTGTTGGCAGAAGTAAATTGTTTGATGATCACGTCGAGAGTACTTCTGGTGACCTTGATAAGTACGTCCACCACTTTTCTACTATAGTACCGTCGCATCACACTCACTGTGTTTTTCACCATTTCCTGAAAAGAGAAAAAATACTTTTAATAGACATGTTTTTTTTTTCATTGCGCATCAATACACCAAACTAAGCATCAACACGCTTGTAATTCCCAAAGAGCTTGGCAGGAGCTTATAGTTTGTAGGTAGTTACACACCCATATTTCACGAGTCCTGTTATTAAAAGTCCCATGTAGGTAATAGCGAACGAGCTTATGTTTCATGGTCATATTCGGAGCCCATGTTATTCCGTATCATTCCTCACACAATCCACCCATGGTTTCCTTGAAAATTTTATAGAACGGTTTTAAACTTTTTTTCGAAGTGATCAAACTTCCAAAAAAGTAGCATATCGTAAATATTATTAGCATAAATTTTTCACGAATTATTATTCGAACTTTAAATGTCTTAGTATGTTTAAAAGGTTTAAGCGGTCTTGTCAGCTGACTAGGTTAACTTCATGCCGATGCATTATTGCCGTGAAAACTGCATTTGCGTGCCATGTGCTTGGGAGACAGTATTGATCCAGTCGGACCGTAAAAGACTGCAGCACTAGGTTCTCATGAAATAAACGGAGGGTTCCAGGAATGTTGATTTCCGAAGTTGGTGACACCACGAGGTTGCACATGCTTGCTATAAATTGAACAAAGGACAAAAAACAGAAGAACAATTCTGTAGAACAATTTTGTTAGAGATCTTTTACGTTTTAATGGAAAGTAACAATGATTTTTCATACATTTTGGCTATTGTTCAAGCAGAAGACAAAGTATACGGTTTCCAAATAAGTGCTTCGGTTTTCATATCATTTTTTTTAGTTTCTCGATAAGGATCGATTTCTTGGTGATGCTTCTACATTTGGGATTAGCTTGCACTAAACGTTTCTTGATAGTACCTTGAGACATATCGGATAGATTAATCGTGATTACTGTGTACTATGAGCTAGCTGCCTACTAGTAGTGCCTGCATCTGGTGACATTTCAGCAGATAGCAGTCAGCAACATAAAACGTTCCGATTTGTAGCTAGCTGGCTAATTTAAGAACTTCAGGCAATAGATAAAAATAATCTGCAACAAGAAAACAACCCCTCGATATTTCATACAATTTAAGGCCTTTCATGAAGATGTGAATACATTAACATACCACAAGAGCGATCCTATCTGTACTCTTTAGTACGGCGCCTGTACATCAAACCACGATATGTACCTATAGTACCTACAATGCGGTCATAGCATTTTAGACTCCTCAAAACTTTTGTGGTCCTGGTATCCCTTTCACATCCGCGTGGGCGTTGGGAGGGCATTCGGCATCGTTGTGCAAGGGTTACTCCAGTTTGGGCGTTGTCTTGCTTTTGATTGGCTATGAAGGTAAGCGGGCATTTCTCATCCAACTAGACTTGTAAGTTCAAAGTTTATACTTTTTAAGAACGTTAAGCCTTTTTTTAAATTATACTGAAATTTTTCTTAAGTCTCAAATTAACCTCATGCTTTCGTAGAAGAAAATAAATTGTGTCGCCATGAATCACAATAACATAAAGGGGCTAATGTCTAAATAGTCTATGCTCAATATCCTCCTTATATGGAAACAGAGGTGCTTCCAGAATGTTCTTCAAACAAAACTCTTCGTTTCCCTAGTCGAAGTTGTATTTGGTGACCTCCATAATCCTTTGCCAATGCGCTATTGCCAAAGGATCGTTTTTTTGGCCATCAGCTCCAAGAGTGGACACATGGTGTTGAAATTATCTAAGATTTTATCAGCGCGAAGAAAGCAGGCCATTCTTGGAGCCTACAAAAGAAGGGTGATTTTTGTTGGTAGCTATGAATTATCTAACAAACTTAGACATCAATGACATAAACCGAACAGTCAAATTTTATTCTAATTAAAATTACTTACGTGAAGTATGTATATCATAATTCATAATAACTGCTGACTCTGCCTATGACATGGAATAGTAGTTTATCGCCTATTATAAGTTGCTCCGAGAAAATATTAGTTACTGCTGCATCCGGTTAGGCTTTTAGCCAACCCCAACATAGTTTGGGAACGGTAAGGCTGATGATGATGGATGTGAGTTTTAATTTTATTGAAAAAAAAAAGATCATTGCTGACGACTCAACGACGATGATACAACCAAGTTGTATGTCTAACAACAGCATAATCGGCTTTTTAAGTTCCAATTACTGGGACACAGGCATTGTCTAGGTTAAATCCCGTGACCTCCGATGCGTAAGTCGGGGCCGTTAACCATTACTTCTTGATAGGAATAACTGATTGAAAATGTATGTAGGAAGGATGTTTATTTATATTAAAAATGTATTGTAGTGTTAGTGCACTACTCTTTACATTACTCTTCATTGATCAATGAAACGCTTATTAGTACAAACCAAGTTTTTTTCAGCTATGCAGCCCTGGTAGATTAGTATAACAGTAATATTGTGGAAAGCTACAATGCGCATCATTAATTCAGTTCTATTTTTATTTATGAGTTCAGACCGAGTCATTTCTCGCGTAAAATATATTGTAGTTATGGAGATTTTTTTCCCCACTACTCAATAAATACTTCTTACAACCGAACAGTACTTATTCAACGGAACTAATTTTGTAATTTTCTATTTTCCAGTCATACAATATAATGCGCTTCAACCTGGAGATCAAGCCGCACTGCATTAAGACAATCTGCATGAAATCCCTCAGTAAGTGAATATCTTCACAAGAAAACCAAAAAGTGAGTGTGTGCATATTTGTTACTTTTAATGAATAAGCACTATGCCTACCCCAGTGAAATTACATTAAAACACGAATTATTGATTCCTCTACGAGTATTAGTGCTGTTTAACATTATTTACGTGCGTTATTGCTAGGCTACGTCACCAATGGTGCGCGCATAGAGCAGGATACCACAATTAAGCAGCTAATTATAATCAACTCTACAAATTATCTTCTTAACAAATAAGATAGGTAGTATACAATATGATGATCGCATTATGAAGATCAAACTTTATTTTAAAACACGAACATGCTGTTTTCTTTGAGGGTTCAAATGACTTAATTTATAGCTTGCCGATCGATTAACCTAATTCTGATTGGTCGGTGACATCATGGTACGATACAAGGTTCACAGAAGCTTTCGTGCTCATGTCGTCCTATGACAGCGAAAGTAAACCTGTTTTTTTTAAATATTTCTGCTCCAAATATCTCTATTTGGCACAGAAAAAGTAATAAAAACAGGTTTGTTTGAGATTGACTACTCGTTTTTGTGGGTTGTGTTGGTCATCGATGCTTAAGTATTTGTCCTAGGCATTCTACGGTTTTCATACAAACAGTTACAGATGACAATAAAATAGTCACAGGTATGTAAAATGTTGGTCAAATTCGCCTTGACTGAAAGTTCTAAAAGTCGATAGCAGATATTTTTTTGGCATACATTTTCAAATTTGTACTAAAACGCATGATGATGATGATATTTATCCTTAGACTTCAGAATAATATTGAAATCATGAATTCGAGCTTATTATTATGTCTGATATTTATTATAACTCACCACGTGTTGGGTCGTACGTGGATTAACTGCGCTTGCGTGGGAAATACTACGTCAGTTAAAATACTATATTCAATACAAGGATATCATAAAGCAGTAGAGCTTGATTTGTTTCATCATGAATGATCTAAATGTGACAAGATGGGTGGGTGGTCCACGTGGAGTGCTACCTAATGCGCTTGCGTG
The DNA here is from genome assembly GCA_964057025.1 of Standfussiana lucernea. Classification (NCBI taxonomy): domain Eukaryota; kingdom Metazoa; phylum Arthropoda; class Insecta; order Lepidoptera; family Noctuidae; genus Standfussiana; species Standfussiana lucernea. The sequence continues at coordinate 21,454,834 of OZ059784.1, forward strand.
AAAAATACTACGTTAGTTAAATACTATATTCAATACTAGGAGATCATAAAGCATAAGAGTTTAATTTGTTTGATCATGAATGGTCAAAAAGCGACAAATATTGCAGTCACACTAAATAATAACTTAACTAACTTTCGTAAATGGGTGGTTAACACCACTAAACTAGGAATAGCCGAATCACTGTAGACAAAAAACATAAAAGATATTGGACAAACCAAAGCGGTTAATCTCTAATTATTTCAATGAGATCGCCTAGTTTTAAAGTCAAGGTCATTGTCAGTCAACTCCTGACCCCTGCATTCATCACTGGTGCGATGGTAGGTCCCAACAAAGCAGCAAACAGATATCTACCAGGAATACATAACCCATGAGCAAGTGAACATCTGACACACTGACTCACGTTCAACGATTTTAAAATATTTTATTTTTAACCGACTTCAAAAACAGGAGGAGGTTCTCAATTCGGTTGTATTTTATTTTGTACCTCATATCTTCGTCATTTATGAACCGATTTGAAAAATTCTTCTTTTATCTGAATGGATCTACTTCCCGATTGGTCCCATAGAAATTTAATCAAAATCGGTTCAGCAGTTTGGTTTTGAAATCAAAATAACTGGAAAAAATATATATGTATCCAAGTAAAAGAAATTGCGAAATTTATACTTGACAAGGATTTGTGTGTGATACGATAACTAATAAAAAGGGTAAAATAAAAACTTTTTTGCAAAAAACCGACTTCCTCCTTTTTTTGGAAGTCAGTTTTTTTTTGCAAAAAAGTTTTTTTTGAATGGTGACTGTTATGAGTAAATGTGTCAGTGAAAATAATAATATAATAATAATTATTTATTTATTTGTACACATAATGAAAAAGAAACCTTACATAACACACAGTGAATATAGATGTACAGTAAGACATTAAAATGCGAAATAAAGATTAAGGCTAATGGTCAATATTTTATAACATTGGAAATGTATAGTTTCATCCAAAGCATATTTAATGGTATTTTTAAAAGGCACGTGAGACCAGACTATAATTTTCTTGTGATTGGATCTTATTTATGGCAGCCGGCTTCTTAGGGAGCCGGCTGCCATAATCACAATCCATCTCTTGCACATAACTTTTCTTCGATTTGGTCTTTTTTTCTTTAATATGGTCTCATGTATTTATTCCTCCATCTTGTCACTATTCCAAACATCTAACTTAACATCTAACTCAACATTATCATCTCCAAAATTCATTCAGTATAAAAATCGATAATTTCTCATTTAAACGACGTCATTTTGCAACATGTTAACCATAAAATCCTTCTATTTCGAAGGGAAATTGAATAGGCCCTGTGGCGCAACGGATAACACGTCTGACTACGACTCCAGGTTCAAATCCTGGCAGGGTCGCATGTATGTAACTTTTTTCATGAATTTTACAATAAGATTTGTAGCAAGTTACTTTTTTGCAGTTTTTTTATATATTTTTGGAAACTAAGCTAGCACTTGGCGTATTTACTACTTTTTGACTGTCAAAATTTACAAGAGACAGTCCCCCAAAACGCCCGGCCACTTCTCGGGTTTTAGCTGGGAAGAAGAGGTGGCTAAGAAAAGTCCCCACCATTAAATTAAATATTCATGCGACACAACTATTGCAGAATACTACATAACGGGATCAGAAGGACAATTTGCAAGGTAATAATATAATATTTTTAAATTATTCTGTAAATACGAACAAATTCCAATAAAAACTAAATCTTTATACAACGCTCGCCCAGCCAGAGCATTTGTTGCCATGGAAACGCAACGCGTGCATATTACTAGCGCAACAAAGATCAGAAGGAGTTATCATGCACAATGTGGAACCTAACCAAACTTATGTACTTGTATGCATAGCCGCGTCTGGAAGTCAGCTTATAAGTACTTAACAAAAACATTTGTTAAACTTATCGCTGAACAAGGTCTTGAAATAACACCATGATTGCATATATCAAACAATTATCCTCGACGTCTCCTTCTGAAGATTATAGTCTACTAGCGTAAAGTAGCTTGGCGGTCCTGGATCAACTATTAGTGGTTCATGTTTTGTTGGTGCTCTTAACACGCATACACTATCCAAAACATGGTAGCAGAAGGGCCGCGAAGTTTGGTCGTTTTAGGTTATTTGCACAATACCTGTACTGTGCAAAGTGAAGAGGTTATTGAAATTCAGAAATCTTAATTTGGATTTAATGACAGGAAAATAATTATGAGTGTGCTAAAGTTTTCCAATAATTTAGTAAACAATTAGCCAGTTATAATGGTTCCTGACTAGCGTAGTTCGTTATTCCTAAAGGAGATGTTTCAGAAATGTATGGAGCCTGGGCTAGGTCTATGTACACCATATGTAAAAATAGCTTTTTAATACATAAACCGTTTTTAATTGTTAATTTTCTTTAATTTCACTTCGTTTGATTGTGCTTTTAAATTAACTTTGTCAATGATAACAACACTCGACAAAAAATCTAACATGGTGGATCTGACAGTAGTATTTTTGACAATGACATTTGATTGACGTTTACGTAACGTGTTAGAAACTAGCTAATTATAGATTGAAGAAAACAATTTTTGAATTCTAAAATCTTGGGTTTCGATAAAAATAATAGTACCTGCAGGATATTTTACTCGATTCCGGCAGCACCTCTTATATCACCCATCTTATATCTCAATGTCAAGAAACAAAACGCAGGCTTGGACGTTATTTGTTTATCAAGTCTTGTTGCTTCATTCTTTGGTGCCTATTCAAAATTCTCTGCACTTCAATAATCCATTGGAGAGCACTGACATGTGCAGTACCTAACTATCGTTATAGTAGTTAACATTACACAGTAATAGCTGGAAAGAAATCAACTATTTTAGTCTAGCAGCAGCTATGTTGGGAACATTATAAGCTGATAATTCTGCTATTGCTGGGACATAGACATCCTTTCTGTGAGGGATTCCACACCCAATCCAACTCAGTACTTACAATTTATGAAGCAAGTTCTATGTTATTTCATTTCTATTATTAGTGACATTAAGAGGATGAGAAATCAATAATTATGAGGGGTATACATATAAATAAAACAACATGTTGAGACTTATGATTTATTCATTTTCCACATTCACATCATCCCTTATTAATATTCCATCCAGGAATGACGCTGGTGCTTCTATGTTGTCTTGGTGCCGGGCCCAATCCAAATACTAGATGATGATCATTATGTGAGCACAGCAACCCATTGTCCGTCGTCCAGAGATGCAGCTACAATAATAACTAATTATTTTATCATCCCAACCTGATCCTTCCGACGATACGACGAAATCCAAATCACAGGCGAATCAAGAACCATATAACAAAGCCGGGGTCAACAGAGAAGCGATCAATCCAAGTCCGTAGTAGTAATCTGGGACGCAAAACTAAAACAATCACTAAAAACTCAGAAACGCAGCCAACTCAAGCTCAAAGCAAAGAAAAACTTGGTCGCTCGGGTGCATAGAAACGTCAAAGTCGTCAAAAGTCATGTCAAACACAACTGTCATGGCTGCCTTATAAACAGGGTTAACTTATTAAAAACTTTCCTACTTATCATTTTTAACAGCTAAACCCGTCTTCAAATTATTTTTATAGTATTTTTGTGAAACTCCCCTATTTTTTCCCTATTTATTGATATGGTGTACATAGACCTAGCCCAGAATGGAACATCTCCTTTACCGAGCGTTATATTTTGAACACGCTATTGAAGCGTAGGTATTTCAGTTGTTTTTTTGCATATCACCTGCTATGTGCAAGAAATAAGATACGAAAAAAATATTGCGTCACAAACCTTTTAGGTTTAGCTGTACAATCCAATGAATGAATGAATGTAAGTTTTGCAGTTAGTTACCCTTCTATTGCTATTGCATTTCCTCTTTAAATTTTCATATAAGCCTGTCGCACAAGTGCATACAGATGAACGTTACTATCCCGTATCCTGGTGTGCGTACACGTCCAGAGATATAAGGGGGACCCACGTCCTGACAATCATGGTAACCTGGTGTAACAAATCTATTTATAGATTTTACTTGCTTTAGATACCATGAATGGGACTACTTTTATAAATCGCAAAGAAAACGAACTAGACTACGCATGAACCAGTTGTAGTAAGAAACAGAAAAATTCAATTTGGTTTTTAGTTGCAAAATATTTTAATTAAGTTTGAAAAAACGGGATTTATTGGTAAGATTAGCGACCCAACATGTACCGCTTTGCACGGCGCCATCAATCGGGTCCAAAATCATCATATTTTTCAAGCTGGAACTTACCATATCTAACTACCGCCATTTTATTTATTTTCAAAATAGCGGTCACGCATTATACCTGCATAAATCAATACCTGGTATACCAACAACTGAAAAAATCTAAAAAACGTCACGTTTTTGAGAAATACGTAATCGCAGTTGTACTTATGGCGAAGATTGTTATTTTGAATAGCTTACAGCCAGCATGATCTGAATTCGAGTCACCTACAATTTATGTGCTCCTAGTAGCGTGAGAAAGTTCAAAGGCTTTGGAGATCTTTTCAAAGATCCAGCCAGCTCTTGGGCTACTACTATTGAAGAACATTTATGTTTACTTGTAGATTTTTAAGTTGTTTTTGTTTTTCGTAGCCAAAAGGCAAAAATCAAAACTCATTATGATTCGTCCTGTCCGTCTGTCTATGCTTCCGTTTATCACAGCCATTTAACTCCGAGACTGTTGGCGATTAACGACACAAGATTAATTATTCTACAAGTTGTTAGTATGGCAACTCTGCAACTAAGTACCAAAGGATTACCTTTATAAAAGCACTACCTGTGGCCCGCTGTTTATCCATTTCTCTTTTTGCTCGGCTACTAAGTTTCTTAGCGTAATGTTAAAAAACCTATTATAAGTCTGTCAAATACTAAAAAAAAAACAAATTCAGTGATTAGCGCGTACAAAACCTTTGCAACGAGACATTCGTAAAATAAAAATAATAATAAAGAATCTTTGCGGCTACACTGCAGCTACGGCGTAGCGATACCGCGTAGTACACGCTACGGCTCTCATAACATTGTAACCCGTGGTCATAGTTAAGGGGTTTGCCCGCAAAATTCAAATGTAAACATAATAATGATTCGCGACCGTAATGCGTATGTATTTACAGAATTAAAATCATCAATACAACAACATCATTTAATACCATTGAATGACTTTTTTGATGGAATAGTCATTTGTTGCGTAGGCATAATGTTATGTTTTAAATAGAATTAACATTACGGTACTCATGATCATAATGTAGATATTATCGAACAGTTCCTAGAAACGACTGGACAGTGAGCCAAGACACACGCATCCCGTGGTTTGCGATAAGGTATTTTCAGTACCAGAATATCAAATTAAAAAAAATTTATGAGCATAAGAAAATGAAAATTTTTGAGCTTCATTGCCCAACTGATCAAATTCTATCAGCTAGAGCAGACCCATCGCGAGGTTCCCAACGTATTCTCAGTACCAGGATATCATACGATGGTAGGAGGTGTAGAGGTGCATTGTTAACCACAGGCGCGCCAGCCACGTGTTGTGGTACAGTTGGTACAAACTCCAAACTTGTAGCGACATCTACACGGTAACATGCTGCACCTCTTAGTTAGCCAGCTAGCTGCAAATTGGAACTTTTAATTCTGCGGGATAAGTAACTTTCCATAACTTTTGCGACTTTTGGTATAAATTGTTGTAATGTGTTATTGCCCATTAACACTAATTTACTTTGATGCACTTTTTAATTTGTCTTGGCGCCACGACCAGGAGTGACAGCTAGTATTAGGAAAAAAAAACTAGGTGGTGGATTCGTATCTTAACAAAATCGTCAAACATAAAGAGCCAAAAGAGATGATATCTGAATCCTAGTTCAAGTTTTAAAAATAATACAAAACTAAAATAGAAACCCGGAAAAAATTAAACGTTGTAGTTTTTTCTCAAGCATTTCCTTAAATTGAAGACCTGACCTAACTCGGCGTTGCTTTACTTTTCACGGACGCGTAAAAAGGGCAATCGTAATAACGGGCTAATTTAAGACCAAACTTTTAATATTACAATTTATTATGAAAATTAGGAATTATTACTGTTGAGTAAACTTTCTATTTATTCTAACACTTTAACATTAAGGGTATACTTACTTTCAATTATAAACAAATTTAATTCGGTAAGCCTATTTCTTTACACCCATCTGAGAAGTAGGTTACGAACAGTGTTTATAATACGAGTACGTAGCGTCCTCGAACGCTCAAATTCAAGGCTAAAGTTCACTGATTTATTGATTTCCCGCTCGACTCCCGTACCTACAAGGGCAGTGCCCTAGTATCGACTATGAAAATAGAATTCCAATGACGTCATGAGCGTGAATCAAAAAATTAGAGGGTGGAACTTACTCTAGCATGCCATCTCTTTCTACACGCGTCGAAATATGATAGAAGTGTTGGTCGAATTTGGTAATGTTCATAGTATTACATGATTTTGTTCATTAATTATTGTCATCAAACATCACATCTGTTTTAAAAAGTTTACTCTTGACCTCAAGGTGGGTCAAGAACGCTTAAAACAAAAAGTGATACACTTTTAGTAACAAATAAATTAATATTACAATAAATTAATATTTTATTAATATAGATTTTTTACACAAATTGTAACTTATTCTATCTAACAACTATTTTATTCTCAAAAATATTGACTAAAATCGAAAAATTTTCTTTCATTATCTTCATTATTTTCGTGAAACTCATACGAAACTCATTACGTTGATTAAATAGATAGTTTTCACAGGTAATATGCACGCGTTGCGTATCCATGGCAACGAATGCTCTGACTGAGCGCAAGCTGTATGGAGAATGGAAATTGAGAGGTTTCTCTAACGTAGTCCAGATTTTCTTCCAACTTTTTTTGTCATTTTTAGGTCTTTAGTTAATGAATACTTAACTTACTTGTACAAAATACAAACAATATTCGGTGGACTTCAAATACGAGACTAGTTCAGTCATTCATCTTTTACAAAGTAAACAGCTTTAATTCCAATTCCGATGTGGTTATGAATTATTTTTGTATCAAATACTAGGTACGTTATTTCTTCCAACAGGATCCTAGAATATCAAAACTTTTTAGGTACTTACATGAGTGAATTGGGTTTTTTCTTTGGGATTTATTTTTGTGGAAGCATGTTTTTTAGTATAATTATAATTGCACCTATAAAATTACTGTTTATTAATGATATGGTTACAGTAGATTGATTAAAAAATATCATTTCCAAATATTTCTCTCTGCGATATTATACTTATAGCAGTAGGAATTTGGACTCACTTAATACTGACACGCTAAAAAAAAATATTTTCTGTTTTAACGATGACAAAAGTGTTTGTAATACCAGTTGGTGTCGTTTTGATCTCGTTCGTTGTACAGGGGCGGGCGTTTTCAAAGTTCTTTTGCAGTTTAAATGCATTGTATTTATTGCAATTTAACCCTTCAAGCCTCGCAATAAGGACTTTCATATTACTCTAGTCACGAAATAATATACTTGTTTCTAGCTTCCATACCTTCTGTGGTGCTAGTATTCAAACGATGCAATATCGGAACGAACAGTTGTTGTCTCGCTTGGTACGAGGTTTCGAAAAACGAAACGAAGAAGACATGTCGCAAATACAACATACAACGCAAAATAGCACAATTTGCAATAAAAATAGTAGGATTTTTCAAATCACGGCCACGCTTATAACCTGTATATCAATAGCCCCGTACGCAAAATACGCGCTTTGGACGTGGAGTTTCGGACACCAGCATGTTATACAATACAATCATTCGTTTTCATCAATTCAAAAAAGTATTGAGTGAAACAAAATCTTCGAAACCGTCACATTTCCCAGATATAAGCTAAGTTAAAATCTATTCACTACTATTTCTAATGGCGCACTCAGTACAACTTTGAAAAACTGAATTTTGAGGATCTTATGAGAAGCCTAAACTAAACTCTTGTGTTTAATTTTTCTCTTTTTATTACCAATAAAAAGATGAATCTTTCAAAAAGATTCCTTCGGGCCGGACTTGAACCAGCGATCTATGGATAACGATGTTTGATACTCTACCTACAGTCCACCGCTCTACCAACTGAGCTACCGAAGGCTTGAGCACCCGCGCGAAATTCTAGAGTGCATTCAGTGGTGACCGTTATGCTTTGCTTATACAGTTAATACTGTTTTGGATAGACTTTTTTGTTTACTTCAGATATTCTATAACTTATTGTAATAACCGGTATCTTATACCAAAATGTATGTACGAGTATATCACTCTGTAACCTCTGGATGAGATTGATTCTAATAAAACGTTTATATTACGAGTATATTATTTACTTATCATTTATTTTTATTTTTATCCAAAATCTCCCTTTCAACTATCATTACAGGTAACACTTAAACCTAATGCGATAGTGCGGCTTTTGTTGAAATCTACATCTAGACATACAATACTAACAATAAAATAAAAATATTACATTAGGAACACAACATACATAATTATATAAAAAACAAAATAAAAATATTTTACACAAAACTTATACAAGGTAACATAGATACATGAATGGTCTATCTACACACTATAAATTATTTAACATTAAATAAATAACAGAATCTTTGCGAAAAATGAACGAATCATGAACAATGAGCATGCGACGCGTCTTTTGCCATGGTAACGGTACTCTTGCCAGGAGCACTAGCACAACATGGATAGGGAAGAGTCATGAGCAACCTCCTACTATGTGACTTGGCGGGATATTCACAAGATAACTGATAGGTGCATTATTAGTAGATCGAGGAGAGAGCTCCAGTACGGCGTGGAAATTTGAGGCGGGCTGAAGACGCAAAATACCTTAAACACAGATGAGACCAACTTTGTTTTTAGCGCAGTTAGGGTCCCATTTGTCCTAATCATTTATTGACAACATTTAACTTTACATGTATCTGGTTTTTGGGCCAAAAATCAATGACAAGATAAAATTAAACTCATGTGAAATGGTGTTTGACAATTTGTTAGCAAAGGAGATCTTTCATTGTCGCCCCAAAAACCAAAGTCCGACCCAAAAGCCAACGAAAATAAACGTGTCACCGCTACTGAGGAAATCGGTCCGAGTATATTTTACTACGGCACTAACTAGTCTCTATAACCATTCGTTTAGCCGTTTTTTTTGGTTGAAAAATTGGCTTTCCATACGTTTTATTAGAAAAAATCTTTTCAACTGCTAGCAAATGAAGTGATATGAGCTTGTTGGGATGAATGAGCTCCTTTTTTGTGTTTATTTTAATTCCGGAAAAATGGTGCGGTTTTGTTCATGCGAAAAACGACTCCTTGGTGCATGTAGACAATACCTCACCAGAAAACCGATAAAGGTTATGTGCCTTACTATTAAGTCTAACGATATTATATTATTACTAGATTAATAGACTACATTCTTTCAAAAACTCTTTATTACAAAACAAAAAGGCGGTGTTTTTAATTAATTTACATTACTCTCGCTGTTATTGTAAATAAATTACTGGGTAAGGACCACGACGTGGTTTTTGGAGTCTGTCTCTGTTTGTATATGAGCAACCACTGTGCATGTCATGATAATTGATGTTGAACGTTGCAGTTCGGTCATCCACACGTAGTACTTATTGCGACCGGTTATAGTTCAGAGTATAAATCATATCTGTAGTGCGATTGCAGTAGAACTTAGAGAAATAATGATCTTAATGCTATTCTAGCTTGATTAAGAACTGAAAAATGAAAAAAATCATTAGAAGTTTTAGTAGATAAGTAGTTACGTAAAGAAGTAAATAAAGTTATGAATTTTATGTCAGTTACTAGCTCGTGGCGTCAACTAATAAGTAAAAAACAGCAAACCTCATTGTGATTAAGTATCTTCTACATACCTATAAAAACCATGGGTGATGTTCGTATTTGTATGTGCTTTTACCCGACTACGGCGAAGCAAACGGAGGGTTATGATTTTGACCGGTATGTATGTATATTTATCTGTTCCCTCATAACTTCTGAACTGCTTATAATTATTTGACAAATGAGCTGTCGTTGGAAGCGCCTTTATCGTCCGCTGGTTATAGGCGTCATGTATGTGACGTCACATTAAATTGGATATAGCGCTCTTTAAAGAACATAAAGTCATAAACGATAAAGTAAAATAAAGATAATGATGGCGTGCTGGGTATCAAATCAAAGGGCTTAAGAAGTTATTATTGTTTGGTGCTACGGAACCTTGCGTGTGCAAGTCCGACTCGCACTTGGCCGGTTTATATTTTATTTTTTTATTTTATAATTAGTAGTTAATAATGTAATTTTGTTAAGATATAATTACTAACAATAGAAAAAAAAACTTGTATCGGGTATTAATAATAATTAACATGACTTTGCCTGATTTTTATTCAACTTAGAGTAATACGTATAAAGGAGGAAATTTTATTTTATTCGGAAATGCTGCAAGAGAAACGAACGGACGAGGAGGTGAAATAAACCAGGCTGTCATAAATTTCAGGTGATCATTCCTTGTTTCACTTGCTGGCGTCTATAAAAGAACCTGTACTATGCAGTTTACGGCAGTGGTAGACTGGGAGCCAACCCGGCTGTTTGGTTGGTCCCTATCTACCATTCATAAATCTTTTAAAATTAGTATATAATAACATGCGTACATATTTATTATGTACATTTTAAAATTGTATTTTATAGTAATTAATAAGAGCTGCTTACGACCATTTCGAACCATTTTGGTATGAAATTATTCTGCTTTATTGTTTTGTCCGAGTTACTTTTAGCTAAATTGTCAGACCTGATTTTCATTGAAGTCTAAATGTTCAGATCGAATTGTTAAATCTCATTGCTTATTTAAACAATATATGTATGTATAAAATCTTGAAAAAAAAAATAGTATTGCGCTCAAAATATGGAGTATAGGTGCACCCGCTTTGGACTAGCCGTTAGGACCCACGCAGTATAGGTGCACCCGCTTTGGACTAGCCGTTAGGAGACCTGAAAATGAACGTAGCGTCTATTCCGAGCTATGGCTATCATCTCACTGGCTCCACTCGCTCAGATCTAGGTGACGGATAGGCTACGCATGCGCCGACCGACGAAATTATTAGGCAGTGGGGTTCGTAAGTTGCACTACCTATTTGTAGCTATTTTACGTCTACATTTTAACTAGAAATCTTTAATGTTTGGTTAATAACATGTCACAGTCAAAACTGTTACTGGTAGTATTAATCGGCGTCATCCCACTGCTGGGCAAAGATTGACTTCCAGTTGTTTCGATCTAGGGCTAATATGGACCACTGGTCGCTGGTCTTGTTCAGCTCGTCTCACTATCTTCAACGAGGTCTGCCGCGACGCCTTCTGGCTGTGTCATGGTTCCAGAGAGTGCTTTTTTTGCGGCAGACCTGACTAGTGCAGTCCTACTGCAGCTTACCGGCTTTTTGAGCAACGTCAGAATTTTGTGTTTTGGAGCACAGTGTGGTGTTGCGTACACGGTCAGTTAGTTTGACGCCTAGAATGCTGCGCACCATTGCACGTTGGCAGACCTTGAGTTTAGACTTTTGAATATTCATCAAAGAGCGAGTCTGGGATCCAAAGGTCAAAATGGGAAGAATTCACTTGACTTTTCGCTTTAGTGACAAAAAAGGAAGGTTTCCTTTCATAAGCCCCTTCATGGACCAGTAGCTCTTCCAGGCATTTCGGTTCGTGTTTGTTTCCTGTATAAGGAATTGAAAACGATAGTTTATGTTAGAATGTTTGCAGTTTGCGAAAAGGCAAAATGACAGGAATAACATAATTGAGTACTAATGGCTGGGCTTTCCTGTACGAAATAAATTTTATAGTAAGTAATGATGTGGTTGATACTTGTAGTTACTGTGGGACCAACACAATCAGTTCAACCCGTCCGTCAAAACAAACCGATCATCCGCACACCAAAAATTTAAACCTGACAAACATAAATGTGCATGTAATGATGGCGCTGCTTGCTAGGGAAGATGTCTAACCTAGTACGGTGTAAAGTTAGTTCTCCAGTTTGCCACATGCATAACGTAAGGGTGACACTATTCACAATGCTCTGGCACGTTTATGCCGTGCTAGTACTTCGTTGACTTTTATTGCGCCGCAGCAGGCGGGGCGCAACAGAAAATGCGAATATGAAGCTTTAACAATCCGACCGTCGAGGGTTGCTTTTTGACGAACAATTAATTTATTAAACAACATACCTAGTGAAAGTTTTAGCACAACATTAAAATCGTATTCTGTCCAGGAATTATGGGAACATTGAATTTACTGCTTGAAATGATAAATTATGGTTATCTAATATTTTCAATATATGAAATTACGTCGTGTCACTTACTGTCTGTACACGCTATCCTTCGAAACCACCCAACCGACTTAAAATAAGTTTTGTAAGTGGTGCCGTGCTGCGAAGCTGGGGCGGAGTCTCTAGTTTATTACAAAACCACTATTTTGTTATATAATAACTGTTTTGGGCCCGCAGATCGCAAAACTGGAGCTTTATGACAGCTACACGGGGTCGCCGCAGACCGATGAGAAGGTGGCGGGACGCCTTGGTTGGTTTTCTCTAATTTACTATTAGCATATAATTATCAAAACAATATTTTGTACTTGTATTATAATAATTGAAAGGGCGGCAAAAATGTTTCGATGTCTAAAATTAAGATTCGTGTTGTTTTTCAATTATCTCAAGTTAGTATTAGTCGGCATTTCCAGAAAATCAGTAAGTAACTTCAAATTTTTACGTAATAACTTCATCCCCCGAAACAAACATCCAAAAGGCCTCTTTTTGATAATTTTTGGTTTTACTGTTTTATATGTTTTTTTTTTGTCGTCATGTCACCTTTTCCTGTTTTTGTTCTGTCAGTTTGCTAATAAAACCTATGAGAAAATCGGCCAACTTTTCATGCTAACAGTAATGAACCGTCCACATTTTTTTTTAGTAAACACAGGCTTCGATGACTATTTGAAACCGTTAGTACGAGGGCTGTCGGTTTATTCCACACCGGAATGTGTTAGCAGAACACAAACGTAGAGTTATGGTATTTTAGCTAATACAAAACGAGTGCAAGTGGATTTCGTCCGAGATAGGCACGACTGAACTTTGTCAATCTTATTAAAACTCGACTGTCCAAAAATCTAAAATCTTAATTGCAGAGTTTCTATGTAACAGTCATGAACTGAAAAATTATGTAGAATGTAAAGTTACAAAATATAAGTTCCAAAGAGATATGTCTATGATTTGGTTTAACCTTTCATTTAATCGTGACTGGAGCCCCAGATCTGGCGTTTCGTTAGTACTGTATTCTAATCTGTTATCTAATTACAATTATTATATTTGTTAATTAAAAATTATATAAAAGTTCTCTTGTGGAAACGTATCGAACTCTTTGATTTTATTATTCCCTAGTAGATTTGCGTCCGAACAAAGACCGTCGAGAACAATGTTGTTTACACAATGTTTACGTCAGACAGAATTTGAACGAAAATGAATAGCGGTTTAAATGATGTGGCAAGTGGTGTCATACGGTTGTTTCAGTCTAGCAGCTAGCTTGCTATCTTTGTTTAGACTAGTAGTACTAACAATGCTACGAGCAGGAAGGAATCTACATATATTGAGAAAGCAACTACCTTTGGTTTACTCTTTCTCTCTCTTCATTCACAACGAAATCGGTTGCTGTTCAGACTAAAGCGTCGGTCGGTCACCATGCCAACGTAACGTGAGCAAATTACTACTAGCAGAACATAACAGGATAGAAGGTTAATTATGTACTTAATTATTAGTAGAGATTTATGATTTTACTTACTTTAACAAAAACTTTACTTAAAGTTGTCATATTATTACCAGCACGTGGGAGTGGAAAAATTAAGTAAACCGTTTAAGGAACTGATTGCATAAGATCGGTTTTTGGTCAGTTTTTCCATTTTATAAAAATCCCACAAAATATTTATATCCTCTTTTTAATTTTCACCAGTTGGCCACTTCGGCTACACTACCAATACAAAACAAATTAAAAGAAACAAAACAAACGTGTTTAATCCAAAATGCATGTGCACTAAAGACTTAAAGCGTAACGCTACTCTAAAAACAAGTTAATAAATAACTCAAACAAATCACATAATTTACATATTTTTCTGTTTCGTCGTGCTTCATTTTCACATTTAGTTTTAACTTATTTCTGTCATTATTCGTGAGGATTCAGCACTTAAACAGCCAAACTATCATTTCATTGAAGGAAAACATAATTCGGATTTAAAATGTTGCCTTAACTTAAACGTTTTGGATGCAATAATACATCGTACGGTATAATTATGTGTAGGATACAGTGTAGGGAGCAGTATAGTGCAAAACTGCAACGGTACGTGCTACCTTCTGACTATTGAGAACGACATTGTCGAGCTACTGAATGCCTCATGTGGTCCTAGTATTCAGCTGCGTACTTGCGCTGACTTCGCAGTGCGTTACGGAGCTGTTAACGACACGCTGCGTCAACTTCGTAATTTTATACTATCAACTCTTTTAAGATCTAGTATCACGGGACTTGCTTCGTGACACTTATCTATACAGATGAAGGAGTAAAGTAGCTGGACATACTTTATTAGGATAGTTCGAAATTTAAAAAAAGTCCTTTTGGAATTTGGAAGGAAATCACTTGGTCGCAGTGTAGGGCATTTTGTACTGTAATACCTGCGGTTATTGTAAGTGTTCTTATTTTTCTCAGACGAAAAGGAATGATTACTTGTCTACCGTAACTTATGTGACTCGGAGCGTTATGTCAGTGGGGAGAAATGCTCACGGATATGTTGGAAGCTGGTCGCCGACAACGTGCAATTGCGGACATTGTTAACATGCAACCAAGAGTTGAGCAGAAGCATGTACAGAAGCACTTACCGTACTGGGGGTGTATAATAAATTACCAAGAGACTGTTGTAATTTATTATAAACTTACGCTTACCTACCAATAAGTAAACCCCACTTCTTGCACTAGTCATTTTAAATTATTTTTGTTGAATTGATTTATTGTTAAGTTCTTTAAAATAAACCGGTTTTAATTATTTATAGTGCCGTAGTAGTCTAAACGTGTTGCGCCGACCCCAAGTAACATGGGACTAGGGCAGAAAGATGATGAGTGCCCAGTAGTCTATGGGCAAAACAACCTAAACTTGGTCCAATTTCAGGAATATGCTTCGGTAGAGTTCACTCATGCCACTAATATAGTCTTTACTCTTTCAGTGTCTTTGTCTTAATTAGAGGCCCTTTCAAGTAAAAGCAAGAGCTTATGAGATAGTAAAAATTTTAGAGATTCGGTTAACGCTCTGTACTCTTCAAGCCGAACGAGATAACTCTGAGCTGAGCTTATCTGGGGGTGAACGCCATCCAAATGTAAACATGCGTGCTCTCCATTCTCTTTGAAATTAAAATCTCGTATTTTCCAGCTACATGCGCGGCAGAGGTACTGCGCGGTGCTGCTATGGCGTCAAAGTGCTGTTTACTGCAACTTCTGAAAAAAAAAACACAAGGAGACCATTTAGGTAAGTACTGATATTAAAATTTTTGAAAATAATATTTTTGTACGTAAGTACCGATGTTTATTCGATTGTCTTACTTAGGGTCGGAGCCTGAGCTCAACTGAACGACAGCTTGTCAATGAAACTGCTATGTAAAGTCATCCGTGTTGTAGCGGCTGAGGAAAAGTCCAAAATAGGTTTTAAAAAATGGTTATTATCGCCCGCGCTAATTCGAGAAAACCCGCCAATACTACCATGCTTTAACGTTTTCTTAGTTTGATTAATTTAATTTCAAATAGAATACTCAATTTGATATCGTTTCAAAACGGCATATCACATTTTTCATTTCTGTCAATGAAAACCTCTTACCCATTACTTTTAGTTGAACTTACGCATTTTCTGTGAAACTATATAGATCATTGTAAGGCAATGGCCCGTGGCTCGAGTGGTCATTACTGCGCATGTCATGTGAAATGGTCGGTAGGCCTAACAGAGCAGCAGATAGATAGATGGACCAGGACTACATAACTGACCAGCAACTCAACATCTGACAAACTGACTCACATTACCTTATAGAAGTTACTGCCGTGAGGAAACCAACATGCCTGAGAGATATTTCTCGACGGCATGTAACAATGTTCTAGAGCAATATTTTTTTTGGAGAACGGGCAAATATGTATGCAACGCGTACCCACCGACCAATAATGAACAAATGCATGTCATTGTAAGGCTCCTAACGACATTTTCTTATCTTATTATGGAGGCCAGTCTCAATTCGCTGTGAGGAAAAAGTTTCTAAATTAAATCTCGAAGTCGTGGAATCCACATATAAAAAATAAAAACTGCATTCTGTAGTATGTAGCATCGTACAAGTCGGTGGAGCACCAGCGGCCAGTAATTTATGCGGTGGGCCGAAATCGAAAAATACCTGAAGAAGACAGGTACTCGCAGCTGACTTATCCACAGGCTGCTAACAACAATCACCCTTTATTTGGTGTTACGGAACCTTTTGAACCTTTTTTTTTGGTTTTAAACAGATATCAAAATAAACCTGTTAAGTACGCGGACAGGCGAGTGAAACAACTGCTTGCTAATAACGCACTGGCCTTTATTCGCCTACGTTTTTATCGGCCCGTAGGCACACTCACACTTACTCAACAAAACCCAAAAAATTTGGAACAATTAATACAGTTGTCAACACAAACCTTTTTTAATACATGAAAAAATTACGAATAGGGTGCGGTGCCCGATGAAAATGAGTCCAGTCTAATTGAATAAAAAAAAACAATTATCTATCAGTAACTATAACTTCTCATACAAGTGCGCATAGCCTTAACATGTTTTATTTATATCCACCTCACTCCCATTCAGAGAATTTCTTCTGTTCAGTTCATTGATCATACCCGTCACACCACACACACTTGACCACAACCAACAATATGCACACCATCAAAGAAATATCTGTAAAATGGTTTTCAAAATGCGAAGCTAGATGTCACTATTATCGCAACGGAAGTGACGTAGCAAGGTCCATCGCCGCATAATTGTTACGGCGGGCTCTTCCGATCTACCTCCAGGCTGGTTTTGCTTTCCTAGTACCAAGACTCAAATATCCAAAGTAGATGTCCAATTTGGCGTTCTGTGCCATACACTGTGTCGGTTAAAACACTGCAACTGAACTGAGGGTACCAGGATAACATTAACTCTGAGGAGATCGATCTGAGAGCAAAAATTTTAAATAGAGCCATCTGTCTACGCAATGATACAGTACGAACGCATTAATGTAGACAAAAGTCACACCTACAGCCTTAAACTCTCGTCCAAACCCTCTTTAAGCCAGTTAATAAAAGTCACTGTGTCCAAAGATGACGCTACTCGCGAATTTACAGGATATTGTTACATTGAGCATTTGTATTGTATTGTTTATTAGCGGCCTGGTGTCCGCAACTCCACGCCAAAGTGCGTATTTTGCGTACGGACATATGTACATACATTAAGCATTTAACCCAATACTAATTTGTATGAGAATTTTTGCATTAAATAGTAGGTAAGTAATTTCTTTCTAACAGGGTCATACAATATTAAAACTTCTGTGTTAGTATTACATGAGGGAGTTTGTGATCAATAATATAAACTCAGCAGTTGTGGATTGCTGTTTTTTATTTTATTTTAGTTGTATTATAATATTTACATAAATTTAATGGAGTGCTGCGTACTGAGAATGTAATTTTTAACTGAAAAAACGATAAAAAATTGAAATTTTCCTGATAAATATTCCGGTGGAATATGATTCAAAATACTCCTTATTTTGAATCATGAATGCACCCTGTCAGTTTGCGGAGTTCTGTCCTCTTACACCCTGTATAAAAAATGAATAAGAAAGTCAGTGTCTGCGACAGCATTTACATTACTAAATTAAAACCTGGAAATAAAAAACCTAAAATACCCGACTGAAAAACTTGAAAAGTAAAACAAGCACTTTTCTTAGGGAAAAGTCTGATAAAGTTTTTAGAAACTTTAAAAAGTCAATGATTCAGTTAAATGACATAAAGGTTAGCAAAAAGGGCACATGAAGGATTCGAACCAACGACCTCTCACCCGTTAAGTCAAAGGTAACACCTTAACGGGTGAGGTGCTCTACCACTGAGCTAATGCGCCGATACTATTTCAGTCGAAATACGCATTCGCTTGCATCCCTAGCGCATGCGCATTTGTATTGATACCAAATATACAATACTGTTTCTAGTACTTGTTTAAAATGATTCTGTAACTATGCACAGTAATTAAATAATCTGATTTTGTCAGTTGAAGTATTATTTTTGGTATCATAGAAGCTGTACGGTCTATGGTATGTCACATCGTCAAAAATGATGAACTTTCACCCAAGCTACTCACTCTCTCTTTTTTATGTCAGCCTGCTTTGTCCCACTGCTGGGCAAAGGCCTCCCCTTAACACCACCCTCTCTTTAATTCCTTATTAAAAGACTTTCAAAAATCTTTCCGCAGTATGCCGGTGAAGAAGTCGGCGTCTTACCAATGTATTGTTTGTGTTTGAACTTACAACTCCTCCTCGACACGTAGACACGTAGTTAAAGCCATTACCACTGTGAACGAAAAGTAAAATATATTATCGTTTGCTTAGCTATTTGTCAAATCTCTTGGAGTTCCAGTCAGGTTTTCAGTTCAGCTGGATATACCTGCACACTAGTATTTTACATGGCGTGACTGTATGTATATCTGACCTCCACAACCTAACAGTTAGGTTATACGATACTCCTTGGTATTTTAGTTTAGGAGATTTGGAGATTAAAATGATTTAACAATTCTTGGTGAACTAGCCGAAGTTTCCATTATTCATCGGGATAAAGTCCTAAAAAGTTTTTAGGCATGTTCAAACAGAATTACTAGCAAATAAATGAAGGATAATGAATAATAAAGGAGTCGAACCAACGACCTTATAGCATATACGAGTACCTAAAAAAAATATCTGTAGGTAATGGAAAATTTTGAAACAAAACATTTTTTATGAAACGCTTTTCCACACTTTTCTGGTTCTACACATACCTTAAAAGAACCTGGTACCCCCGGTATTTCAGAACGGCTAATTATATTACAGGCGACTAACAATTTAAAAGGCGACCAACTATTTGCTTCTAAAAAAATAGCTTGGCAGCGAATAAATAGCTTGGCATAATTTGGAGTTGCCTATATTTTCTTGCCTAGCCAAGTAGCAGAACATAGTGCACAGGGAGCTTAGGACACCCCGACACGGATAGGTTAGGTTCGAATGATATGACATCATGCCATTCATGTTAGAGTACTAGTACTAGGAGCGCAAATCACGCAGGAGGTGGTGAAAGTTGCAACACACTGTAGCAAGAATACGAGATATTTCATCGCAGCGTGTTTGAACCCTTAGAGGGGTGGGTGTGCGGTAAATGCTGTTCGTATTGATCATCTATGTGTGCATCCTAGAGAGGGAGAGATATGGTGTTTAATAGTAATAAGAAAAGAGATAGATATTATGACTACGTCTAAATCAATTAGGGAACATCACACACGGAAACATCGCTTAAGCCGCGTTCTCTTTGAAACGTAAGACGCTGCCGACTGCGTGCCGTGACGTCACGGTCGCGGATTAATGAATAAACGAATAAAATTTTGTTTGTCTGATGCATTATAAGTTCACAAATTACACAATAGCATAGTACTAAAACTATTATTACGTCGTCTTTACCCATGGTTTTCTCTATTATAAATGAAAACCCACCATTTTCCGAAGTACGGCGTGTGACTTCGGGCCAAGGGAGACCGTGCCCATGTACACACAGCATCAGTATGTGCTAACCCCTCAAGTTTTTAAATGTTACACTACTGCTAAAACAATTCTTAGCGAAACTTACGAATAATCTAAGGAATATTTCAAAAAGCCTTAATTGTTTCGACTTGGATACAAACCGTCGCATCGTCGATTGTCGTCACGCTCATACTACTTGTAGTCTTGCTAGTTTGACAAACTAGCCAGCGAGCCCACGTGAATTGCGATGATATTGTTATCTACTATTGTCCGAGTCTCTTTGTATTCTTTGAGTCTCTCTGTCTAATTAATAGATGATACAATTTGAGGGTATCCATTAATTTTATTTACTTACGTCTTCTTATTAAAATTAATCCTTACCCTCAACTTATAACTACAACTATAAAATCAAATTGTAAAATATAAATCTTTGTAGTAAGTAAAATAAGATCAAACTTTTGTTAAATAATAGCAATAATAAATATTACTAAATGATTTCCTATTAAAGTATTTGATTAATACTTTAATAATCATTTATAAAAGACTTCATTTTTGTTCAACGTGCTCGACGTTTTAGAACTGCCCATGTAGGCCTATGTGAAATAAAATAAATTCATTTTGATTTTTAAAATTATTTATAAATATTACTGAAACAAAATAGAAAAATACTTTATATGACGGAAAATAATAATGCATGTTCCAAAGCACATTGCCTAGGATTTAAACGTCCAATTTTATGCACGGCAAGCGGTCTTGAAACCACTGGTCTATTTAAACTTTGAAAAACTAGTAGTATACGCAATAATAAAAGTATTAACGTTTTATTGAAGTAAAACAATATTAAAAAACAAACTTAAAAAAATATAAACTTAAACTTATTTATTAATTAGAACAACACATGAGTTATAATAAAATGTTTTTGCAAAATACAAAAACCAACTTGGGCCTATCACGCCTATGCCTATCACATGTCTTTTGGGGGTAAGCACTTAATGGAGCTGTGTGTATATATTCACGAACATAGCATTCGGCCGGCATCGGTGACGGAAGACTATACGTGGTCAGATAGAACGCAGCCTTACCCCAACGTCACACTGAGGGAAAGAGAGAGAGTTATATTATTTAAGCCTAAGATGACAAGAGAGGAAAATAATCGTCAGACAGCTGTCGTTAGGGGTGTAGTGTAGCTAGTTCACCCCATCGGGGTGTGGCAAATACTTAGGGTTGCGTATCCAGTATTTCTGCTCTTATCATGCGTTAGACCCATGGTCGGTATCGTAAAATACAAATTAGGGTTTCACAACATAATCAAGAATAAAGCGAACTATTAATATACTACTCAAAACAGAATAAGGGCCACGAGGTATTTTGTCTGTACCATGAAAATAATAAAACCAATATATATTTTTTTGTCTCCATAACGAAAACTAATGTTGTTTTTACCATGTAGACCAATACATTTATTCAAATAATAATGATTAAAAAGTTTATTTGCTTTTGAAAGAAAAAACACATATTAGGTTAAAAATAAAAACAATGTAAAGTTACTGAAAACAAAACAAAATACTCCATGCTTATCTTTTAGTAACGGGTATGCCCCCCTCGTTTAGCTACGCACTCCTGAAGCCTGGAGTGCATGCTCTCAATCAAATGCCTGACATTTTCCATTGGAATCTCTTCCCAGGCCCTTTTAACAGCGTTGATGAGTTGCTGTTGGTTGTGGATTTCCTGATCACCGTCTCTAACTCTTCGTTTCAACTGATCCCACATGTGCTCTATTGGATTTAAGTCCGGACTGTTCGCCGGCCACGACAAGACTTGCATTTGAGAGGCTTCCAGTACAAACCGAGTCGCTTGAGCCGTGTGTGCACGAGCATTGTCTAGCATCAAGATGAATCCAGGACCCGCTCGCTGTGCAAATGGGATCACATGTGGTCTGACAACTTCCTCAATATACCGCTGAGCAGTAACAGTACCCTCATTTAAAATAGCGAGCTCAGTTTTGCCGTGTAAGCTTATCCCGCCCCAAATCATTACATTTGGACCACCAAAACGATCGACTTCATGGATGCAGGCTTCTGAAAATCTCTCGCCGCGTCTTCTCCATACTGTAATACGCCGATCGTCGTTAAAAAATTTAACTTTGCATTCGTCTGTGAAGAGCACCATGCCCCATTGGTTTATGTCCCAGTCCAAATGTTGACGGGAAAATCTTAAACAATTTGCACGATGATTTCTGGTTAATGGAACACGGACAACTCGCCTTCTTGATGCCTGCTGGTCTTCATGCAATCGATTACGAATAGTTTGGTCACTGACACGAGTACCCGTTGTCAGCCGTAAACGATTTTGCAGCTTGCGGGCCGTCGTTGTGCGATCTCGGCGCGCACTTAATCGAATGTAACGATCCTCTTGAGCTGTTGTAATGCGAACTCTGCCCGAACCAGGTCTTCTTCTAACACTACCGGTCTCATGGAAACGATTCCATAAATTTTGAATAGCTCTTCGAGAAAATCCCAATTGCAAACCCACAGATCGCTGCGAATGACCTTCTTCAATCATTGTAACGGCTCTGGTTGCTATCAGCGAGTCCATATGACGCCTGCGTGCTTGTGGCATATTGCAAAAGACGTTTCTGACTCGAGATATCAATGAACTCTGATAATTTCTAATAAACCAAGAAGCTAAGGAAAGCAAAACGTCAAAGAAAATGGAATCAAAATCTTCAAAAAGAATTTTAAATCAAATTTTATTTAAAATTGTTGCCAGCATTAGATGAATACTACAATATTAAAAAGTTTAGGTATCAAAGAGTTTGTATACTCAATATTTTACTACTTTCAATATGTAAATGTTTACTAAATTACACCAAAATGTAAAAATACCTCGTGGCCCTTATTCTGTTTTAAGTAGTATATATTTAAGTCAATTATTACGAGTATTATTATAACACAACAGTCAGCATGTTAATTATATTTTGTTTAAAACATCAAAGCGGTTGTTGAATTAAAAGATAAGTTAAATTAGTTAATACATATTTAACACTCTGTTTTAATTTCCACGTATCCTATCGACGGCTGCGTAACGTAACATTTTCGTATTTGTAACATGTTTATGTCTATAAGAAAATTAAAATCTTAGTCCACCACAGAAACTGCACACACCCCCTGGAATCAACATTTATTGGTCATAAGCTGTTAGCGTTACTGCAATCCTAGTAACACATGTCGCACAATTGGCACCGTTTCTAGCGGAAACGACACTAGCGATACTAGCGACATCTAGAGTTTTTTAAAGGGAAACTCTAAGTTGGCGCGAAATTTGATTTTTTCCACGTGTTTTGCAACGTTGCCACAATGTTGACTTTTTTGTTTGTATACTATATTGTTCAAAATGTTAATAGCAACGAAACGATTTAATGTTTTTTTTTTACATACGGGATGAAAAACTTTACAACCTGTTCTTTATAATTCTAAAGTACAATGTCTTTAATATCTCTCATAAAAGCAAACGGTGGCCGACACATGTGTGACTTCAACCGATCGAAGAATTTAATAATAAGTATACGTTCTTCTATTGCTTCCAATGTAGCGTTCTAATTCGATCCCTTTAAATGCATTAAGAAACAATAGCGCCGCACGCTCTTAAGAGCGTAACTGCGGGCAGACGTGGAAATGGTTATACATTTGAGGTAATCTGAAGGTCTGGAGCGTATTCAAATCATACGACACACATTGATGTAATTTTTTTTAGACCTCATGTGATACAGACTGTATACTTCACCTTTTAAGGGCTACTTATTTACTTCTAAAATAAGTTTTTTTTTAAATATTATTATGTCACTTTGACAGTCTATCGACAGTTTTTTCTGCTTATATTTATTTTCTGCTTACAAAGATGTATTTACTATTTCCTTTCCAGTTAATTTATAAATAACCATAGAGGTTTACATCTCTATTATTAGTACACCCATCATCTCACCCACACGAATCCTGTCAGCACGGTCAGTGCCACTACCGAACTAACTCGCAGAATGGCTTCGTATCCGTAGCCTAATAGCTCAAGAACAATATTAATTACTATTATTTGATTTAATATTTTTTGAATCTCTTGACAAAGATACAGAAACTTTTTCAATGCGTACGGTCGGCCAAGAAAGTGGTGTACCAGTTTTGATTTAGTTTCCCGGTCATCGAAAATTACAACAAGGTTCGTTATAAAAAGATATTACTGAAAGAGACAACATTATCATGACGTAAACCTATGTATTTAGTATTCATACGTCATATGTCACATATAAGTACATGACATTTTAACCTTTAGTATAAATGAAAAGGACATTAGTTTCTACAAAGCAATTGAAATGTTTCCAAACAAAAGTAATAAAAACTATTTAGACAACCGAATTCCATTTGAAAAAGAAAACTGACAATTGACATTTTGTCAAATATATGCAAAAAATCGATATATTTTCCGTGTTATTTT
The DNA here is from genome assembly GCA_964057025.1 of Standfussiana lucernea. Lineage (NCBI taxonomy): Eukaryota > Metazoa > Arthropoda > Insecta > Lepidoptera > Noctuidae > Standfussiana > Standfussiana lucernea. The sequence goes on from OZ059784.1 coordinate 21,479,211, forward strand.
TCAATCAACTGCATATAAAATCATCTCAATGCCTGCCAACTTGACCATTGCCGAAAGAGCACAAATAATTGCCCAATTTAATGAGGGAAGCAGTATGAGTGCGATATCCCGGAATTTGAATATATCGAGGCGTTCTGTCCGCTTTTGGATTCGTCGTGAAGGAGAGGAGGGAAGTTTGTTGGATCACAGAAGAAGTGGTCGCCGGCCTGCACTCTCCAATAACGATAGAGAATTCATGAGACGGGAATATGAAATCAATGGTTTTAAGCCCACAAAACATTTCGCGGAGATGTTCGATGTGAGTGCCCAAACAATAAGGAATCATCTACATTACATGGGGTTGCACCACAGGCATTACGCCAAGAAAATATATTTGACGGATGCTCACAGACTTGCTCGTCTGAACTTCGCCAGAGAGCACTTAGAGTTTGATTGGTCTAATACAGTGTTTTGTGATGAAAAAACGTTTAAATCCAGTCAGCATGGACGTCTTCACCTTTGGCGATATAATTCAACACGGTATAAAGATGATCATGTAATCCCAAATAGAGAATCAGGTCGAATTTCCGTAAATATTTGGGGCTGGATGAGTACGGATGGTGTAGGAGAATTGTGTTCTCTACCTCCTCGAGCGACGGCTGTAAATTATATCGACGTGCTTCAGAATGCAATGCTACCGACAGTCCGTAATGTTTACCCGGAGAACGAAGTGCCACAATTTGATTTTGTTCAAGATAATTGTTCAATTCATAATGCGAGGATCGTAAGAGCCTGGTTTCGTTCACACACTGACGTAAGGGCAATTCAGTGGCCCTCAAGATCGCCGGACCTCAACCCGATAGAAAATCTTTGGGGCCTTATGGTCCAACGATGGTCGCATCAAAATGAAAGAACCAAACAAGCTCTTATTAGTCACTGTAATTATATCTGGGAGGAAATGCGGGGAACCGATATTTGCTCACGGCTTGGTGGTTCAATGAGGTCTCGTCTTTTAGAGGTTATAGAGGCCAACGGCGGTTACACCCGTTTCTAATTTTTAAAAATTTTCAATATCTTCTAAATATTACTTTATATGCTATGTTTTTGTTTGTTATAAGTATTTTAAAATTGATTGTAGAAATTTAATAAAAGGATAAATCTATTTTTAGCTTGTTTTTTATTGATATTGTAATTACAAGTTTACAGAAATTGTAGGTTTGTGGACTCGCCTTGTGCCTTTACAATTTTATGTAACTTGTTGATTACAATTCTGAATTTGTAGATACAATTTTGTCATCAAAATCTACAGCCCCCCGCCGTTGATTTTACGACGTCATTGGTTCCATCAAGTTCAAACTAAGAACAGCTGTCACGTTACAAACAGTAATAGTCGTTATCAATAATCAGATAAAGACAGCAATAGAAGTTGTCAGATCGATCTGCAAGCGAAACTAATCTTTATCACCTATGAATCTGCAAGCGATATTCAACCTTAGGGTGGTACACCACTTTCTTGGCCGACTGTACGTAAGTAAGACACGTTGCTTGTCTCGCGGATTGAATTTGATGATTGCATGTTCCTTAAAATCAAACTATCATAATTTATGGAAACGGTTCAGTATTTCGTAACGCTTTCGACGCTCCTTAAATACATACTTAAATAGTCAGGAAGCCAATCGAGTCAAGGTTTTCCCGCCGAATAGCGACTAGCGAGCGTGACGTAGTTAGTATCGACATCCAACCGCTTTTGATATCCTATTACCTCACTAACGTTAAGTGCCTACTTTTTGGACTCCCTGAATAAGTTTATCGTTAGTAGTTTAAGCGTTTTACCAAAAACTACCTGAATTATAGTGAGAACATGAAAATATGCCTCTGAAATTTCAGATAGTATTTGTAGAGGCAATACACATGCTGAAATATACCATTACCTTCACTCCCTGCTACGACGTGGCTCCATGCTTCGCCGTAGCTACTACGGCGTAGCGCTATGTCGTAGCTACTACGACGTAGCATAGCGCTACGTTGTAGCTACTGCGGCGTAGCATAGCGCTACGTGGGCGTACGGCGTATACTGGCTTAAAAAACGACGACTTGAATCCGTAAAATCCTCTCAACCTCTCTCATCTCAGCGCAACCCCGCGGCCATAGCTAATTTAACCATTTCATCATTTATTTTTTAATTTTGTTATAAGTATTGTGCAAACTGTTATTTAAATCACCTTTTGAAATATTTGTTGAAACATTTTTTATTTTGCTTTAAGTTCTATTACAAAAAATGGAAAGTAAATTACTCATTTACATACATATTTCAAGCATTCATGCAGGAATGAAATGTAGATAATTTTACATTATTACTATTGAACGTGCTCATCTACCAGCTTTATCACCTACATATGTACGTCTAAACATCGTGAGTTTTGTGCATTGCAAGCAATTGTTACGGGATGCTGTAAATGGCGTTTAACAGGATTCTGTTAAGAATCGAATAAAGTCTGTCTGTACTGTTGTATGGGTATTTAAATTTTTGAATAATTTTATTAGCAATTTATTTTCATTTAAATTGCTTATAAAACCTGTGCAGCAGGTTCTGACCTAATAAAAAGGAACCGACTAAAGAAAAAAAAGTTTTTAGTCTACATGAACCAATATTCATAGACACAGAAAGATTTCATAAATAATTCACCACACTCTGTCTAGATATCTAACTGTAACAGAGCAGACATTGATTAATTTGTCATAGATACGCTAAGAAGAAGACTTCATAGCATGTGAAAGTGTGTTAAGAAATGGATCATAAAATTAACCAGCAAGATCCATAATATATTAATTAATTCTGTGGGAATCTCGTACAGCAAAATCCGGTATTGTATTTCATTACTTTATTACAATTAAATTAATACGATTTGAACATTGCCACCAACGCCAATGACAGCCTGTTTTACCTAACGTGTCTGTCCCAAAAGTACTCCTTCGCCGACCCTGCCCTTGGCAATATAATAACTCGATTAAGTCGCGTGTAAGTATCCAAGTTGATACCTGTTAACTGTGAGTGGCCAACTTTGGCAAAAACTGATCGAATGATATTTTTTATGCCTCACGAGTTATCAATGGCAAGATTGCAATGATGAAAAAATGTGCATAAAGATTTAAAAAAATAAAAAAATGTGTTACGTGGAGTCAACGTGCAACAATAGCAGTATGTTTCATATTTCTGCTGCTTTGTTTGTTAAACTTATAATCTTTTTAGGCCGAAATCGTCAGTTTTTATTAATGAACAAAACTTTAGAGCGGAGATAGACTAGACTGTTATAGGTACGCATGCGCCAGCCGAAACGGCCAGGCGATGGATAAAGTTCATAATAATCGTCGGTAAGACCTAACGTGACTCTCTGTTAAAACTACTAATCACAAAAACTACTGAACGAATAAAAATATTTTTTTCACCATAAGATAGAGTATTTCTCAGGGAAGGCTTAGGTGTATGTCACATGCATAAAGGTTTTATATGAGCGGAGCTGCCGCAGGTCATGCTAAGGAAGTCTTGAAAACTGTTTAGTGTGAAACCAGAAAGGGGCTACCGGCATTTAAAAACTGGCATCAGTGGTATCCACAACTGTGTTTGTTTAATAAGTTGTAGTTATTTGATGATACATTATGTTTATTGTGTAAATTAGTTTATAACGTCAAATACTTTTAAAAGTAAGGCAAGCGAAAGTAAAGCACGCCAAATAACTCAAACCCTGTTGAACCTTGTTTAGTCTTGTCAGAAAATAAACGGATGTGGTGTGTGTGTGTTGACATTTTTAAAAAGTAGCGTGAAGCATTCTTTAATTTTAATAATTATGTCGTAGCTTTTCACATTAATATTTGCACTTAGCGAAACATGTTGCTCCAATTTTTTTTACACCGATTTATAATGTGCTTTCAAGGCTGAAAATTTTATTTTAATCCTCAAAGCTTGTCATTGTCGTGGCGCGTATAGTCGTAATAAACAGTGAATGCAGCGGTGAGTGACTCTCTATCGCGCGGTCACGGAGTCAGTGTCCACACTGCGCCGACGGAGAATGCACGCGCGATCACAAAATACAGACGGGTAAAAGTTTGCGCATGAACAAATGGAGAGGTAGTTAAACACGGTCCTAGTGGAAAAACCCAATACCACTTATTTTGCCCGACCTGGGTATCGAACCTAGATCTCGTGCACAGCAGTCGCACTTGCGCACATTAGAGCAATGAAGCTGTTTAAATAACTATCATTAACTAGAAACAGATGCATATATGTAAGCGACGTCACAACGAATGCACTCTGGCTGCTCTGTTGTGACAGTACTTCCTGCCTTGATGACAGATTGTCGAAAACTAACTGAACATACTATATTACCACCTTTTTGATAATTTCTGTTGTCAGCGATGAAAGAATAAGATGCATTATCTAAGGTGGCAGATTATATAAGCTATACTTCTTGAATAACATGGTTTTAAGCAGTTAATAGTAATCATAGTCATGGGTATATTTTAATTTAGATCAATAGCCAGGCTAAAACTAATGTTATGCAAATTTTCTTAAACTTGTTTTTGGAAGATGCTTAGCAGATCACTGTAACTGAAGGTTTTAGTCAATTTCTTAGTTTTATTGGTTTACAAACAATAAAATATAATCTTAGAATGTGGCATAATGTGGCATGATATAGTCTACACTCATAACAGCTGGATGTACTTTCGTGGCTACACGTATGCAGATTGATTTAAAAATAATATTTTTTTTTTATGTTAGGCTATGGTTTCAAGAAATGTAAAGAACAATAAAATTGTTCCACTGTCGTCGCTACGCCGTAGCGCTACGGCGTAGAAGCGACTTATCCCGTGTTCTACAAAAGCTAATATTATGATTGTACTTAATATATTATAGTGCACGTACATTGAACTGTTGGTGCACCGATGTTTGGTTAAAAAAAAAAATGTTCTTATTTTTGAAATATAAACATGCATTATTTTAGTTGGCCCATTTCATAAATTATATATGAAATTATAACTATCGCACAAGAAACATGTGGTTTAATCGCAGTAAGGGATGCTGCTAAATAACCCGTTCCTACCAGGATTGCATAACGTACAGTAGTACTTGATTACACATCTGTGGTGAAGCTGTATTGTAGGTACGACCGGTGTCTCATTCATTCACGGTACGAGGTGGTAGTTTAGGGTGGCAACATGGGGCGACACGTTTACAACATTGGTAGCTTCACTCACTTTGCTATCTCTGTCTAGACTGGTACTGAAAGCATTAGTGTAAGCGGGAACATAATATCAAAAATGCAGCTTCCTTAATAGATTGTGCTCTCTCTATCTCTATAATATGACGTCATGAAACGTGAATAAACGTGCTCGATGTTCGACCAGAGCGTTCCTCCCGATGGTAATGCATAGCGAGCAAAACAGGTTCAAGGATAACATAACCGAGAAGGAGTTTGTTTCATCGTCAGCAACAAGTACTGGCAGTACAAATCACAGCTGGGTGGTAATAATAGTCTTAGTACCTACGCTGTAGCCGATACGTAATTTATAATTTTTTCTTGAAAGTAATAAAAATCCGTGAAATAAACATGCAAACAGTGAACACTCAATGAGATGTTTCTAAAGACCTTAGTCTACACTAACACCTTAAAAATTCAAGTGCGATTAGTATCGGCACATTAGCTCAGTAAATAGAGCGAAACTGCTGATATTTGAAAGACATTGATGCAGAAATTAATGTAACCAACATTTACGCATCGAATTGCATCCCCATTAAGTATTTGCGGCCACGGCACGTTTCCCGTTGACGGCGATGTTTCAATGCCCAACTTGTTCCTTATCTGTATTCACATGATTGATTTTGTAGTAAACATTTAATATAAGTAGATAAAATCATCACATTGCGTCCAATTACAATTAACAAGTTCCAAACAACGCCATCTCTTGGATATGAGTTGAATTGGGTATGTATTGAAAGTGAACCTCTTCGTTCATATGAAGGCCTAGTACAATTTGCGCAATTTTAGTCTAGGAGTCTCGGTTTTTGGTTCGCGACGGCAATCGTTTTGACTGCTACCTCTGCTCCCTTTTTCTTATTGAGAATAGAGGTGCTTTTTTGGTTTGAAATTAACAAACACACTTTGACGGACGCCTAAGCTGTCTCTTTTTTAACCGATTTCAAAAAAAGGAGGAGTTTTTCGATTGTTTATATGTGAATCGCTGCTGCAAGCTGGCCACCTCGGTGTTAGGCGCGTGGCAGTGACTCGCACGTATTCACGGTTTTAGATTAAGTGATTAGAATAGGAATACTAACATAACATGACCCAATTGTGTTAGTAACAATATTCCTTACCCCTGTAAGGAATATTGTTACTAACACAATTGGGTCATGTTACTTTGTCAATAAGATATATATTTTTTGTGTTTGTTACCTCACATATTCATCATTTAAGAACCGATTTGAAAAAATCTAAATTTTTCTCTGATTGGATACACTTTCCGGTTGGTCCCATAGAAATTTCATAAAAATCGGTTTAGTGGTTTGGTTTTTAAATTAAAATAGCTGGAAAAAATATGTCATCCAAGTAAAAGAAATTGCGAAATTGATACATGATAAATATTTATGTGTGATACGATAACTAAAAAGGGTAAAATAAAAACATTACTGCAAAAAAAATAACCGATTTGTAAGATTACTTTCGGAAGTCGGTGGCAAAAACGTCAATGAAACAAACAATGGTCACCGACTTCTGAAAGTAAAGTTATTTTCCACTTTTTTGTGTTTTTTTTTTGGAATACGGTTATTTTTGTTTATTTTGAGTTTATTGTTTATTTCCTTTATTGTGCCAGAGTTAATTCCTTAATGATCACAAAGGTTGACGTTTCTAAATTGCTCAATTTAGTAAACTTGTCAAACTGAATCTTATAAGCCCAAACTCGAGCTGTCTACTCATCATCATTTACTATGCATCTCCTGGCTCCATCATCAGGCCCTCGCTACCAAGGTCAATCTAGTGGACTCGTTAAAACGAATCATATTATGAGCTCAACCTCGAGAGGTTTATTAGTAGGCACTGAAGATACGAATAACCGAACACAAGACGAAACAAGGGATATGATCCTTCAAACCTGCCTTCCACCTCTCGATAAGACAGGAAGAGGGTAAAAGAGGATGAAAGTATCAAAGTACCAAAGTGTAATATGAGCCTCGTTGCGCATGCGCTAGGGATGCAACCGAACACATATGAATATTATCGGCACGTTAGCTCAGTGGCAGAGCACCTCACGCGGTAAACCGAGATACCGGGTGAGGAGGTCGTTGGTTCGAATCCTTCATGTGCCCTTTTTTGGCTAAACTTCATGTAATTTAACTGTATTGTTTACTTTTTAAAGTTTTCAAAAACTTTTTCAGGCCTTTCCCTGAAGAAAAAAGGAAATTCGGCATGTCGACAAAAACACAAAACAGATTTTTGCAGTTTTTGAGCTTTCAAATCTCAAACAATGCATAAGATGGAGTCACAACTGTATCATTGTCTAGAAAAAAATAATGCCGTCAGTCGCAACCCTGAAAACCCTTGTAACTCTTGGATACTGGCAAACTAAGACTTCTTTGTGCCCTGTAAGGTATATCTATTGTAGTTCCAAAATGATCCACTAATGCTGGCTTTATATAATACATTAGTACATAATATCATGAATTGATGCATTTTATCGCTTAAATATTTAACAGTTGAAATATGAAGCCTACACAATTGCTACTAGACTCACGTCATCGCCACGGCGACGGCTACGTTGTGCTAGACTTTGTAGTATAGTAAAATGAAACATGTTTTCTTTACGACGTGTACTTGAATTTACAAATGAGAAGTCTCAGCGCTGTCGTTGTCATTTCATTTGTAGCAGGTTTTTTTTTCTGATTAGTGCCTAACCACACGAACAACAAACAAGAGCACGGAACAGGTAACAGAAACCAATCACTAAAATCAGTCAATCGGTGATGTAGCAGGTATCTATCAAACATTCATTATTGTCCATAACATGCAATAACGTCATGAACTTTATATTCGCGAAAAGAACACAATTGTGTGCGCTTTTCATCGAGAAAGAAGTCAAACGTGCGGGCCTTTTCCAATATAAAATGAAAAATATTTAGATCATTTCTTATTTTAAGTAATATCATCACTCATGATTGTTAATTTATTAATCTAAATTAGTTGTATACCTGTAAGTCTTGGGGTCTGGTGACCCGTAACACAGGCATTGTAGGCCTATTTCGGGCACCAGTCTCTCACAACTGTTCACCTTGTAAATTAGATTGACTAATTCCTTTCACTGTAACGTTTGTGATGAGAAAATAAACAAACAAATTAAATTAAATTTCTATATTATGTAAATTAAGGCCATTTGTAACCAAGACATTTCAAAACCACAATTAAAGCGTATTTGCCTCATTGCTCATTAGTTTGTAGCAAAGATGCTGTGATTGTAAGGTTAGGAGTTATATCATTAAAAGGCAGGTATCACACGAAGGCAAAGAGCATCTGGCAAAAATTACAAAAACATGGCGTTTACACCACTGCCAATCCCTTCGGGTGAAAGGCGTGATGTGAATGAATTATTTCATCTATCATACCTCTTAATCTCCATGCTCTACTAGTTACAGCCGCTATAAATAGAATTCAGCGCCCGACGTCAGTAAACATACCGATAGATATACCACCTCTTTTCAATGTACCATCTCGGTTCTGCAGCACTGGTATTTTGGGTCTGTGATTATCGAACAGGTCAGTTCATAACATTTTAGTATTTGATGTTATGAAAAGCTGAAGTCGAATTTTTTATTTTGTTAAACATAAGACAGCCAAATAGTTACTTATAAACCCATAAACTTTTTTACAAGTTATTAATAGTTATCTATTTATGCCAAGTAGATTCAACTCACCAGGATCAAATGAACACCAGGATGTAATCCTTGTTACCTCAGGACATGTTGTATTTTTGCATGTATGCATTCGTGCGACGGCGATATACAATATTTGCAAGAGGGTATGCGATAGCAGTATTTACGATGGGGGAAATGCAACCCTTACAAGCATATTTAAATGTGTGTATTGAAGAAGATTGCTGTATTTGACTCATGCAATATGTAAAGTACCAACCACGGTGCCTTTTTATTTTATTAGCAGCATCGGGTGTGTGTGCAGTTCAAGTAACGCAGACATCGCCTTCGTTTTATGAACTACTGTTATGTCGGTGATAAAGTTCGTCATTATTGCTGATCACAACACAATTACGCATTAATTATCATATTACACGCAAGTGATGACGTGGTCGGAACCAATAGGTAACAACTAACTGGATTAAGGATGCTCGTTATGGCTTTTCACGTGATTAACGTAATATTTTTCTACCAGGATCGCATAACCGAAACGTAGTTTACTATGAGTTTTTGATTTGTTTTATACTATGAGCGAAGTTTTATTTATTAATGCAGAGTAGCGTAGTACGTAGTAGTAGTAGTAACACCAACACTCGGCTATTCCTGGAAAGTAGTATTGGTAAAGACCCCGTCCCCGACTTACGTGTCGGAGTCGTGGGTTAATGAAACCCACAAATGGAAACATCGTGATTAAATCCTGTCCTGAAAGCAAAAATCGCAGACATGACCTCCAGCATCCCGAACTGGGCCCGCGTGGTAGATTTTGGACTACTTCCTGTCACAGAAACGAGGCCTGTGTTTCAGCAGCGGGAAAGTTATTGGCCGATTATTACAATTACATATGTACATACATAATCGGACGCTTTTTTCCCCTGTTGGTAGGCAGAAACCAGAACGTCACCTGCTGCGTCATCCTTACATACTCCTTTTGCTTCGTCCACGTTCATACATCTGGTCTATCTATCTCTCTGGTTCATACACACGCCGCGCGCCGGTTGCGAGTAGTACGCACCAGACTTTTCTGAAGAACCTCACTAATAAGGTCAGTGTACGTCCTTCTTGGGCGTACCCTATCGGCATTGCGTTTAATTAGGTTGTAACAAAGGCTGTAACGGTTTAAAAATAGTTCATGAAAACTTTTTAGTTAGCATGCAACCAAGAAACTCTTAAATAGCGTTTATGAGAGCTACGCTACGTAGCAAGTGCTACGATGTACATGTGTCGTCACGGCTACGGCAGCCGTAGCGGTCGGCGCAGAAATCCGATTTGCTGCGCGATGCAATAATAAAGAAAGTTTCTTACATCTTTCTAATGTAATGTGCATTTTAACCTTAACGTGTGCATGTACTATTTTGAGTATATTGTGTCATTATTACCTTTAGTTTCAAATTTGGCCACTCATGTTCACTTAAAAACTTCTACATGGAACAGACGAATATTAACTTCCTTCTTCTTTAAGTGTGTTAAAAACACATATTTTGTATCTCGTAAACTTTCATCAAACCAAGTTCACTCGCAGCTAAGTGTAAGTAAGTGTTGTGATGCCTGTGTACGAAACGAACTATCATTAAGAAATAGGGGTAATATCAGCCACAAACAATATCGAGCGCAAATATGCATAGTGGTTACAAGTTACAATAACACCTTGAACAAAGAAAATGTTGTTTAAATTAAGTATTCCTTCTGAATATTGATCTTACGGGACATTTAGAATCAATTAAAAGTCACAAGTGTATGACTCAAGTTTAACTGGATCATGATGACTAACATATACATACGTACTTACTGTATATCGTACCGTTACATCGGACTATGCGCGATGCTGCGAACATTAAATTCCTGAGAGCCTCTTAGAGGTTTATTAAAGTCTAGTGTTTAAAATGTTTTACGGTCCAGATAAATTAATACTGTCTCCTGAGTACATGACCCGCCACAGTGGCTATTATTCCATGGCAACGATGTGCTGTGTGAAGTAGTACAATACACACACAGACAAACAAGCAAAAATCGAATCTATACAAATAAATACAATTGAAGTGTCTGTTTGTAATTTCAAAATATAAAAACAAGTTTTTACTGAATGCATTTGAAAGTATATAAAAAATCTTTTTGATTTTTGGTCTTTCTGCTCTTCCTGTTCACCTAGTAATTCCGTCTATTTATAACTACAACGTGAACTCCCACGAGACTATGAGAGGGCAGTCAAAACCTTCCACATTGCTAGTGTAGTGCATATGCATTCATGAATTCACGCCCCTTGCGTTTCCATGTAGTACTTGTTCTGCAATATATTTTCTACAGCTTATGCTGTTCTGCTGGAAAAGCAGAATCTGAATATTCTCAATCACAGCGCGTTGTCATGGTAACACAATTCTTATGTGTACATGCTACTAGACAACAATGCCAAATTCACCCTAACACTGCCAGTCTTAAAACTGGCAGCTTTTTTCGTCATTTCCCAAACGTTACCTTGCAAAAGTTTTAAAAATGGAAAGCAGTTTAACTTATGAATAGTCAAAGTAATAATAATTATTTTTTTATTTTAAATTGACGCAAATTCAATCATTCAAATAACGCAAACATAAAACCCTGGATCTCGAAGCTTTAAATTTTCCACAATGTATAGTTGCTTTTACGACGAAAACACGAGAGTAGAGGGTTGACAAAATAATTATACTAATATTTAGTTCGTCTTTTGAGTTATTAAAAATCTCGGTTTTACGATAGCACTCAATTAAACGCACTCAAAACATTGTGCTGGTGGAAGCATTGAATAGAACAGTGGCCATAGAACTTTTTAAAGTAAAGTTTAAAATATGTATTTCAAATAACACTTGCGGTAACGTTGGAACTTTGACCTTTAATGTATCCGCAACTTAAAGATCCCAGCTATAATAGAGAACAAATAACAATAATAAAGACGGGAAGAACAAGCGCTTTTTGGCTTCGTTGAGGTTGTTTTTACACCCGTTATATTATAAACGTACTCAACCACTAATAGGTACTAGGCCAAAGCAGTCAAAAAAATCGGGGTGCAAGGAGTCACTAGAGATGATAGCGTTGGAAAAACGGTCACCACGGGCCAGACAGGGATGGAAAACACAATATGTAGGCGGTTGTTCATTCCCGCCATAAAAATCCCGCCCCCAACGAAAGTAACTCCATCTTGCGGATGGATGAAGCTACGAAGTTACCTACTAGTACTGACTGATGTAGCTACTAAATTGTTTCAAACAAAAGTATTACTCGCAAACTTTTGGGTGCACACATACGAGAGCGTTTTTGTTTACACTGCAGCACTGTCACTTTGGAATTTTTACTTTAAGCCTCATATACGAACTTATATAATGTTTAAGGTCATACTCAGCGCGTGCTGCTTGTTTGCAATAGTGGCCCAATTAGTAACATTTGGTATACTCGACAGCAATGGTGGCAAAGGGTATGGTAGGTAATGGTGGTACGTAAAAACTGTGCAGATTATGTTAGCTGATTTCCATTAAAATTGTCATGCATGGTAAATGTGTGAACACTGCAATATGTACGTGTAGTGTCCGGAATTATGACTTCGTATATGGAGGGCCACGCCCATTTTTTTTTTTTTCATTATTTCACATCATATTATCGTTTAGCGTCATAGATGGCACATACTCTCTAAACAACTGGGTTGTACCAACAGTATCGGAATAAAATGGTTCTTCCGATTATGTTCCGATTTTGCCATTTGGCAACGGAACCCTAAAAATTTTGTAAATAATGTGTCAGGAAGACATTGACATTTAAACCTTTTTGATGTTATGTTCACTACTTTAAGTTATGTCAATAAATGTAAAACGTTCATAACAGTGTTAATGTGTGTATGTTTGAAAAAAAATAGGATTTTTTGTTATTTTCCAGGAACATATGAGACTATGCGGTGCTGTCATGGAATTAAAATGCTGTGTACTGGAAATACTGAAATATCTTCACAAAGAAACAAAAGAACTAAGAATAATGGATATTTCTAAGGTAAGATTACCATCGAAGTTCTCTCGATTATCTTAGGGATCGGATTCGGAATTCCATTGGGCTACTCCTTTTTCTGCTGATCAAAATCTACATAAATGATGAGACGAATGACATTATGAATGGAATTGGTTTAAGTATTCGATGGCGTAGTAGATGATTTAAATCGTTTATTTGTTGTTTACGCCATGCTCAAAGGCCATGCTTCTGTCGGTGTAACAAAGTTGCATTCATCTGTATAAATGCCCAAACATCACTTATTAAGCCTCGAGAAAAATCTCTCAGGCATGTTTGGTTTCCTCACGATGTTTTCCTTCACCAAAGCTAATGATAAAATTATACAATACGCATATGAATCCGTAAAACCAGAGGTGCTTACCTTGGGTCCGAACTCGTGATCTATGACTTGATATAAATTAATACGTTATTTAGGTTTAATACGCTAATATAAACAGTTACTATAATCAAAGTTAAATGAATATCTAGAGATATACACTCACATATAAACTGGATTTGTGGTTCATCCCTCAGACATACTATTAAATACGGACATATTTTATATTTCTCCGCCTGTCCCATCCCCTATTTTTTAGTTTGTCATTCCATTACACAATTGTATCGGCGATTTGCACTTTGAGAAATAATCAATCATCGTAAATTCATATTATCAAACCGTAAAATATGGCAAGTGCAAAAAACAACGAGGTCTTATTCATCTAACAGTCTGACTTATTACTCGTAGAACAAAAATGTCTACTTCTGTTAATGAATATCAAAATAATTTTATCGCAGGTTTGATGGTCAGGATTGCTTGGATAGTTCTGTCTTTGTCTATCTAGTTCTGATTGTTTGAGTTAGAACGAGGGCACGAATTTAAATAGCTGTATACATTATCTGAGTACATAACATACTTCAGCTTGTGTTTAAACGTTGCCGTCCCAGAGAATCCGTCACCATGGTAACGCGGTGCATTTGTACTACCAGGAGATGAAGACTTACAAAGAGTTTATTTTATATCAACAGTTTTCATTGCCAGAAGCACGGTCACTTTCGGACTGCATACAAAAGAAAGAGATGCATAAGTCTGTGTCACATGGCTAGTAATTATATGATATTTTAGATTTATCGAAGGAGAAAAGGGGTTGAAAGGGGCCTTTGCCCAGCAATGGGACACGACGTAGGGTAGTTGAAAAATTAGAATGTGACGCATTATTAGCAACTTCTTATTATTAATTACTGCAAATTCGTCTGTGCCAAGCCATTTACCGGGATAAATTGGACCCTTTGTGTTAATCTACGTATTTCATCTAAATTCGTTTAGCCGATTTTACGTGAATGAGGAAAAAAATGAACTTTCGCATTTGTTATTTTAGTAGAATAAGCCATTTGTGTACCACTGCAGGGCAAATGTCTTCTAGAGCATGTCCATTGCTGTGGTTTACTAATAATAATAATATTTTAGAAAACAAGTCGAGTGACAACTTAAATATTCGATATAATCTGAATTAACTCAATACTCAATCTTGTCTGTATAATACAGAACTTTTTGCAAAAAAATATAACTGACTTCCAAAAAGCCAGAACATAAACCAATCGTCTATTCTGAATAAGGAATAAAAGCTTATATGAAAAAGCTGCAGAATTAGCAGTTGCATTGATTGACGTAGTTAGTATTTATATGGATTTTCTGTTTGCTATTTAATCTTTGTAAGTCATAGATGTTTTGTTTTCAATTTTTATTTTCCATTTTGTTTGTTTTTAATTTCATATAACTTTACGATGCTTTATTTAACTTATGAGAATGTAGTGAACACCTGTAATTGGTATCTACATAATAGATGTCAGCAGTTAATAGAACAATGACCTGATACTAAAATGAAATTCATTTATACAAGGTGTAGTTTTGCATCCTCGTCAAATTCAAGGCTAATGATTCTCGACCTGAATTAATAATAAAATGGGTAGGTTATTTTTTATATTTTTTTTTAAATATCGGAAATCGGTAAGTGTACACCACCCGTATTAAAATGCGGCCCGTCTAATACTAGCCCTATAACCACGCTTTCATACTCACAAACAAACGCGTTTATTCGATAAACGGGTGATCCTCCACTTTTGAGAATCGCTTCAATTCTGAAATAGTGTCAAATTAAAACAACAAAAAAGCAATGTTTATTATTATTGACCAGGTATAGTAATTTATATTGATTATTTACGTCTCCTATGACAACCACATGAATTTTGACGAGGATGCAAAACTACACCTTGCATTGTATTAGAAGATTCGTGTTTTTTTTTTTACTTTTCATTATGTCTATGGTGCATATGTGGTCACGCTCCTCAGCAGTGAAGGAACGAAGACGAAGACAATGTTGTCTTCTTCTTCATAAATATGCATGAGATTGTATTTTATCTTTGAAAACTCAGCAAATTGAAACCTCTGCTATTTTTTTGTTGTTGGGTAGCCGAATTTAACTTTGTTGGTCAGGGAAACTTCAATATGCGAAGCAGAGATGGATACGTTTGGAGGAAGGTAGTGTAGAGTAACATTGTGGATGTGGCAGAAAAGAATGGCGAAACTATTAATAATCACAACGGGACGTCTTTTATGTTTATACTAGCAAGCTAGCGCTAGTGTGCAGTGGGAAACGCCTGAACTATTCAAGTTGTAGATACTCACAAAAAAGGATGAATTACAAGTAATATGATAATCGGATAGGATGTCGATTTTTGCTACTAATGCTGGTGTCATGTGGTGGTAATGCAACCTGATACTAGCTCGACTTTAAAAATGTGACTGGGGATTCAAAGTTCAAGAAACTGTGTGTTGGTAGTGGTAAAACAGAAAAAAATAACTGATGCAACGATGATCTTTCGCTTTAACTTTGGACAGTGGATCTATAAACTTTATGCTTCGCTATTTTGTGCAGATATACCTACATACATGCAACTGTGTTTTTAATATGTCTTAAGCATTCAAACATCTCCGTACCTCATCAAGCACGTTAAGCCGTATTCTCGGCTACTGTTAAAATCTTTTACAGATGACTCGTAACGACGAGTAGCCAGAAACCCAAAACTGGGTTGGGTTAAAATTATAGGTTGCATAAAAAAACTGGTACTCATCTGCATCTAGTACTACTGGTAGCCGACTTTGACATTACGACATTGTTGGGTAAAGTCTGGGCAGATGATTATAATTTTCGTTTCATTTCCATTGCGTGCTGAATTTATCGGAAACGCCAACGTACTGCGACCCGGCAAGGTGATCCGGTGCGATATTGCATCTCGTTAATACTAGGTACGCAGGACGTACGGAAGCTGGATACATTTTTAGGTTTCAAGTTGTGACGTTCATTGAAGACCTTATTGCAAAGCCTGTAGGGTCAAAATTGCAATTTAACATGGATTCAAACTGCAACAGTATTTTTTTAACACACGCCCCCGTACAGTGAATCCTCACAAACGATACAAGCTGGGATTTAATACGGTCTTAACACAAAAATACATGAAATGTTTTGGGTTCATCAACAGACAGGTTTGACTGTATTAGAGGATAATTCAATGTGTATCTATAAACTATTGTAGGTATGGTTCATGATAAACACTAACTGGTTACGAATAAATTAGAAAATATCAAAACCTTTTATGAGGGAAAGTTAAAATTAAACAGTAGGTAACGCTTTAACACTAACCTATTAAACTTGCTACGAAGTGTCTGACGGAGCTGTTTACGTATCGCTACTACGGAAGGAATGAAGAAAAATTATATCAAAGGTTTCTGTGTAAATTGTTCAACGAAGGAAGATGCCATAAATTAAAACAAAAATCCCCCTTTGATATAAGATGGATTTGGGAACCGTACTATTCATCCAAATCGGTTCATCCATAAAAGAGTTACGAGGGAACACAGAAACGGATATACATGCATATATACAGGTCGAACACATAACCCCCCTTTTTGAGCTTCACCGTAGTCGGGTAAATAGAGCTAAAGTTTCCTAAGAAAGTTCTCCAATAAGGCTTATGGATTCAGATTTGAAATAAAATGTTTGTTTTTTTTTTTATTATTCAGATATAAATTCACACCCAACTACATTTCTCAACAAATACACACACAACACAGATTATAAACATACACTACCATAAATATATATAACACATTCATATTACTCACACCAACACGCGCGCCTCAAAGTCAGTGAATAAGGTAATCAGCGTGTAGGACTACCACTTTATGTGTAGGATAGGTAACTTGAAAAGTATGACACTTTTCCTGAACAAAACTTGCATGCTCTGATCGGTCACGATTGATGTCTCCACCCTACACATCGAGGTATTTTTTTTACTTTTGTTATTAATAACTAGTATAAATTTAATATCAATTGCATAATCAGTCTAATACGAGTATATTCCTACTGCTGGTACACAGGTCGCCTCCATATGTAAGGGGATGTGCCGAAATCTAATCCGCGGACTAAGTTAAGATAAAAACGCTTGTGATTAAGCTGCTCCAATTAAATTTGTTCAATGAATGTCGATATTTCAAATTTTGATTTGTTTATTGTTTATTCCTTTCTTTCACTTTGACATTAAATGATTTGACATGAATACTATTTACTTTGTTAATTATCATTTTTTTATTATTGTGAATTGTGACATGTAATGATTTTTATGAACATTTATTTTGTAAGTGTTATTTTTATTTTATTAGTGTGAATGTGAGGACAATGTGGGTCATTTTTATGTTTTTTGTTTGTTTTTACTATTGTCAGTCAGGAACGAAACAACGGCCTCATATAGTTTTAAAAAAGGAGACGTGTAAAAGTGTTTGTAAAAACCCATTTGCAAATACATCATTCATTATTTATCAAGTGCGGGTTTACAGATGTCATTTGTCTTAGAATGTTTGGATATAGGACATGCTGGTTTCCTCACAATGTCTTCCTTCACACTGTTCACACTGTTTTGAAAGTCTTGGTGAAATAAATAACAAAAAGTAATACGTCTGGCTGGGCTCGAACTCACGACTGTCAGCTCGTAAATTGAGGCCGATACCGCTAGGCCATCACTGCTCCAAACTACAATGTATCCCAAAATTTCGACAAGGAATACAATAGGTGCCGTAGCTTAGTAGGTTTAAAGCGCATGTCTAGTAAACAGGAGATCGCGAGTTCGAATCCCGCCGGTGCCTAGATCCAATTTTTTGTGTTTTATTTTTGCTAATATTCCTAGTTATTTTAAATGTCCAGCTATTATTATTATGAGCCTCATGTGTCCCACTGCAGGGCAAAGGCCTTCCTTCCCTCTTTCCATTTTTCTCTATCTTGGGCTATTTGGGCCCAATCCAGCGTCCAAGAGTCCAGCTCGTCACGCCATTTCCTTCTGGGCCTACCGCGTTGGCGGGTTCTGTTGTTTGGAACCCAATCTATTGCCACTTTGGCCCAATTTTGATGCGACATGCGGCATATGTGGCCAGCCCAGTTCCATTTTAATTTGGCGGCTGTGTTGCAAACGTCTGCGATTTGGGTCTTGGATCGAAGTATACTGTTCCTTATACGGTCAGAAATTTTGGCCCCTAGTATACTTCGCTCCATGGCTCGCTGGCAGACCCCGAGTGCGGACTTTTGACGCTTTGTTAATGACCACGTTTGCGCCATAGGTGAGGGTGGGAAGGGTGCACGTGTCCATGAGTTTCCTTTTGAGGGAAAATGTCCAGCTAGTACTTACTAATCTACTCCTTTCAAAATCACAATCGACGAGTATTTCATTGAGCTAGCCACGCCTGGGCTATAATGCGGTTTCGATGTAATTTCGAGACATGTTTATCACCTGCAGTTGAAATATTAGGGACACAGTTTTAACAGGAATTCTGTATGTTGTTAATGATGTATGTAGAGAGTAACGAGCAATGAATTGTAAACACTTAACAAAACTCAAAAGCGATTTTCTCGTGAAATATCAGTTTCTAGTTTAGGGTGTTAGGTACCACACAGGATAGTCAATCGAGGCCATCGATCGCCGGTTGAATGGATTAGTCGACCTCGATCGACAGTTTTGCAAACGTCGATGTCGATCGAAGGCATCGATCTGCGGTCGATCAATTAGTGCAGTAGAAACTATCGATCAATGTCGACTAATCCATTCTACCATTGATCGATGGCATCGATCGACGATCGATCGTTTGTTGTGGATACCCTTAAGATAAAAACTGTTTCGTAATAGTATGGTCAAAATTCTATGGTCGCGAAACGTTAATTAATACAGTTTGAGAAAATCGCTTTTGAATCTCGCTAAGTGTAAACAGGGTGGAAGGGACACCGGCGCACCGTTGTGCGTAGGTACCACCGTTTGTGCGCAGGCTTCGTATTCAGTACATCAATCTGGATTCCACATAGAATTTTTTCATCGGTAATTTTAAAGAAACTGCTATTACATAATGTTCTTCCAGGCAGAATACGCTTTTAATGTTCTGTTAAAACTTTCACAGAATTTTTAATAATTTGTAGTTCGTCAAAAAGGATCCCTGGACGGTCGGATTGATAAAGTGCGGCCCCGTCTGCGACGCAGCAGAGTGTGGTTGTCCCTAAGTACTAGCACGTCATAAACTTGACGGAGTATTGTGACTATTCACACCCTTACGTTAAGCATGTGGCAAACTGGAGAACTAACTTTACACCGTACTAGGTTAGACATCTTCCCTAGCAAGCAGCGCCATCATTACATGCACATTTAAATTACATGTTTGGTAGGTTACAATTTTTGCCGCGCAAATAATCGGCTTCTTTTGACGGACGCCGACGGTACGAACTGATTGCGGTCGTTTAAAAGTACCTACTGGTGTTGAGCACGTCATTATTTACTATAATATTACATATCTAGTACAGGAAAGACATTTAGCCATTTGTACAAAATTATGTTATTCCTAGCATTTTGTCTTTTCGCAGAACATTCTATCGTCTTCAATTCAAACAGCAAAACAAATCCAAACTAGAACTGACTAACCTACATGGACACGTAGAGCATCACCAACAAAAGCTGTATAGGGGGGAGGTGAATTTGATTTAGAGTACTTCAAAATGGGACATTCTTCTTTGTCTTCGTGTCAATGATCTTTGACCAAACCTTTAAGGGAGCTATCTTAGCAGTTTGACATTGCAGTCGATGTAGGAATATGAAACGCTTGGTGCTAACCGGTGGAATGCGAACATGATTTGAATTATTATTTTGAAGTTTTTTATAAATTGAAACTGCATTCGTCGAAAATTTATGAGGTTTTCTTTCTTATTAGTATACTAAAAAATCCTCACAAGTTTATAAGTATAGACCTAATACAGATATAGTGGACCTCGCAATTTCCGCTTTTGACAACAATAACCACTCAAATTAAACTTCAATAAGGTTGAAAGTTTTTGTCACTCAGACAAATATACCTTAAACTGAAAAACTAAATAGCTTATGGTCAAGACTCGACCAACTTTACGCTAGTTGCATGGTTACCGCTGTGGCGTGCCATGTGCTCGGGAGAAAGTGTTGATCCATCCAGACCATACATTTTTTGAAGTACTGGGTTTTCATAAAACACTGGGAAGTTTTCAGCGATTGTGCATTCGAAGGCCGAACGTTAGCTCTTGAAATGGCGCGAATTTTCGTCACAATGCACTTGACAATAATATAATATTGTTAAAATTAGGTTTCCCTCTGACAACAGTCCCGCTATTTAACTGCTGCAATGACGGGTGTTACGAAAATAACAGCACACATTGAAAACAAAACTATTCCATCCCACTGCAAAGCAAAGCCCTCTTCTCATTAAGTAATAATGCATGAGCATTGATCACTAAGCAAATCTAGGCGGATTATCGATTATTATTTTATGTTATTAAAGGTGACCCGAGAAACGTTGTATTATTGAAATCAATACATTTCATAGAAAATAGCAGCCTCAATCTTTTCCGAATTTTCCAGATCATTTTCAAATTTTTCTTTCTCATTAAACCTTATTCAGATTATAATACACCCATTTAAAGTATCGAGCTTGCCCGACCTGGGAATCGAACCCAGGACAATACATTTAAAGTATCGGTCGACGAGCAGCATTTAATCTTGATAGAAAACTGGCTTTTGCCCGCGGTTAAGCGCGCGGCGCGATTTTTTAAAGTTCTTTGTGTTATGCCTATAATCTTCGCGCAATGGAAACAATAAGTTGACAGCGGTTTATCGCAATCGAATGAACGGTTTGGCAGCGCATAAAATACAAACCAACAATAGTTTTCAGAACCACTTAAACAGGAGCTCTATGATGCCGTTGTCCACGTTGACCAGGTACGACCTGCAACTCTCCCAAATGACAGTAGTTTTGCATTTTATCCGATGGAGGCGCTATTGCCGATGTATGTTTATGATGTATGAAGTCCTGGTGTTGTGAGTCGTACTGCAGTTGCCTTCTCTTTCTATTTTGACGCAAGCGCATTTTGATCCAGATACGACGTAAACCTATTTATTCCAAATAACATTTGGTCCCTTAATGCAAAATTTCTTGCTTTTTCTATGTTTTTAATGTCTAACATGTAAGTAGTTTCGCGCAAGGTTAAATATCAAGATTTGCGTAGAAATACGAAAGAAACTAGATAGATATTCACAGTAGTACAAAACAATAGCACACGATAACACACCAATGCTAATTATAATGTCCTTATCTTTCTGGAATTGAAATTTTCAAATTTTAGGAAAGCGTCGCCGCGGGCTATAGATAAACAATATAGATTTTTTATTTTTCACATCATTCCCGTTATATTAAACAATCGGGTTCGCATAAGTGAAAGGAAGTAATTTTGTTCTCGGGGTGAAGTTTATGTTACCTAGTGAACAATATATTTTCTATGAAAAATAACGTAATAATAATATCATCTTCAAAAGCCCATAAAATAAATATTGGACATTCAAAAGTATTTCATCAGTAATCTCTGTAATGGAAGTTGAGTGAAACAATGTTATAGACGCCTAATGAGGAGCCTTGCGGTGCAATGTTGCCATGGAAACAGTACGCTTGCCAGGAGCACTAGCACTACAGGCATCTTAAAGAGTTAGCTGCAAGGGAATAACCATCCTGCTTACTTGTAATTTGGCGGGTGTGTAAATTATTTCAGTTAAGGAATTGATGCTTCGTATTAAATCACGTTGAACAAAATAAATGATTTGTGAGTTAACGCCCCGTGTGCGCTGCGATTTCTCATCAGAAAAAACAACGAATTCCCATACCTTTTCTTGGAGATTGAAAAGGACATGGCCGACGTTTCAGGAGAGCTATGCCCTGAAAAAAAAAAATCATGTACAATGACATACAGTATGTCATATTAAAGCTTACAGGTATGTCTTCAAAATAGTTTAAGTTTTATGATCAGAGAATAGGCGAGAGATACTATAAATAGGATACAAAAAATGTGCCTAAACATTTTGCAGGACAATATGTCAATCTTCATATGCCATATTGACACAAATTGTCAACAAAGAAAAGAAAAAAAAGTCAATAGCAAAAAGTTTTACATGAAAAAGTTTTACGAAAAAAAGTTTTACTAGAAATAGTATTTTTTTTAAGTGTTTCATTGCTATTCAAAATGTTTAGGCACATTTCTCTCGTATTGTTTCGAGTCGAAACAATACGAGAAATGCTATTATCAATGGATATAAATACCTATATATAAAAGATATAAGCGTTCTGTATTCAGTTGTGCAGTGAATACAGACCGAAAAGTACGAGAGAGATCAAGCGAATTTGCAGCCAGTAGTTCTGTCTTTTTTACGCCCTGCCTTGCCGGCGGTTTGCAGAAAAGATACATGGTATTGGCCGCGTATTCGCTTTCTCTTTCTAGAAAGAAGTGGTCAGTTTTGTGAGGCGAATGCCCATTCCATTCTTTATGTCCATGGGTTAGACCTTTCAATCGTCGCGCGTCGTCAAAGCAGGTCACGATAGCGAAGAAGAGCTCGTAATCGCCAACAGATATTTCTGAAAATTATGATTCTTCCCTAAGCGACTAAACATATATAATTAGATAGGTAGTAAAACACTAAAATGGTATTTGAATTTTTATTTAAGTATCTAAATATGTAGGTAGGATATACATTTGCATATAAAATATATTTACCTACTTCTACTTGTTTTACAGAAGTATTAAGAAAAACATGATTGCAATTACTCAGACAAGACACATTCAATGTTTTCATCCAATCTTAAGCCTATTCATCTTCAGAGATGAACAAAATGTTATCAAGGAATGAGGCTGGTGCCGTTATGTTTGCTTGATGCCTGGCCCAGCCTCATTACACTCCCTAAAAATACAATGGCTAGAAGTATTTGGAGCACTTTTGTTAATAAGCAGATAATTCATTTGGTCAATTCTTCGTGCTCCAGCAGGATTATCAGCTGGTGCAGGTGGTGGTGGTTCATGTCCGACAGCAGGATTAGCAACTGGTGGAATTAGAGGTGGTTCAGACAATCCAGGTTAATTTTCCTTTACGAGTAGTTCTTTAACATGTCTATGTATATTTAGTACCAAGTGCCGATTAGCTCTCATCCAACAGGGATGAAATGCTTGCCTGTTTGTCCTACGATTCTGTAACAATGTTTGTTAAGTAAATGGTTGAAATGTTTCAGGCAGTCTAATAAATGTGGTAAGTATTTATAATAACTGGTAATTATTAGGGCGCAGTCTCAATTGGTTTAATAGTTTGCGGCGGGTTTGTTTGCCTGGGTTAGCACCCAATAATACTATCAATATAACGTCCACATTATGCACATGGGCATGTAATTGGCGGACTCATTAATTATAAGGAATTTGCTTTATCATGGGCACAACACAATAATAATTTATAGCAGCCAGGGCAAGGTAGGCAACAGCACACTAACCTGATTGTGGGTATTCCATGAGAAGAAAATATTGATTAATGGACTGATTTCTTCAAGTGTGTGGTATCGCACTGAGTAATATACATAACTGAGCATCCACAACCAATTCACACCATTGGGTAGCCCAGTGCTCTGCTATGTGTACCTTCTGCCGAGCGTTGGTTTAACAATACATAACATGCATTGCAAATCACTCTATCTGAGGGAAGCTGAAAAACATTAAATATTTTACTCAGTAAAGTAATACATGATAGTTATATTGTGCTACTCTTTCGGATTATGGAACTCAGCTGATTATAATTTCAGGTGAAGTTGGTAAAATATGAAAATAATTACTACGTGGGTACATACCTCTAGTACAGATAAGCATTCCGTCAATGTATTTTGTAACTGCGGTGGCAAATATGTTACAATATGCCTTCGCATTCGATTAGTGGCCACACTACAATTCAGGCACCTTGACATCGTGAGCGTCAGAATTTAAATCGTAAACAAACAATATGCACAGCAGAATATTAGGTAATATTAGAAGCGTAAACGAAAGTCCGATAAACGATACCGTGGGTTCAGTAATATGTTTTGAACTTTTGACAGTTGTCAGCGAGAAAATAACTCTAGGACGTTTGGATACACACTCTTGAATATTATGTTGATTCATAATGTGGAACGTGAGTGCCATCCAGACGCGCGGCAGCTTGAAAAGTGATGTCTACGATAATCATGAAACCGTTAACTTTTTAAAGGTGCCTTAGCAATACAATTCTGGCAATCACGGGTATTTTATGTTTAAGTCTGACCTTCAGGCGTACTACAGATAGGTACAGTGTTTGTCTTATGCGTGTATCCAAACGTGGATGCACTTTATATTGATTTATCCTCCATGATTGCAATGAAACAAAACGGGAAAAAAACAATTAACATACATATTATTTTGGGAATTTTCCTCGCCTATTCTAGAGAAATGTAATTGTTGTGATTAATTTTTATTTATTTTGGAAGTAATTTTCATATAATCATAATTAATGTACATTAACATTCTGAATTGATTCTGAGGGCAGGATTCGGCCATGTCCTTTTATAAAAAATGTATCGAGGAAAAACGATTCCAAAAATAAAATTGGGTATATCATCTAAATAGTAAATTTGTTTATATAACATTAAAAACAGATTGATAAAAAAAAAAAAAAAAAAACATATTTTTATGTAGCTTGTAATATTTAAAAAAAATGATTAAAATATTAAAAAAAAGTTTGAATATACGTTTTTTTGAGTTTTAATTTTTAAATAAGTTCCATAATAAATATTTTAAAAATGAAAAAAAAACAAAAATTTTCCTACGGGAATCTTTCAAATAGCTTTCTTACAATAGATACATAGAGTGAAAAAAATGTCAGGTATTGAATTTGCAAAATATTAGGGATTTTATGTAAAACCCCAATTTGTTAAAAATCCTAAAAAATAACTTTAGCTTCAGAAGTCGGTGACTTGTTTGTTTGATTTAATTTTTTGCCACCGATTTCTGAAGCTAAAGTTATTTATCACTTTTTTGTGATTTGAAATCGGTTTCATTTTTTGCAATTTTTTTATGTATAGGTAATTTCTTGTTCTTTAAGAATCTGTTTTTCAATTTCCGATATCTGCAAAATTTTCTGAGAAATTTGCAAAAAACAGACCCACAATTTTTTGTTTATTTAAATGTTTATATCTTTTGCAATTTTTTTATTAAGTATTTGGGACTTCAACTTTTTTTTACTCTAGAAGAAATTACGAATCGAATGACACCTTAATCATAATTTTCGGAGAAGGAGAACTGGAATTTGAGAAAAAGGCACATGTAACTACGCAACACAAATCAACATCTGATTTTACCTTAAATAACAAAATTCTACTGCTTGAAAAAATATTATGTATAGTACCTATGTTTTCAGAGGCGACAAGTCATTGATTCGGAAAGCACTCTAGGAACTGAAATGCAGCAGATGCTCTTTCACGCAAGACGCTGACGAAATCTGCCAGCTGCTTCTCAAGTTTTGTTTTAAACTACGATTATAAAAGCGGCATAACAACATATCATACACGACTCGCCCTCGTTGCCGGCCTTTAGCCAAAGAAGATTTAGATCTGAATTCAGAACTGCAACAAAAACAAGACATTCGCAGGATCATTATAAGCAACAGATGCATATTTTAAAAAGTTCGTCGACTCGAGGCGTTTACCGCACAGTACCTAGGTCTAGGTCACCTGTATATCAATATCTGTCTCACTCCAGCGCGCAGTCGTTACTGCGCATGTCATGTGCCATGGTAGGTAGGACCCAACAGACAGCAGACAGATAGCTACCAGGACTACATATTTATGAGCAACCCATCAGCGGACACAGTGACTCACATTCTCATAAAGAGGTCACGGCCAAGGGCTATGGTTTTATCCTTAAACATAACAGGCATATGATTATAGCAATGAATATCTAATAGAAAATGTGATAAAAGTTTAAATTCTTATCGTATCTTCTTCCTGAAACAATTTCCATAATATTCCCTTGGAATGAATGATTATTTATTTATCTTAGTTTGTGTGTTACCTTTTGTTACTGAACTTTACGAGTATACAGGGTCACGATGTAGTCACCTGAATCCTTCAAGGAGGTAAATGTATACGCCATATTAAACTAGTCTCCCAAATAAACTTATACAGTATGTAGATAAAGTAGAAATGAGGTAGGAAGTCTTTCCATTTAAAACTATTTACGTTTACTGGTATTCAGCTGCATTGGTTAGTTTAGCAGTCACAAGAAGTTACAATCGTTATTTCTCCCGAAAATTGCTTTTAAATTTAGGAAAGTGTATACATATTGGTGCTCGTGACTGTACGTGAAAAAAAACCAAATTCCCATACGACAGTAGAGGGACTGTTTCGATGCATGTTTGACAAGCTTCAATATTTTTTTCATGAAAGCGTTTTTCTTTCATAGTTTTTTTTTTTTTAATATGACGGTTTTACTCACCTCCTTGAAGGATGCAGGTAACTAAATCGCCACCCTGCATTTTTCAACAGCTATGACCACGTAACAGCCGTAGCAGTGACCTCACAACGTCGTAGATTCTTCATTGGGTTGATCTTATGGTGTTGCCAACATGAGGGTTACTGAAACTTAAACAGTTGGCAACACCATAGAATCAACCAAGTAGCTTCGAAAAAACGCTTTTACTTTACAATTATTTGTAGGTAGTTATTGTATTACACTCTCCTGTTTCTCTTCACTAATGCAGAAAAAAACTGGTTCTTGATGTTTAAAAAGAATATCGTTTATATAAACTTGTTTCAAGACCGCAGGAAATCGCAGCTTTTATGGTTTGTGCGAATTCATTGTACGAGGGCAGGCTGTTAACAGATTTCTGTTGCAGTTTGTATTCATGTTTAAAGTGCAATTTTGATCCTACAAGCTTTGTGTTAGGGACTTCTGTGAACACCATAACGTGGAACATTAAATATGTATCCAACTTCCAAGAGTCCTGTGTCCCTAGTATTAATGTTATGCAATATCGCGTGGTACGTGGTCAATATCGATATATTCAGCACGCAATGGAAATGAAACAAACATCATCATATAGAGCAAGATCCCAGAGCCGCAAGACCTTACTTATTTTCTGATTGTCAAAATGTAAAGTAAAAATTTGGGAAAGTAGGTTAGTATCTATGCATATAATAAAATTGTAACAGGCCTATATGTCTGTACATTGGAGATATTGAAAAAAAAATATGGGGGTCTTAGAGCAACAGAAGCCAAAAAACAGTTTTTATAATATTTGTACGTCTATCTGTCTTTCTGTCTGTATGTTTGTACGCGCATTACGCAAAGGCTACTACATGGATTTGAATCATATTTGAATGCACAACTCTACTGCTAGATGCCTTATTTAAAATATAGGCTACATTTTACCACAAAAAATTATCTTTTTTTTATTCTAAGTACCACACGTACGAAGTCGCGGCCAAAGGCTAGTGTACTATAAACGTATTCATGTCTGTAAGCTTGGGTCGACGGCCTATTTTCAGGTATCAGGAAAAGGCTAGGCAGATGATAAGGTGCTACAGTTATACAAGGTGTTGCTTTGAATCCTCGTCAAATTCAAGGAGTGTTTTTGTAGTTTACTTAGCGTTAAACATAAGTCAAGCAAGTGCCAACAAAAACATATAGATAGCGATAGGAATTCGAAATGAACTACGCATTCCAAACTCCTGACCTATGTATGTTGTGTCTACACGGCTCAGGTGGGGCTCGAACACGCGGTCTGGTGGAAAGTATGAAGCTCGCTCAATGAAGTCTTTCGCACATACATAAATGTATCCGAGCCATATTGTCGTTACGTCAAAATTAGAGTAGTTGTGTGTCTTCTTACGTCAGCATGCAACAACTATCAAAAAAGTTCAATAGCTCCCCTGATTATGGTCTTTATTATTGAAATGTTATGGACTTTATTATACAAGGTGTAGTTTTGCAACCTCGTCAAAATTCAGGAGGTTGTCATAGAAGACGTAAATAATCGATACAAATTACGGTACCTGGTCAATAATAATAAGCGCTGCTTTTTTAGTTGTTTTAATGTGACACTATTTTCAGAATGAAGCCCGTTTCAAAAGAGAAGAATCACCCGTTTATCGAATAAACGTCTGCGTATGTTTGTGTGTGTGAAAGCGCGGATATAGGGCTAGTATTAGACGGAGAAGATAAAAGCGAAACAACTACATAATAAAAAAAGATTTCGTCGATCGATTCGTTTCGTTAATCGATTTTTCGTAACCGGTTTTGGTGTATCGATTTTTTTTTCAACAAAAGTTGTCATCCCTACTTTGACAGAATTGACCAACGACCGGAAGTGTTAGATAACGCATTGATAACGATTGAGTTTCTTGATTAAATCGGCTTTTAATTCCGGAGGTTTCATTACAAATAAGTAGTAGCAATATTTTAGTTATTATATGGGCACTTTTTTTGTATTTACCACATTGGTGGGCAAAACATGGCCAAGAATGGGCGTTTCCCTTTGGTTTAAGCGTTTTCAATCCGGAAATTTTGATGTCAAAGATTCACGTCGCTCTGGTCGCCCTATTGCAGATAAAAAGGAAGCCATTTTTTAAAAAGTGGAGTAAGATCGGCGTATCAGTAACAGTGTTCTGGAAGGATTTCCTTCGGCTAATAACAGCATTTTAATTAGAGGGCGAATCAAAAGCCGACATATAAGTAGGAAAATGTATTTCGTTTATATAATTATTAAGAATGACGAAACTGGATTAGAAGCGATACGACAATATTGCTGCAACTGTATATCTGGTCGGAGGACAGTAGGGTGTTGTGCGCACGTGATGACAATTATGTGGTTCTTGGGCTGGGCAAGGTTTCAATCAAATATAAATCCCCCAGCCCAATTCCTAGATGACGTGCTTGTCATTTATTTAAATGAGAACGAATAACAAATCAGAAAACTAAACATGTTTTTTTTTTAACCTTAATTTTTTATATATGATTTATGGAAGGCCGACCGAGTTCTATGTAAAAAATATTGGTGGTTTTTCATCTATGATCTCAACCCTAATGCCTATAATTTGTTTCATTCATGGGCGTCACTTGGCCAAAGCCTCTTTATCAAATGGGCTGGGCATTTCCCTTTGTGCCACTCTCACAGACTCTGCACTAGGTCCATAAGCATCGCAAATTTTTTTCGCGGCCTGCATTGCATTTTTACCTTTTTTGTAGTAAAATTGTAAAGTATATCGAATTTCTTCATTAGATTCACTCATCTTGACGGTGCGAAAAACAAATGAACATCACACATTTTCTTAATATGAATTTGGGATTATATTCTTTAAAATGTAAACTTTCAATGATACCAAAACCAGCCAGATACAAATAGTATAGCCAAAGAGATTTTATTACAAGTTCATACGAGGGTTGATCCAGAAGTAATGATAATCGGGTATTTCCCACCCTCGTAAAAATCCAATTTTTTTTTTTGTTTGCTTACATTATCCAATAAGTCAGCCTAAAAAAATCGTATAAATAGGCCACGTTTCCAGAGAGGTACCTTCGTTTGAATACGAACCGGCGAAGAGACAACATCAAAATGGAGAAAAACGAAATTAGAGCAGTGATTAAGTAGTTCTGTTTGAAAAAAATGTCTACCAAAGACATATACAGCGACATAGTGGAAACATTGGGGGACTCTGCTCCTCCATATTCCACAGTTGCACGCTGAGCCAAAGAGTTTAAACTGGGTAGAACATCCACTGAAGATGAACATCGCGAAGGACGCCCATCCACGTCCCTCACTGAAGATAACGTGAAAAAAGTCGAAGATGTTGTGTTGGCAGATCGAAGAGTGACCATCAAGCATGTAGCTGAGGTCACAGGGTTCTCGTATGGCTGCGTTCAAAGAATCCTTGTGAACGAAATGCATATGAAAAAGGTCTCTGCACGTTGGGTACCGAGAATGTTAACCGACGAGCAAAAGAAACAACGACTCGACATTTTGAGGGTGAATCTTGAAAAGTTCCAAGCAGATCAGGATTTTTTTTTGTCACGTTTCGTGACCGTGGATGAGACCTGGATACACCATTTTGATCCTGAAACGAAACAACAATCAATGTGTTGGAAACGAGCCTCGTCACCGACACCGAAGAAATTCAAAGCGTCAAGTTCGGCGGGAAGGGTTATGGCGTCCGTTTTTTGGGACGCTGAAGGAATTATTGTGGTAGAATATTTGGAAAAGGGAGCCACTATGTCGGGCTCTTACTACGCAGACCAAATAAGAAGATTGCGGAAGGCCATTAAGGAAAAAAGACGCGGCAAACTGCGACCCGCAGTGCTGTTTCACCAAGACAACGCACCGGCTCACAAAGCCGCGGTTGCTATGGCTGCCGTTCAAGAAGCGGGGTTTGAATTGCTCAAACACCCACCCTATTCGCCAGATCTAGCTCCCAGGGACTTCTACCTCTTTCCTCGGCTTAAGGAACACCTCCGAGGCAAGAAATTTGTAGCCGATAGCGAAGTCATGGCCGCTGTTGAGGCGTTTTGGGAGGGTCAAGACAAAGACTTTTTTTCAAAGGGAATCTTGGGTTAAGAAAAAAGATGGACTAAGTGTATTGACTTATTAGGAGACTATGTTGAAAAATAATTTATATTTTTAATTCAAATCACTGTGTTTCATTGTCATTATCATTACTTTTGGATCACCCCTCGTACATACCATAATGCGAAAAGACTTTTTCCCCAACCTATAACCTAGTTAAGAACCGTTAGTGCCAGAGTTATTTGCAAAATTTCAGCTCAATCGTTAGGGAGAATAGTACACCCAGATTTAAGCAGTTATGATTAAGTTCCTTATAATAGGAGGCGAGCATATTGCCATTAACCGGGCACAATTCTAGAAACTGTGCCGAACTTCGAACAATGTTAGCGAAACTGGCAGTGAAACAGCCCCAACTCGTGAATCGATCTACACTATTATTGCAGGAGCTGCAGTTTCCAACCATACATCATCCTCCGTACTCGCCAGACCTTGCTCCAACAGACTACCATATTTTTCGTGATTTGGTCAATTTTCTACGTGGTAAAGAATTTTCTTCCCAGGTGGCAGTACAAAATGCTTTAACACAGTTTGTCGAATCTAGATTTCCAGAGTTCTATCGCAAAGGCATAAATGAACTTCCGATTAGATGGCAGCAATGTACGTATAGATAATGAGGGTAAAATATTTTGATTAAATATGTTACATCTTGGAAAAAAACGAGTTTTAATTTTGCAGTATAAATCGGCAATTTCGTGCTTTAATACATGCTACAGGTTATAATAAAAAAAGCTAGTGTTGATGTTGCTCAATCGCATTTCTAAGCCTCTTTAAGTAAATCTACGCACAAACTATTGCACTTTTTTTTGGGGTGAAAATTACGTTTTACGGTGGACTCAATGTAACGCACTTGGAGCATTGCACTGAGGATGCATTGAATAATACGGGGGTCGTAAAGATATTGAAAGTAAAATTATAACATAAAAAACTTGTATTAAAAAAAAAAAACTTGTGAATAAGTTGGAATTTGACTAGAAGTTCGACAAAACCCGGTTCCACGGTGTTCGTGCTACGCGTGCTGTAGGTTTTTGCACAATACGGAACGGAGAGATAGAATGAAACCACCACCATCATTGAATGAATGTAAGTGTTGCAGTCTCCCTCTATTGCTATTGCATTTCCTCATTATTTTTTTTTCCATTTATGCGCACAAGTGCATACAGATGAACGTTACTTTCCCGTGTCCAAGTGTGCGTACATGTCGTTATATAAAAGGGGAACCCACATCCTGGTAATCATGGTAACCTGGTGCGAGCAATCTATTTATAGCTTTAACCTGCATTATACCCATGCAGGAGTCCTACAGAACGTATGGGAAAAGTTTTCAATTTTTAGAGTTTAAGGTTGGTGCAGTGGCTGAGCGATTGACTAGTGCGGTGCGTTTCGCGAGTTCGATTACCGCACGGTACAAATATTAGTATGGCCTACAGGTAGTTGTTCCGAGTCTAGCTGTTTGTGTACATGTGAGTTTAAATGTTTGTAAATGCACCCACGATGCAGGGGAGATTTCGGGTGGGGCGAAAACGCTTTTAAAAAACATCATCTGCCTAGCTTTTTCTTACTACGTTGGGGTCAGCTTCCATGCAGCTGAATATCAGTATTTTACATGAAGCGACTTCTTATTTGACCTCCATAACCCAGTTAGTACTGGGTAATACAATTCCCCTTGGTAAGACTGTGTCAAGTCAGATGTCTACAAATGACAGCCGGTACCAACGGCTTAACGTTCTCCTTTATCCAACTAACAACTGTGGAAAGGTTCAAAATAATATTTGTAAAAGAAGTAGCTTCTTTAAAACGTATAGACACGTAGCAGTCAGTCAAGTTCATGCCTAGAGATAGTTCCCTCATCTGAAGTTAGAAGTGATTTTATCCCCCATTGATAGCTTTGTGCTACAATAAATTCTCAGAGCTTTATGCAATTTCATCCGAATAAGAGTCACCTACAATGTACATAATATGTACTCCTAGTTGCGTGAGAAAGTTAAAAGGCGTTCAAATCGTTTCAAAGGGTTAGTCCCTGAGTACCCCGATCCCCGAGGCACCCGTACCGGAGTACCCCGATTTATTTTTGTCTTGAGAAAGTCAATCAAAAGTCAGTTTAGCTTAAAAGTACCGTCAGCAGATGAAATGTTAAATAATTTTTTTTTACGTAAGTATTGCTTAGTTAAGGTAAATATTATAATTAGAGAATTATTATTATTTTATATAGAGTCTCGTAGAGCAATCACAGGTTTTAATTAATAACACAATAGTTGCGTTTTCAATACCGAAAATCAAAATACCTACCCTACATGGAACATTAACATGTTTCAATGTTAACATAATTAAAAAAATACGCAAAAACAGAAGTGCCGCACTATAGTTCCCACTATAGGTGCCCGACCCAATTCTCGAAAATGGCAATTTAACACTGTACTGGGATCAATCCATCATCACTGACAGGACTATTGTAACCAATAAGCCTGATATAGTGGTGACGGATTGATCAGAACGGCGCGCAGTTATTGTTGACATCAACCGCATGACGTTCTCGTCGTGCGGTTCTCCTCGTGAGAGCCAAGATAGATAGGTAAGCAATAATTAAATATCTTGGTTGTTCTTGCTGTGTCGCGTTGGCAGCAGGATCAAGGGCTTGATTAAGAAAGCGGTACTCCTGGACACGGCTCGTGTTTTTAGGAGGTTCCTCTCTCTGGAGCCTTGACCGCTTGCTTCGACCCTGTTCCCGATTCCGGTGGGGTACTATTTTATTTATTTTTAAATGTTTTTTTTTATGTTGTCTTAAGAAATATTTAAAAAAGTAAAATTTATGTCTAACGAATAAAATAAAGGGGAGAATAAAGTTTACTAAAAAATATATTTAAAAACAAAATATTAACAAATTTAATCAGTCTTTTTAGGCGTTATGAAGACAATTTTGCTAAGGTCTTCTAAAAACTTAGTTAATGCAATATGTCTTTGTCAGTCTTTGTCAATCTAGCTTTTGTCAGTTTTGCGATAGCTTTTTCGTTGAGAATACTTCTGCGCTTCTTTATGGTGATGGG
The DNA here is from genome assembly GCA_964057025.1 of Standfussiana lucernea. Classification (NCBI taxonomy): domain Eukaryota; kingdom Metazoa; phylum Arthropoda; class Insecta; order Lepidoptera; family Noctuidae; genus Standfussiana; species Standfussiana lucernea. The sequence goes on from OZ059784.1 coordinate 21,513,222, forward strand.
TTCCGCTTTAAACCGCAATTTGTCATGTACCGTATCGTAGCTTGCTATATCAATCATTGCAACTGTAAGCTATGGCATTATAATATTAGCTTCTATCATCTCTGCACACCTTGACAGTATGTTTCTCGTGTTATATACCACGAAAAAAACTAACTAAACTACTACTATGACTGGTAAACAAGAATAAAATGCACAACTATTCACACCAAAACCACAAATCAAGAATTTAATTGATCAAGACAGAGAAGTGACAATACATATTTATAAGATTTTCCTGTTATGAAAGACCACATAGTTTGGAATGTTGCAAGTTGAGCTACAATCTCCAAAAAAAAATAGTTACGTTCGTACTTTACATTTTTAATAACAGCAGGTAATAATTCATTTCATAACACAAATCGAAGAAGAGGCTGGCTTAGAAGCAAAGAGCTCTTGGGCTTCCAAAGATAGGAGGAGTCTTACCGCAAATGGCTTAGATTTGATGGGACATGACTATTTTTACGTTTTGATGTTGCAAATGACTTCGTTTAGATGTTCAGCTTAAGCAAAATATTTGTTTCTTCTTTATTTACATTGTGCAGCTTATTAAAAAAAGATATTACATGGAAAGAAAAGCCCCGTAATTGCTTCATATAATGTACATAGTTTAATTGATGAACGCGTTTGAAATTAAAAGTGCCCCAAAATTCCGATCTTCTTTCAAATAAATTACTTTCGTCTTATGTATTACAAAACATTCATTTAAGCACTTTTTATGTCGACCGTATAAGTTTAAAACAATAGAAAAAACAAAAGAAAGAAATGTAATCATATTTATAGAATTCGGGTTCCTCCGGTACGGGTGCCTCAGGGATCGGGGTACTCAGGGACTAACCCGTTTCAAAGATCATCTTGGACTAAACAATTGAACAATAAATTATTTTATTGTTTGTGGATTCCAAAATATTTCAAAGGTTTTATTTATTTCACCTACAGACCTGATTATAAGCAACTTAAAATCGTCGAAATATGCAACAAAAGTGGCAAAATATTATGTCACTTAGAATAATTGAAATATTATTACGTTTTATGCCGACTACTGAATTTTCAACGTTGCAAGTTTTAAAGGCATTATAGTCACTTCTTTATGAACACCACAAACGTAAAAACGCGAGCAAAAAACAGCAACATCTCACAAAACTTACTTTATATACCTTTTGCGGCTTTTGCTATAGCTTGTTAAATTGATCTAAATTTGCTTGGATAAATTTACTTTCTAACATATTTTGTCTCGCCACCTTGAGGTCCATGAGTGAAAAATGCATAGGTTTTTAATAAAAGCTACATAAAATTTCACCCAACACTGTATTTCGATATTGCCATTTCAAAATATGATTCAAGAATCAAAATAATACGAAACCAAAATATTCGCCAAAAAAATAAGAAGAACAGTTATTATTTAACTGTTTTTCTTAACCGGGAAAACCAGAGATCAAACTATAGACTGTTTTTGGGAGTATTTTTTATGAGTAAACTGTCTATCATATAATTAATGCAACGAAATTCTTTGACAAGACGTATTTCGTATAGCATTTAAAAATAAATTTTATTCAGTAAGCTTGAACTTCAGATTAAGAGCCATGCTTGCTTTAAGTACGCTACAAGTATCGTCCTCGAACGCTCAAGTTCAATGTCAAAAGTTCAACAGCTTATTGATTTTCCGATCGATGCCATACTTGTTGCTGACCTAGTATCAACCACGACCACCCTATTCAAATGACGTCACGAGCAGCGATCTCGCTTCTCAGGATGCCATCTCTTTCTACACGCGTCGAGGTATTGTAGGAGTGTGGGTAATATTTGTTTATTTTCAAAGTTTTAGGATAAAATCTTGTTAATTCTGAATAAAAGAACATAAAATGTTAGTCCTAATCTTCTTAACCACAGTTTCTACATTTGAATACTATCATAATGTTACTACAAACTCCCGACCCCGATTTACAGTATTAGAAAAATGTTTTGTCGCCCGCGTGACGTTGTCAGGGTGGCGCTATTGGTTAACATTTTTTATGAAACTGCTGAATGAAAATACAGTACGGCGGCGTCGGTACCTTTTGATTTTGACCACGCGCCACATGATTCTTGTACACCTTTTCTGTAATCTGACTTCCTGGTCCTCCAAAAGCAGTTTAGTTTAAAAACACTGTCAACCAGCCACTGTAAGTAACGGTGAATATTTTCTCTGGCCGTTGTATATTTTAGTTAACTTGTTGTTGCTGTATTTTTTACTCATTTCCGATATCATAATTATTGATTCACCTGCAATATTTAAAAAAGATTGGTATTTAAAATAAATTGTTAACTTAAGTACCAGAGGAAACATTTTGTGATTGTTGTTCACCAATTGAACTGTGTCTGGTGAGTGGCATTTTACAATGCAATAATAGAGTTGATTAAATAGTGCCCGCATTTAGAAGCATTATGCAAATGTGACGACATAATAAAGTAAAGGACCAAAAATAAAAAATCAAAAGTTTAGAATTTCATTTACCAGTACAATTTTCTAGCTCAGTCGCTGCGTCAATCCGTAAAATGGCGTTTCATTCATTAATTCGTTGGGGGATGGGGTGTTTGTGGCGGAATGTGAATTCATACGTAAGCTTTCTATCCTTCTCTGGCCAACAACGTGCTTTATCTCTTACAGTTTATTGCGTCCTGGTATACGCGTTTAAGCGTCAGCGTCCGTTGCAACGGGTTTAAACGATGATACGAACCGTGACTTTTGTTTTAGTTGTTTTGTGCACGATTAACTTATTGATAAGTTTTGAAAAAGTTATATCGTTAAACAATTAAATTATACCTATTTTAGTTTTATATTTACCGGTTTGAGATTTGTAATAAATATTACTATGAACATTGTATTGCAAATATTGCACAATTCAATTTATTAAAAAAAAGAGCTAATACCCGTAGATCAATTTAAATGTAAGTTATTTCATTAACTTGATTTCCTTAGTCATTAAACAGGAACATCTTAGTTCACTCAAAATCCCACAGTAGTAACATACATAAAGCCATAGTTATAAATGATCTCAACTACACTCCACTTAATCTAAGTCATCAGACAGAAATACTAAACACAACTAATGATGACCCGCAGCAACATAAAATAGAAGACTGGAAGAGGAAAATACTCCACGGCAGGCATCCTCACGACTTAGAGCAATCCCACATAAATAAATTAGCTTCGAATAAGTGGCTCAAAATAGGCAACTTGTTCCCGGAAACTGAAGGATTTATAATAGCTATTCAAGATCAGATCATTAACACAAAAAACTACAGAAAACACATAATCAAAGATCCTACAGTAACAAATGATAAATGTCGCAAATGTCACATCCAACCAGAAACCATCCAGCACATAACAGGAGCATGCACAACCCTCACGCAGACCGACTACACTCACAGGCACAATCAGGTGGCCAATGTCATTCACCAAAAACTAGCACTCAAACACACACTCATTCAAAATACCAACACTCCTTACTACAATTATAAACCAGAACCTACCCTAGAAAATACAACACATAAACTCTATTACGATCGGGCCATTCTCACTGATAGGACAATCCATTACAACAGACCGGATATAATCCTACAGGATAAAATAAACAAAGTAACTTACTTGATAGACATTGCTGTCCCCAATACACACAACATACAGAAGATAATCACAGAAAAAATTAGTAAGTACGCAGAGCTCAAAGATGAAGTGACTAGAATCTGGCGACAAGAAAAAGTATATGTAGTTCCTATAGTCCTTTCCACAACAGGCGTTATACCAAATCATCTTCTCCATAGTTTAAAATTACTAGACCTAAAAGAATCCATCTACATCATACTGCAAAAAGCTGCGATTTTAAATACATGTAGAATTGTTAGAAAATTCATGCAGATAGAAGAGAATGAAATAGGACCTCATCACAACACATAGACATACACAAAAATTACACACCACACGCTACATTTGCTCTGGTTTCGGCCCGTAAATGTAGTTAATATCCAGTCTAAGCGCTGAGAAGAAAAACACTTTCCGTAAATAATAATAATAAATGTTTATTTCCAGTAAAATGTTAACAAAGGTTACAGGTACAGTTATATGGTACAACATAAAGTGCATTAGGTATTATCTCCTGGCACCCAAACTAGGTTTATAGCCTGTGACTTGGGGACCAGTGATTCAATAAGGTAAATAGTTGATAGTGTTACAGCAATACTGTTTTCACCAGTAACATGGTTAACATAGCAATATAATTATTATTTAAGTGTATATAAAGAAGAAAAGTTAAAATAATTATTGATAAAACTGTTTGTGAGTGTATGAGTTAGAGTGTGTTGGTCATGGTAGGTGTAGTAGGTATGTTGTGTATGTATGTATGTGTAGGTAATGTGAAAGTATGGTTTGTGTAAGGTATGAGTGTGTTTTGGTAGGTGTAATAAAGGTGGATGTGTGAGTAATGTGAGTAAGTGTGAAAGTGGGTGGAGTGTGAGCGTTAGCGTGTGAAAATACTTGAATGAGAGGCGATCTGTCTTAAGCATGTGGGAGGAGAAGTTTTTCGGTCTCATCATATGATTTCTTAATTAGCCATTCTTTAACTGTGCTTTTGCATTGGTGATAATTTAAAATGTGGATATGGAGAACTTTATTGATTTTATTATATAGAATATAGCTGAGGTAGGTGAATTGGTGTTGTGCGAAGGCGGTTTTGTGTCTAACTGGTGGAAGGGCAATGTCTGCGCGACGTTTAGTACTTGCTGTGAACGGCAGCCGATGTTTCCTTAATACACATTGAAGCACATATAAGCCTCTCACCGTCAGAACCCTGCTTTCCATAAAAAGTTCCAAAGTGGGTGAGTGAGTGGTAATTACACGGATAAACGTGGAGTTGTGGACATCAGCCCTAAGACAATAGATAATATTCTTAAGAATTATAAACAGGACTGAGAAGAAAATACATTAGTCGCTAATTCCTGCAAAGACGATATTTGTTAGTCAAACTTCCGCAATTCATTTTACTCTTGTACCAACCTTCATACTACAACATACAACAACTTATTCATGGGTTCTACCATGTGTGCTATCGCCACAGACCACAACAGGTTTTTTCTAAACAAAAACTCATAAACAATATTTTATTGAAAATAAATTAAAAACCTTTAATTGATCCAACTGATCTCAACTTCAGTACCATACCACACACAGATTGTGTAAAATAACTTGACTTCCATTTAAATAGGAGCCTAACATGGTATGATCTCATTAAACAAAAAGTGAGGAGATAACCCATAAGTCCCGCAACCTGTATTGGCTCACGGGGAGAAACTGTACTCTCTGTAAACAACAAACTACTAATCTAACAACTCGGTCTATACTATTTATACTATGGAATTCAATTGTGCAAAGGGTACAAAATAGTATCCTAAGAGTAATAGTAAATGCACTTTGGTTGGCTAGGAGCGACGAAATCCATGATCACCTAGAAATGTCGTCCGAGAACTCTGAAATCGAACAGTACAAACGTCAACCAAGGGCGTCCAAGGGCCCGCCTAATCTTGCATCCAAAACCACTAGTTACTGAACTTTAAATCCGACAGCGGTAAAAAAGGTACAATGTGGGTAAAAGGTTAATCATCTGCTCACATACCTTTTTAAGGTCGAGAGCCATTCATGAAGATGTGAATGCATTAACATAACACAAGAGCGGTCCTAGCTGTATTCTTTAGTATGGTGCTTGTAGAGCAAATCACGATAAATGTACTTATAGTACCTACAATGCGGTCAAACATTTTAGGCTCCTCAAAACTTTTGCAGTCCTGGTATCCCTTAAACATCCGCGTGGGCGTTGGGAGGGCTTTGCGGCATATTTGGGCGTCGTCCTGCTTTTGATTGGTGATGAAGGTAAGCGGGTGTTTTTCATCTAACCAGACTTGTATGTGTATGTTTTTCATACTTTTTTTTTAAAGAAAGATAAGGCTTTTGGAATCAAACTGAAATATTTTTAAGCCTTTAATAAAAAAGAGTCTGACATCCTCTGATATCTGTCGTCCTTGTTAGAAAGCAGAGTTGCTTCCAGAGTGGTCTTCAAACAAGTCTTCATTGTCAAAGTCGAAGTTGTATTTTGTGACCTCTATAATCCTTGCCAATGGCGCGGCTTCATCGCTTAGTTGGCCATCAGCTCCAAGAGTGGGCACATTCGTTGAAATTATTTATGGTTTTCACCAGCACGAAGAAAGCAGGCCATTATTTGAGCCTGCGGCAGAAGTGTGACTTTTGTTGGTAGGTATGAATTTTCAAACAAACAAGAAATGAACTCATCCGATGATGTCTAACTTCTTTAGGCTGAGCTCGATGCGGTTCACGATTGGTGCCTACAAAACCGGATGGCTCTCAATATAAAAAAGCACTGCCGCCATAACATTCTAAGAAATGACCATTACCAACGTCATACTCAATAAATGAGGTAACACTGCAAAAAGTGGACATGATTCGCGACCTGGGAGTTCACCTCGACTCTAAAATCACATTCATCAACCACATCGACAACATCACAGTCAAAGCTTCAAAGATGGCTTATATAAAAAGAATATGTCGGGGTTTCTAGTCCATCTGAACTCGTAAAGTTGCTCTTCAATACTCTTGTGAGAAATCTACTAGACTATGCATCTCCAGTTTGGATCTCCACTTACCGTGGCCACGTAAACAGGATTGGACTTATCCAAAGAAGCTTCACTAGATATTTTCCATGGGATTTCTCGAAAACCGAAGAAACGTGAAGGACAAAGATACTTTTTAAAATAATAATAGTAAACGGTTTAGTTAATGCTCCCGATCTTTTAGCAAAACTAAGAATAACTGTACCTCGACAGAAAACTATTAGATCTGGTCGCGATACCATAACTTTTACTGCAAGTCGAGTAGATTAGTACGTCGCAAGATAAGTACGACTTTCACTGCAAGGCTAACTAATCTTGGTAGCACCGCAACCACGAACCGTCTATCATCATCATATTATGAGACATTATAATAAAATAGCTGCAAGAACCAGTAGCATCGACATCGAGTCTTACCGCTTCCGTCAATACCGTATGAGACTTTTAACCAGCTCGGAGTCTCGAGACGTCTGTTCTATATCAGACACGGGGTAATTAATTGCATCCACTTCCATTCTCTTCTTTTTTAGCCTTTTATTTTTTTTTGCTTTTATTATTTTTTGTTTAATAAAACTGTATTTCATACCGGCTCAATGTACACAAATATCAAGGGTTTATTTTTTTGCATGGAACCCTATTCCATTTTCTAAAATAAAAATGGCTTAAGTTACTCCTTATAATAACATTAGCTCTCTGTCAGTAAAAGCCCCGAGAAAATCGGTCCAGCCCTTTTGGATATTAGCTGGAATGAACAGAGAGACGGACAAATAAGTAAAAAATAAAGTTTTTTTTGGTTAAAAGTACCGTATATACTTTCATATTAAGGTAACAGCACGCGAGCAGCGGACGGTTATGCATTCAGTAAAAAGCCGTTATTTTCAAATTACAAACAGACACTTCAATTTTATTTATTTGTATAGATGAATAGGTTAGTACACTACTCTACATTGATCAATGAACTTCGCTCATAGTACAAACCAACTACTTTCAGCCATGCAGCCCTGGTAGGTTAATATAACGGTAATAATGTGGAAAGCCATAATGAGCATCATTATTAATTCAGTTCTATTGTAAACTATCGGTGCTGGACGAGTCATTTCTCGCGTAAATAACAATGTCTATTATCTAACTGTATTTCATATATTTACAAGCAGTGTATCAGCGAAAAAAAAGAACTTTATTAATCAAACTTTTATCCGCTAATTAAACTCAGCAGGATATGTTTTTTTTAATCCTGCCATAATGCTCATCTTCGATAATACTGTGAACACTTTCAGGTTTTTTATAAATCAATGTTCTAGTCCCTGTAGTTGCTACCGGAGAGCAGGAAGAATATTTGCAGTCCTGAAGAAGAATATTTTTTGATGCAGTCATTATTAACCTGTGCCTAGGGGGGAATAATACCTTTCATGCTGTAGTTAATTTTTTTTACTCAAAAATGCATGTAATGTGGTCATTATTTTGACAACCTTGTTTGAGCAAAGTCGTCATGCGCACGTGACACCTGTAGCCTCCACCCGTTCGATTCCCACCTAATAACTGGTGACTGAATAAAAAACGGGTGTGTACCTTTAAAAACTGTATAATAATAAAACCAGGCAGGTTAAGCCGGAGGCACACAAAGATTTGTGGGTCGTGGGTTACGGAAGTCTGTTGTCACCTCTGCAGGGATAGGTACTCCCCTGTAGCTGTAGGTAGGCGAAATTCCGCCACTGGCCGGAGATGGAAGTTGGCCGAAGTTAAGTTCTGTGCTGTACGGTGACGTCCGGATGGATAACACGGCGCGGCCATCCGACTTGTTCCACACACCGATGGCGAAGCGCCGAAGTTGCCGTTGCCAACGAATTCTTGGCGTTAACGTGAAAACCTGGAAACCACCGTTCCAGCTGATTAGAACTCGGCCTAATAACTTCCGTGCTGGGGTACCACCGACGACAACGAGGAAGAGTTACCTATTTAATTGTAGTAGTATTGACGTGGTGGTACTGACCAGAACGGAGTTTACATATAAAGCAAGCTCGAGTAAAAGAAAACAGTAAAAATCGACCGTTATGAAACGGTTAATACGTTTAAAATTTAACTTTTAAAATTAATATTGTTCTTGAAGGTAGAAGGAAATTAAGTAGCATGATACAGCATTATTAGCAATTTCTGAGGCTACTCCTAAATATAGTGCTTACTTAATGTGATGAATAAAGCAACAGAAAATGAGTAAAATAAACAAGAAACATAAATAGTAGTACACAGAATAAAGTTTGGCAAAAATGACATGATTATGATGTGCGTAATTTGTGTGCTATTCAAAACTTACCCTAAATCGGGATTTTCACTAAAACTTAATGACTCGTTGCAAATGTGAGAAAATAAAGAAAGATTATACTCGTAATTAAAATATGGTCGTGTCTGCTAGGGCGCTCAACAAGACGCAAAGTCGTACGTGCACTCTCACATCAGCCTAGAAGCGACTGGTGTCAGCTGCGCGGGCGCGAATGATGTGAATGGGATGCACGTCATTCGTTCCATCCGAACACTCTGCCCGCAACGAACGTACCTACCCGTACCTACCATAAACAAAACATATTATTCATGTAACGTACCGTTACACACCAGACCACACTTTTCTAACTAACTAACTTTAATCTAAGTTAGTCAGCGACTTTTGTTTGTTTCTTTGACTTTTTTACCACCGACTTCTGACAGTAAAGTTATTTTCCACTTTTGAGTGTTTTTTTTTAGAAGTCCTTTAATTTATTTTTGTAGAAACTTTTAGTTATATTTGCGTAGCGGTTCATAGAAGGCAACTAATCTCCAAACTTCAATAGTCTCGGAGTAAAAAGACCGTAACATACGGACGGACAGACAGACGGACAGGACGAATCTATAAGGGTTCCATTTTTGCCATTTGGCATAAAAGTCAACACCATTTTCAATGGGAAATGTTTTGGAAGTGTGGCAACATTGCAAAACTCGTGGGAAAATTTAAATTTCGCGGGCAATTTAGAGTTTCCCTTTCAAACTCTAGATGTCGCTAGTGGCTTTTCCCTTAGAAACTGTACCAAATCAGGGAAATGTGTTACTAGGGCTGCAGTAACGCAAAGAGCTTGCGACCAATAAACGTTGACCCCTGGGGGCGGGTGCTGTTTCCGTGGTGTTGCCAGGTGTGATGTTTTCAGAGTCCCATTTATAGTGACTTCAGATATAAAATTTTAATTTCATCTTAGACATAAATATATTACAAATATGAAAATTTATGCACGTTACGCAGCCGTAGATATGACACGTGGAAATTCAATCAGAGTGTCAAATTTGTATGAATCAATCAACTTTTTTTATAATTCAACAGCCGCTGTGATGTTTTAAAAAATATATATTTATCATGATGATTATTGTGTTATTGTAATTGTAAGTAACTAACTGAAATATAATGGTTTCCCTGAATCTTGATTGTGGCTTGAAATACTAATTTGCCTTATACGATGCCGACCATGGGTCTAACGCATGATTGGCGCTGAAATACTGGATAACCAACCCTTCACGTATTTGCCACTCCCCGAAGGGGGGAAACAGCTTCACTACTATCCACCCCTAACGACAACCCTCGGGCTATTATATTTCACTCTTGTACTCTTAGGCTTCAATAATATAACTCTCTCTCTTTCCCTCAGTGTGACATTGGAATAAGGCTGCGGTCTATCTTACTACAATGTTTTAATATTGAAAATATTTATATATACATAGAATAAAATTGTAACGTGCTGATGTTGTGGGGTTCTATATTAGAGCAAATGAAGCTAAAACCACAGTTTTTAGAATTTTTGTCTGTCTGTCTTTCTGTCTGTATGTTTGTACGCGCATCACGCAAAAACTACTGCATGGATTTGAACGCAGTTTTCACCGCTCGATTGCTAGATGTCTAATTTTAATATAGGGTACCTACATTAAATTTTACCAGAGGAAATAATAACGTCAAAATTTCTTTGTGTTTTATAGCATTTTCATAAAAAAAATACGTGGTAGCTTTTGTCCTAGATTTAAAAGTAAGGGGCAATGTTGAATATGTCTTGCTTGGAGCCATAACAGTCATTTGTAATAGAAAAGAACACTGTAAACGTGCCAAACGGCACAGCGCGGTCATTTGTATTTGATGCTTCGGTGTCAGTCAACGGTGACGGACATGGCCTGAACAAGTAGTGAGTCTGTCAGACACCAGTGGCTGACATGGCAGTTAACGTGTTGAAGAATGTTAATTAATTACCTTGTAATTTGTCCTTCTGATAACCCCGTTAAGTACTTTTCTGAGATAGTTGTGTCTCCTCCTCACGCTGACTGCTGTTTTCATCATAGCCTGAAAAGTGAGAGCATTTCTTATAAACTTTTTTTTTTATAAACTTAACTACTCTCGCGAGCAATAAATCACGCCATAACCGCGCGCATCCGTGATTTTTTCTAGAAATATGTATTTATTCATATAATCAGTATGTCCATTAAAAGCTTGATAAATAAGATTTAAGTTAAAATCAAAATCAACCAATTCTAACCAACCTATTTCAAACCTATTTCAAGTAGGCCAATTACAGGCACTTTTGAATTGTCGAAACAAAGACAGCAATAAAAAATAAAGCTACAGTCCCAGTCACAAGACATAATAACTGTGAAACTACTGTAGTTGCCCATTCCAAAGCGTAGATCTCTATGGAGAAGAATGGGCAAGGAACTCCATGGACACTCTTTTAAATCATAATGTTTTCACAAAAAATCTTGGATACATCATTCTTGTAGAGATGGTACATTATGTGAGAACGATGTAGCAAGACGTGCACGTTAAAAGTGTCCAAGGTACAAAAAAAAGGCAATTAAAAAAACAAAATAATTAGTTCAAATAAACCGTTGCAACTAAGAAATGACCAGTCACAACTGACAGCGCCCGTTCACGAACATGACGCATGGATCAGCCATCATTCAACTCAACCATTTTGAAGAGAACTAAATGACCCAACACACAAGCCACCATCAGCGAGACATTTGAGTGAGCATGACATACTCTTAACCGCCAGGGCACATTCAAGTAGAAAAAAAAAAGTAGGTTTCCTGTGACTGATAGCTTTCTAGTACATAGTACTCACACAATATAGGCTATGCGGCTATATAATACTAAAAAGATTGAATTTATACAATGCAAAGACAGTTCAACAATCTTCAGCAGCCCCAACAATACTATTTAATGCTATCAATTTATGCGCCCCTGTCCTTGTGGAGCAGGACCAGCATTGAGCCAAGCATTATTATCAGCGATATAATCGCCCAACTTGTAATAAGCTTGCTTACACAGTGTGCGTTTAATGCATGTTTTAAATTTCGTCTCATTAAGTTCAAGAATACTTTGTGGAATTTTATTATAGCATCTCAAACAGTACCCCATGAAAGATGAGTCTACTTTAGCGAGTCTAAAGCCTGGCTGAACTAATTGGTCCCTATTTCTAGTATTGTAATTGTGTCTGTCACCTCTTTTTTTAAAAAGATGCAGATTTTTTTTAACGTACATTATGTTTTCATAAATGTAATGGCTATGTACCGTCATAATGTTAATGTCTTTAAACAGTTCTCTTAGAGAATCGCGCCTACGGAGGCTGTATATGGCTCTGATGGCTCTTTTTTGCAGAATAAAAATAGACTCGATGTTTGCAGCCCGTCCCCATAACAAAATGCCGTAAGACATTATACTATGGAAGTAACTAAAATATACCAGTCTTGCGGTATATTTTACATACATCAGTGAATTGACGAATTTTTCTAACAGCATAATTATGCTGCCGAACTCAGTCGCCCCGCAAGGGATGTTAAATGAGAACCCCATTGTAGCCTCGAATCCAACGTAATCCCCAGGAAAACCGTTTTATCGACGAAATCTAGATTCTCTTTATTCAATACTATCTCACAACCATTACTTTTAACATTCGGTAAAGCAAATCTTATGCATTTAGTCTTTTTTTCATTTAATACTAAATTGTTTGCTGTGAACCAATTATGGACCTGCAGTAGGGCATCATTCACGTCATCTAGATTTTGGGCCCGTCTACTTATCTTAAAAATTAGGGAAGTGTCATCAGCAAATAACACCATATTCTTAGGTTGGTTTTTCAATAAATAGGGTAGGTTCTTTTATATATACTAGAAAGAGGAAAGGACCCAATATTGAGCCTTGCGGAACCCCCTGAACCCTGTGAATTAACTCGCATTTATTTGAACTTGCTGTTGCCTGTCACTCAAATAAAATTTTACCAAACCAAGTGCAAGTTTACCTAGTCCATAATGCTCTAGTTTCAAAAGTAATGTATCGTGATTAACGCAATCAAATGCTTTGGAGAGGTCACAAAATATTCCAATTGCGTCTTGGGACTCTTCCCTTTCCACACTCTTGCTGTTTGAAGTTATTGCATTACACAGCGGTTTGTGGTCCGTGTAAACAATTAACTCTCGTCCTTCAAACACACGGCGGAAGTGACATATTGCCATGTAGATTGATAGCAACTCACGGTCGTACGTGCTGTATTTTTGTTGTGCGTCACTGAACTTCTTAGAGAAAAATCCCAGTGGTCTCCATCTGCCGTTGATCTTTTGTTGTATAACGGCACCAGCACATGTGTTTGAGGCATGTGTCATCAGTGCGAAAGGTTCGCTCAGTGATGGGTAGGACAATAATGCGCAGTTCTTGATATCTTGTTTACTTTGATTGAATGCTTCTTTTGCCTCTTCGGTCCATTGTATGTTTGTTTTATCGTTTTTCTTGGCGTTGTGAAAGTATTTGCTCAGTTCTTTTTGATGTTCAGCCGCATGGGGTATACTTGAACGATAAAAGTTCAGCATTCCGACGAAACGACGTAGATCTTGCATCGTATTTGGCAATGGATAGGACTGGATTGCTTGCACCTTATCTTCCGTCGGTGATATGCCTTCAGGGCTTATCGTGTATCCCAGGAAATTAAGTTTCGAATGGCCGAAGATACACTTAGCGACGTTTATTTTTAAACCGCTGTCGTTGAGTCGCTTGAATACTTCTTGAAGTTCTCGTCTGTGTTCTTTTTCGTTCTCAGAAGCTACCAGAATGTCGTCGACGAATGGAAAAACAGGTAGGCCACGTAGCACGTTGTCCATGTGGCGTTGAAATGTCTGGCCTGCGTTCATCAAACCAAAACACATCCTAGTGAACTCGTACAAGCCAAAGGGAGTAATCACGGGTGTCTTCTTCACGTCTTCTCCTTTTTTTTTGATCTGGTAGTAGGCTTTCTGCAGATCAATTTTTGAGAAAATCTTCTTGCCTTGGAGGTTATGTGTGAAGTCATGACGTCGTGGTATCGGGTATCGATCGGGCGTGGTTACTGCATTTAGTCTACGGTAATCACCACAGGATCTGTAAGTACCATCCTTTTTCAAAACCATATGTAATGGACTAGCCCATGGGCGGTCGACAAATTCCTTGGCTCATCATGAGTTGGAATTCTTGTTTTGCGGCGTTGTATTTATGTGGCGGTAGTGGTCTCGCTTTTGTAAATATCGGCGGGCCAGTGGTTTCAATGTAGTGTTCGACTTCACTGGTTCCCAGTTTCTCTAAGTTTGGTCTCGTGATGTCTGGGTACTTGGCCAACAGGTCGTGGTATGGAAGCTTGTCGTCGATGGTTCGGATGCTTCCTTCAGCTGTGGGTGACAGGAAACCTCGTGCCGATAAATTGGTACTTTTATCTACCAATCGTCGTCCATGGAGATCCACCATAAGTGCGTGGTGGTGTAAAAAATCAGCGCCTAATATCGGCCGACTGACTGTTGCAACCATAAATCGCCAACTGTAGGGACGCCGCAGTCCAATGTTGAGAGCGATGGTTCGCTCGCCATATGTGGGTATTTGTGTACCATTTGCTGCATACAAGTAGTTGGTTGGAGTTCGCTGTTTATCACGTGCAGTGGCGGGTAATACTGAAACGTTCGCACCCGTGTCGATTAGGAATTTTGTTCCGGTTGATTTGTCGTGTAAAAATAGGCGGTAGGTGGATAAATCGTCGACTTCGGCCACCGCCACGGCTTGAGTCTCCTTTAGTTTTCCGGCTTCTCACTAGTTATTCCTTTAAAACTTCACGGACTTCTACATTGGTATGCTGCCTTGCCGAATTTCTGATGAAAATAGCACACGGCGTTTTTTCTGTCCCGTGATTTTGAGCTGTAACGGCTTCTGAAATTGTGGGATCGGGGTTGAAATTTGCGAGATCGATTCGTTTTCAGCGCTACAACTTCCTTGGTCAGGGCTTCAATCATGCTGTAAAGTTTCTTGTCTTCTTTTGTTATGGGCTTAGCCATTTCGAACGCGGGGTCACCACTTTAGGGATTAGGTGTTACAAATGAGAAGGCGAATAACGATCTGTGTATGACCATACGTAGGTATGAGCTGCTACAGTAGTAAGATAGACCGCAGCCTTATCCCAATGTCACACTGAGGGAAAGAGAGAGAGTTATATTATTGAAGCCTAAGAGTACAAGAGTGAAATATAATAGCCCGAGGGTTGTCGTTAGGGGTGGATAGTAGTGAAGCTGTTTCCCCCCTTCGGGGAGTGGCAAATACGTGAAGGGTTGGGTATCCAGTATTTCAGCGCCAATCATGCGTTAGACCCATGGTCGGCATCGTATAAGGCAAATTAGTATTTCAAGCCACAATCAAGATTCAAGAAAACCATTATATTTCAGTTAGTTACTTACAATTACAATAACACAATAATCATCATGATAAATATATATTTTTTAAAACATCACAGCGGTTGTTGAATTATAAAAAAAGTTAATTGATTCATACAAATTTGACACTCTGATTGAAATTCCACGTGTCATATCGACGGCTGCGTAACGTGCATAAATTTTCGTATTTGTAATATATTTATGTCTAAGATAAAATTAAAATGTTATATCTGAAGTCACTATAAATGGGACTTTGAAAACATCACACCTGGCAACACCACGGAAACAGCACCCGCCCCCAGGGGTCAACCTTTATTGGTCGCAAGCTCTTTGCGTTACTGCAGCCCTAGTAACACATTTTCCTGATTTGGTACAGTTTCTAAGGGAAAAGCCACCAGCGACATCTAGAGTTTGAAAGGGAAACTCTAAATTGCCCGCGAAATTTAAATTTTCCCACGAGTTTTGCAATGTTGCCACACTTCCAAAACATTTCCCATTGAAAATGGTGTTGACTTTTATGCCAAATGGCAAAAATGGAACCCTTATAGATTCGTCCTGTCCGTCTGTCTGTCCGTCCGTATGTCACAGTCCTTTTACTCCGAGACTATTGAAGTTTGGAGATTAGTTGCCTTCCATGAACCGCTACACAAATATAACTATAAGTTTCTACAAAAATAAATTAAAGGACTTCTAAAAAAAAACACTCAAAAGTGGAAAATAACTTTACTGTCAGAAGTCGGTGGTAAAAAAGTCAAAGAAACAAACAAAAGTCGCCGACTAACCTAAATTAAAGTTACCATTTTTGAGTGCTTTTTTTTGGAAGTCTGTTTTTTTTTAAAGTGGAACAGCAACAATGGACTTCATTAAACTTTAGATTTTTAACCATTTAATTTGACGGTAAATCCACACAACTGTTTTGCCTGTTTACAAGTAAGGGGTGATCGGAGTTTTGATATTTACTTTATACATATTTGTTGTATTCTGTTGTTTATATTTACTAAAAGTTATTAATTTATTTTTTAATTTGCAATACAGAAACTTAAAACAAAATAAATAACTCTGCAATTCTCAATTAAATAAAAAATTAAGTAGAAGTAGTAGTCGCACTGATTGCCGTCTCATATCAGAAAACGGTGTTCGAGACTCCTAGAATAGAATTCAGTAAGTCGTACTAGGCTACCATTTGAGAGAAGAGGTCCATTTTCAATATCAAATTACACCCTAGAGATGCCGATTGCCATTGTTTATCTGTAATGGAATCCCATTGCAGATAAAGAAGCTCCAACGTAAAATTACCAGCGCAAAATTAACACATTATAGTCGCAATGTGATAATTTTACCATCTAGGTATATATTTTTAAATAATGAATACATAAATAATAATAATTATACATAAACATAATTATATTTATGCATTCTATTTATATTATATAAATATGAGTAAGTAACACTTGAATTATTTAAAAAATGTGTACTATCAGCAGTACACCACAGACTACCCCCTTTTTATTTTATGGCCGTACAGTCCATCCAAAGGTTGTCTGAAAGATATCGTTATCAGCGATGAGACCGCCATTGTAACCATAAAATTAGCAACATTGTAAAACAGTTGTGTTTCAATTTTGGTGTACATTAAAGTATATTTTAACACGGCTGCTGCGTCTGGCTGGACCTCGGCTTGACACACTGCAGCGTGATTAGATTCTATTCTAATCACCCCGACAAAGTGGTGAAATAGAATTACACGGAAGTGGGGATGATGGGGATGCCGTTGAATAAATACGTCGTTCAAAAAATATTGCGGGTGTGAAAATCATTTTTCAATTAGGGATCCACTTGCGAAATATAAAGCTTCAAAGAGCAAAATTTTTACAATACCACGAGAGGCATAAATAATCAGTGGCCCGATAGTCTGAGAAAACTAACAGATTTGGTCATTCTGATTCCAGAAATACTAATTTCAGAATTTTCTCCATCATGTCTGACCTGACCGCATTTTAATAAATTTAATGATTAAAAATATACCGAACTGTTTCGCAATCTGTGTAATTTTCAGAATATACTCGTAGTTGAACATAGATTTTACATACTGAAAATACAATTTTCAGACATAATTTTGCGTCGCACATACCTAGGAGACCTTTTAAAAAAATATTAATTTACCAAGTGAGACAACAACTGCTTGTTCCGATGTAAACAGGACAGTTTTCATTGCGTTCTGATTTATTATCGAAGCCACGTACCACGCGACAAAACTGTTTTTTTCGACATTGCATCGTTTGCATGCTGAGATCACAGCAGAAGTGGAAGCTGAATATATATTTTTCGTTTCGTGGTAGGACTAAACTGAAAGTCCTTATTCCAAGGCATCAAGGGTCTAATTGCAATTAAACAATGCATTTAACATGCAACAAAACTTTGAACGCCCGCCCTTATACAACGAACGAGATCAAAACGGCACCAACTGGTATTACCAACAATTTTGTCACCGTTGAAACAGAAAGTAATTTTTTTCTTAGCGTGTAAAAATATATTTGAGTCAGCCCGAAATTTGGGTAAAACTTTGACGCCTCCTGCAGCGCCCATTATTTCTTGTAGCGTGGAGTTGAACATCACCAAAAACTATTATGGACACCGTTTTCAACTATGTACATTATTTTCTTCAAGATTTTTATCAGGAACTTATGAAGCTGTAAAAGTAGACATAAAATCAACCGTAAAACATTTAATTAAAGTTATTTTTGACAGCATAAGTCAATGGAAGCAAGAATTCAGAGTACAAGACAAAAATAATTGATACCACAGCATGCAAGTCAAACGTTTTATTTGGAGGAGCGGTCTGTATTGCTACGTACGTTCGCGTAGCTCTCGTAGCCGACGTTTACTACGGCGTAGCATCGCGTAGCACGCAAAAAAAATCCTTACCGAATTCTTACTGCAAACAAAACAAAAAGTTGGTAGAAAATCCAGACTAAGTTGGATTGCCCTTCAATTTACTTTGTCCATACAGCGTGCACCAATGGATACGCAACGCGTGCATATTACTAGTGCAACAGGAATCAGACCGAGTTGTCATGTACGATTAAGCACCGATGGACTATAACCAACATTATGTACTTGTATACATAGGCGTGTCAGCAAGAGAGCTGAGGACAGTTACTTATATTGAATCATAATAGATAAACATGATTTCTATCATGACCTGATCCTGCAGCCAGGATCATCTTCTTACATCTCTTTGAAGGTTAACAGCAAAGACGTGAAACTATGTATACGCGATTAACTTCTCATTAAATAACGGAATTGTTCAAAACTAATCAGCGATACTTAAATATTTCTAACTTAGAAACATAAAAACAAATTAAGAAACATAAAAATCCTGCAGGCTGGTAAGGGCCAAGCAATACCCAAGTTAATTTCGGGATGCATAATCAGGAACCTGCCTGTGTGAATGTGACTTGTGACGTGATCTCACTTTTGTGTCCATGACTTACACCTGTCTCTACAAACAAGTCTAGATTACTTGATTACTCAAGTCATTATTAATTCTGCTTTCCATTTGTGTTTCGTCAGATAAAATTCTCATCGTCAATAGTTGGGTGTATTATTGTATAGTGTAATGTCGTATGTATGAGGTGAATATAGAGTGCGGAGGCTTTCCCTGTCTCCCTATAACCAATCGCAGATGACGGATATTTGCCAAGGTACTGATTAGGAGGTGGATCAAAGGTAAAATTGTTTATAACATTATTTAAACGATGGATTAAAAATTTAAAACAAAAACATATTTTTATGTAGTTTGTAACATTAAAAAAAAATGAAGTAGTTGGAATATTTAAAAAAAAAGTTTCAATATAATATGTTTATTACTTTTTTTTTTTTTAAACTTCCATTAAAAAAATTGAACATGAAAATAAAATTCCAACGGGAATCTTTCAAATAGCTTTCGAACAATAAGTCCAAAGAGTGAAAAAAAATCTGCAAAATAAAACCCCAACTTGTTAAAAACCCTTAAAAATAACTTTAGCTTCAGAAGTCGGTGGCAAAAACTGAATCAAACAAACAAGTTACCGACTTCTGAAGCTAAAGTTATTTATCACTTTTTTGTGATTTGAAGTCGGTTTTATTTTTTGCAATTTTTTTCCATGTAGAAAATTAATAATTAGGAAATTTCCTGTTCTTTAAGAATCTGTTTTTCAATTTCCGATGTCTGCAAAATTTTCTGAGTTTGCAAAAAAAACAGACCCACAATTTTTTGTTTATTTAAATGTTTATGACTTTTGCAATTCGTTTATGCGGGACATCAACTTTTTTTAAACTCTAGATGAAATTACGAATCGAATGACACCTTAATTATAATTTTCTGAGAAGGAGAACAGGAATTTGAGAAAAAGGCACATTTTAACTAAGCAATATTCTACTGATTGAAAAAATATTATGTATAGTACCTACATATGTTTTCACATATGACGAGCCATTGATTTGAAAAGCACTCCAAGAACTGATGCAGTAGATTCTCTTTCACGCAAGACCCTGACGAAATCTGCCAGCTGCTTCTCAAGTTTTGTTTTAAACTACGATTAAAAAGCGGCATAACAACATATCATACACGACTCGCCCTTGTTGCCAGCATTTAGCAAAATAATTTTTAGATCTGAATTCAGAACTGCAACAAAAACAAGACATTCGCAGGATCATTATAAGCAACAGATGCTAGGTACTGCTACGCACAGTACCTAGGTCTAGGTCAATTACTGTATATCAATACCTGTCTCACTCCAGCGCGCAGTCGTTACTGCGCATGTCATGTGCCATGGTAGGTAGGACCCAACAGACAGCAGACAGATAGCTACCAGGACTACATATTTATGAGCAACCCATCAGCGGACACAGTGACACACTGACTCACATTCTCATAAAGAGGTCACGGCCAAGGGCTATGGTTTTATCCTTAAACATAGCAGGCATATGATTATAGCAGTGAATATCTCATAGAAAATGTGATAAAAGTTTGATTTTTTATCGTATCTTCTTCCTGAAACAATTTTCAAAATATTCCCTTGGAATGAATGATTATTTATTTATCTTAGTTTGTGTGTTACCTTTTGTTGCTGAACTATACGAGTATACAGGGTCGCGATGTAATCACCTGAATCCTTCAATGAGGTAAATGTATACGCCATATTAAACTAGTCTCCCAAATAAACTTATACAGTATGTACATAAAGTAGAAATGAGGTAGGATGTCTTTCCATTTAAAACTATTTACGTTTACTGGTATTCAGCTGCATCGGTTAGTTTAGCAGTCACAAGAAGTTACAATCGTTATTTCTCCCGAAAATTGCTTTTAAATTTAGGAAAGTGTATACATATTGGTGCTCGTGACTGTACGTGAAAAAAAACCAAATTCCCATACGACAGTAGAGGGACTGTTTCGATGCATGTTTGACAAGCTTCAATATTTTTTTCATGAAAGCGTTTTTCTTTCATAGTTTTTTTTTTTTTAATATGACTGTTAGACTCACCTCCTTGAAGGATGCAGGTAACTAAATCACCACCCTGCATTTTTCAACAGCTATGACCACGTAACACCCGTAGCAGTGACCTCACAACGTCGTAGATTCTTCATTGGGTTGATCTTATGGTGTTGCCAACATGAGGGTTACTGAAACTTAAACAGTTGGCAACACCATAGAATCAACGAAGTAGCTTCGAAAAAACGCTTTTACTTTACAATTATTTGTAGGTAGTTATTGTATTACACTCTCCTGTTTCTCTTCACTAATGCAGAAAAAAACTGGTTCTTGATGTTTAAAAAGTATATCGTTTATAATTATAATCTTGTTTCAAGACCGCAGGAAATCGCAGCTTTTATGGTTTGTGCGAATTCATTGTACGAGGGCAGGCTGTTAACAGATTTCCGTTGCAGTTTGTATTCATGTTTAAAGTGCAATTTTGATCCTACAAGCTTTGTGTTAGGGACTTCTGTGAACACCATAACGTGGAACATTAAATATGTATCCAACTTCCAAGAGTCCTGTGTCCCTAGTATTAATGTTATGCAATATCGCGTGGTACGTGGTCAATATCGATATATTCAGCACGCAATGGAAATGAAACAAACATCATCATATAGAGCAAGATCCCAGAGCCGCAAGACCTTACTTATTTTCTGATTGCCGAAATGTAAAGTAAAAATTTGGGAAAGTAGGTTAGTATCTATGCATATAATAAAATTGTAACAGGCCTATGTCTGTACATTGGAAAAAATATGGGACTCTTTATTAGAGCAACAGAAGCCAAAAACAGATTTTTATAATTTTTGTACGTCTATCTGTCTTTCTGTCTGTATGTTTGTACGCGCATTACGCAAAAGCTACTGCATGGATTTGAATCATATTTGAATGCACAACTCTACTGCTAGATGCCTTATTTAAAATATAGGCTACATTTTACCACAGAAATTATCTTTTTTTTATTCTAAGTACCACACGTACGAAGTCGCGGCCAAAGGCTAGTGTACTATAAACGTATTCATGTCTGTAAGCTTTGGTCGATGGCCTATTTTCA
This sequence comes from Standfussiana lucernea, assembly GCA_964057025.1. Classification (NCBI taxonomy): domain Eukaryota; kingdom Metazoa; phylum Arthropoda; class Insecta; order Lepidoptera; family Noctuidae; genus Standfussiana; species Standfussiana lucernea. The sequence continues at coordinate 21,535,200 of OZ059784.1, forward strand.
GGTATCAGGAAAAGGCTAGGCAGATGATAAGGTGCTAAAGTTATACAAGGTGTTGCTTTGCATCCTCGTCAAATTCAAGGAATGTTTTTGTAGTTTATTTAGCGTTAAACATAAGTCAAGCAAGTGCCAACAAAAACATATAGATAGCGATAGGAATTCGAAATGAACTACGCATTCCAAACTCCTGACCTATGTATGGCCTATATATTGGCCTATGTATTGGCCCCCCGCGCTGACTTAGTAGCGAACGGTCGTGTTTTGGTTAGCTCCACAAAAATAATTGTAAAAAAGTGTTTTAATTAAAGTTAATCTCACTATTATTGTTTCCAAGTGAACGAAACCGCAACTAGAATGGACTATAGCAAAATCACGCATAAATAATCAGTACAAGTGAACATTATTTGCATATCAAAATACAAAACTAATCTTCAATAGTGACCATTTATTTGTGAGTGACTGTGATCTACCCTCTAGTAAAATTTGTCTTCAATCTTCCATTAACAAATTACTGTGTGGTCTACATAATCTACGATAAATTCGATTAGTAACTTTGAACACAAGTAGCGCGTGTACGATCGATTCCGACTGCAGCACAACGAGTCTCGAGTTCGATACCGCTCGAGGACATTCACTTTTAGGATTTTAAAATTTTATATTTCTCATCGCGATGGCAGTTCAACGCTCGCCGAAAAGCGCTACTTTACTAGTAAAGTCCCCGACCTCGATGCATTATGGATCAGACTCTGCAATTAATAAAATTGCGAATGATGATGACCAGGATAATCTACAGAACATAACAAAAAGATATAAGCGTAACTTCAATAATGAGTATTGTGCTCGGACTAATCCAGCAGATGATGTACTAAAATCTATGTTCTCTGAACTCAAAGAGCAAATAGACCTTAAATTTGAATCTTTGACTGCTTCTGTGACTACTATAACACAACAAAACGAAGAAATGCATAGATCAGTACAATTTATGTCAGACAAATATGACGAGTTATTGTCTAAAATCAACTGTCTGGTACAAGAAAACACTGACTACAAAACACGAATTAAGACCTTGGAAAATAAATTAGAATACTTTGAGAATAATATCCGCTCTACTGCAGTGGAGATAAGAAATATCCCCAAGCAAAGTAATGAACACAAAAAGGATCTAACCAATATTATCAAAGATATCGGCTCTGTTGTAGGATTGGAAACTGCTATCCAGGACCTGGAAATCAGAGATATTTACCGATCTAAGTCTGAGGCAATTATTGTTGATTTCACCTCCGTAACCAGGAAGGAAGCAATGATGTTTACATCCAAAAAGTTTAATAAATCGCAGCGCGAAGCAAAGGAGCCTCAACTGAATTCAGCCCTTATAAAAATACCTGGGCCATCCAAACCAATATTCATCTCCGAGTGCCTTACCACCAAAGCTCAACGTCTGTACTACATGACAAGGGGATATGTTAAATCCAAAAAACTCGCAGCTACGTGGACGTCCTACGGCAAGGTTTACGTGAAGAAGGAAGAGGGTCAGTCCCCTATTCGTATACAAGAAGAAGGTGAAATCCTCAAGATTGTAATGTGACTAACTTTAAACCATCTCCTGTTCCTATTATCTTTATTGTTTATGTGTTTTATGTGCATGGCTCCTATTAGATATGTGTTAACGATATTTTACGCAATAATTGTAGACCACTGTATATGTAATACCTCAAGCTTTAAATATGCACAGCTTTCATCTAAAATAGTTGCGGTCGCGCTTCCTCGCAAATTGTATAATTATGACTTAGTTATGATAACCAACGATTACAAAACTACTCTCACGGAAATATTATCAAACAAAATACTTTTTTGCATGTTTTTTCTAATATTTAAGTTAATTACTTCTGGACATACTTTCATCAAACGTGGATACTTACCAATTACTACTTTACCTGTACGTACATATATTAACACCATTTACAATCACTGGCACCGACTCACACTAATCTGTTGTACACAGCTCGATGTATATTTTGTACATCTCATGTCCCTAAAGCTATCTATAAAGACAATCTGTTTCAAAATTCGATTGCATTGGTATTGAATCTATTCACCAGAGCCTCGATTCCTTACTAGTGGCCAATTCTATGACATGTGAGACAGAAGATATTAAATCCATTATACCAGTACCATACAACTCTTTAAAAATACTAATTCAAAATATAAGGAGCATAAAATGTAATATGCCTAGTTTTAATACGTTATTGACTCGGACGGACGTTGACTGGGATATACTAATTCTAACGGAATGCTGGCTTAAATCTTCCCAATTCGTGCCTGAACTGGAGGGTTATACTTGTACCTCTACGACTGCTAATAAAACACAAAATGAAGGTGTTGTCATCTATCATAAAAACAGTTTTAAAGCTTTAGTAGAGGAACCACACATGATTAATGCTAATTGTCTTATTTTGAAATTGAGCTTTGATATATGCGTTATTGGCATCTACCGCCCTCCAGGCCAACGTGACACAAGTGCTTTCTGTAATTCATTGGATGAAGTGCTTAAAAAATTATCCAACCATAAAAACATTATAATTTGTGGAGACATTAATATCGATATAACTCCTAACACTAACGATAAGCGCTCCTTTGAATACCTCAACGTCTTGGCTAGTCACAGTATACTTCCCGCTCATACCATACCTACTCATGGCGTCACTTGTTTGGATCATATTATGATTAAAACCAAATTGGAAGCCACCTGTTTTGTTGCTCAATCATCAGTCACTGATCACGAAAGTGTTGGCATTGCTATCAACCTACATACAAAACTCTACCCTCCTTCTTCTACTCTGCGACGTATCAATTTTACTGAATTAGATAACACTATTAAAGAAATCAATTTTAAACCTATACTTGACTGCAGTGATGCAAACGCTGCTACTGAACAACTCATCTCCCTGCTAGACAAGGCCATTCAAGACAACTCGCATGTGGTGAAATTGGCTAACAGGAAAAGAATAAACAAACCATGGATTACTACTGGTTTATTACGATGCATGCGTAATAGAGATAATCTGCACAAAAAGCTCAAAATGAATCCCCGTGATGAAGCACTTAATTTAACGTACAAAAGATACCGAAACTTTTGCAACGCTCTCCTAAAGAAACAGAAGAGAATTTACGAGAAACAGGAAATTGAAAAATCCAAAAATAATAGCAAAAAACTGTGGGATGTTATCAAAAGTTTAATTAATACCAGCAGAAAGACAGACCACTCTTCGGCACTGATTAACACTGATAATCCTAAAAGCAGTGTTGACGACGCTAATAAATATTTTACGGGTGTCGGACAGAGGCTGGCGGAAGATATTATTTGTAACGCTCATCTATCGAATAACTGCCGTGCCTCCACTCCTATGCCACCAAACTCTCTTGTACTACTTCCTACTGATGAAAATGAGGTGGAACATCTCATAATGGACTTGAGAGAGGGTGCGGCAGTTGGAGTAGATCAGATATCAGGTAAAATCTTAAAACGCTACGTTAAACAGCTTACACTTCCACTTACTCACATCTGCAACCTTGCCTTTACTACTGGTACCTTTCCACTGGCATTTAAGATAGCCCTTGTTAAACCTATCCATAAAGGAGGGGACAAAGACTTTATTTCCAATTACAGGCCCATTTCGATCCTCCCTACGATGTCCAAAGTCTTAGAACGACTAATTAACAAACGCCTCATGAACTTTCTGGAAACAAATAATCTCCTGTCACCGGAGCAATTTGGGTTTCGATCCGGTAGGTCAACTGATGACGCTGTGCATGAACTCACTAATCTTATTGTTACTAATCTTGACAATAAAAGGAAGTGTGTAACAGTGTTTCTCGACTTAGCTAAGGCCTTCGACACGGTTCCTGTTCCACTGCTATTAAAAAAACTTGAGAGAATAGGAGTCAGAGGTCTCCCCCTGCAACTGCTCAAGGACTATTTAACTGGTAGGAAGCAACGAGTGAAAATAGACAACTGGATAAGCGATGAACTCTCCGTTAATTATGGCGTTCCACAGGGCAGTGTCTTGGGTCCTAGCCTTTTCCTTGTCTATATTAATGACGTGCTTCAACTCCAACTTAAACATGGAAGATCAATATCTTTTGCCGATGATACTGCACTATTTTTTAGTGGTAGAAATTGGGAAGAAGTTTTCCATAGTGCTCAATATGGTTTCAATGAGGTTTGTCAATGGCTTAAACATAATGTTTTGACATTAAATTTATTAAAAACCAAATATGTTGCCTTTGCGCCCAGGAGAAATCTTCTTCCACCTACATCTCTAAGTATCTTTGCTCACACTTGCTCATTGTCCAATTCCCCATGCCTTTGTCCACCCCTTCAAAATACGGACGTCATTAGATATCTTGGAGTGTATATTGACCAAACATTAAGCTTTAAGCCTCACATCGATATTCTCGTCGCTAGGATTCGCAAGCTGATTTACATTTTTAAGAACTTAAGACATGTTGCTGATCTTAGGACTATGAAAATGGTCTACTCAGCACTCTGCCAGTCAATTGTTAATTATTGTATAACCTCCTGGGGAGGGGCAGGCAAAGTTCACCTTCTGGAGGTTGAAAGAGCCCAAAGAGCAGTACTCAAAGTAGGGGCTGGACTTCCTTTTCGCTACCCAACTACTGAGCTTTATAAACGTTGGGATGTTCTATCAGTCAGGCAGACTTTCATACTCACCATAGTTCACAAAAAACACAAGCAAATGGAATATGACCCCAACCTTAACAAAGATAAGCGTAGGAAGGGTAATGTCTGTCCCACAAGTTTCTTCCGTACCATCATCTCACAAAGATTTTACTGTTTTCTTGGAGGATATCTGTATAATAAAATAAACACAACACTTGCCATATACCCATTACAGAGATCAACCTGTAAATCAAATGTCTGTAAATGGTTAAAAACTTTAGATTATCAGGCAACTGAAAGTCTTTTGATTCCAATCCGTTAACCATCTATCTGCACACAAACACATACACGGTCTCAGACACACAAAACACACATATATGTCCTTCTAGAGTAATTATTTTTCTTTTATTTTTTATTTCTTTATAACATTCTGTTCCTAGTATTTAAGTAATATCATCACTCATGATTGTTAATTTTTTAATCTAAATTAGTTGTATACCTGTAAGTCTTGGGGGCCTGGTGACCCGTAACACAGGCATTGTAGGCCTATTTCGGGCACCAGTCTCTCACAAATGTTCACCTTGTAAATTAGATTGACTAATTCCTTTCACCGTAACGTTTGTGATGAGAAAATAAACAAACAATTTATTATTTATTATTTATTTTATTATATTTATGTATGTTTTGTCTACACGGCTCAGGTGGGGCTCGAACACGTGGTCTGGTGGAAAGTATGAAGCTCGCTCAATGAACTCTGTCGCACATACATAAATGTATCCGAACCATATCGTTACGTCAAAATTAGAGTAGTTGTGTATCTTCTTACGTCAGCATGCAACAGCTATCAAAAAAGTTCAATAGTTCCCCTGATTATGGTCTTTATTATTGAAATGTTATGGACTTTATTATACAAGGTGTAGTTTTGCAACCTCGTCAAAATTCAGGAGGTTGTCATAGAAGACGTAAATAATCGATAAAAATTACGGTACCTGGTCAATAATAAACGCTGCTTTTTTTAGTTGTTTTAATGTGACACTATTTTCAGAATGAAGCCCGTTTCAAAAGAGAAGAATCACCCGTTTATCGAATAAACGTCTGCGATTGTTTGTGTGTGTGAAAGCGCGGATATAGGGCTAGTATTAGACGGGCCGCGTTTTAATACGGGTGGTGTGGTGTACACATATCGATTTCAGATATTAAGAAAAAAAAATTACCTACCCATTTTATTATTGATTCGGGTCGAGTATCATTAGCATAGTTACCTCCTTGAATTTGACGAGGATGCAAAGCAACACCTTGTATAATTATATCTTTTCCCGCCCATAAAATGGTTCCAAGAGTACTCCTCGATTTCTAAACGTACTACTAGTAGACGATAAGTAATAAAGCAAATGTCTAGCTGCTATACACGTACCATGGGATAAACTTCAGGCAACTTTCATGTTGCCATGGAAACCACAGAAAACAAATGCATGACCATGCAATGCATGTCATTGAATATTATAGCACCACTTCATGTTGTTGTTATCCTTGTACTGGCACGGATGTAAATAATGTGAACCGCATCAGAAAGCTTTAACTGCAATGAAATAGTTTCAGATAAAATGTTTCTATTAATTTATGACGTGCTAGTACTCGATGGCGTGCAATTGGTTTACACCACCCTTTGAACAGCAATAGAAGAAAGCCCTTAGTTTTAGAGATAATTATAATGATTATGGTCTAAAAAATCAGAAATTATAATTGAATAGCTGTCTTGTTTCCATTTCGTAATGTTTATAGGTTCCTTGTATCAAGCATCGCATTTAAGCCATCTTTGTAAAAGAAAAATAGGTACTAGCAGTATGTTTCTTTAAAACATTGAGTAACAGCTATAGTGTGATAATTAAGTGGTTATTTGTATCGATAGAGTTTGAGTATATTAAGTTTACACCATAGCATATGATAGCAACTTAAAATCAAATTAGTTATTTGTTAAATGTACTAGGTATATGTAACTTTCAGCGAACTTTCACATAAAGCTTCTGATGCTCGATGGGCTCCTAGTAATAGATTCAAACTGCAGCCATCTTCGCCATTTCACGCAAGCGCATTGCGGACCAGTCCACGTGTAGTCTGCTACCAAACTTTTAACAGTAAAGTATTTCGGTCATTCAAGTATCCGTATCAGTAAGCAGCTAAGCAGTCGTACCATGTCGTCTTATCAATGAAAAACTCATCATCATTTTTATCTCGTGGTGTAGGGTAGTTGACACTACCAATCTTTTTGTGAGCTATCACAACGCGAGATTCCCCGTAGATTTTGTATGACAATAGCAACTTGTGACGTCATTAATTTGCCAATTTAATTACTCAACTACATATTTAATAACTTTATAGCAGCTAAAATTTATAGAAGCAAATGCGTTCGAATGCCTGTTAATGAGCTTTAACTTAAAACTAGAATTAAGACAGCCGACTCGCATGGCCAGTATGACCTGCATAGACAACTTTGCTCATAATTTTAGTTCAGTATGTAAAACCGAAGTAATCGAACTAGCGTTGTCCGATCATACGGCACAGCTGCTTCACTGTCCAGTACAAACAAAGTGTCTCATAAAGTATTGGTATACCGTCAAAAGAGACTACAATGTAGACAATATTCTGAAATTTAAAAACCACATTAAAAATCTCTCTTTTGGTGAGATTTACGACACAGTCGATCCGAATGAAGCCTATAATAAATTTCTCGATCTATTTAAATTAATTTACGACTTGTGTTTTCCAACTAAACTAATCAAAGTAGATGTCACAAAAAGACCGAAATGGTTGTCAAAAGGTATTAAACTAGGTAGTCAAAAAAAAAGAAAACTTTTGTGGCAATTCAGATTAAACCCAAATAAATATAATAAATACACTTTCAAGAACTACTCTCGCTTACACAAAAAAATTATAAACCTAACACAAAAGGCCCAGAACAATCATAATATAAAAACATCTAAAAATAAGTCTAAGACCACGTGGCAAATTATAAATCGTACAAAATTTAACCTACCTAAGTCTAATATTACTAAAATTATAAATAATAACAGCACTCTATCTAATCCCAACGATATTGCCGAAGCATTTAACAATTATTTTATCGACAAAGTACAAGGGAAACTTGATGTGACTAGCAAACCTAAATGTAACAGAATTGACACTAGTAATAAAACAATGTTTATGGCCCCTAGTATACCACAAGATATTGAGAGAATCATCAAATCATTAAACAATACAAATAGTGTAGGGTATGATGATATTGCTACAAAAATATTGAAACATGTGTCTATAGAAATAAGTGGTCATTTAAGTCACATAATTAACTTAAGTATTAGCGCAGGCGTTTTTCCTGATGCATTAAAAATATCGATTATAAAGCCATTATTTAAAAAGGAAAATAGAGAACGGATGGAATATTACCGACCAATTTCATTAATTCCCGTTATTTCAAAAATTTTTGAAAAATATATATATAGGGAACTTTATAAATTCGTAGAAAAAAATGACATTCTGTGCGAGGAACAGAAAGGATTTCGTGTACATAGGACTATCAATATGGCTATATATGATTTTTTATACAATGTCATAAAAAACGTTGATCTCCGGAATCCTGTATGTAGTGTATTTTGCGACATGACCCAGGCATTCGACTATGTACACTATACTACTCTTTTAAATAAACTCGAAGCCTACGGGATAAGAGGCAATGTCCTTAATTTGCTTAATTCTTACCTACAAAATAGAAAACAAATTACTGAAATTAATAAAGTTAATATAGTTAATAAACGTGAAGAGATATTTCGGTCTTCAGAGCGTGAATTATTATTTGGGGTACCGCAAGGCAGCGTTTTAGGACCCTTTACATTTATACTATACATAAATGACCTACCGAAATCTATTGATCGACCAGTAACACTATTTGCGGATGATAGTACGATTACAATACCTTGTAAAAGGATAGATAATTATGAGAATGACATAAATAATAGTTTACAACAGATGGTAACCTGGCTAGACGTGAATAATTTAAAAATAAATTTAAGTAAAACTAAAGTTATCCATTTTAGACAACAGACCTCTACTATTAATTTAAATATACACTACAATAATGATACCATAGAAGAAGTTGAAAGTACAAAATTCTTGGGTCTCAAAATAGATAGCAAATTAAATTGGAAATCACACATTGATACCTTATGTAAGAAGATGAGTAAGTCTGCATACGCTCTACATACATTATCACCTATAATTAACACAGATGCTCTTCTTACTGCTTATTATGGCATAGTAGAATCACATTTACGGTATGGGATCATCTTTTGGGGAAACTCTACTGAAAAAGAAACCGCCTTCAAGGCGCAAAAAAGATGCATTCGATCGATGTTTAAAATTAAACCCACTGATAGTTGTGAACCATATTTTAAAAGTTATAAGATATTAACATTACCTTGTCTGTACATACTAGAAGTAGCTGTGTTTGTGAAGGCAAACCCGAGTCGTTTCAGACGTCTAGCTGACGTGTTTCCCCGCAATAGACGCGACAATAGCTTGCTTTGTCAGGAGCCAGCTAAGACAGCACTCATGCGCAAAAGTGTCTACTGCATGGCTCCAGTTATTTATAATCACTTGCCTAAGAGTTGGAAAGAGCTTCCAGTCAAATTATTTAAAAAAAGACTTCGTAGCTTTTTAGTGGTGAAAGCTTATTATAATTTAAGTGAATACCTTACTGAGAAAGATTTTTTAAGTTAGAATAATGTTTATTTTTTTTTTGTGTACCTACTTTTCGTGTAATATTTTTTTTTTTTTTTTAATTGTACTCTTTAGTTATAAGTTGATGTTTTATTATATCTTTTGCATGCCTACGTGGTAAAATATGGCTGAACTTTTCAATGTTTTTTTGTCACCATTTAATGTTACCCATATTTGCAAAATAAAATTATCTTTATCTTTATCTTTATCTTTATCTTTAAAAAATTTAATTAACAGTTAATGCGCCTATAAACAATTGACGCGCGAACTACTAATGCAGAATATGGTGCTGTCACATTTTAAAAGTTTGTTGGATTTTAGGGAAACGGTAATTTGTGCACAAAAATCATGTATTTTAAAACTCATTAATAATCTGTTTACTGTTTATTTTTCGTATTTTATTTGGTAATGTCATTGGTTTTGGCAGTGAAGACAGGAAGAGGCAAGGCTTTTTCAATAAAATGCTCGAAATTTCAATTAAAAACTGTTTAATGTTGTATATTCGTCACTAGCTGACCCATGCAACTTTGTCTGCGCAACATTTTTGATTTGATTGATGCTCTGCTCATATTGGTCGCAGCGTGATGTTACATAGTCTATAGCCTTCCTCCATAAATGGACTATCCAACACTTAAAGAATTTGTATGCACTTGTGCGACAGCAATATACGGCATTCCCTAGAGGGTATGCGATAGCAGTATTGTGACGGGAAGTGTAAATACTACACTTGCGTGTATACGTGTTACGTGCGCAACAAACGATTGCTGTACGTATCACACACGGCATTGTAATGAATGGCACTCGCATTAATTTGTGTGCAATAATAGACATCTGACCTGTTTTTATGACTAATTATATAAATCTCTATGTTAGGTTGTACGTTAATCTGTTATCCAGAAGAAGAAAAAACACGTTTTATTCCATTATAAATTTATAATTAGTAAATACGAGGTGCATTCAATAAGTACCTAGCCTCATCGCCAGAGGGCGCTGTAGTTTCAAAAGAGTTTTATCACAGTGTAGCACATTCTTTTTTAATTCTTTTTCAAATTTTCATTCCAATCCCTTCATTTGTTTTAATTTGACAACTTATGGAAGCGAACGTATCGATCGGTTTTACAAAAATGGAAAAAGAGCAACATCGTTCGGTGATTCGATTCCTATTTTTGGAAGGGAAAACGCGCATCGAAATCAAAGAGCGCTTGGATGCTGTGTACGGTGACTCTTCTCCATCGATGGCCACCGTCAAGAATTGGTTCAACGAGTTTGCACGTGGCCGTACGTCGGTTTTTGATGAACCACGTCCAGGTGCACCGAAAACAGCTGCTACGGAGGAAAACATTAAAAAAATCCATGATCTCGTATTGGCAGATCGCCGATTGAAGGTTCGGGAGCTAGCTGAGACTGTAGGCATTTCAGAAGGAACAGTGCATCATATTCTTCACGAGGAACTCGGCATGAGAAAGCTGTCGGCGCGATGGGTGCCGCGTTTACTCACACCGGAAAACAAGTGCAACCGTGAGACCACATCGGAGACGTGTTTGGCGCTGTTTAAGCGGAATCCAGCGGAGTTTTTGCGTCGTTTTGTGACCGTCGATGAAACCTGGATCCACTGGTACACACCAGAGACCAAGGAGCAATCAAAACAATGGATCCAGACCGGGGAACGTGCGCCAAAGAAGGCGAAAACTGTAAAATCGGCCGGAAAAGTTATGGCCACCGTTTTCTGGGATTCACAAGGTGTGATCTACATCGATTACCTCGAGAAGGGTAAAACAATTACAGGGCTTTACTATGCCGATTTATTGGGCCGATTCGACGCCGAATTAAAAAAAAAACGACCCCATCTGGCGAAGAAAAAAGTGCTGTTTCACCACGACAACGCACCGATTCACACGTCTGCCGTTGCCATGGCCAAATTGGTCGAATTACGCTACGAATTGCTGCCCCATCCACCGTATTCTCCAGATTTGGCCCCTTGTGACTTCTTTCTGTTTCCTAATCTGAAAAAATCTCTCGCCGGGAATAGATATGGATCAAATGAGGAGGTCATCGCCGCCACGGAGGCCTATTTTGCAGAGTTTGACAAAAAGTATTTTTCGGACGGGTTAAAAAAGTTGGAGCATCGCTGGGCTAAGTGTATCGAACTAAAAGGAGACTATGTTGAAAAATAAATTGCCACTTTTCCAAAATTTTCGTTTACTGTTTGTAGGCTAAGTATTTATTGAATGACCCTCGTATAATTCTAATTAAGGAATCCATCATCATCGCAAGCTGGAGCTAATGATGTTGTTATAGAACAGTATTAATAACAATGCTAATATTATTGCTTTAATTGTTATTACCGATATATCATGCTACTAGGAACGCATAGGCGAAAGAAGTTGTCTGCACTCTGGACGAAGTTCCACTGCTTTGTGTGAGTGTTGTATACGTATAGTAGTAGTAGTGCAGTAATACACCAATGTATTTTTGTTTGAAAGTCTCGGCTTCCCACATTCAAGTCCATCGGCTGTTCCTAGAACAAAGTGGTTTATGTGTATGTGTGTGTTCGTGCACCAAACTGATCTCGCACCGGTTGCTTCACTCCTTCGTACGGTCTTACGTACGTTTCATTCATTCACGGTGTTACCTCGCCATCTTTCATAGCACCAACTTGTGTAGAACTATTAAAATTATTATAAATCAAGAATATACGCATTATTTGGAGTCAGATTTAATTCATTTGGAACCCTGGGCCAAAACATGGTGACCACGACGTGATCCAATTAAGAAGACTCTACGCAGCTATCGGCATATTTCAAATTGCTTCGTCATTTGCCAGAAGCGGACTTTGGACCCGACGCACGCGTCGATTTGAAATACGTTGCCCAGCCGTTGATTTTCTACAAACTTGAAGAGAGATTGGTTTCTTTAACCTGAGGAGAAACCGATTGAACATCTCAATTGTATGGACAGTGAACGTAGCCAAGGAAATACGATTGGAGCCAAATACCATCGCCAGGAGATCATCCCAGACACAGCTTGTAGCCCGCCGGTCAGCTAATTTGTGAACTAGGAGCGCCGCAGCCGCGGTTAAGCCAGTGTGACTGTCTGTCACGTATTCCTAATTATTAAGCGAATATCTTAGTCCATATGTATTTCAACATCATCACACGGTATCGGGACACTTACAAGCATATTAAACCTTTATTTTATGGCTTGACAGCCTGACAAGTTACTGTAATTAATAACAAAACGTTCCGTCCCTTCTTAGAATTGTAAAATAATATTAGCCACTCGTAAGCGCATAAATTCTTTATTTAATGGGAAGCGAGTTAGGGATGAATGCCGGGCTGACAGGTCAAAAGTAATATTTCCACAAATTCCTAAGAAACGATAAAAAATATTCGGTTTGTAAGTGCATTCCTCAATACGAGTGCACATCTGGGAGCCACGTTTAGAGGCTGAACCGAAGAGAACCTTTAAAACAATGGCAAAAACGGGCGTTAGGCAGGCGTGGTATTTTTAGAGTGTTTGAAAGGAAAGAAGGAGACTCGGGGCAGTCGGTCTTAGACCGCTATAGGGTTCGGTCGAAATAAGCGAATAAAGTTAAGTTAGTTTGAGATCACGGACGGGGTCAGACCTTAGAGTAGTCGAAATAAGTCAAGGTGGTGAATTTAAGACCACGAAGTTCTAGGACGTCCTAGGTTAGGCTAGTGAAATTAGCGTAGTCTTGGTACCAAGATGCACATGTCCCAGTGGACTGTTGTAAGAGAGCGATTAATATTTTATAAGTTAAATATAAGTAGTAGTAATAAATCTAGTTAAAATCAGTGTATGAAAGTGAGGAGATAAGGTGTGGCGGAGGCAAAACTGGAAATGTGTGCAGTATTCTGTAAGTGAATTGTGACTAGTTTCAATGAACACATGGTAAGTGTTAACTGTAATTAACTAATAGCTCATAGTAGCAGTCTGGCGGTAGTGTAGAAGAACTGTTAATAATCATTCATTCCAGCTGACGGAGCAGCTTCTATATTGTATCACAATGTATACTATTATCTCATATGTTACCTATATATCCACTTTCCGTACCTTTGGCAAATATCCGTCAACTGCGTTTGGTTTTAGAAAGACGGGGAAAGCCTACCGCTTCTCTTCACTCACATCACGCCTACGACCTATACACTGTACAATAATACACCCGACTATTGACGATGAGACGTTTATCTGACGAAACACAAATGGGAGGCAGAACCGTAATATTCGCAGTTCGATTAATACAAACTTTTGATAGTCAGACTATAATGCTGACTTGTAGTACAAAACAGCCAAACGCTGCTGATGAATACTGCTTCCTATAAAGGTCTAGCTCAGAGACATTGCGTAGAGATTGTTGACGCGCATTTCCGGGAGTGGGGTTAGGCTTCACGAATTATCCCAAACTGATCTGATAACACCGTTCTAAGGAACGCTAGGGACTAACTGTGTCTCGTTAAAATAAAACCCAGGCATATGGTACGCCAATTACTGAATCGACACTATTTAGCGAGACACGCAACCAACGACATGGGGAAGAGTAAGGAAATGTGAAGTGACGATAGAACTACCACTTCGGCGTTCACCAATAACAATCGCAATATGTTCTGCTACAGACTGAGTCTGCGGTGCGCTTGTGCAAGTTGTGTGTTATCATATTGATGGGGTAGACTGCCGTAAGGGTGTACTAACGTGAATACGCGTGTAGGAAAAACTATTTAAACATACCTTCCTCAATGGCAGCTGGACTTCTCAGAACTCTGCCTTAGGATTGAGAAAGACATGTGAAGAATGCTTAGGGAGCGTGTTCTGTTAGAATTCGTAGCAGTGTCCTTAGTGGACCTATGCGCTTAGGTCTAACAGTCACGTACTGGGGCAATTATTGTACCGGATTACATGCCATAGAAATGGGTTCGTAGTACATTAGAAATAATAAAGTTAACGTAACTGTATATAATGAATTTCTTAAGCGCAAGCGTAACGTTCCTTTTACCACCTTTACTACAATATATCATATTTTGCGCCCTCTCGTCTTATTAGAGTCATATTTTATTATTGTTTGGTCCTATATGATTTGATATTATTCATGTATGTGTCTTAACAGTGAATTCCCAATACTAACTTCACCTTGTGTCCCCTCCCTGTCCCTTAGCTTTCAAAGTCGGGACAGGGCAGCCCCAAATTGGGAATTCAGTCCACTTTCTTATACCGGTGGGGAGGAAATCCAGTCAGGCGGACGAACCTCACAGGGGCGCGCGGAAGGCGGGGCGCGTCCCTTTCCCCCTCAGGGAAACCGACTTTCATACTAATATTACCATGAATTAGGAAAAACGAAAATTTTATCAGCCTAGGGTAATTTAGGAACAGTCACATGTGGTGCCGTGACCAGGATTCTCGTCATTAAATGTACTGATTCACTTCAGTGCAACGAGAAAGGACAATTTATGGGTTACTACAATAACAACACAACGTAATTATATGGCTCTAGGAATTGTGAGAGATGGCTAGAGTTACGACGGCTATGATAACATATTATTATTAGAAAACGGTTTGGTTATCGTGGGTGAATTTTTCAATCACTGGTAGCGGGTTCAAATCCCGCATAATTTATCAGTTTATATACTTCCATTCCATTGTCACGTATTTTGGGTTCGATTCCCGTCTGACGCAATAGTTGATAAGTAATTAGATTCCTGTGTTACGGTCTTTGTATTCGATTACTACACGTTTTATTGGTTTAAAAGGCTTTGGTTCCGATACTAGTTAAAGTGGGTTCGATTCCCGCACGTTATACGAGTACGTATAGGTACTCTTTAGTGAATAACAGTTTGTAAGATGCTTGCTTGTGTTTCAGTGCACCTTAAATGATGGGTTCGATTCCCTATAGATGAAAGTTTCGTGTTTGATAGTACACAGCAAGATTTTGACATATGTTTGCAATTGCACGGTTTGTATTTGTACGAGTATGAGTGCGTGAGAGAGTGAACATAGAAATAAGACACGCCCTCAACTATGAGTAAACTTTATATTATTAGTACTTAGATCTTAGTCGATTAGTTTACTAAGAGGTACATTAAACTATCATCGAAGGAAGTTAACCTAAAACTTTTCGACTCCATAGTGTATGACATATAATAATTGGACAAATACTCGTGTGGCCTTATTTCGAATTCCAGGATATTTCAAACTTCGCTTAGCTGTCTAAACCTTTGGGTTGTGCGTGGCGCTTGGGTCAAATTTCCATCAAATTCAGCTGATATGGGCTGACTTCTGCGGCAGCCGTAACGCTGTTACAGTAACGAAGCTAAGTTCCACTTTTATTGAACTCTATTTATTGTTTCCCGTAGTCACGTGGAAAGACTTTGTTGACTCAACAATAATTATATTTTGTTTTGAGCTATATAAATCTACCTAATCAGTTCCAATATTCAACGTAAGGTTAAATTCTTACCAATATTTTAATTTCCAAGTGAGAAAGTTATAACCCCTTGTCCTAATAAGCTAATAATTGTTTGGATAATCTAGGGTGTCTACATTTCAAAGTAAAGACCGAGGTCAAGATTATATTTGCTCAATGAAGGTTCACAAGATACTTTGTGATTTTAATGTTGGATAAGCTCTTATTCTATATATAAATGTACAAGTGAGCGTTATCTCAAATTACATAACATTATACAGCTTTCCAACTATAGTTGGATTTCAGAACTGCTCTCTCCTCTTCGAATCGGAGGGGGGCGACTATTTGGAATAAAGTCTAATATGTCTATATGCCGACTATTTCAGCTGTTCCTGGATACAGCTGCGAGCAGCTAACTCAGCGTTGAGGTGCAATGGGAAAGGCCTCTGTCCAGCGGCAGATGCAGTAGGCTGAGTTAAGAACGATGGAGCAGCGTAGGTAGCATCGCTCGATAGCACATATACTCTTAGAAGAGACTCTGGTATGTAAAACTAAAATTATAAGCATGCACAGGTCTTCTGAAATTACCTGAAACGTTGTAAATGACACGAATATTTTGAAGAAGAATAAGTTCAAATAGAGGAATTATATAACGATTGAACATACTTCTGCGAAACTAAGCAAAATTATAAGCAGATGTTGCATCTTATTAGATTAATGGTCCAGTTAGAACGGTTATAATGTTCTTATTGGGTGAACATAACAAATATATGAACATTCAAACTCTCTAGTAATGTCATGGAAAGGCACAGATTATCCTATTGTGAAAGCTCATCCGCTGTACTGCGTCACGCGTCTGATTTTCAGAGGGGGGAATGTGACTGTCTGTCACGTATTCCTAATTATTAAGCGAATATCTTAGTCCATATGTATTTCAACATCATCACACGGTATCGGGACACTTACAAGCATATTAAACCTTTATTTTATGGCTTGACAGCCTGACAAGTTACTGTAATTAATAACAAAACGTTCCGTCCCTTCTTAGAATTGTAAAATAATATTAGCCACTCGTAAGCGCATAAATTCTTTATTTAATGGGAAGCGAGTTAGGGATGAATGCCGGGCTGACAGGTCAAAAGTAATATTTCCACAAATTCCTAAGAAACGATAAAAAATATTCGGTTTGTAAGTGCATTCCTCAATACGAGTGCACATCTGGGAGCCACGTTTAGAGGCTGAACCGAAGAGAACCTTTAAAACAATGGCAAAAACGGGCGTTAGGCAGGCGTGGTATTTTTAGAGTGTTTGAAAGGAAAGAAGGAGACTCGGGGCAGTCGGTCTTAGACCGCTATAGGGTTCGGTCGAAATAAGCGAATAAAGTTAAGTTAGTTTGAGATCACGGACGGGGTCAGACCTTAGAGTAGTCGAAATAAGTCAAGGTGGTGAATTTAAGACCACGAAGTTCTAGGACGTCCTAGGTTAGGCTAGTGAAATTAGCGTAGTCTTGGTACCAAGATGCACATGTCCCAGTGGACTGTTGTAAGAGAGCGATTAATATTTTATAAGTTAAATATAAGTAGTAGTAATAAATCTAGTTAAAATCAGTGTATGAAAGTGAGGAGATAAGGTGTGGCGGAGGCAAAACTGGAAATGTGTGCAGTATTCTGTAAGTGAATTGTGACTAGTTTCAATGAACACATGGTAAGTGTTAACTGTAATTAACTAATAGCTCATAGTAGCAGTCTGGCGGTAGTGTAGAAGAACTGTTAATAATCATGCATTCCAGCTGACGGAGCAGCTTCTATATTGTATCACAATGTATACTATTATCTCATGTGTTACCTATATATCCACTTTCCGTACCTTTGGCAAATATCCGTCAACTGCGTTTGGTTTTAGAAAGACGGGGAAAGCCTACCGCTTCTCTTCACTCACATCACGCCTACGACCTATACACTGTACAATAATACACCCGACTATTGACGATGAGACGTTTATCTGACGAAACACAAATGGGAGGCAGAACCGTAATATTCGCAGTTCGATTAATACAAACTTTTGATAGTCAGACTATAATGCTGACTTGTAGTACAAAACAGCCAAACGCTGCTGATGAATACTGCTTCCTATAAAGGTCTAGCTCAGAGACATTGCGTAGAGATTGTTGACGCGCATTTCCGGGAGTGGGGTTAGGCTTCACGAATTATCCCAAACTGATCTGATAACACCGTTCTAAGGAACGCTAGGGACTAACTGTGTCTCGTTAAAATAAAACCCAGGCATATGGTACGCCAATTACTGAATCGACACTATTTAGCGAGACACGCAACCAACGACATGGGGAAGAGTAAGGAAATGTGAAGTGACGATAGAACTACCACTTCGGCGTTCACCAATAACAATCGCAATATGTTCTGCTACAGACTGAGTCTGCGGTGCGCTTGTGCAAGTTGTGTGTTATCATATTGATGGGGTAGACTGCCGTAAGGGTGTACTAACGTGAATACGCGTGTAGGAAAAACTATTTAAACATACCTTCCTCAATGGCAGCTGGACTTCTCAGAACTCTGCCTTAGGATTGAGAAAGACATGTGAAGAATGCTTAGGGAGCGTGTTCTGTTAGAATTCGTAGCAGTGTCCTTAGTGGACCTATGCGCTTAGGTCTAACAGTCACGTACTGGGGCAATTATTGTACCGGATTACATGCCATAGAAATGGGTTCGTAGTACATTAGAAATAATAAAGTTAACGTAACTGTATATAATGAATTTCTTAAGCGCAAGCGTAACGTTCCTTTTACCACCTTTACTACAATATATCATATTTTGCGCCCTCTCGTCTTATTAGAGTCATATTTTATTATTGTTTGGTCCTATATGATTTGATATTATTCATGTATGTGTCTTAACAGTGAATTCCCAATACTAACTTCACCTTGTGTCCCCTCCCTGTCCCTTAGCTTTCAAAGTCGGGACAGGGCAGCCCCAAATTGGGAATTCAGTCCACTTTCTTATACCGGTGGGGAGGAAATCCAGTCAGGCGGACGAACCTCACAGGGGCGCGCGGAAGGCGGGGCGCGTCCCTTTCCCCCTCAGGGAAACCGACTTTCATACTAATATTACCATGAATTAGGAAAAACGAAAATTTTATCAGCCTAGGGTAATTTAGGAACAGTCACACCAGGGAAGTGATCCATCCTTTATTTCCTCTATTATTTTCCATATTTGCTGTCCTCTATTTGCCTGAACAATGTGCTAATTTGCTTAAGCTGACAACAGCCGTATCATTAAGCGAATATCAAGTCAGTATTTTACACAAGTTAAATCGCTATTCATCATTATAAGTATTATCTAAAGTCAGTTATAAGTCGCAAGCCGTGCAGCTCATTGTTCTTCACAGCCACGTGCGCATGCGCAAATTGTCAATCTATAGCTTAATCGCGCCTATTTCTAAAGACCTTCATTCCATAAGCACGTAGTTGCCGTTCAATAATAAGAAATATTCAATAATCTTGCTTAAAGTCATGTCACAAGTTTATAGGTTAGTGCATTACCTAATCACTAATCCATTTCATTCCTCTTAGTTTCACCTGAACCCAGCTAAATTTCTTATAAGTAATTAATGTTTATTTAATAACGCATTCCAGTGCATATTGTTTGTGAGTGAAGTACCTCGATGTGTGCGGACCGGCTGACGTTCACTGTTTCCTTCGGCGCGTTATCTATCGCCAGCCGAACCATCAGCCGATTGTCCCGTTACCTGCGATCGTGAATTATCGACGCGTACGCTGGATTGCATTTAAGTATTTTTATTATTTCATTATCTTTGTGTGTTCAATTGTGTATTGCTGAATTTTAATTATGTCGCATACAAGTACAAGTGATGTGCGTTCAAGATCACCTGTTGAAAGTGTCAAACTTCAAGTTCCTGTAGCTAGTCATTCAAGAAATGATTTTAAAGATTTAATTATCAAGCGTAGTTCGGTTAAAGGTCGCGTAACAAAGTTCAAGAAATTCTTAAACGAAGTAACTTCTTTAGAAAAACTTACCGATGCTCAAGTGCAAACTTTAGTGAATAGGCACGAAAGGTTTCGTGAATTGTTTATTTATTTTGAAGATCTGCAATCCGACATAGAATTATTAAACTCCTCTGAGTTAGACAGTGAACTCGACATTAGAGATGCCATAGAAGGTGATTTTAGTTCTTTGATTGCAGAGGCAAAATTATTTATAGATGCTAACCTTTCGAAACCAAATAGTAGTCCTAATTCTTTACATTCTTCACGCGAGTATTCTAAATGTTGTAGTAATAAACCTATGGGTTTCAAATTACCATTGATTAAAATTGCAAAATTTGATGGTAATTTCTTCAAATGGATGGAATTCCGTGATACATTTATTTCTTTAATTCACAGCAATGACAGAATTGAACCTATACACAAGTTTCATTATTTGAACTCTTACCTTGAGGGAGATGCTTCCAACGTCATCAGCAACTTGCCTGTATGTTCTGCAAATTATGAAGATGCCTGGAATCTCCTCTATGAGAGATACAACAATGTTAAACAGTTGAAAAAGAATCATTATAATTCATTCTGTAATTTTCCAACTACCTCTCGGGATTCTGCCAAGTCTCTGCGATTTTTGATAGACCATGTCTCTAAAGGCTTACGTGCCTTGAAGACTTTGGGTGAGCCTACAGAGTGGTGGGGCGGATTAGCTGTCCATTTGGCCTCAGCGAAGCTCGATAGTGGCACTATGTTTAAGTGGGAGGAATATACCAACACAATGGAAAATTCTCCTACATTACAGGAATTCTTGCAATTTCTCCAAACTCGAGCTAATATTTTAGAGGCTGTTCAAAGTAATAAATCGAAAGGTGAAACAAATTCTTCTTTTTTTTCTAAAGGTGATAAGTCTCACACTAAGTCCTTTGCAATTTCAGCTGATGCTAATGCTGTTTCTACTGACGCGTGCTTCCTGTGCAAGGGTAGTCATCGTTTGTACGATTGTGCGTCTTTCTTGGCCAAGTCACCAGCAGATCGAGCCTCGGAGGCGATTAGATTGAAGCTGTGCCTGAATTGCTTACGTAAGGGACACTCATCACGCCAATGCAGGTTAGGTCCATGTTCTACTTGTAATAGACGTCACAACACCTTGTTGCATAGGGAACCGTCTCAACCCGTGAACACATCGAATGTTCACACGTCTGCATCCTCGAGTGAGAGTGCAGTCGAGCATGTCTCTAGTGCCAATGTTGCTACTGACAATGTAGTTAGCATGTCGGTCAAAGCCAACCACAGTGTGCTGCTTTCAACAGCTCTGGTTGATGTTTTTAATCCAGTAACGAATCAATTCACAACAATTCGAGCTCTGCTAGACAGCGGGAGTCAGTCTTCTTTTGTCACTGATAGTTTAAAAAATAAACTTCAGTTGACTCCTCAGCCAATCCAGGTCGATATTGTAAGTATAGGAAATGTATCTACGTCTCATTCACTACAAAGATGTGTAGTGCAAGTTAAATCAAAACACAATGATTTTAAAGCAAATGTGTCATGTTTAGTATTGCCTCAATTAACAGGTAATTTGCCTAAGAAAACATTTGATATTTCGCAAGTTAAATTGCCTCCTAATATTAAATTAGCCGATCCCACGTTCAACCAATGTGCTAAGGTTGATATGTTGATAGGAGTTGACTTATTTTGGTCGGTTATAGAGGGTGAACAGATATCTCTTGGTCCCAACCAACCCATCTTGCATCGGTCAAAGTTAGGTTGGATTTTGGCAGGCCCACTGTATGTTCGAGATATCTGTAAGTCGCGAGATAAATCTATAAATTGTAATCATGCTGCTGTCAATTGTTCAGATAGTTCTGTGTCAAATGAGTTATTGGACAAAAGGTTATCCAAGTTCTGGGAGTTGGAACAAATCCCTCACTCAACCAATTTTGAAACTGAGGAGGAGATTGAATGTGAGAGTCATTTTGTTACTAATACCACCCGAAATGATGAAGGCAGGTTCATTGTTAAGTTGCCCCTTCATACGGAACCCGACTGTCTGGGCAATTCACTCATAATGGCTAAAAGGCAATTTTTTGCGTTAGAAAAACGTTTTAATAAAAATCCGTAACTAAAGGATATGTATTCCAAATTTATTCAGGAGTATTCTGACCTAGGGCATTTATCGGAATCCAGTATTTTAATTCCCAAGCAGTCTTACTTTATTCCGCATCATGCAGTGTTAAGACCAACCAGAGAGTCGCCAAAATTACGTGTCGTATTCAATGGTAGTGCACCTACAACGTCAGGATATTCTATAAATGATCTACAGTTAACCGGTCCAAACATACAAGATTCATTATTAAATATTCTACTCAGATTTCGCCAATACGCTTATGTTTTATCGGGCGATGTAGAAAAAATGTACAGGCAGGTACTGATTCACGAAGATCATCGTAACTTGCAATTAATTTTATGGCGTAATTGTGATACTGAACCATTAAAATCACTCAGATTGAACACAGTTACGTACGGTTATACTAGTTCAAGTTTTTTAAGTACTCGTTGTTTATGGCAATTAGGCGAGGAATGCAGTGACCCTAAAATAAGGGCCATAATCCAAAATGACTTTCTTGTGGATGATTTGTTGACAGGTTGCGATAGTGAAGCTGAATTGATTCTAATTAGGATCGCGATAGAAAATGCTTTGTCAGCTGGTTGTTTTACATTACGTAAATATAGATCAAATTCACGCTCTTTAATTTCTGAATCCCAAAACGTTCAACGCAACCTGATAATCAGCTCATCGTCACACACGCTAGGAGTGGGGTGGAATCCCAATGAGGATTACATTCACTTTCCCACAAATTATGAAAATAAAAGTGAAAACCCTACTAAAAGATCCATATTATCTGATTCATGTAAAGTTTTCGATCCTCTTGGTCTATTAAGCTTATTTACTATTAAACCTAAAATATTAATTCAACAATTATGGGTACAAAAAATCGATTGGGATAAACCAGTGCCCAACGATATACTTAAATCGTGGCTATCTTTCATAAATAACATGTCTAATATTCGCAATCTATTCATTCCCCGTCATGTGTTATGTAAAAATCCGGTTTCAATTGAATTGCATTGTTTTTGTGATGCGTCTACGACCGCCTATGCCGCATGTGTTTACTTGAGATCGGTAAATAGTCAAGGTGACGTCACAGTACGATTGCTGTGTGCTAAGGCTCGTGTTGCGCCGGTAAAACCGACTACGGTGCCCAGGCTTGAGTTGTGTGCGTGTCTATTGGGAGCTCAGCTCGCCGCGGCCGCATGTCGCGCACTGCGATGCGTTATCACTCGAAAAATATTTTGGTCTGACTCATCCATCGCGCTAGCATGGTTAGGGACTAGGTACGATAAATTAAAAACGTTTGTTGCTAACAGAGTGTGCAGTATTTTAGAGCTTACTGAAGACTCGGAATGGCGTCATGTGCCTACCACACTCAACCCGGCAGACCTAGCATCGCGAGGAGTAGATGCAAACAAAACAAATAACTTAGGCTTATGGTGGAATGGTCCTTCGTATTTACTTATGTCGGAAACGTTTTGGCCTGCGAATAATAAAATAACAACCGATGTTAGTGAATTACCTGAGGTAAAATCAAACGTATGTACAAATGAAGATAATGTTAAAAACAAATTAATTAATTTCGATAAATATTCTAAGTTTTCTAGATTGCAACGCTCTTTTGCTTATATACTTCGATTCGTGCATAATTGCAAGTATACAAATAATAAAATTACGGGTGTTTTACAGCCTGATGAACTTAAAGCTTCTTTAGAAGCGCTAGTGCGTCTGTGTCAAGAGGAACTGTATAGTTCAGAATTGAAAATGCTTAATTCTCAAAAGACACTAGGTCCTAAAAATCCATTGTTAGCTTTAAGTCCTTTCTTAGATAGTAAACATATTATGAGAGTTGGAGGACGTCTGAAACATTCTTGTTATTCGTTCGAAAAGCGTCATCCGATGGTGTTGCATGCTAAGCATAGACTTGTGAAATTATTATTTCAGCATGAACACTTACGTCTTCTCCATGCTGGTCCACAGCTACTTCTTGCATCCATTCGTGAATTCGTCTGGCCCATTGCTGGAAGGGATCTCGCGCGGACTACTGCGAGGCAGTGCATTGTTTGTAGGAAAGCTAGTGGGAATACGTTGACTCCCATGATGGGTTCCTTACCTGAGCAGCGTGTAAATCCCGACTTTCCATTTGCTAGTGCTGGTGTCGACTTCGCTGGACCATTTTTGATAACAGATAGGAAGGGGAGAGGATGTAAAATTACAAAATGTTACCTTTGCATTTTTATATGTCTAAGATTTAAATGTGTACATCTCGAAGCTGTGAGTGAGCTTTCGAAAGAGGCTTTTATACTTTCCCTGCGACGTTTTATCTCTCGCAGAGGAAAACCTACAGAAATATTCTGCGACAATGGCCGCAATTTTGTTGCGGCGAACAGGGAAATTCAGGACTTGATTTCAAGGCATGCTGATGATGTTGAAGGCTTTGCTTCGGGGGAGGGTATCAAGTTTAAATTTCAACCAGCGTATGCACCCCATTTCGGAGGCTTATGGGAGGCTGGCGTGAAGTCCGCCAAGTTTCATCTAAAAAGAGTTTTAGGAAACTCACATTTGACATTTGAAGAGTTAGCCACTTTGTTCAGTCAAATTGAGGCTATCCTCAACAGCCGCCCTTTATATCCCTTATCCTCCTGTCCAAATGACCTTCAGTCCTTAACGCCAGGTCACTTCCTGATCGGGCGATCGCTCACTTCAATGCCGTCACCTGACCTGGAACACTTCAGTTTCAACAGGCTAGATCGCTTTCAGCGGCTGGAACGGCTGCGCCAAGATTTTTGGAGACGCTGGCAACTAGAATACTTGGCTGAGCTGCAGCAGAGGTGTAAATGGAAGGTTCCAACTCGACCGCTTCAAGCTGGCGATTTGGTGTTGTTAAAAGAGGAAAACACTCCACCCATGTCTTGGAAATTGGGCCGTGTTCAATCTCTGTTCCCAGGAAAAGACGGAGTGGCTCGAGTTGCCGAAGTCAAGACAGCTTCCGGCACTTACCGGAGAGGTGTGAAATATCTGTGTCCCCTGCTGGATGCTGCAGAGGATGCTTCATTGGAGTCAGGAGATTCCAAGGCCCCGGAGGATGTTCGTGCACCAAACTGATCTCGCACCGGTTGCTTCACTCCTTCGTACGGTCTTACGTACGTTTCATTCATTCACGGTGTTACCTCGCCATCTTTCATAGCACCAACTTGTGTAGAACTAATAAAATTATTATAAATCAAGAATATACGCATTATTTGGAGTCAGATTTAATTCATTTGGAACCCTGGGCCAAAACAGTGTGAAATAATGAAATTGATTATATAGATATGTTATTATACTAATTTTTATTTCAGCTGCATCCGGTTATATTGAAGTCCGACCTAGGAAAAGGCTAGGCAGACGAAGATGATGATTAGTACTAATTTAATAATGAATACGTTTTAAGAACCGAACTATAAGGCAGAAAGAAACGCTGCAAGAGATTATAGTGGAGACCTATCATTGCGAGGTTAATGTCCTGGTAATCCACTTACTCCTGGCGTCACAGCACGAATGCGTCTTCGAAATTCTGATGTCCTGGTGTTTTAATGCCATGGATCTTGGTCTGATGCTTTAGAAATGAATTGTTTACGTTACTATATAAAAAAAAAAAACTTGTACTTTTCAGTGAAGAAAAGAACTGAAGCGCTGCAGATCCTACTTCATGCACGACACTGACGTAATCTGCCAGTTGCGTCACTGTGGTAAGTTTGGTTTGAAAGAACAACACATGCATTGCCGAATATATCATGATACCACATCCACACAAAAACGATTTTATCGCCAGAAACAGTGCCATGACGACTCATAGAAAAGTATGAGAGGAGTAGACATGCTACAC
Organism: Standfussiana lucernea; assembly: GCA_964057025.1. Lineage (NCBI taxonomy): Eukaryota > Metazoa > Arthropoda > Insecta > Lepidoptera > Noctuidae > Standfussiana > Standfussiana lucernea. Next base: position 21,561,053 of record OZ059784.1, read on the forward strand.
CGACCACATAATAACTGGTTTAGGGGCAGATTGATTATTTAAAACCAACAATTTACGAACGCTGCTGCTACGGCGTAGCACTGCTACGAATATAGGAGCTACGCGACTCGTAGCAAATCGCCTTCAACTTATACTTTTAGTCAGTAGTATTCGTTTGGAGTTATATGAACCGGTGGGGACTACTAGCGTCAGACGAGCTTAACACTCCAAATAAAGTTACAAGTTGAAATATCAGCCAGGATAAAAGGAGGTTTAAAGGTCCGGGTGACCAAACTGCGCACAGCAGTCTTTGTCAGTATTCGTTAAAGTCCAGTATCCGCAACCGGCCTGTTTTATTGTTGCCACAATAATTCTAAATCCTAATCTTTAAGGAATCATGTGGCTATTAGCATCAGTTCAGCGTCATAAGATGCTGACTTCTAGAAAGAAATATTTCAATGATGTACTGGCTTCATAATGTAACCGCTACAAAAAGAAAATACCTGAAAATCCGCAAAATGATTATCGGTATGATGGATGTCATCGTTTTTCGGTGTTGCATTTTTATCTCTAAGACAAATCGTCAGAGCCTCAGATGCTAAATGCCGGTCTGGCTTTTGCAATGTTATAATTACCAAAAACAAATATCTTTTAACACGGTTTAATTACTCTCATAAGTTCCAGAGTTCTACTGTACTAAATATGATGATTATTTATATAATTTGGACACTTAGCGTATTCAAAAAAAAAAATCATCAAAATTGGTTCATAAACAACGGAGTTACGTCAGTAGATACATAAAAAAACATATATACGAACGTGGAATCTCCTTTTTATAAGTCGGTTAAAGAGTTGTTGCGTTGTACTTAATTGCTGAAAATTGAACTCCTTAAATCACAGGAGATGTAAATTGTGAATGAATAGCACAAAGTTTGATACTGTAGTAGGCAGGTGTGCATGGACAGACTCTCAATGAACCGGGCGCTTTAAATCAAAATGGTCGCTGTGTGTGAATTTGTGACTGTAGAACTACATTTAATATTTTGATAAATTTTATTCAAATATTCATAAACAATTAAATTACTAATTATTTTTAACCAGTAACAGCAATAAAGGAGTAGGACAAACCTACTCAAACACAAGCTCAAGGTTCACTTTCCCTTACTCTAGTGGCTACTGCACTCAGGTTTAGAATCTAAACAGCCGGTTTAAACTGTTGTTAATTAACTTAATTTTATTTCGGAGTTTCGGAACGATTTTATTTGCACGACTGCTGAGCTTGAGGACTTGGGTTCGATCCCTAGATCGGGCAAAGTGTTATTGGGTTTATTCATCACGAATTTCTCAGTAGCTAGTACTTAATCATAATTGGCAAAATGGGGATGTACTGTGTACACCTCTGCCTAAACCTTCGGGGATTATAGCCGTGATGTTATGTTATGTTTATTTTCGTATTGATTTTATTTATAAAATATCGTTTGTTGGGTTATTTATTACTTACGAACTCATAAATTTTGTTATTAGTGTTTCATTAACTACCTCTAAGATAAAAATGCACCATTTCTCTTCCATTTTTCCAATCTGTAACTTCTTCATGGTTACTGCTTCAGGTCCACTACGACTTCGGTCTCCGTAACATATTATCCGTGCTCCGGACCCTCGGCGCAGTGAAGCGGGTCAACTGTAAAAACAATGAGAGTACTTTTGTCATTTGAGTGCTTTGAGGCATGAACCTGCCTAAGATACAAAATCAGTCATCCACCTCGATTAACGACGATTATTCAGGTAATTATTTTTCTTTAAATACTTAAGTGCGTACGTAGATAAACGATTATCACTTAAAATCCACGGTTAGACTCTCATTAATCAACAGATGCTTCTATAATAGTAGATTATTCACCAAGTTCTTATGTCACGGGCGTATTGAAGCCCAAGCGTCACAAAGGATTTTTAAACCCCGAACGCAGCGAGGATGTTTAAGAGTTAAGCTAAGAATCCTTAGTGCAGCGTGGGATTCAAGCTAGCCCAAGACAAAGGCACCTTTATCCCCAAGGAGAGTACTCTACTTTTCACACTTATTGCGAGGAAATAAAAACCAATTAGATTTTTGAAATATGGCGTCGCGCACCAATATTCTTGCGCCAGTGTTGGTAGATGAAAGATATATTATTTCCTTTTTTAAGGAAAAAAAATTGCGCTCGACAGGGGAAAATTTGGGGAAATAAAATCCTTGGTAAAGTTACAACACTAAAAAATAAGGTAAAATTAAGGAAAGCAACAAGACATTTTACAGGTGAAGTAGTTATTTGTAATAATAACTTGCGTATACTAAGCCGATTGCAGGGTATCGTGTGTGACCTCGGTGAGCTCGGGATCACCGGGGGCCTCCGGCTAAAAGTCACCGCGACAGGGGCTCGCATGCTGGAGATCCCCGGTGAAACCAGCGGCTCGTCCGCAGACGCTCTGGCGGAAAAGCTCAGAGCGTCCCTAAACGCGGACGAGGCCCGAGTCTCCAGGCCTATCAGATGCGCAGACCTGCGCATCTTGGGTCTGGACGACTCGGTGACCGAGGAGGAGGTGGTGGCCGCCGTCGCCAGGTCCGGAGGGTGCCCTGCTGAGCAGGTCAGGGCAGGCGCCATACGTTCGGACCTGTCGGGCATGCGTACCGTTACGGTAAGCTGCCCCGTGACGGCGGCAAAAACTATTGTGGAGGGCCGAAGGCTACTGGTGGGCTGGGTTTCAGCGCAGGTAAAGCTGCTGGAACCCAGACCTCTGAGGTGCTATCGCTGCCACGTGGGGCACCACGTGTCAGTAAAGTGCGCCTCGGAGGTGGACCGCAGTGGCCTCTGCTTCAGATGCAGTCAGCCCGGTCACACATCGGCGGCTTGCTTTGCCACGCCGCACTGTGCTGCATGCGCGGCGGCCGGCAAGCCGGCCGATCACCGGGCTGGGAGCAGGGCCTGCGCTCCACCCACAAGAGGTAAGAGTAGGCCCTCCGCCGCCTCCGCAACCGTCTCCGCCGTCGCTGCTGCGGCTGCCCCCTCTGCCGCTGTCGCCGCCACTGCCGCCGCTGCGACAGTTGCGCCCTTGCAAGGGGCCCGGGAGGGGGAGGGTATGGAGTGCCAATAACGGCCCCATTACGCCTCCTCCAGGCGAACATCAACCACTGCGCCTGCGCCCAGAATCTGCTGCTTCAGAGCATGGCGCAGTGGTTGATTAACATCGCCGTGGTCGCTGAGCCGTATTTCGTCCTGCTCAGGGAAGACTGGGTGGCGGACCTAAGCGGCTCAGTGGCCATAGTTTCGTCGGCCGCCGCCGGTACCCCGACCCTTGAAAGTGTCAGGAAGGGTCAGGGGTGCGTAGCGGCACGGTTCGGGGAGATCGTAGTGGTGGGTGTCTACTTCTCCCCGAACCGAACTCTCGCCGAGTTCCACAACTCCCTTGCGGAGTTGAGTGTCGTCGTCGGAAGCCATTCCCTCCCTGTGCTTGTCCTCGGGGACTTCAATGCCAAGAATCTGGCTTGGGGTTCTCGTTGCACAGACGTGCGGGGAAGGATGGTGGAGGACTGGGCTCTGGAAACAGGCCTGGTCGTCCTGAATCGGGGTACTGTACCCACGTGTGTGCGGATGCGGGGCGAGTCGGTGGTGGACATTTCGTTCGCTAGCCCCGCTCTGTCGCCGCGTGTCGTGGACTGGCGTGTCATGGAGGGGGTGGAGACCTATTCCGACCACCGGTATATCCGGTTTGACGTCTCCGCCCAGTCCTCGAGCGCGCCGGTCTTACAGGCCCCGAGTGGTCCGCGTTGGGCGCTGAAGCAGCTGGACCGGGAGCTCCTCCTGGAAGCCTCGATCGTGCAGGCCTGGGTGACATCACCGGACAGGCCTGCCGACGTTGATAATGAGGCAGGGTGGTTCCAGGAGGCCATGTCCGACATATGTGACGTGGCAATGCCCCGAGTTCGGCCAGGACGCGCCCGGCGTCAGGTGTACTGGTGGTCGCGCGAGCTGACAACTCTGCGCGAGGCGTGCGTCGCTGCGCGACACCCGTACGCCAGGCATCGCAGGCTCCGCATTCGCCCGCCGAATGCGGAAGCCATTGAGGCGGAGCTATATGAGGGCTACAGAGCGGCGAAGACCGCCCTCCACGAGGCTGTCCTGCGGGCCAGAGATCGGGCCCGCGAGGAGATGCTGGGGACTCTTGACGGGGATCCGTGGGGGCGCCCTTACAAGATGGTGCGGGATAAACTCCGCACCTGGGCCCCCCCACTGACGCAGAGTCTCCGGCCTCAGCTCGTGGAGGACGTGGTGAGCGCTCTGTTTCCCTCGCGAGGGGAACATCCCCCCCCGCCTATGGCTCCGCCACCTGCGGTGCCGGAAGCGGACCACGACGACGACGACGTCTCGGAAGTGGCTGGGGTAGACCTGAGAGTGGCGGTAGGACGGCTCAAGGCCAAAAATACCGCCCCGGGACCCGACGGCTTGCCTGGCAAAGCCTGGGTCCTGGCCTTTGAGGCTCTCGGGCCCCGACTGGAGGGGCTCCTAAGCGCATGCTTGGAGAGAGGCCAGTTCCCGCTTCGTTGGAAGACGGGGAAGCTGGTCCTCATTCGGAAGCCGGGGCGCCCTGCGGACTCTCCGTCCGCATACCGGCCCGTTGTGTTGCTCGACGAGGTGGGCAAGCTCTTTGAAAGAGTCATTGCAAACCGCCTCGCCGAGCACCTTGCGGGGATGGGTCCGGATCTTGCGGAACACCAGTTTGGTTTCCGCAAGGGGCGCTCCACGGTGGACGCAATCATGCGCGTAAGAGCCCTCACGACGGGGGATGCGGTGTCCAGGGGTGGGGTTGTCTTGGCGGTGTCTCTCGACATCGCCAACGCCTTCAACTCCATGCCCTGGAGCTGCATTGGGGAGGCACTCCGGTATCACCGGGTGCCGACCTACCTTCGTCGTGTGGTCGGGGATTACCTGACGGACAGAGCCGTCATCTACCCCGGTCGCTCCGGATAGTGGAACCGGCGAGAGATGTCGTGCGGTGTCCCACAGGGATCGGTTCTAGGACCGCCCTTGTGGAACATCGGCTACGACTGGGTGCTGCGCGCCGACCTCCCTAGTGGCGTCAGCGTGGTGTGCTACGCTGACGACACGCTGGTGCTGGCACAGGGGAGGTCGCACGAGGCGGCGGCCGACTTGATGACACGCGGGGTTGCGATAGTCGTTGAGAGGATCCGGCAACTGGGTCTCGAGGTGGCATTGCACAAGTCCGAGGCCATGTGCTTTCATGGGCCTCGGAATGCGCCACCGTCGGGATCCTCACTGACGGTAGGAGGGGTTTCCATCGGCGTCGGGTGGACGTTGAAGTACCTGGGACTTGTCCTCGACAGCCGGTGGAACTTCGTGAAGCACTTCCGACGTTTGGCCCCTAAACTGGAACGGACTGGGGCTGCCTTCAGGCGGCTCCTGCCCAATCTGGGGGGGCCGAACGCCTCCTGCCGGAGGCTCTATGCGGGGGTCGTGCGGTCCATGGCCCTTTACGGTGCCCCGGTGTGGGCGCGTTCCTTGAGGCGGCGAGCCGCCCATTATCTGAGCGCGCCCCAAAAGGTGATAGCCGTGAGGATGGTCCGTGGGTTCCGCACGATCTCGGGCGAGGCTGCGAGCCTCCTAGCCGGATTGCCACCATGGGATCTGGAGGCGATAGTCCTCGCGCGCCTACATGAATGGCGCGCGGAGGTTCTTCGCCGGGGGGTTACTCCGCTGCCGCGGCTAATTGCCGCTCAGCGGACAAACCTCCGAGCCGATCTCATGGTGACATGGAGAGAGCGACTGTCGCAACCCCGTGCAGGGCACGCCACGATAGTGGCGATAAGTCCCCTCTTTGAGGAGTGGCTTGAGAGGCGCCACGGCGTCCTCACCTTCCGCCTGACGCAGGTCCTCACCGGACACGGTTGTTTCGGGAGGTTCCTGCATCGAATCAGGCGGGAGGAGACGCCCGGGTGTTTCCATTGCGAGGATCGACCGGAGGACACGGTGGTGCATACGGTGGAGGTCTGCCCCGCTTGGGCGGAGCAACGCCGTGTCCTCATAGCGGCGATCGGCGGCGGCGACCTCTCGCGTCCGGCCCTGGTTCGAGCCATGGTCCGGAGCGAGACGGAATGGGAAGCCGTCACCTCCTTTTGCGAAGCAGTCATGCTAGCAAAGGAGGAGGCGGAACGTGAGAGAGAGCGTTCCTCCTCACGTCCCAGCCGCCGCGGGAGACGCACCGGGCGTCGGGGGCCACATGGTGGCCCCCGGCCACCGTAGACGCGGGCCTGTGGACGGTGAGCTAAGGGCTAGCTCGCCGTCCCTCCGTCTTAGGACGACAGGCCGTGTCGACGGCGCGTTCGTGTTCCACGCGCGCCTCAAAGAGATGTCAGCATAGGGAAGGGGCCCGCAAGGGCCGATGCCTGCCGGGTGCTGCGGGTTGTTCGAAAGAGATACCGCGGCCCCGGAACACAAAGGGCGATGAAGGAACATGGGTGGGTTTTAGTCAGTAAAAGTCTGACACACCCTCCCGCTCAGCCCAGAGCGGGAGAAGTCATTTGATGATTTCCCATCCGGAAAAAAAAAAAAAAAAAAAAAGGGTATCGTGTGTGATCGGGATCAGGCAATACATACAAAGAAACAAAATTCGATACCAAGTCGTACTTTTTGTAACTGAAAAATCTTCTATATCTCTGTTTTTACTTCCTGTTTGAAAAATAAAATGGGGAAAAAAGTCGCAAAGATTGAATAATATGGGGAAAATACAAAACTTGATCTGGCAACCCTGGCGTGCACACCACGGCAGCTGATCAGCTATTGTGGTGACTTGCCGCCAAAGACCTTATACTTAAACTAGACTGTGCACTATGGCGCAAAAACCGGTCCGCGCGAGAGAGCTTCCGTTGGTAGTATGTCCCTTTCTAATGAGGTGACCATGACTAAACAGAACACGGGACAAAATGCTTGTAAAAACGATTGTGTAAGTATCCTGAAGGCCAATTCTACTAATTTAAAACGTTCAAAATTTAATCGCAATCTTATCTCGGCGACAAACAAATGTCAAAAACTTGTCAAAACAAAGAGTTTTAAGTATAAGGTCTTTATGTCAAAATGTATGGAAATTAGAGGTAATTTTGACAGATTGAGACAGATCAGACTGCAAACGTTCTTAAAATTAGTAGAATTGCCATTCTGAAATACTAATCTAGTCGCAGTGTCATATAATTATTATTTAATAAGAAAGATGATTTCGGTGAGAGAAAAAATCGTGAAGAAACTTGCACATACAGATTTCTGAATGTGTAACCATGTTCCGAAAAATGAGTCTGATTCCCCTTGTGGTTATGAAAGTCAGATGGCAATCGCTTTACTGTAATTATCAGACTCACCACTCCAGGATCACGTTCGGCGAACCCTGGCAAACTCCAAAGTGAAATATTAATAATTATTATAAAAAGGGATAATATTTGCTAAGATGAGGAGATGAGGAGGAGGATTATTATTATTAAATGAGTGTTAGGTCAAATGAACGTGATGCAATATTGTGGACGGAAAAAAAGACAAAAGAGTTTTTTTTTTAATATTATTTATTTTTATACATTGCTGAACAGTACAGTTTTACGCAATTTTTGTCGTAATGTAGCCTTATTTCCTACGTGCTTGAGGGTTAAAGACTTCCCGTAGCTTACCTACTACGAGATTGAAAATCTTTGAATAACAAAATTCATGGTTACCCTATAGGTTATAATTGTTGTTTTTACTTACCCGTGGAAAGAAAAGCGGCTACCGGGATAAGACTCATTTTTGTACCCTGTCACACAACAAGAATTCACCATATTTCATGAAAAACAATTTACACAATCGCAAATCGAAGCACAAGAATCAGAATCAACCAAACAACCAATGAGCAAACCAACATCTTGCATTTAGTGTTACCAGGCCCAAACATTTAAGTACTGTTGTTAACTCAGTATTAATGTTCTTTTTTTATAATACTACGAACTGATTATTAATTATATTGATATATGTTTTATTGTTTAAGAATTGTTCGTTTTGGTAAAACATAAAAAATAATAATATTTAATTTTCTACCACTTCTACCAAACCCGATGGTTAGTTGAGCTGGCAAGATGTCAGACAAGGACACACTACCAGCGGGAGCCCTCTCGCTCGGACCGCTTTTAGCTAGGTACCGCTTTTAAGAAAATAGCTACTCTAGGGTAAGGCAATAGATCTCATTTTAGCTAAACAAAAATTTTTGGTACACAGTCTAGTTTTAAGTATAAGGTCTTTGCTTGCCGCCATTACCGCGACAGATAAAATAAAACCTAGGGCGAGTAAAAGTAGATGGCAACCGTGAAATTAATGCCACTGGTATAGCTGGTTCCAAGCATCCATAGTGGTAGGAAATGAGATCTGGAAATGTCATTTGATATTTTAAAATAGCTTGACTTCATTGGTCAGATTGGGAACCCGGCTATGGTTGCGCCGTCTATAATGAGCTTTAACGGCTTTCCCATTGTTTAATAACTTTGAACTCGACAATTTGCAAATAATAAAATCGAAAAGCTCAGAAAAAATCTCGCTTTAACACGATCTACCTCCTACGATTTATATTACCCTGGTACCCAAGCGACTCCTAGGGTCGCAAACGTGGTATCAGTTCTGTTTCGAAGCTCGCAGTATTTGGTACGGGGTGAATACCGTGAAAATCGCGGGATGTATATAGTAATTGACGATATTCGGCTTATTTCACTCATCCCTTCCTTGTCTGACTTATGCAAATAACCTGCACGCGAAAGAGAACTTCTATTAAAAGTAGTAAATAACCCGTCGGTTAACTCTCTCTACTTAAAGTAGGAAAGGGATGTAGTGCAAGCATCTCTTTCATGCTAATGAGACGCGCGCTCATATCACCAGCACGGCATAACTCAAGAAGAGTTCGTTTAATTTTAAACAGTGACCTTTTTCTTGCACGAGGTCTACAATTATACAAATGGTGTGCAAACTGTGTGCGCATATGTTTATTTGCAAATAATGAATATGGCCTGGGTTAATTAATGCTTCACATTCGTTTCACTTTTAAAAGTCGCACAACAATTCGAATTAAGTCCTATGGTCCCAACCTGAATGAGAGAGAATTTCAATTAAAAGTAGTTCAAACGTATTCGGTAACTCTTTCTTATTTAAGGTGCATGTGGTAACGCAACGCGTGTTTATACGAGTATTACCAGCAAGCCAGACCTCAAAAGTTATGTCATGTTACGATCCAAATAAGAGCAATGGGACTCAAAACAGATACAAGTTTTAGTGTATTATGTGCAAATTCGTTAGTGTTAAACTTTCCTTTCGCGACGTTATATCAAGTTCTAAAATTCTGAATCAGACACTTGGCTTTAGAAAATATTTAGTATTTTTCCTCTAAGGACACGAAACGTTCATAGAATTCGGAATATCACTTTATGGAATGAACTAGCGACTCGTCCCGGTTTCACACGGGTCAAAGACATTAAAATATTTACGAGCGATAGACGGGACAAGATGAAGAAAATCGTAATCCAATACTTGTTACAACTTATTAACAAATCGTTTTGTCTAGTATCACACTCCCGTTTGTCAGGTAGCATTCGTGTGTCAAAATCGAAAATGTTCGGGATCAAAATGTTTGTATCAAAATACTCCCAATGTCCGCTCTATAAGTCTTTTAAATCTCTTTGACACGTCGAGTGCAATTCACATGTGGTATCGTTTGTGTTTTTAAACAAAGTTTAATCAATTCAAAGTTGATCACATTTATTTCTAAAAAAAAAGCGCTTAGCGAGACACTACTGTGTCTACATATTTACGTTATAACGATTAATAGCAGCTCACCTCGGTTTTACACGGCTCGGACAATTTTCTCAATCTTAATTAGAATCAATTTATTTTATAACTTCATGATTTCATCGGTCATTTTTTTTAAATAAATTGATTCTGTGCATTTCTTGTCCGAGAGAGACCAACATACATTTGAGTGGAGTAATCTTCCCTCATCCAAAAAGCAAACACAATTTCAATTCTTGTGTGACATCGCGCCCAGTCAGTCATAATTACTGACAATCGTTGACCCCAAACACCAGTTCAGCAGAGAATGAGAAGATGCATGTGAGTAGCAGACCAACTCTGTACCCATCTAAAGGATCTCCTACCATTTAGTAGTGGCCGTTCGAAAACTATTTAGAGAGGCAGTGACTAGGATAAAACGAACACGAGTGTCTGGAGGACATTCACTTTCCATAAATCAATGGAGAATGTAGAGAGCAAGTATAGCAGAAAGCATAAGAAAAGAGTAGACGGTATTTTCCTTTTTACTTTGGCCTGAACTGTCCCACTCCTGGGCAAAAGCGTCCCCCATTCCTTCCACTTCCCTCGATGTGACGCCTCTTCTCCCGGATTAATGAGAAAAACATCCAAATCGTCTTCTCTTCGGTCTGCTGAGACCCCGTCTATCTAATCTATGTCTCAGGGCTAAATATAGTATCGATCTTATTTTTTTAATTAACTGAGATTCATAATTCACGTGTATCACTTAAACTCAAGCATCATCTCATGCTCAGCTTGCCATAATAATCATTTGCCTCAAAACTCCGAATTCATAAAAGATATTGTCAATTTTTGTAACGCTATTTGTTTATGTATGCAGTTAATAATGTTGATAATTCCCCTTTTTAGGGTTCCGTACCTCGAAAGGAAAAAACGGAACCCTTATAGGATCACTTTGTTGTCCGTCCGTCTGTCTGTCTGTCTGTCAAAACCCTTTTTGTCAGGAACTCGTGGAGGTATCAAACTGGAATTTATATCAAATACTCAAGTCTACTGTCCCTTGGAGCTGTAAAAAATCAAACTAAAAAGTAATCATTCTAAGCCAACGCAATCAAAAGATACAGCCGTTTATGCCGCAAATTTTCGACACTCGCAAGGGAATCAAAACCTACAGGGTACTTCCCGTGAACTCAGAATCTTGAAATTTGATACGAAGCAACGTCTTATAGCACAGATAAAGGAAAAATTGCGAAAATCGTAAATTTTTAGTTACATCAAATAATAAAAATATTTTTAATAATTTTAAACTTACTACGTTTATACGGAACCCTCGGTGCGCGAGTCCGACTCGCACTTGGCCGATTTTTTTATTTTAGTAATTCAAAAGCATTTCACGAATAATCTTTTTTGTTTAATGTTTATTTTGTGCGCTATCGAAATAAACCTCTCCACTGCACAATGTTAGATTTTTGGATCAATGATATAAATGATAGATCTATAGTGTGGAGCCTTGCGGTGCATCTGTTGCCATGGAAACAGTTCGCTTGCCAGGAGCACTAGCACTACAGGAATCTGAAAGAGTTAGCTGCAAGGGAATAAAAAACCTGCTTACTTGTGGTTTAGTGGGCAAATAAATAGTTTCAGTTAGAGAATTGATACCAAATAATATAATGACGTAATCAATCACGTTGAAGTGCCATATCACTGCGATTTGTATGACTTAACGCCGTGTCTGGTGTTCCTGTAAGTGTTATGCAAGAGCAAAACGAATAGCACTGTTCTAGCTATCTAACAACTGATTTGTATCTTTAATGCTAAAATGCTACTATTTTGAGACGGTATTGATAAAATATATACCTATTTCCTTTTTTTCAGTGGCCACAATCGACTGACTTGGAAATAACTTCAGAAACTGAACCGCTGTCGAAATCTGCCAGCTGCGTCATTGTGGTAAGTTTTGTTTTATATAACTCAGTACGCGCCTTGCCATTCACAACGCCCCTGAGTGTTGTGGGCGCCCTCAGATCTATAGTCAGAAAATAATTGAAACTTGGCATTCCTGACGCATATTTTGTTTACTTAGCAGAATGTAAAGAATAAAAATATTTTAAAGCACATTGTCCTGCTACACTTACGACATAAACGCGCGGACATACGTGTTTTTTTTTTTTGCAAGAAATCCATACTTAATTTATATAAACCGTATGTCCATTAAAAGCTTGATAAATAAAAATTAGGTTGACACCAATATCCTAGGAAATATTTAGTAAGTACTCTTGTAGATGCCATTTAAAATGGAATCTTTTCAGTAACCACGAGTCGAATTGTGTTATCAGTAGGCTTATCAGAATTTTAGAATAAGTGGTATTTATTCTTAAATTTCTTAAAAATATCGAAAACTTTTATTTTACGGTAAAAGTAGCGAACCAACGGCGCCCTCACGCACTGATGTGTCTTATTATTAATACATATTGTAAATGGGAAAGTAATATTATGCAATTTATATTACTCCGAAAAAATTTAAAAAAAAAGTATATTTTTAAATTGATTGTTCTGACTCCACAAGACATAATTTGTAAATTATGAAAATGGCAGTACCATTGCATGGAGAATTAACAAAACAATCACTATCCTGGCAACTAACCAAGTGCCGTCATCTAGGTACATATAAACCTTACACAGAGACTTATTAAACCAACTTAAAGTGGGTTTAAACGAGGTGATAAGGATGTATCTGTAACGACAGACTACATTGAAATGTTCGTTTTTTATCATTGCGTAGCTACATAGATAGCACCTTTTATTATTTTTGATCTCAGATCGACCCCCTCAGAAGTTAAATGTTATCCTTTCCTTTTTTCTTTGTTTGTTTTTGTTATATATTTATTTCTTTTTGTTACCTAATTGTAAGTTTATAATATAAGGGAAGAGCGGAGCCTGCAACTACAGGCATTTTCTATGCCTAAATGGAGACTCCTCGACATGCAATGTTAGCCAAAATGATTTGAAATAAACTTAACTTATCCTGGTACCCTTAGGTCGCTAGCAGTGCAGTATTTTAGTAACACTCACGCACAACATACACTCACTAACGCACACGATCGCCTTATTTAACATTTGCATTATTGTATTTTGAGTATTGCAGGAGAATGTAAAAAAAACTTTCATCACGACATTTTTCTCATTCCTTCCTATAAAAGTAGAGGAAGACCAAAGATACGATGAATGGACTGTGTGAAGGATGATTTGTCAAGTGAGGAGGTGTCTGATGAGATGATGAGTAATAGAGAAGTATGGAAGGAGAAGCCTTGCTGCGCCGACCGCATATGAATTAGAATAAGGGCGGGAGAATAATGAAGCGTTATTGAACTATTAATAAGTTTACCATAATGTTTCTTTTTATTTAATCACATTAAATGATAAATGATGTTTATTTTGCAAATAAGTTTTTACAAACACTTTTAGACGTCTTCTTTTTAACCGACTTCAAATAAAAACTTTTTTGCAAAAAAAAACCAACTTCCAAAAAAAAAACACTAAAAAAGTGGAAAATAACTTTACTTTCGGAAGTCGGTGGCAAAAAAGTCAATGAAACAAACAATAGTCACCGACTTCCGAAAGTAAAGTTATTTTCCACTTTTTTAGTGTTTTCTTTGGAAGTCGGTTTTTTTTTGCAAAAAAGTTTTTATTTTAAAACGTTTTTTTAAAACTAGATGAGGCCGGTGTTTCCTATCTGACTACTCTGAGAAGAAACAGCCGAAACATACTCAGAGGTCATAGTCTCTTTTAAGGTCCAGACATAATCTTGATAAACTCACATGAGGACTATGCAGACGAGTGTCTGAGATGGTCTTTTGAAGAAAGAACCACACAGATTTGAGTGGACCTGTCCAGCCAGTTTGTTTGTTTGCATTGTTTTTGATTTTATTTTTGTACCCTTCCATTTCCCTCGAAATTTAAAATTATTCTTGAAGTTCAACAAAGGAGATAGAAGGATTTATAAAATTATTTTTGAAGTTCACTTCAAAAATAATTTTATAAATCCTTCTTTTCAAAACGCTGAAATTCTTTCAATATAATTAGTATTATATTATACAACTAACCACCTAACTTTAATATGTCTAAGTGATTTAGCGATAAACTTATTTATAACATTTATATGAGTGATCTTCAAACAGTTGACAACATCAGAGCGATATTACAAACATGTTTGGCGCTTAATAATCTATACTGTACTATTATTATTTCCTTTATTCATTTATCATTCTCATTTTTTAACATTTTTAAATATTTCTTAATAAAAAAGACATAAAAAAAACATTTAAAAATACAAAAAAATAGTTGTCCGCCGGTATCGGGAGCAGGGTCCAAGCTACCGGTGGTTAGGGCTCCAGAGACAGGAACCTCCTCACAATGCGAGCCGTATCGAGGAGTACTGCCTTCTGAATCAGGCCCTTGATCCAACCGCCTAAAGAGAGCCTCGAAAGATGTTCGTCGAGGCTCTTAGCCATAAGGCCATTGGCCGTCACGACAATCGGCACAATGATAGCCGAGTTCACATTCCACATATCGACAACCTCGTGTGCCAAGTCAAGATATTTTAATTGTTTCTCTTTCTCAGCTTTCACGAGGTTCTCGTCATGCGGAATGGTAACATCGACTATCATTACGCGGCGCGCTAATCGGTCTATCACCACAATGTCAGGTTTATTGGCGACAATAGTCCTGTCGGTAATGATAGACTGATCCCAGTACAACGTGACATGGTCTTTCTCGAGAACTGGGTCGGGCACATACTTGTAGTACGGTACCTCACATTCCATAAGTTTATATTTCAAGGCGAGTTGCTGGTGAATAATCTTGGCCACTTGGTTGTGTCTGTGTAAGTACTCGCCGTTAGCCAGACGAGAACATCCGGAAATTATATGTCTGATGGATTCACCCGGACGGTGACATGCCCGACACACGTCAACCGTCCCGTCCTTCATAATATATTTCCGGTAGTTGTTCGTCAACATAACTTCGTCCATAATCGCACAAACAAAACCTTCAGTTTCCCCAAAAAGGTCACCGAAACGTAGCCAGGATACGGACGCTAGAAAATCTACATCGGGCCCATGGAGAGCCCGGTAGAAGCGCCCGTGAAGCTCCTTGCCTTGCCATACTTCCTTGCGGTCATCGGTAGTAAGTACTACAGGTTTGCGCCAGTTCTCTTTAGCCATGGACAGTGGGGTAAGTCCCTTGTCCACTGCAACCACATCTCGGTGCATACCCACCTCGGCTTTTAAAAAATATTCCCTGAGACTGCACACCTCGCGATTGTGGAGGGTCTTCGCGTTTAAAAAGCCTCGACGCGCGAAAGTGCGGGGCACTTCCGCGGGATGTACAGTCTCATCACCGATGATCGTGGGTGATGCATCCGGTTTGCGGTCAGCAGTGTACGGACTCTCCTATCCAAAGCGTCGAGTTCGGTCTGAGTCCATTTGAGTATGCCGAAAGAGTACATTAAAACCGGCATGACCCAACCGTTGAAGGCGCGCACCTTGTTCCCGCCTGAAAGAAGGCTATTTAATACTTTCTTCAGGCGACCGAAGAAACGCTCCCTCAACGATTGCTTCATGTCAGTTACGTTAATGCCCAACGCTTCCGACATACCCAAATACTTATAGTATTCGGACGAGGAAAGGGATCTTGGGTGTATGGAATCCGAGAGCTGAATTCCCTCGGATTCCATAATCTCCCCTCGCTTTACATACATGACTGCACATTTGTCCACACCAAATTCCATCCTGATGGCGCTACTAAAAGTTTCAGTTATTTTCAGTAGCTCCGTCAGTTGCAATTTGTTGGGGGTGTGACTGTTCCTAAATTACCCTAGGCTGATAAAATTTTCGTTTTTCCTAATTCATGGAATATTAGTATGAAAGTCGGTTTCCCTGAGGGGGAAAGGGACGCGCCCCGCCTTCCGCGCGCCCCTGTGAGGTTCGTCCGCCTGACTGGATTTCCTCCCCACCGGTATAAGAAATGAATCCCTTAACATGAAGAAGTCCAATGCCTCGTATCATCATAAGAACGAGGAAAGGATTGAAAGATATAGTAAATCAGACTAGGGAATTCATAGTTATTGAAATATATTGAAAGTGGTTTCAAAAGTGTAAAACATAACTGGGGAAGCCAAGTATATTTATATTGCAACCAATATAGTTCTCGTAAGTAACCCTTACGCTAACGTAATAGGTAATAGGTCAACCGTGACTCACACGATACCTTGCATCTACACCTGGAGCACTCAAAGCTACACTTCCATAAGTGACGTAAGCGGCTTTTCAGCGGCAATGCGTCGACATCATGCTCCTAGTGAACACTGTCCCTAGCAGCTCTTTCGAACTGGTGTACGTGACAAGGCGGCTTTTCAGCGGCAGAAAGTCAATCATCATGCTAATCAATAGACATGGTCCCTAACAGTCCTTAGACTGGTTATAAAATAGATGTGGTATCAAACCATTCCAATCCCTCCCCATGGAAAGTGCACTTTTCGTACAACTATCGTATATGCAAGACATGTGTTCATGTCAGCCTGACCGAATCATTTGTGTAAGATACAGCATAGATTATTCTAGAATCGCTATATGGTTGGTCATAATAAGGTTGAGAATCAAAACTCAAAAGCAATGGCTGGATTGTTAGTTAGAGCTAATGAATACATAATTCAAGAATTACCAGATATTAGAGTTGATAATCAGAACTCAAGAATCATTTTTCAATAGAATTGGAGATCAACTCTATTGAAACCCTATAGACAGCCCCAAAAGCGCCCACCCTTCACCACTTCCTAGTGTTGGAGCTGGGGAGAAGAAGTGGCGCAACAAACTCCCCAGCAACACGTTTCTGTCTGATTAGTTTTAAGAACTTTGATAAAACCATCAGCCTAGGATAATTATTGTAATAAAGGACTCACCCAGCCGCTCACCAACAAACACACACACATACTAGATTTGTCTAAACAAGGCTTTTAATCCAGCTATATTTAACTTATTCAATCACTATCGCACTATTGCGATAACCCACTTGGACATAGGCATCGCTATCTGCCGAGTCACCTAACTTAACTTCATTATCTTATTTCGTCCGGACCCTATAGCGGTGTAAGACCGACTGCCCCGAGTCTCCTTCTTTCCTTTCAAACACTCTCAAAATACCACGCCTGCCTAACGCCCGTTTTTGCCATTGTTTTAAAGGTTCTCTTCGGTTCAGCCTCTAAACATGGCTCCCAGATGTGCACTCGTATTGAGGAATGCACTTACAAACCGTATATTTTTTTATCGTTTCTCAAGAATTCTTTGAAGTATTAGTTTTGGCATGTCAGCCGGCTTTTATCTCAAGTTCACTTCCCATTAAATAGACAATTTATGCATTTACGAGTGGCTAATATTATTTTACAATTCTAAGAAGGGACGGAACGTTTTGTTATTAATTACAGTAACTTTTCAGGCTGTCAAGCCATAAAATAAAGGTTTAATATGCTTGTAAGTGTCCCGATACCGTGTGATGATGTTGAAATAAATATGGATATTTGCTTAATAATTAAGAGAACGTGACAGACAGTCACATTCCCCCCTCTGAAAATCAGACGCGTGACGCAGTACAGCGGATGAGCTTTCACAATAGGATAAACTGTGCCTTTCCATGACATTACTAGAGAGTTTGAATGTTCATATATTTGTTATGTTCACCTAATAAGAACATTATAACTGTTCTAACTGGACCATTAATCTAACAAGATGCATCATCTGCTTATAATTTTGCTTAGTTTCGCAAAAGTATCTTCAATCGTTATATAATTGCTCTATTTGAACTTATTCTCCTTCAAAATATTTTTGTCATTTACAATGTTTCAGGTAATTTCAGAAGACCTGTGCATGCTTATAATTTTAGTTTTACATACCAGAGTCTCTTCTAAGAGTATATGTGCCATCGAGCGATGCTACCTACGCTGCTCCATCGTTCTTAACTCAGCCTACCGCAGCTGCCGCTGGACAGAGGCCTTTCCCATTGCACCTCAACGTTGAGTTAGCTGCTCGCAGCTGTATCCAGGAATAGCTGAAATAGTCGGCACATAGACATATTAGACTTTATTCAATTAGTCGCCCCCCTCCGATTCGAAGAGGAGAGAGCAGTTCTGAAATCCAACTATAGTTGGAAAGCTGTATTAGAAAATGAATGTTATGTAATTTGAAATAACGCTCACTTGTACATTTATATGTAGAATAAGACCTTATCTAACATTAAAATCACAAAGTATCTTGTGAACCTTCATTGAGCAAATAGAGTCTTGACCTCGGTCTTTACTTTGAAATGTAGACACCCTAGATTATCCAAACAATTATTAGCTTATTAGGACAAGGGGTTATCTTTCTCACTTGGAAATTAAAATAATGGTAAGAATTTAACCTTACGTTGAATATTGCAACTGATTAGGTAGATTTATATAGCTCAAAACAATATATATAATTATTGTTGAGTCAACAAAATCATTCCACGTGACTACGGGAAACAATAAATAGAGTTCAATAAAAGTGGAACTTAGCTTCGTTACTGTAACAGCGTTACAGCTGCCGCAGAAGTCAGCCCATATCAGCTGAATTTGATGGAACTTTGACCCAAGCGCCACGCACAACCCAAAGGTTTAGACAGCCAAGCGAAGTTTGAAATATCCTGGAATTCGAAATAAGGCCACACGAGTATCTATGCAATTATTTGACACACGCTACTACAGCGTCGGGAAGTTTTCAGGTTAACTTCCAATGATAATAGTTTAATGAATCTCTTAGTTAACTAATCGACTAAGATCTAAGTACTAATAATATAAAGTTTACTCATAGTTGAGGGCGTGTCTTATTTCTATGTTCACTCTCTCACGCACTCATACTCGTACAAATACAAACAGTGCAATTGCAAACATATGTCAAAATCTTGCTGTGTACTATCTAACACGAAACTTTCATCTATAGGGAATCGAACCCATCATTTAAGGTGCACTGAAACACAAGCAAGCACCTTACAAACTGTTATTCACTAAAGAGTACCTATACGTACTCGTATAACGTGCGGGAATCGAACCCACTTTAACTAGTATCGGAACCAAAACCTTTTAAACCAATAAAACGTGTAGTAATCGAACCCAAAAACCGTAACACAGGAATCTACTTACTTATCAACTATTGCGTCAGACGGGAATCGAACCCAAAATACGTGACAATGGAATGGAAGTATATAAACTGATAAATTATGCGGGATTTGAACCCGCTACCAGTGGTTGAAGAATTCACCCACGATAACCAAACCGTTATCTTATAATAATATGTTATGATAGCCGTCATAACTCTAGCAGTCTCTCACAAACTCTAGACCCATAAAATTACGTTGTGTTATTATTGTAGTAACCCATAAATTGTCCTTTCTCGTTGCACTGAAGTGAATCAGTACATTTAATGACGAGAATCCTGGTCACGGCACCACATGTGACTGTTCCTAAATTACCCTAGGCTGATAAAATTTTCGTTTTTCCTAATTCATGGAATATTAGTATGAAAGTCGGTTTCCCTGAGGGGGAAAGGGACGCGCCCCGCCTTCCGCGCGCCCCTGTGAGATTCGTCCGCCTGACTGGATTTCCTCCCCACCGGTATAAGAAATGAATCCCTTAACATGAAGAAGTCCAATGCCTCGTATCATCATAAGAACGAGGAAAGGATTGAAAGATATAGTAAATCAGACTAGGGAATTCATAGTTATTGAAATATATTGAAAGTGGTTTCAAAAGTGTAAAACATAACTGGGGAAGCCAAGTATATTTATATTGCAACCAATATAGTTCTCGTAAGTAACCCTTACGCTAACGTAATAGGTAATAGGTCAACCGTGACTCACACGATACCTTGCATCTACACCTGGAGCACTCAAAGCTACACTTCCATAAGTGACGTAAGCGGCTTTTCAGCGGCAATGCGTCGACATCATGCTCCTAGTGAACACTGTCCCTAGCAGCTCTTTCGAACTGGTGTACGTGACAAGGCGGCTTTTCAGCGGCAGAAAGTCAATCATCATGCTAATCAATAGACATGGTCCCTAACAGTCCTTAGACTGGTTATAAAATAGATGTGGTATCAAACCATTCCAATCCCTCCCCATGGAAAGTGCACTTTTCGTACAACTATCGTATATGCAAGACATGTGTTCATGTCAGCCTGACCGAATCATTTGTGTAAGATACAGCATAGATTATTCTAGAATCGCTATATGGTTGGTCATAATAAGGTTGAGAATCAAAACTCAAAAGCAATGGCTGGATTGTTAGTTAGAGCTAATGAATACATAATTCAAGAATTACCAGATATTAGAGTTGATAATCAGAACTCAAGAATCATTTTTCAATAGAATTGGAGATCAACTCTATTGAAACCCTATAGACAGCCCCAAAAGCGCCCACCCTTCACCACTTCCTAGTGTTGGAGCTGGGGAGAAGAAGTGGCGCAACAAACTCCCCAGCAACACGTTTCTGTCTGATTAGTTTTAAGAACTTTGATAAAACCATCAGCCTAGGATAATTATTGTAATAAAGGACTCACCCAGCCGCTCACCAACAAACACACACACATACTAGATTTGTCTAAACAAGGCTTTTAATCCAGCTATATTTAACTTATTCAATCACTATCGCACTATTGCGATAACCCACTTGGACATAGGCATCGCTATCTGCCGAGTCACCTAACTTAACTTCATTATCTTATTTCGTCCGGACCCTATAGCGGTGTAAGACCGACTGCCCCGAGTCTCCTTCTTTCCTTTCAAACACTCTCAAAATACCACGCCTGCCTAACGCCCGTTTTTGCCATTGTTTTAAAGGTTCTCTTCGGTTCAGCCTCTAAACATGGCTCCCAGATGTGCACTCATATTGAGGAATGCACTTACAAACCGTATATTTTTTTATCGTTTCTCAAGAATTCTTTGAAGTATTAGTTTTGGCATGTCAGCCGGCTTTTATCTCAAGTTCACTTCCCATTAAATAGACAATTTATGCATTTACGAGTGGCTAATATTATTTTACAATTCTAAGAAGGGACGGAACGTTTTGTTATTAATTACAGTAACTTTTCAGGCTGTCAAGCCATAAAATAAAGGTTTAATATGCTTGTAAGTGTCCCGATACCGTGTGATGATGTTGAAATAAATATGGATATTTGCTTAATAATTAAGAGAACGTGACAGACAGTCACAGGGGCAAAAAGTTTCAGATCATCCATGTAAAGAAGGTGAGATATGACCTGACCACCTCTCCTCAACCGGTAGCCTAGACCTGAATCCTCCAGCAATGTGCTTAGAGGATTCAGGGCTAGACAGAACCAAAGTGGGCTCAGACTGTCGCCCTGGAATATTCCCCGTTTAATCCATACAGGCTCATCATTCCCCTGGATTTGTCGACATCCTGGATATCGAAGGACCGTCCTCCATTGCCCCATACAGGACTCAAGGAAGGCGCGTAGAGTTGCATCAATTTTGTACAACTCCAGCACCCTCATGAGCCATGTATGTGGTACCGAGTCGTAGGCCTTCTTATAATCTATCCAACATGTCGACAAATCCTTGCGGGATCGACGAACCTGTTGGCTAATGGCCATGTCAATGAGGAGTAGCTCCTTATTACCACGGGACCCGTTCCTACATCCATTTTGAGAGGCCAACATAATGGAATTACCGTCGATGTGTTTGTTAATTTTCGCTCTCAAAATGGATGTAAGAAGTTTATACACCGTCGACAAACACGTGATCGGTCTATAATTCTTGGGTTCCGTAGGACTACCTGACTTATGGAGCAGGTGGGTAACGCCTGTTGTTAAAAACTGTGGTAGCGACCCAGACTCTAAAGATGACTGGAATTGATATGCGAGGCGAGTGTGCGAACTACTAAGCCACTTGAGCCAGAAGTTGTGTAGCCCGTCCGGTCCCGGTGATTTCCAATTCGGCAACGAACGGACTGCTCTGGCTACGTCTAATGGTGTAATTAGAACTGCTTCCATTTCTGGGATAGATTCGCACACTCGCTCGACATCTCGTATCCAGTCAGCCTCAGAATGACAGACGGGTACCGACCAAATGCTGCTCCAGAAAGAACTCATGGTGACATCATCTGGGCGGCACACGTCTGCCACATTTTGCTCGAGTCGCTCCCAAGCTTTGTATACCCACCTCTCATCGCTTTGGAACATGCGATTCTGCGAGTACCGATTAACCCGCCGCTTATACCGCCGAATACGGTTCGCCCATGCATAAACTTTCTGCTTCAGGAAGTCGATGCGCTCTGTGACACGGGACATGTATTCTTGAGGACTGATTCCAGTCCCCGAGAATGCCCGTTTCACAAAGCGCATTACACGTGGTCGTGTATTGCCCTCCCTGAAGCAGTATAGTTTGCCGATGAGTGCCCTGGCCCCGTCGATACGGCGCTCGATCCTGCACTGCCAGGCCGGTACGGCTGGTTTTGGTCGTGTAGCTACGTCACAATTTGGGAATTTGACATTAGCTAAACGACATGCCGCAACAGCCCCACAATACAGGATCGAGTGTGTATCAACGAGGTCCTCGCTACTCTCGAATAGATTCTTAAGTTGCGAGTCCAAGGCACACACCAGCGCCTTATTTTTCTTATGCATGGGTAACCGTGGTAATCGGGGCCTAAGTTCGGTGAGAGTGTATCGATACTCACGAAGCGCATCCTCCAATGCGCTCCTCAATCGGATGTTGCACTGGCTACTTACCGTGGCAACCATATCATCTTCCTCTTCAACAACGTAATTGGACCGCGGTGGGATTGCGTCAATACTTGAAGTTTGCACCACGGTTTGTGACAGAGTCAAGACAATATGGTTACTCAGTACCTCTGAGCGCAGCCTATCAAGTGCGGCGTCGTCCAACATGTGATTGCGCTGGATGACCCGCACCTGATCCGATAGTCGTTGGGACGAGACGTTGACGGTTGGTTCAAGATCCTGGAACAGAGACAGCATCCTAACACGGTACGCAGTGAGGTTAGTTCCCCCCTCTGTAGACCCGTAGTATGCGCGCATGACGTTCTCATTTATTGGCTGAGTCCATCTCATGCGCTGCACACAACCACCGGCAGCGGGGACCCGGCTCGGGGCCGGATGGCCCCTAGGTCCCAAGCTCCTCGGTGGCCGGCCTCTCCCCTGCCGACGAACAGGTGTTGGCGACGTCGGCGGGGAGAAATATTCGTCGCTCGAGCTCGACGCAACTGCCGCTGCGGGTGACAAAGGTGATCCGGGGTCCGGCGGCGGCGAGGCGGAGCTGAGCGACGAGTCCGGGGGTGGTGGGTGTGCGCGTCGGGAAGCTGCTCTTGTTATCATCTTTGTCTTCGTTTATTCATCCGTTATTTCATAAAAATTACATATTGTGTCATGACATCTGTCATCTGCTTGTCGGCAGATTTCATCATCGTTTTTGGCTCTGATTCGATTGATAAAACAGGTTTTAAATAATTTTGTATTAGTATTTGAGCTGGAAAATAAATATTGCAAACACAGATGGAGGATGGAGGTTTAGAAACGGATATTTGAAAATAAAATTTGGAGAATTAACGGCCGACGTGCAACTGACAGCAAGAGTTGCCATTTTTTTTTTTTTGCTATTATTATTATTATTATGAGCCTCATGTGTCCCACTGCAGGGCAAAGGCCTCCCTTCCCTCTTTCCATTCTTCTCTATCTTGGGCTATTTGGGCCCAATCCAGCGTCCAAGAGTCCAGATCGTCACGCCATCTCCTTCTGGGCCTACCGCGTCGGCGGGTATACTGTACTAATAATTATTATAAAAGCGAAAGTGGATGGATGATTGTTACTTAGAAGAAGACTGGATAAAACTTCAGAGATAGATTATAGTCTGAAATAGCACATAGGATACTGTATTTTTCTCACACGAACACATCAAAATTTCCACGCAAACGAAGTCAAGGGCAACAGCTAGTAATTCATATATATGTGATCCAAAATGGTCCGGCGTTTCAGTTACTCACTAAAAGCCCACGTCGTTGGACGTCTTATGATGACGCGGCATTGTATTACGGTGTTGACGCAGCGCAACGAAAACAGCGCCCAACCGATCAAGAGCCCATAAAGCACCAGCAGGTTGATGTAAACGATATGACGATTCACGTGGAGTGCTTACTAATGCGCCTGCGCGACCACAGACGTAGGATGTCTGATGGGATAGGTTAAAATACAACAGATGGAGGCAGATCGTACCTGATCTGATTGACCGGGCGCGTTAAGTCAAATAGCTAACATCGTAGTAGTAACTAGAAAATCTACAACAAGGAAGATGTGCATCGAAATAACTGTTTTTGCCAGTTTTATTAAAATACTACCTTGTCAGGAACAACCATTGTGTTCTGATAAAAAAAAAACAAAATACAAGGAAGTCGTATCTGTAATTTTCACGACAAGTGCCATACATTTATTTTGAGAAAACTGCCTCGAATTGCAAAGGAACTTTCAGAACTTGACCTATATGATGCCTAATTTCCAAAAGTAGATGTACTTATTTGACTTTTTTAATATATGTTTTTTATTTATTTGTTAATGAGTTGTCAAAAAAGTATCATCAGTTTAATAACCTAACCTCCTGAACGGCGTAGTATTTTAAAACTTTAAAAGTTCGATTTCTCCGAAACCCCCAGTTATCAGATGTCAAAATTGTTATAAATTAGGTCTATTATCACCCACATATTTCAAGGAATGCACCCAATTACCAATAACCCTATATTATGTACAAGTTGCTATACCTCGACCGCTCGAACGAATGTTCAATGTCAAAAGTTCAGCAGTTTATTGATTTTCCAGTCGATAGCCGTACTTCCGGTGATACGAAAATAATAACATCAGAAATATAAGGGGCGATGCGTTCTCAGCATGCCATCTCTTTCTACACTCGTTAAATATTTTAAGTGTTGCTGTTTTAGTTGATTTATCGGGCCTAAACTTGTACATTCTGACTAAAAGAATTAAAAATGTTAGTCCAAATTTGTTTTGAACCATCATAGCTAAATCAAATTTCAATCAAAATGTTACTTCTATATCAACCCCGTTTTTCAGATCTGCAAAGATATTTTGGCGCCCGAGTGACGTGGTCAGTGTGAGGCCCTTCCACCAACGTGTTTATGTTTTGTTTAAATTTTTTTTCAATACATAAACAAAAGTCCAAATTGGTCAAATTCCTAAAGTCCGTGGTGATTGTTGTTTTTTTAAATATCGGCAAAGAAAATATTTTATGAATATTATTTAAATTGTGTTTATAAAAAGAATATCAAGTAAACATGATTATTAAAAAAAAATCTATATGAATTTAAAAATATTGTTTTTTTTTCTTATTAGGCTGTTTAGAGGCTTCATACCTTTCCTTCTCCTTCAACCTGCGAAAGCAAAGCGCGGAAAAAACCAAGTTAAATCAAAGTTTTCTAATAATTCATTACAAAAATACTTTTCGTTCTATTGTTTTATTTCTTCGAGAGTAAAATGAAAAACAAACAAAAAAGAAAACAACTAAAACACCATTCAAAATTTCATCATTGTAGAAGTTATTCCAAATCGTTTAAGTTTAACAAAAAACTATTTGATTGTGACGAGTACAATCCTACGAATATTATAAATGTAAAAGTGTGTAATTTCCGGATGTTTGTTCCTCAATCACGCAAAATTGGCTGAACGGATTAGAATGAATTTGGCACGCAGATAAGGTAAATTAACTCATAGGGTACCTGCGTCTTATCCCGGTAATCTCTCTAGACTCAAAGAACTCCACGCCGACTGTCAGAAGACTGTAAGGTATCCCGCCAAAACCAATTTTTTCTTAAATGTTTTTACGAATTTATTGCAACTCTCACCGACTAGATTGCCGTTGCTGGACCCCGCAGAAGGGCAGAAGGAGCTGTTGCTATGACTCAGTGCAAAACTGGCGCCGTGTTACAAGGAGCACATGAAATATTAGCAGATTGAAATATTGACAATATACACGTGTAGTTCTTGCCAATGCGCATGCGTATGAAAACCACTAGATATTCTTTCGCTTTAGTAAATAAATTTGTCGTCTGTTTTTATACATACAAGCGCAACTAATGAAAACATCAAACTGTATACCGCAATATGTTATTAAGTACTTGATTATTTTAGTTGTATTAAGTTTATGCTCAAAGTTATGAGGATTGAAATTGTTGGAAAGACTAACGAGAAACCTAATGTACACATAATATATATTTACACATATTTTAATTTATAGTATATTATTACTTTCTCATGCTTAAGAAGCTGAAGTATACAGGGTGTCAAACTTCTGTAAGTTTGACACCCAGTATACTTCGCCGCATTCGAAACTCCATACTTCGCTCCAAAACCCAAATAGCTGATGGTGGCCTTACAGCTGCTAAGTTGAAATGGGACTGGGCTGGTCACATCTGCCGCATGTCGAACGAGGAACGGGCAAAAATAACCACTCAATGGACACCAAACAGCAGGAAACGACAACGCGTCAGGCCCAGAAGGAGATGGCGGGATAAGTTGGACTCCTTCTCAAAGGATTGTCCTGCAATCGCACTAGATCGCGAAAAGTGGAAGGAGCGAAGGGAGGCCTTTCCCCTGCAGTGGGACAGCACTGTCTTATAATAATAATAATACGTGGCAACACCAACGTCAACAGTACGTGTTTAATTCTGACCTTACAATTTTATCAATTTAAATAACAAAATTAAATCTCAAGCCATTCGGAATTTCACATAATATCCAAATTGAATAAGCTTATCCAGGAATCATAAAAAAAAAAACAACAAAATGCAATATTATATTTATTTTATCACGAAACTAAGCGACCGAATTGGCTTTGACAGCTGATGTCAAACCATGAAAAAATCAAATAAAATAAAATCACATATATATATGAATTGACAATGTTGACGAGGGCAGCAGCACGTCGCGCACGCCTACCGCCTCCGGACCCGTCGCCCAGCTCTGCCTCGCCGCCGCCGGAACCCAGCCTCACCGTGAGTGCTGTGACACCGGCCGTGGCAGTTGCGTCGAGCTCGAGCGACGAGTACTTCTCTCCGCCCACGACGCCACCACCTGCTCGTCGATGGGGAGGACGCCGGCCGTCGGACGGTTTAGGACCTCGAGGCCCACCGGCCTCTGATAGGGTCCCAGCTCCCGGCGGAAGTGTGCAGTGCATGCGATGGACGCAGACCATCAATGAAAACGTCATGCGCTCATACTATGGGGCTACAGAGGGAGGAAACAACCTGACCGCGTACCGTGTTCGGATGCTCTCTCTGTTTCAGGTGCTTGAGCCAGCTGTCAACGTTTCGGCGCAACGACTGTCGGATCAGGTGCGAGTCATCCAGCGTAATCGTATGTTGGATGACACCGTACTTGATCGCCTGCGGACTGAAATGCAGAGTAGCCATGTCATTAACCCGTCGGTGCAGGCTGTGGTACCACCACAGTCTACCACAATACCGGATCGCGCTGACGACTTGAGTGATGACATGGCTATTAATGTAAGTACCCAGTGCAGTGAGGAAACGAGGAGTGCTTTGGAGGGTGCGATTCGAGAATATCGGTTCATGTCGCCCGACCTTAGACCGCGGATACCGCGTTTGCCCATGCATAACAAAAATAGGGCGCTGGTGGCTGTTCTGGATTCGCAATTGTCAAACTATTTTGATAACTGCGAAGACCTCACTGATGCTCACTCAGTCCTGTATTGTGCGGCTGTAGCGGCATGTCGTGTAGCTCATGTCAAATTTTTTGATGATAGAGCTACACGACCTAAGCCAGCCGTACCAGCATGGCAGTACAGGATTGAGCGACGTATTGATGGGGCCAGAGCACTCATCGGCAAACTAATCTCCTTCAGGGAGGGCAATACGCGCCCTAGAGTGATGCGCTTTGTGAGGCGGGCCTTCTCGGGGACTGATATTAGTCCTCAAGACTACATCTCCCGTGTCAAAGAGCGCATGGACTTCCTGAAGCAGAAAGTGTATGCATGGGCGAACCGTATTCGTAGGTATAAGCGACGGGTGGAACGATACACTCAGAATCGCACATTTCAAAGAGATGAAAGTTGGGTTTATAGAACTTGGGAGCGACCGGACCAAGGTGTGGCTGACACGCGCCTGCCGGATGATGACGTCATGACTTCGTTCTGGCGCAGCATCTGGTCGGTGCCTGTCAGCCATACCGAGGGTGACTGGACTCGGGAGGTTGAGCATGCGTGTGATCCAGTACCAGAAATGGGGGCAATCTCTATCAGCCCCCAAGACGTAGCTCGTGCAGTCCGTCCGTTACCAAACTGGAAATCCCCAGGGCCGGACGGGCTGCACAACTTTTGGATCAAATGGTTCCAAAGATCGCACGCTCGCCTGGCTTCCCTGTTCCAGTCAGCCTTAGAGTCAGGGTCGCTGCCCATGTTCTTGACAACAGGTATAACCCACCTGCTCCATAAATCGGGTAATACTGCGGAACCCAAAAATTATAGACCGATTACCTGTCTTCCAACAGTCTATAAAGTTCTTACATCCATCTTGAGAGCTAAAATTAGCGAACACATTAATGAAAATTCTATCATATCCGCTTCTCAAAATGGATGTAGGAACGGGTCCCGTGGTACTAAGGAGCTACTCCTCATTGATATAGCCATTAGCCAACAGGTTCGCCGTTCCCGAAAGGATCTGTCAACATGTTGGATAGACTATAAGAATGCCTATGACTCGGTGCCACATACATGGCTCATGAGGGTGCTAGAGTTGTATAAAGTTGATGCAACTCTGCGCACTTTCCTGATGTCGTGTATGGGGCAATGGAGGACAGTCCTTCGCTACCCAGGATTTCGACAAATCCAGAGGAATAACGAGCCGATAAGGATTAAGCGAGGTATATTTCAGGGCGATAGTTTGAGTCCACTTTGGTTCTGCTTAGCCTTGAATCCTCTTAGCACGCTGCTGGAGGATTCAGGTCTAGGTTATCGGTTGAGGAGAGGTGGTCAGGTTATATCTCACCTCCTTTACATGGACGACCTGAAACTCTTTGCCCCCAACGATTTGCAACTGATGGAACTACTGAAGGTAACTGAAACTTTCAGTAGCGCCATCAGGATGGAATTTGGTGTGGACAAATGTGCGGTCATGCATATTGTAAAGCGAGGGGAAATTGTGGAATCTGTGGGAACCCAACTCTCGGATTCCATAAATCTTAGATCCCTTTCAGCAACTGAAACCTACAAGTATTTGGGTATGTCGGAAGCGCTGGGCATCAATGTAGCTGACATGAAGCAATCGTTGAGGGAGCGCTTCTTTGGCCGCCTGAGAAAAGTATTGAATAGTCTTTTATCAGGCGGGAACAAGGTGCGTGCCTTCAACGGTTGGGTCATGCCGGTTTTGATGTACTCTTTCGGCATACTCAAATGGACACAAACAGAACTAGACGCCCAGAATAGAAAGGTCCGTACATTGTTGACGGCATATCGAATGCATCACCCACGATCTTCGGTTATGAGACTGTATATCCCACGGAGGTGCGGAGGTCGAGGCTTTTTAAACGCTAAGACTCTCCACAATCGCGAGATATGCAGTCTCAGGGAATTTTTCCTAGAAACCGACGTGGGGATGCATCGGGATGTGGTCGCGGTGGACAAGGGCCTCACCCCGCTCTCCTTGGCTAAAGAGAACTGGCGCAAACCTGTAGTACTTGACACTAACGACCGCAGGGAGGTATGGCAGAGTAAGGAGCTCCACGGACGCTTTTTCCGGGCCCTTCATGGGCCCGATGTAGACCTATCAGCGTCCGTAGCCTGGCTACGTTCCGGCGACCTCTTCGGAGAAACCGAAGGTTTTGTCTGTGCAATTATGGATGAAGTTATGATGACGAATAACTACCGGAGATTTATTGTGAAGGACGGCACGGTTGACATATGTCGGGCATGCCACCGTCCGGGCGAATCAATTCGTCACATTATCTCCGGGTGTTCTCGTCTAGCTAACGGTGAGTACTTGCATAGACACAACCTTGTAGCCAGGATTATCCATCTGCAACTTGCTCTAAAATACAACCTTGTGGAATCGGAAGTGCCGTACTATAGGTATGTGCCCGACCCAGTTCTCGAAAATGGCAATATCACACTGTACTGGGATCAATCCATCATCACTGACAGGACTATTGTGGCCAACAAGCCTGACATAGTGGTGGTGGATCGATCAGAGCGGCGCGCAATGATTGTTGACATAACGGTCCCGCATGACGGGAACCTCGTGAAAGCCGAGAAAGATAAACAAATCAAGTATCTTGACTTGGCTCGCGAGGTTGTCGACATGTGGGAAGTTGACACGGCGATCATTGTGCCGATAGTCGTTTCAGCCCATGGCTTAATTGCCAAGAGCCTCGACCAATACCTGAGGAGGCTCTCGTTAGGCGGCTGGATCAAGGGCTTGATTCAGAGAGCGGTACTCCTGGATACGGCTCGTATTGTTAGGAGGTTCCTCTCTCTGGAGCCCTGACCGCCGGTAGCTTGGACCCTGTTCCCGATACCGGTGGGCTACTATTTTTTTATATTTTTAATTTTTTTTTTTTATAGGAATATTTAAAAATGTAATTAGTAAGTAAGAAAAATAAATAAAGGATATATAATTCTAAAGTAAAACTTTCGAAATGTATCCGATAAAAAATCGATAGGCTGGCAATTTTGAGGCGATGTTCATTCCAACAAAAGCGTTGTTACCATTCGCTAAAAGGTTCTACTTTCTTGTTTCAATGATGTGGCCTTTGTGGCAAATAATAACTATGTAAAATAAATTGTGTGCTAAAAATTCCACCCTGTATATATACAGGGTGGAATTTTTCAACTGGAAGGCTGGAGGCTGGAGGGAAAGTACTGGAGATAGCAAATTTTACTCAAAGGAAACATTTCTTTATTTTTAGAAAGAAACATAATCTGCATTCAAATATTTTCGATATTTTAGAAAAGATATCCTTAGGCAGCACCCTTTTTATGGGCAGTCGTCTAAAATTTTTATAGTATTATGAAACGCTCGCTTGACTAAAATAAATGTATGATAATTATATTGATTAAAAAATATATTAATTTCTTACTCAAGTCTGCATTGTTTTTCCTTTTACTGAATAGACAGACTACTTAGAAAATATTCTACCAGGATCTTTAGCCAAAAACAAGAGTTATGCATCTCTGAATTTTCTCACTGTACTAGGAATACATAAATCACATGTGGGTATCAGATTCAACTGAAATCATATCTGCAAAAGTAGTAACTATAGATGTCCACTCTCTGGATATAGTCAAAGATTTTCAAGCATTAAGACGTGGAACAAAAGACAACAAAACGACCTTGTTGATCTAATCAAAGTTATGTTTAGTAAATTAAATATAAAAAAAAACAATGTCTTACCGACATCCCGTTTCGACCTTTTCAATGAATGCTACTTACTGACAGCGGCGTTTCTTCCGTAAAATAATAAATTAAGATGCCATCTGATTAGATAAATTCGAATTGAGAGAGATTCGTAAAAAAAGGAAAGGTTGTCTTAGCAAGAATCCACGCAATTTCGTGTTATTACGTACATTTACGACATTTTTTTTCAGTTATTATTCTCAATACTCATATAATTATTATGTAGGTATATATATTGGAAATTAGCAGCAAATCCAAATAAATTTAACTGTGGGCAAGATTAAGGGCTTAGGGTTCCTTTTTAGGATTTTTCAATACAAAAATTTAGAATTACAAACAATTTATTTTTGCCAACTGTATACTAAACTCACCCAATAAAGTTATTAAAGTAAAGTATTGCATTCCACTCAGTACATATATATATATTATACGTTTAGTATAAATATCATAAACGCTAGTTACTAGGACATCAAAGCTCTTGATAACTGCGCTGGCAAGATCTATGAATTCCCGCCAGTCGTCACTGGTCCAACCCACAAACCGGACGCCAGGGAGTAAAAGAGACGACAAGAGTACAAGTTGCGGGAGAAAAAGTGGGCCAACCTCTAGTTTCACACGCCGTACTTTGTGGAGGTAGTCATCAAAGAGGAACTGAAACATTTATTCATAAAATTTTCAGATATAAATAGACAGACCGTTTTGGCGCGAAGAGTGGACTCGCCCAAAGTTTTCTAGACCGTTTTTGCGCTGTTTGGATTAAAATGCACTGTGGGAAGAGAGTTTACAGTATGTGTTATTTAACTCACTGTTAGGGTTTTTACATACGTATTTTCACTGTGCCGTTGGCCCCTGGTTGGGCGCCACTATGGGATTACTAATAAACTGAGCTGAACCGTAAGAAAATATTTTTAACAGACCAGTAAAGAATCATTGACGAGCGTAAAGTAAGTTTTCATAGCATACAGCGAGTGGCACACTATGGGTAAATCGATGCCCATCTTCACGAGGTAGTCGTATTCTCTGATCAGGAGTCGTACTGAGTGGTCAAGATTTACCACGACGCAGCCACCGTGATCAATCCTCAGAAGCGTGTTGTTTAAGCTGTTATCAACATCCCATAACTGTAAACAATGAAACTTTAAAATAAAAGCTTTTATCGAAAGGCGTATAGTTACACAACAGACATATTACTAACTCATCAAAATCCATAGACACAATTCATACATGACACATGAAAGTTATTTAAAGCACAAAAGTTGCTAAAACTCCATAGATATGTATTCTACACAGCAACTGCGTACCGTTGCCACGGCTACGCTTACTACGAACTCGTAGCAGATTTCGCTGACCCGTGTAGTACTCGCTGTTGACTGAGTAGTATTATTTTTAGAACACGCTTGCTCAGCGCAGGCGTGAGATGAATAGATTAAAGATCTAGTAATCAGAAAATATTTATATTTTCGATAAAAAATGATAATCTCCCTAAGTCTGAAAAGATAATTTTTATTTTGGTAAGAAAATCTCTCAAAGTATTTTCAAGAATATGTTTTCCTTAAAACTTTTCTGCTAAATAAAATTTAGGGAACGATTGGAAAGCACTATTTTAAATTTATTACTTAATTTTCATCGTACTATCTCATCTCCTGTCTTTCAATCAGCCAGCGTTTACTATATATAGAACATAGTTTTTCGCATATTACGCACGCACCAATTTTTCCCTTGAAAACTTTTTTTTAACAATTTTTTTTTGCGAAAACTTTTTTTTTTGTGCTACCCATGCAACGACACGGATACAAATAGTGCGGATTCCACTACAAAACTACAATCCTTATAAAGTTGCGTCAGCATTGCTTCTGACTAGTTATGATGTTCTGGTACTCCGGACCGAAGTAGTTAAAGTTATGCTGCCTGCTGAAACCCGCGGTGCGCCCACACTGTGACAGTGTGCACGGATATTTTTTCACTAATTATTTTCTAAGTGGCAGATTTAAAAAACAACGCTGGTCCAAGTTACTCAATACTCAAAATTCTTTATTGCATAAGTTACGTGTGAAAGTGGTTTAGATAACCTAAAAATAAACATCTAGTAAACAATCTATTTATCATTACGACATAACATGGCATCGCGCCTGTAATTCACTCACATTTTGCCAGATATGTATAGTCCCATTTATAACGTTGTCTTTACAATTTTTCATATTTTTGCCCGTTACTTTGAGAAAATAATATTTTTTTTCTATGAAAATAAGCAAAATGTCGACGAATATTGATGTCAAAACTTTGATCTGCTACACGGTTTGCTTTCAAGAATTTGTGTTTATATAAACAAAACGATACTCGTAATTAAGAGCTTTGAACACCAAACTTAATTCATGACGATATAAAATAGTGCCTCAAATAATAATATGGCAATAATGAATATGGAGCGATTCCAGATTAAATAAATTTTCTTGCAAACAGAAATCAATGATAAGATTGTTGATAAAAATGGTCTAAGGAAGGCACCAACTAGTCCGAGGACAAAGGTGTAACAATATTTACTCGTTCGCAGTTATGTTCTCCTAGTAAATAGCCTCGAAACGGTCAACCACCTGTTGAAGTACTTTGGTGCTGGCTCTTAGAAATATTTTCATGCCGGTCTCTTTATTAAATCTAAGTATATTATACTTATCATTTTACCGCAGAGAGTCGAAGGAAGCAATCGGGACGGAATTTTATTTTAAACTAGCGACCCGCCCCGGCTTCGCACGGGTACTAGAGCATATTAGGCGGCTTGACTTTTCCCGACACTTCCAACAAAAAAACCGCATCAAAATCCGTTTGCGTAGTTTTAAAGATCTAAGCATACATAGGGACAAGCAGACAGACAGCGGGAAGCGACTTTGTTTTATACTAAGTGTTTATTTTAAATTAAACGTAATAGAAACACATTATATAGATAACTATGAACTTAAATAACCTGTATTATGTGATTTTTTTGAGTTTTTAATTTGTTTTCAGTGTCGTTATATTTTTTTGCCTCATATTTTTTATGAGGCATAAAAAGTGTTTGGATTTAACGTGGAAAGGTTTTTGT
Source organism: Standfussiana lucernea (assembly GCA_964057025.1). Lineage (NCBI taxonomy): Eukaryota > Metazoa > Arthropoda > Insecta > Lepidoptera > Noctuidae > Standfussiana > Standfussiana lucernea. The sequence goes on from OZ059784.1 coordinate 21,595,437, forward strand.
TTCTTTTGATTTGTTTTGTAGTGTTTCCAAAGTGGCTAAATGTGTTTTTTTTTAATACGACGAAGCCAATTTAATTTTCATACCAGCTTCTTTACCTGAATTAATAACAATAGAAAACGTACATATCTACTGGCTTTTTGAGAAAGTTCTCCTTGTAGTCGAAGTCGGTTAAAAAGGAAAAATAATTAATTCAATTAGTTTACTGTACATACATAACATTATTATTAAATATACAGAAAAAAAAAATTGTCGTATGGAAGTCCCCACTTTTCGTTTCATTTTCTTGAACTTTAGGTACATTAGCTCTACCTATTCCAATCACTGATTGAAACGCATGGCCGGACACAGCTAGTAATATTATAAATGCGAAAGTTTGGATGGAAGAGAGTAACTCTATCACGCCAGAACAGCTGACCGGATCTGGATGAAATTTTTCACAGAGATAGTTTATAATTATTCCGGAGTAGCAGATAGGATAATTTTTTAGACCTTATTTAATTGATCCAAGGTATTAATATTCAACCTATTATTCTGTTTTTCCCAAAAGTTAAGCCAATTTTTGCTCGTTCACAATATGAATAGGTCGGAGTTTCAAATACTCAACGAGTTGGCAGTTGGCATTGTAGTATTTAGTATACATTTTTTTTTAAATATTAAACCATTATGATGGTATAACAATAGGTATAAATAGAAATCAATACAAAAATTCTCTGTGTATATTCCCGGTTTATATTTTTTTTGATATCTTCTGCAAGTTAAGTTACAGCGGGCGGTATATTTAGTAGTACAGAATATTGCCGTATAGGTGTCGCTACGAGTTTCGGAGTGTTTCAACCGTATAGGTGCTGTACTTGCCGAGCACGTGGCTAGCGTGCCTTTGTAAACAATGTACCTCCTGCTAGCGTATGATAACCTGGTACTGAAAAACCGTTATGAACGTCACATGGTCGGGTACAATGTATGCGTCGAGCACGTGTAGCATCACCACCGTAGAGACGGGTTTTGTCGACGGAAGAATAGACAAAATGACAGATTGTAGAAAGATTTCTACTGTCAATTTGTATTTTCTTCGGTCGACAAAACTCGTTTCTGCTGGCTGACAAACCAGCGCGGTTGCTTGTCGAAGTAAAGTAGTGCAGTGACTGTGTTTGAGTCATTACGCACTTGAGTTAATTAAAATAACTTGGTAATTAGACTGCATTATATTTACAACGATCGATTCCGCCACATTCGTGATCGTTTAGTATTAATGAAAATATTAATAAACAGAATAGCTCCCGATAATGTGGCTTAGTGCAGGATTAAATTTGGTACCTAAGTTTGAAAACAGTATAGCTTCGTGTATTTCAATTAACGAATAATAATTATTTTTTTGCATATGATTTATTGTTTCGGCTCGCGTTTTCTGTGTGAGGTACACAGAATTACATTCCCTAGTACCGATGAAAGTTTCTATGTGGCGGGTTTGAGGGTCCATGTCCCTTCCACCCAGTATGTATTCGTATAATTTACTTTTAAACATATAGATTACTTATAGTAGTATGCTTATGCTGAAATAGCTTATTAAATAATTCGAACATTTTAGTGTTCGTAGCTCGTCACTCAAAAACGATATTTTACTAGAAGAATTCGTACGTGAGTGAAACTCATCTTTGCATTTTGTAATGTCCTGTCCTGGATAATGTTGCGTTTAATATATTAAACTACGAAGAAATTGGTAGTTAAGAACAAACATGAGTGTATGTTCAAATATTACAGACGTAGCTTTTCTTCATGCGTGAGATAATAATATGTTTTACTTTTCCCGATAAACTCAGCATTCTCACGAAAGTAAAACAAACTTCGACTTTATTACGTTATTGCTAGAAGAGAAAAGAAAACTATCTGTGATAAAAACATGTTCGTTACATTTCTTTCGTTTGTAATCCGTTCCGGTATACGCCGAAGCTGTAACGTTTGTGTACCAGGGTGCAAAAAGTTGCAGGAGATGGTAGCGTCGGAAAAACGATCACCACAGGCCGGATACGGATAGAAAACAAATGTACGCGCTTTCCCATCCTACCATAAACACCCCACCCCCAACGAAAGTAACGCAATCTTGCCGATTTTTGCAGCTGGGCAGATCTACTAGGTTGTTTAAAACAAAAGACTATAGTGCGTATTTTTACACTGATCGCTATCTCCTCAACGATTTTGGAATTCATACTTTAAAGTGGAAACGCCAGGGTAGCCCGCGAAATTGAAATTATCTTGCGTTTTTGAAATTTGCAGGACTGTGTCAGCCTTATGTTGATTAAATTATGATTCACGACCGAAGCACGTATGTATTTTTAGAATTATAATCATTACGTTACAACACTCTTAGTTCACTTAATCCCATTGAATGACTTTTTCATGAAATAGTCACTCCATGGGGTTAAATCAACGTAGAGGTTTGTATTGATGATTTTAATGATTATAACTGAGCAAAACCTTATTTATTACGGTTGCGAATCATATTTTAATCAACATAAAGCCTGACAGGAAGGAGTGTTTGGCAAGTCCCATGTAAAAGAGAGATTCCTATTGGAAAAACCCAATTACACTTGCCGAAGACCTCATACGCAGCAGTTGCGCTTGCAACCACTAGGCCAACGATACACGATCACTTATTTGTCATGCCCTATGGTATATATATAGTAGGTCCAATATTCTGTAAATAACGAATACCTCCAGCACAAAATACGCGAAACAATTATTGTTTTGCTTAAATATTAACACAAAAGAAAGAAGAAGTCAATCAATCAATCAATCGTTTATTTTATAAAAAGGTGCACAATTACAATAAAATATCACAACAATTAAAATAGAGCACAGTTGCTTATTTGCCTGAACTGGGTAAGTATTCATGTTTGCCATTAAGTGGGGCGTACCTCAAAATGATCGGATTATTTTAGAGGGCGGAGCAACAAACTGGTTGTCCCGAAGTACTAGCACGTCATAAACGTACAGAAGCTTTGTGTATATTGACACCCTATTATTACGCACGTGGCAAACTGGAGAACTAACTTAAAACGTATTGGATTTGACATCTTTCCCTAGGCAAGCAGCGCCACCATTACATGCAAAATGTTTGTCAGGTTTAAACTTTTGGCGCGGGGATGATCAGCTTGTTTTACGGACGGGATGAACTGAATTTGGTTGTCCATTCAATTCAATTGCCAAACACCAAATTTTATTAGTCGTTAATATTGACTTATTATTATTATACAGGGTGGCGCCGACAGTACGACAAAATAAAACTGCATATATACCTCGTGACGTACAAAAATTCATTCGAATATGTCCAGTAGTTTAGACACAGGACATTATTTTTCATATTCGGAATTTTCTACATGATGCAGATTAGTAGGGTAGCACTGACAGGTTACCAACCCCCGCATTTCAAAAACTTGCCAAATTCGTACCTTAAATGTTATTTCCAGACGCGAATGAGTGCAAATTATACTTAAGGTTAGTAAACCAATATTTATAAATGGTGTTGTATTTCGTTAAAAGTTTTATGCTATTTAGTTTGTTTGATTTTTTTTTAATTTCGATGCTAGGGTTTTTTTACAGTTTAAAAATATTCCTATGAACTAGTGTTACCAGTGTTTTCTTTTATTGTCGTATTGTCGGCGCCAGCCCTGTAGTTAAGTTGTATTTTTTTCGCTTTAATACTGCAAGATTTTCACATGAAATGCTTTATTTCAAGAATTATAATAACAAGCAGTAAAACAAAACTGGACTTTCTGGATCCAGAATAACCCCGATCACAAAAAACACCCTCTTGACACTTGGTACTTTTGACACATTTTTTATTAACACCGGTAGAGCTGAGGATAATAGAGTTAAAACTTTCCTATTTCTGGCTGCATTTCGGTGACCTCTTCGGAGTAATAATAATAATAATAATAAAAAGTGTTTATTTCTCACCACAAGCCAAAAATATACAAACAATATTTACACACAAGCAGTAGCCAACGATTTTTGGTTGTGGATCGCTGGTGCCTGTGGTAGGTAGTAACACCTGTAATACAGGTCACCAGGTCCCCTACAGTTTAAAGTTACACACATTTTATAGCTTACATCTGGTATCTCAGCAGATAACAAAATTTAAAACAACTAGTGAGCTTAAATATAAGAAGACACAAGAGAGTATTGTAGTAATATAAATACGGTTAAAAAAATTAAAATATGTTGAGAGGTTTTTATGAATGTAGGTCTGTGTGTGTGCGTGTGTGTGTGTGTGTGTGTGTGTGTGTGCGTGCTTGTGTGTGTGTATGTGTGTATTGTGTGCGTGTGTGTGTGTGTGTGCGCGCGTGTGTGTTGGAGAGAGTGTTAGTGGATGAATCTGATTAGACTAATACGTTAAAAAGAGCTTCTGTGGCAGTATACGTTTGGTTTTTTAGCCAGGCATGTAAAGTGATTTTAAAATTATGTTTGTTCAATGGGTGTAGCGAAAGAATTTGGTTTAATTTATTGTATAGATAGGGTCCAAGGAAAACAAAAAATCTTCGACTAAAAGAAGTTTTAAGAGGAGTAGCTGAGGCCACTATACGGTTACGGCGATTTGTTTGCTGTGAATAATTGGAAATAGAGTGTTGCTTAATAGCAGTGGTCAGTACAAACAACTGCCTAACCGTAAGGACTTGACAGTATTCATAGAGCTTGACGGTGGGATAAAGTCTTGGCTTGAAACAGCACACCTTAAGAACCGCTCTCTGCGCACGTTCGATCTGAATAAAGTGTGATTTAGCTGCCCCGCCCCAGGAAGAGATACAATAGGCCAAAATTGATTGACACAGTGCCTGATATGTCATTTTCATGACAACAGTATCAGCTGAATTTCGTAGTTGTTTAAAAATGTACATTAGCTTGCGCACTCTATTTGATAGGTGTATTATGTACTCTTTGAACGTAAGGTTGCAGTCAATCACTATGCCAAGATACCTTATCGAGGTAACTCGTTCAATGTTATAGCGATCATGGGTTCCACTGCTGTCGCTACTACCATTTGATAGTGTCAACTGGGCAGTAACGTTTAGTGAGCTTGTAACTGGCATATTGGTATTTCGAATCGAAAAATTTATTATTTTAGTTTTCGATATGTTAAGGGTAAGCAAATTGTTCTTAAGCCATTCACTGACTGTATCGAAACCCTTCTGAGCAAGGCGATATGCCTCTTCCCAGTTGTCCGACGCAAATACAAGTGCTGTATCGTCCGCATAGGAAAGCATTGTACCGCTTTCTAGGCCGAGGCAACACAGATCATTCATGTAAATTAAAAATAAAGTGGGGCCAAGAATACTGCCCTGTGGGACACCAAAAGCTATATTTAGATCAGAGCTGGAGTAAGTTCCTATTTTGGCACTCTGTGTTCTATTTGTGAGATAGCTCCGAAACAGGGATAGCTGGGTACCTCGTATACCCAGGCATTCGAGCTTAGATATTAAGATGGGAATCGAGACCGTATCGAATGCCTTCGCGAGATCCAGGAACAATGCAACACATTTCTTACCGTTGTCAAGTTTCTGAGCTATGTGATTAACCAGTTTGTGGACAGCATCAGCAGTGGATAGATTTTTTCGAAAGCCAAATTGGTTAATCGACAAAAGATTACGTGCCTCTAAATATGCAACCAGCCTTGTATTTATGGTCTTTTCCAGTATCTTAGACATCGCAGGCAGAACTGATATGGGCCTATAGTTTTCGACACAATCACGATCTCCAGATTTAAAAATAGGGTGAAGAATTGCCTTTTTGAACCAGTTAGGGAAGACACCAGAGTCAAGGGACAGGTTGCAAACATGTGTCAGCGGAGGCACAATAACGTTTCTATGTCGTTTTAGAAAACTAGAAGAAATACCGTCCCAGCCAACCGCACATTCACTCTTGAGTGATAGAATCAAGCGTTCCACCTCTTGCTCATTTGTCTTAAGCAGTACAAAAGACTCTTTCTGGGGATCGGATAGAAAAATAGATTGAGGGTCTCTATGTATTTTATCAGCTAGACGTCTCCCTACATTTGCGAAATAATCATTAATTTGATTAATAGCGTCCTGCTTATCGTGATTATTCGTTATGAGATCATGAGCTGAAGACTTCAGTTTTCCCAAGTTTGATACACTTTTAATAACACGCCATAGCTGCTTAGAATTTCTACCTGCTTTTTCAAATTCTAGTCTCTCGTAATCTCTTTTTGCTTTTCGTAGCAGATTTGTGCAAAAATTACGATACCTTCTGTAGGACACCACGAGGACTTCATTTGTTGGATCTGTTCTAAGCTTTTTGTACAAATTGTCTCTGTGGCGCATACATTTAAGTAGTCCTTGAGTAATCCAGGGTTTAATCGGCCTGCGTCTACGTGAAGTTGAAAGAGTTTTAGTGTTCTTAGATATAGCTAGGAGAAGTGGTTCTATTAAATATTGAGTAGCCAGATTGGGATCTTTTGTTGCATAGACGGCATCAAAACTTATGTTGCTAATGTCATTTGCAAGCTCATCCTCATTTACTTTTGTGATGTGGCGTGAGTTTAGAACTTTGATTCTATTTGGTGCCAAGGAGAGTAAAACTGCAAAGTGATCTGTGACAGTGGATTCTATCACCATGACTGTGCTAGAGAAAGAAGTCTTTATATTGGCGTGATCAAGACATGTAGATCCATGTGTTTTCAAATGCATGTCCCGGGAAAAGTCCATGGTGACCTAGTAGATCCAGATAGTCAAGTGAGTATGCATCTTTATTATTGCGGGAAATGTCAATATTTATGTCTCCCATAATTACGATGTTTCTAATCGATTTGAGCTCAGAGAGAACCCTGTCCATTGATTCTAAAAATTTTGAGGGATCTTTAAATGCATAGGGCCTGTACACGGCAATTATGGCTATATCCGATCCAACCGTGACTGTCAAGCAGTTCGCTTCGGATACGACGGGTTCTTTAACTTTCACATTAGCTAGCAAACTATTGACATATACAATTACTCCGTCATTTTGATTAAAGGTTTTTGAGGACTTATGAGAAGTATATCCATCTAGAATCGGAATGACGGGGTTGCGGGAGAGCCAACATTCTGATAGAATAATAACGTCACTAGGTACCACAATTCTTTGTAATAGAGTTAAAAGCCCCGCATAATTAGCATTTACACTGCGAATGTTTTGGGATAAAATAGTCAAACATGTGTTAGAGGGTACCAGCTTGGAACAATCATCAGGGTCACATGTTATCGCGTTTGAGAAAGTAACGTTATCCAAATTGTCTATCATTTCATTTACATTATTTGAATTATCGAATGATACGGCTTAAAGCTAAGGGGACAAAGTACAGAATTCTCAATATTATTATTATTTTTCCAGCAATATGTGAGTCACACCAGTATTCGAAGAAAATGCGAGAACCACCTGTAGGGACAGGTCTTGATCGTGAATTTGTAAATTTTGTAAATATTTTATGTGCGTACGGTGTAGGATTGTGTGAATTTTTGTGCCAGTGTGATTGTTTGAAAGTGTGATCGTGAATAAGTGTTTTATAAAAACCAAGAAATTTCAGCATTAAGTAACAAAAATCAGTGAAATAGCTACAATTAGGCATGCTGCATAGTTTTATAACTATAAGTAAAAATGGACATATATAGTAACAATAATTAAAAATGGACATGCAAATCTTTGTAATAATGACATGATGACTACATAGTCAGGTCTGAGTTAACTTGGCTAAGTCTACTTCAGAGTTTACTACGACACGCTGCGCTCCGTCTTCTTTGCGTAAGTAGATCTTACCATATGCTGACCAGCAGTGTTTATATTTATTCTGAACGGCGAAATCTCTTGCTAAAGAGTATATTTTTCGGGTTTTTGACGGAAGGTTGTCAGATATATAAATAGGTACCTTGGGGCCGTCAACTCGTAGGTGCGTTGTGTTTAATTTGTTATTAATGTTGTTTTTGTTGAAGGTCCTGACCGAATGAAGTAATTTTGATTTCAGCATAACGGTAGTAAAATCCACTATGATCGTGTTATTCATGGAGCTTTTGGAGTTTATTCTATAAACATCTTTAATATCGGACTGAACAATGCTGGTATCAAGGACGTTGCCGATATTTCTCACTGCGTTAGACAGATCAAGCTTCGATTCATCGGCAATTTTTGGGACATTTTTAATTTCAAGGCTAGTTAATTTTGATTGTTTTTCCAGGTGGTCGATTTTTTCTTCAAGTCTACATATATAATCCCGATTTTCTTTTCTCTCCACTTCATATTCCTGCATTTTTGCCAGCATCTCATCATATTTGGCAACTGAGAAATCAACGTAATCCTGAAATTTACTGCATTGGTTTCTAATTTCCACCAGCGTCGTTGCAATATCTGAGCGAAACAATGATTGCTCTTTCTTTAGCTCTTTGAGTGTGTTCGATATTTCGTCCTTGAACTCGCACATGTTGACAAACAATTGGTGATCGTCCCGTTTCCTTTTATTGCGATTTGTTATATTTGTATCCATGCAAGGTTCACTCAATTCCGAAAGCACACTAATGTTAGGCTCGGATTGATGAAGAACAGGAGGCTGCATTGCGGCCGGTGATGCTGGTGGGGTGCGTCGTAGCGGCATCATTTTTATGTGTTTGTAAAGCTATTCTGCGTTTTTCTAGCTATTTAAAATATATTTACTAATTTAGAAAAACAGTCTTTAGCAAACATCCAAAAAGCAAAAAGCAAAAAGTACAGTCACTCGAGGTCTTGGATTTGAACCTGAGACGATGTTATTACTGGTAGGCAGCCTACGCCACAGTGCTACGACAACGTTACGAAGGAGCTCGAAAACAGACAATCTGTAGCGAATCGCACGGATTTCGTCACTAGACGGTGCGCGGTAGTTCGTATCTTTTGTGTACACTAATGGGTTCAAAGTCCAAATCTTGCACGATTTTAAAATTTTGTTGTCTGTTGTAAAGTTTCTGTTTGTATTTAGGAGGTGATACAATTGTTATTTCACTATAATTTTCGCACAGTTTGTCACTTGTTCACTTGGGTTTATAATGATGTGATTTTCTCCGGAGTGTAGTAACTTTTTCCACTGATTTACAATTTCAAATATAGCGAGAACAAAAAGCACGTCCGATCACTGTGACACCACGCGGGGGGGGGGCAAACCGGAGTAACCGAAGGTTTTGTCTATGCATGGTTTTTAACAACAGTTTTTACTATCTATGCTGTTTTCGTGAAATGAAAGCAAAGGAAAATTTATAAGCTTCATTGCCCAACTGATCAAATTCAATCAGCTAGGACAGAGGCATCGTTCAGAACGTATTTTCAGTACCAGGATACCATATAATAGTATGAGGTGCATTGTTAACTACGGCGCGCCAGTCACGTGGTCTGAAATAGTTCAGTAGATACAAACTCCAAACTTGTAGCGACATCTATACGGTAACATGCTGCACTAGTTAGTTTGCCAGCTAGCTGCAAATTGGAACTTTTAATTCTGTACAATACCGCAACATGCTGTACTAAGTAGTTAGCCAGTTAGCTAAATTCGGACTTAGCATGTCACTTACAGGCGTTCATTTGAAAAACCTTTAGTGGCAAATAATAATATTATTTCTTTAGACTCTTTTTCTTGCTGTTTTAATATGGTTTTGATAAGCAGATAGTTCAAAGTAAAAAAGCTGGAAAAACAAAGTAGTTAGTATTGAGAACCTGGCACAGTGTCATATCTCATTAAAAACTCTTTGAAAACCAAACAAACGCGCGCCACAATACTTTATGCATGTACAACTCCAATGATATTGTATCAATATAATTTGCAGTTAGCGTATGCATGTAATAATTATTATGGTTCTATAAGTTCGTACGGGCCTTACATGAAATAAACCCAATATATTTTATTATAAACATGTTGTAGTAGACAATAAATTATAAAATTAAATATAAAGATGATAGATGACAGCAAAAATTATGTCATCCTTTTTTAGTGCGTTATTAGGAGGTCGCTAGACTCACGGCTGCTGCCCCCCGCGCTTCTCGGTTCGCGCCTGCAATGTCAGCACGCAATACCATACCCGAAAAATATAGTTTTAATGTTTCCTCCCAAAAATATAGTTTAGAATATAAGTATGATTGCAGTAAGAAATTAGTGATTTCAAACAAATTGGGGAAAAGGACAATAAGCAAGTGTTGTTTTTTATGAATATAAAGTTAAATGCAATATCGTGTCACAAAGCTTATTATAATTTTGATTAGAATAAAAAAAAACCTTTAATTACAAAAGCTTAATAATTTTCGCTCGACTAAATACTTAAAGGAGATCGGGCCGACTTCTGTAGACTCTGGTTCAAGAAGCTTTTTTGATTTTAGAATACTCAAATCACTTGTTGTGTTTGATACTTTTTAATTACCAAAGCCCATGGAAATCACTTAAAAAAAGGGTATAAACAATGCTTTTTGTAAATCGGATTCTTCATTTTATTTAGAAGCAATACAAGGTAGATTATCATGTACAAGCGGTATTCATCAGTAAGGGCAGTATGAAGCCTTCATCACTGATAAACATTATCCTAACCTTCACAACCATATTCTTTAAGGGGTAAGCACAGATGTTCTATCGTATGCCGAAGTTCACGGTTGGTCGCATTAGTTATTTTGAGGAAAACAATCTGTTTGCCAAGTCCTGGAGACAAATCTTCACGACTATAATCCTTAAAGCGGTAAGCAGACATGCTTCATCGTTTGTCGAAGTTCACAGTTGGTTGCATTAGCTATTATTTGTTAAAAACGATCTGTTCGCCAAGTTCTGGAGACAAATCTACACGACTATAATCCTTAAAGCGGTAAGCAGACATGTTTCATCGTATGTCGAAGTTCACAGTTGGTCGTATTAGTTATTATGAGTTGAAAACGATCTGTTTGCCAGAAGAATTTGCTAGCGGTAATTGTACATTATGGCGTTTAACTTTTTTCTCCCGGCGCCGATTTGCTTAAGTTTTTAACAAGAAAAGACCCTCTTCTAGCAAGCTTTAAAATGATGTGTGTTTTAATCACCGTCGCTATTCGTAATTAGTGCAATCGTTAATTACATATTTCATTTTAAATGATCAATAACTTTTTTTTCCATAGAGCAATCATTTTGGCGCCATAACAAAAAAATATACTCCGATTAGTCAATTTTGACATGAATTCTGCAGTCAGTTCGAAGCGTGTCTCTTTAGCATTCACGGTGTGCGTGGATAAAATAGGATTTCCGACTTTGTTAGGAAGTCTCAAGAATTATGACAGGAAAGTCATACAAAATAACTTAAAATTAAGTGTGATAAAGCACCGGACAAAATCAGTATGTCTCAGTTAACCATGTAGTTTTGTCTACTTTTATATAATAATCAAGGGCGGCTACTTGGAAAGGCGCGGATCTGTGATGCGTTGATATTTACTTGTCAACTCTTTTTGAAAAATAACAGGAATTCAATGGGAAATAACTAATGACCAAAGTAAAATAACTAATGAATAATTGTAGTTTTTAAAACAGGATACGAATCTGTTTATCTTGTTATTTTCATTTTTCTCAGGGAATAGGAGCAAACCGCATTTTAGACGAACTTCACGCTCGCTGCGTCGTTGCCATGGAAACCGCAATGGCGTGCCATGTGCTCGGGAGACAGTATTGATCCATCTTGACTGAAAAATATTTGTAGCACTAGGTTTTCATGAACACTAAGAGGCTATCAAGAACGTAATTTTAAAGGTCGTATAGATGGTGTGACATAAATACCGGGCACGATAATATCCAGCATTCTTTACAGTAACAAAAAAATCAAAAATATCACCAGCATAAGAATCATTGACAAGCATTGACATCAGTTTACAAATGATAAAAATATGATTGAACATTTATACAAAAAGTTCAGACGAATTGAAAACCTCCTTTTGGAAATCAGTTCAAAATGATAGCAGTATTTGTTTTGAAAAAAAGGCCTATTTGTGTCTTTCTGGCTCTATAAAATTATAGGGCTTTTTGAGAAATAATATTGTGTCACGATAGACCAGAGGTTAAGGTGCCAGCGTCTCATGCATGAACATGTGGGTTCGAATCTGATCAAGTAAAAGAGTGACTTTTTCAAATGATTAATATACTAAGTTTATTCGTAAAATACTAATATTTGAGAATAATAACACGATTAATTACGAGTATGTAGACCAAAGTATGATGTGCATGCTTGGACTCTGCTGGCTACCTTTTTCAACACAGAAGTCATAAACTGAAGAGATACAAATATATTATGATAACTAAAATTCGTCTTTCCGAAAGTTAAAGATTAAAAAATATTAACATTACTGACAATACAATAGTTGAGGTAAAATCAATGCCATCTATCTGCAAAGTAATGTATCCCGGACCTTCAAAAGGGTTTATGCGTACGTTAGTAGTTCCGTGTCTGGCCGCAGTTGCAACCGTTTATTTGAAGGGCGGCAGGCGCCACTGTCGTTAAATGCACTAAAAGGACGATACAGGACCTGAATTTGGAAGCAGTTCGTAGCGGCACATTAGCTCAGCTGGATGGTAAAGAGCATCGCGTTTTCTGAAACGGGAAGGTCGTGGGTTCGAGTCCCACATGTGCCCTTTTGAAGTTCAAACTTTTTTACCAATTTTTACTAGTATCACAAGATAATGCATGAGAGAATCCATTTCAAAGATTTGTAGCATAAAGTTTGTAGCACATGGTCTCATGTGCCACAAACCTGTCCAGTTGACTTTGTGCATCTTTTGGTATTTTTGTGACCGATAAATAACATAGATAATTTACTTAATTACAAAATGTTGTAGTACCTAAGTTTGACTTCCGTGAGTATCCAATATCGTAATAAATATCACTCCTTCGAGAAAATTGGCAGCCTTAAAGGCCGAGGTTTTTTTTTAAAGTGATAACTTTTCTGCGTTTTGCCACAGGTTTAGTAAGTACGTAATAAATTTTTGCTTACAGTAGAACCACACTCGTGTGAGTGAGTGTAATCTTAGTACCTCTACAAACTAACACATTGTCTCTGAACTAATGCGCGTGGACCGTACTTTAGTCCGTTCTTGACTCCTGCGAAAAAGTTTTAACACAGAAGGCTCCTTTTTTCTGCCTCTGGATTGGCACTCGTATTGGATTTTTGCATGTTCGAGCGATATAAACAAATGCCAAAATAAGTTAGGAGCCACTTGCCCCAAAGCCTTAATAGGCAATGCTTTGACATACATTAGTTGCAAAAATGGAGCATGTGGACATTTTGATGCTCGCTTCACTCGCTCTAGCAGACTACGTTCTCTTAAATCTTGAATTTGTCCTCAAATCGACCAAATAACTCCTGTATGAAGAATCGAAACAATTCTAAAGTGTCCAAGGATGGCAAGTGTAAAAAAAATTCGAGCTCGCTTCGCTCGCTCTTGCTACCTACTTCCTCTTGAATCTTGACTTGGTCCTTAAGTTGACCAAGTAACTCCTGTACGGATATCGAAACAATCCTAACCTGACCAAGGAAGGGTGTACAAAAATGATCGAGCTCGCTACGCTCGCTCTTTTAGCCTACTTCCTCTTGAATTTGACTTGGTCTATAGGTCGACCAAGTAACTCCTTTAAGAAGCATTGAAACAATTCTAACCGGTCCGAGGCAGGGTGTTAAAATTTTCGGGCTCGCTTCGCTCGGTCTTGGAGCCTTTTACGTCTTTTGTTGTAAATCTTGTCTCCCTAAGTCAATTAAGTAACATCTTTCTTTGAGTAAAGGACTAAAGAAAAGCTAACTTTTCTGAAGTGGACAGTTTACATTTTCTTTTAGTTCCTAGACTTTCTTTTTCTCATCCTTCTGCCCAAACTCAATAGTTAAAAGCAGTTGAAAATCATTAAAAATCAATGGACTCAGTGATAAACAACGATGACGCCATACATTACCTGGTCGAATTTCTTAACACATTGAAGCTTCCCTATCTCCATTGAGGTTTGCCAACTTACATTTATTAAAATTGAGAGTTAGCGCCCCAGTAATGTTTTAAAACCGACAAAATTACGCAATACCACCAGGTTGCGAGTGAAAACATTGCAACGAAATGTTATCGAGTTAACTATACTGACCGGTATTTTCCGAGGAGATTCTGTGTTTATTCCGAGGATTCCTCTTACACCATCGAACTACCCCTTCGAGTTCAAAAGCGTGTAGTTCCCCTCAAAGTCTGCTTTACCATGACCATAAGTAAATCTCAAGGCCACTTAATTTAGCAGGGGTTAAGGGAGAACTGCTTTTCACACTGCCAGTTATACGTGGCCTGCTCTAGATTAAGCTCCCGGAGCAGCCTGGTGATTTTAGCACTATAAGAAAAAACAAAATATTGTTTACATAGAAATACTGCGGTAGTTACAGTACTTCGTTGTAAACAATATTAATTAATTATCCACTTCTGATTGCCTCTACTTTGATCTATTCACACACGCTTTGTGTTCTGTTAAAACCGTACAGTTACTCTCATCCCAGAGATTAATTTTGTTAGAAAACTTCATCCTTATTGCTTTGTTTGGGATATTTTCAGTCCGAATGTACAATTAGAAGGAGTGAACAAACGTTGTAAGCGCACTTATAATGTTTGTTTCTAAAAAAAAAGTCATTTGTAGTAGGCCACGCGGGCGAAGCCGCGGGCAGAAGCTAGTATATCATAAAACAAAGTCAGGTTAGTTACACCACGGCTGTACCGATTTTAATGATCTCTGATTTGTTACTTTCGTCTCCGCTCTGAATAGCAGAATAACTATTAAAATATCTGAAATAAACACTGATAAAAAAAATATAATAAAATGAGGTTCTAAATAAATTAGGTTTATTAACATTTTTTTTCAGAAAACCAAGCCGTAATTATTTATTCCGACTAGCTTTTAGCATAACTTAATCTTAGTGACATAATCATAGTGAGCAGAGGCACGATTATGTCCAGCAGAGGATTTGTATAGGCTGAAATGAAGATTAAAATGTTGACCTAGGAAATTAGGGGTGTTCGAATAAAATCGAAAATCGTTTATTTACCTATTAAGTTCCTAGCAGTATCAAGTAGTTTCGTTGTCAAATTCGCTGGGCGTCTTTTCATTCCCAACGGGGCGGATCATCACCTACAACGAGAGCCAAAACATTCCTAGGAGTGCATAAATACTAGAAAGTGGACCGCAAGAGAGGAGGAACGCGAGCTTTACTGCGTGCAACAGACAAGGATGCCGAATCCCACCCCTACAAAACAACAACAGTGCCACCGGTCGTGGCCCCGTATACTCATACATTTCACTCCGGAACTGCGAATGCAGCAGGTCTTACCGTGACGTTGCGCTAACCAGACGCAACGTTACCGTCAGATCTCACAAATAATTGCACACTTTTTTTTTTTTGCTAAAATAGGATACTTATATTTTACTTGGCATTGAAATGTGTCACTACTATTAGCTTTGTTATAAATAGGGATCGGAATTAAATAGGTAGTGCAATTTTGGGTAGTTGCACCTGAATGATAATGTTAATATGGACTTGCCCCGGGATTCCCAGGAACATTTTTCTGAATGCCGATGTACTAGATGAAGTTAAAACACAGTATAGATGTGTATCAGTATTGTGACTCGGCCCTATCCTGGAAATAATGGCGCGCGATACGTAAACACGCGAAAGGGCTGCCCGCCTATATTATTTTAATTGAATCTACCTACTTTTTTATTAAAAAAAAAAACTGAAATTCGTTGTGAATGAAATAGGAAGCGTTAAAAAAATACATGTTGTAGTTCTTTTTTATTGACTTTTTTGTAATCAAATATAAAAAGTAATTTCGTCCAATACATTTTCATTTTTTCAATATTTTCAATTTGAGAAAGGATCATTTTGAGATAAGAACATTACATTTAGATTAAAAGACATTTTGAGAAAGGACATTCAAAGAAAGGACATTTGGAGAAAAGGATATTATGCGCCGAGACGCACGTTCTTTATTTTAATCGTCATTTGTTTTTGCAAGAGAATAAAATAGACTGTAGGCAGTTTTTGTTATGAACAATTTGAACGCAGTGTAAAGTTAAATTTTAGGAATGTTAAGCTAGTTCTTCCAATTTATGCTACCAAAATAGCCTAGCCTAGCCCATATATGTATATGCCTATATGTATGTACTGTGGTCAGTTAGAGATTCGCAATAAAGCCAGTTGAATTTACATGTTTGATTATGCCAGTTTGATCTGTAAGTACGGGGGGCTCTGGGCGAAATATATGTTATTATAACTATTTTGTTTGCTTGTGCTCACTTTCATTATAAAATAAAATACATGCAGTGCAAAATACCAGTGTTTTAAGATGTGCGTTATAATATGAGAGAAATCAATGAATTATTATAAGATAATAAAACACCTATATTCTTTGTTTACTCATTAGTTTTACAGCTTCTCCCATCTTTAAATCTTAGCAAGCTCGTTTTGGGGTTTGCAAAAACTAACAGTGTTTCCAAGATAGTCAGTCTTATCTACACAACAGCCAACTTATTTGTGCAGGCGGAAAAACACAGAACCAAAATAAATGAACCAACTTTGACACATCGATGCATTTTTTCTTGACAAGCAGCGCCACCTTGAACTATGTACTAACTTAAAGTGGTCATTTTGTTAATAGCAGCGTGTACACAGAAGAATAGCGTTACCATGAAAACGAGCTGTGATTGACGATATGCAGATTTTACTTTATCAGCAGGACAGCATAAGCGCTAGGAAGTTTATTGAACACAACAACTACTACGGACAACTGCAAACAAACGCTAGGGGCGTGATTTCATGAATGCACATGCACTACTACACTAGCAATGTGGGAGGGGCTAACTGCCCTCATAGTGGGTGACTTCAAAGTAGTATAGTAGTAGTAGTAGTGTAGTTACAATAGAGGGAACGACGAGGTAAACATGAAAATCATTTTCAGTCTGGCTGAATTTATACATATACTGAATACATGAACTGACAACATTTAACAACAAGCCTAGCTATTAATATACCCGATTTGGAAAACGATTCTCCATTGAAAATAAAGATAGGTCCATTTAGTCAAATTAATAAGCTTGGGGATCCAATCTATGCTCATTTTGTCATATCTGTTAAGTGCAGTTTTCAGCATACGTATTCATTGAAAACAGTAGTGTTTATTATGCCACGTTTGGGCAGCAAGTAAGACGTTCTCATTTTGCGATACGACTAAGCATGTGTGGGTTACAAATGTGCATGTGAGGTAGCTTGCAATTTGAAGACATTCTAGATTTTCTATTTTCCTGGTACAGTGCAATGTAGTGAATGCATTTTTAGTGCACTGCTTTGTTAGGAGCGCAGTGCACATTGTGACACAGGCCACAGTCACGAAAATAGTCCTCTTTCCTACATTATGCACATGGGATAATTAATAAATGGTTGTATGTGAAGATCGAAAAGGATCGATAAGGGCCAATCAGTTTTGTCTGTAAAGGAGTCTCTCTCACATTTCCGTCGAGATTTGTCATCCTCTTGTTGTGTTTAAAAGACATTTCACGTCAAAAAGATGAGTGAGGGCTGATATGAAAATGTATGATAAGAAAAAGGAGTAAATATGATCACGGTTTACAGAGGTGTAGAGAATATAAAACTTGTTTCGCCGACCCCAAGTAACATGGGACAAAGACAGGAAGAAGATGATGAGGAATTCCTTTCAGACCATCATTTTATCTATGCACTATGACTTGTTTATCGTCAATCTTACCAAAGAAACAGCAAACTTCACATCAGAATGAAAATAGGAAAGCGTTGACTTCAATTTTAATATGCATCACAAATACCAATAACAGTCATTGAATAATTCTGGAAACCAGAAAGCATAATCTCATGTACTTAGATCTGATTGCTAGAATTGTCTTTGAAATAAGAAGTATAAGAATATCTTGCAGTAGTAAAGCGAAAGCCTTAATTAAATTAATGCTTTATGACTTCTTCACTACGTAAGTGAAGATTTTCCATATTAAAAAACTTAAAATAAAAATCTCTTGTTGTTTTCAGATAAGTGGCATTCAAAACACCTAGCTTAAACGTCCAAGACTTTCGTGTTCGTCGCATGTTCAGAAGAATTAACTAAACTTGAAAAAGATCTACAAGTCACATTATCAGATAAAACGTGCTCCTATTCATTTATGACGTGCTAGTACTCGATGGCATTCGATTGGTTTGCCCCGCCCTTCGTTCATTTTAGAGACAGGGTCCAAAATCGGAAATCATAATTTACATACCTGACATAGTAATAAGGTGATTCCGATAATAATAATAATACCAGCCTGTAACTGTCCCACTGCTGGGCAAAGGCCTCTTCTCCTACAGAGAAGGCACAAGACTCCGATAAAACCGAAAAAAAATGTGAGAAGATTTAATCGTTTTATTCAATAGAAAAGCGAACTACGCTACACCACAACACAAAAAAGAATTTCTTTACACAACTCAAGGTGTTCTGATCATCCGCTCTCTATTTCTTCACGGTTAATTTTTCTTAATTACTAATCTGCAGATCAATCTGTATTTATTTTCCCACCTAAAGAAAACTGTTCCATGGCTATCGTTAAAATTTTGCAAATACTAGAGCATTCTTTATGTTTTTACATGTATGAATCGGTTAAAATGTAATTACATACCACTACTCTCTCATATTTTATTGGATTTTGACAACTTTAACGACACTACTGAAAAGTAATTCGTTGAAACCCCGTTGTCTTAACACTAATATCGAAGACGCGTTACAAATTTGAGCGATTTCAGTATTCTGCTTCATTTTAAGCGAACAACAGTACGATAATTCTTACCCACACGATGCAAAAGAAATATTTATGTTTAAAACTTTAAACCCATCTCACACAAATCAAAACCTTCTTAGAAGTGTACGCACACAAATCAAAATACCATTGTTATGATTTAGTACGACAAATCACTTTAAGACTAGATGGGCAGGGACGAAAATGGCATAACACTACAGTGGTTGCCACATATGAAATATGGAAAAGGCGTATAGTGTGACTGGGATCGTAGTGAACGTGGGGAAATAGAGAACTAACATTAAATGCAGCACTAACAACACATTTAATGTCCGTGTTAGTCCCTACGTATATTTTTAAAGTGCCAATAATATATGAAGAACTTTTTTGATGAAATCATCAAAATATTTACCTTATTTACAAACTAATGTTAGATCTATAATAAAAATATGTATGTACAGTTACTGGGCGTCAAAAAATTCGTCCACATCGCTGTCAACAGGAAAAGTACCCAGAAGGCTGGCATCATTGCCACGTTGGATGGCAATGCTGATTCTTAGAACTTTTTTTGGTTGTTGGTGTTCCCCAGGTTATAACAAGATTTCATAATTAGTAGTTTAGTTGAAAATAGAAAGAAGGATGAGCTGCGGTTCCCGCCAAAATCAAAAATGTTCTTACGTATTTCTGCAAATTGCAACCCTATGTGTTTCGCCGGGACCCTTGTCGTTGCCGGACCTCGCAGTAGGACAGGAGGAGCTGTAGCTATGAGTCGTCGTTGTGCATTTGTTACGATGCGCCGAAGTCAGCGCAAAACAGCTCCGAGCGACTAGGAGCCCATGAAGTGTTAGCAGATTGAAATATTTACAATCTGACACACACGTGGGCTTCTTACCAATGCGCATGCGTGGATATACTAAAGCAACTAGATAGTATACGAGAACTTGCGAAACAGTTAGCTGCTCTTTTGTGTTCTTTTCTTCTGGGGAAAATTGACTGAATGCTAAAAACAGGGAAAACAATTTTTGTATTATGTTTTTACAACAAAAAAAACATCCTCAAATATAACATAATAGAGTAGCTTCCCGCTTTCGTTCTCTTGCAGTTTTCTTGAATGCCATTCAAGAGAAATGCAAGACAATTTATAATCACGGCTAAATACCGGTTGAGCTCGTTCGCACCCAGTTTCATACATTAAAATGCTAACAAAGAAATCACAAAACATTTTACCGCAATATGATATCACTTGATTGTTATAGTTAGTTCTATTGTGTTCTAAGCTTAGGTTTGAAATTGTTCATATATAAAACTAGTGAGAAACCTAATAAATAAATAGATACAAGTGAAGAGAGAGTTAGAATTCTGCCACATATTTGAGCTAGCTTCACTCTTTCACGCAAGAGCATTGGGCACCAGATCACCTGCATTCGAGAACCAAACTTGAAATGGAGCCAACATTGACACCATTTCAAGGTATCTTCATCGTCAAGGTATCTTTCTTGCATAAAGGACATTTTACGGTAAATACATTGGTATAAAAGACTCTACTTTACATAAGATTTGCTTCACTTGAATTCTTGGAGTTCATATACCAAAACGATGAATCGACACCACTGAAAACATCGGTATAATATTATTTGAATATCCTCATAAAACTGTTGTTTTTATAACAATCAAACTGTTAAAAGTAAAGTGCTCAGTTAAGAATCAGACTTAGATCGATAGCGTTGAATTCAAACACCAGAGCATCAGAAATGCGAGGCTGCTACTCTCCTGTGATGCATCTTCAACAGTTGAGGAGTACCAACCTACCTTGTAGGAAGTAATTTTATATTGCTGGGACCAAGTTGCTGTTAATAGAGTTGGGTGCTGGGTGAGCATGCATGATGAAGATGTATAACGACGGCTGCAGTAACTTCATTCTTGTGATAAAATATATAATAATTAAGAGCAGAATATTACGATGACGCATCGCGAGTAACAAGAATGAGGATAATGTAACTTTTTTTGCTAGTTGCCTTCATTTGAAATACTTACCGTATTTTTATCGATTTGATATCAAAATGAACAACGAACATGTTCAAACAATAAAATTGACCTTCGATTGCTTCGGTTAAGCAATTAGAAATATTATGATCTTTTCCAAGTTCAAAAGTTTATGTAATATGTTTAGGTATTTCTGAAACCCAAATAAGACGAACAACTCGATTTATTTTTTATGTACTAAACGTTTTATGCTTCTTACTTAGCCTGTGGTATTAATTATGAAACTATATCTGGGAAATTATTCCGAAAACGCAAAAATTATCAATAATTTAGTTCTGTTATGATAATTGTTAAAAGTTTATCTTTATTATATAATGCGTTTGAATGCGGAAAGTTTAAAAAAACACCTCTATTCTTATTATGAAAAAGGAAGCAAAAGCAAGAAAAATAGTCCGACACCCAGCCTAAAATTGCGTCCGTTGTACTAGGCTTTCATATGAGCGAGGAGATTCATTTTTAATGAAAACTAACTAGCTAACAACCCAAGAAATGCTTGGAGCTTATAAAATTGTTATGGAACTCGAATATGATGATTGTTTTTCAATTGTACAACAACATCAATAATTTGAATAGGAATATCATAAAAAAAGAAAAACCTGTACATTTAAAAAGTTCTTCACATCGCTATCAACGGGAAACGTGCCGGGGTTCAAAAAGTGCCTGCATTTCCTGCATCCGCATAAATATATGCCCAAATGTCAGCAGTTCATAGTGCGATCATCTGCAACTAATTTGAAATAATAGGGGTTAAAGGTCAATTGTTTTTTTATTCAGCTTAGATAGAAAAGATGGATAATTCGAGTAATTTTTGAATACGAGTTCCGAAGCGGATCTAACGCGGCAGAAATGGCTTGAAATATCAACGCTGCGTTTGGAGAGGAGACTGCTAATGAACGCACCGTGTGTTTTTGGTTTAAACGCTTTCGTAATGGAAACTTCGACTTGAAGAACGAACCACATGGAAGACCGCCAACACAGGTGAATAACGCTGAATTGAAGGAGACGGTATAAGCCGATCCGAGTCAAACTACCCATGAATTAGCAGCATGGTTTCACGTTAACTTACCTACAATATTAACTCATTTGTATCAAATTAATAAGATAAAAAAATATGAAAAATGGGTTGACTGATCTGAAAGAAATGCGTGTTGAAACTTGAGTTGGCTTGTTGAATCGGTACAGAAATGAAAGATTATTGAATCGAATTTTGACATGTGACGAAAAGTGGATTCTTTACGATAACCGTATGCGAAAAATGCAATGATTGACCCCAGGTCAAACACCGCAACAGTGCCCAAAAGCAACTTTTACCAATAAAAAAAAAATGGTAACTATTTGGTGGTCTCTTCATGGTGTTATTCACTATAGCTTTCTCAGGTCTGGTCAAGCAATATCAGCAGATTTTTACTGTGCCGAACTTCGAACAATGATGGCGAAACTGGCAGTGAAACTGCCCCAACTCGTGAATCGATCTTCACCATTATTGCAGGAGCTGCAGTTACAAACCATACGTCATCCTCCGTACTCGCCAGACCTTGCTCCAACAGACTGCCATATTTTTCGTGATTTGGTCAATTTTCTACGTGGTAAAGAATTTTCTTCCCAGGAGGCAGTACAAAATGCTTTCACACAGTTTGTCGAATCTAGATTTCCAGAGTGCTATCGCAAAGGCATAAACTAACTTCCGATTAGATGGCAGCAATGCATAAATAATGAGGGTAAAATATTTGATTAAATATTTAAATATCATCTTGGAAAAAAACGAGTTTTGATTTTGCAGTATAAATCGGCAATTTCTTACTTTAATACATGCTACAGGTTTTAATAAAAAAGTCTAGTTTTGATGTTGCTCAATCGCATTTCTAAGCCTCTTCGAGTAAATTTTCGCGAAATGACTTTTATTTGGGATGAAAATCACGTTTTACGGTAGGAATCAATGTAAGGCACTTGGAGCATTGAATGCTGAGGATGCATTGAATAATACGGGGGTCGTAAAGACATTGAAAGTCAAATTATAACATAAAGTAGGAATTTTGACTAGAAGTTCGACAAAACCCGTTTCCACGGTGTTCGTGCTACGCGTGCTGTAGGTTTTTGCACAATACGGAACGAAGAGATAGAATGAAACCACTACCATCATTGAATGAATGTAATTGTTGCAGTCTCCCTGTATTGCTATTGCATTTCCTCTTACAAATTTTTCCATTTATGCCTGCCGCACAAGTGCATACAGATGAACGTTACTTTCCTGTGTCCAAGTGTGCGTACACGTCGTTATATAAAAGGGGGACCCCACATCCTGGTAATCATGGTAACCTGGTGCGACCAATCTATTTATAGCTTTAACCTGCATTATACCCATGCAGGCGTCCTACAAAATGTATGAGAAAAGTTTTCAGTTTTTTGAGTTTAAGGTTGGTGCAGCGGCTGAGCGATTGGCTAGTGCGGTGCGTTTCGCGAGTTCGATTACCGCACGGTACAAATATTAGTATGGTCTACAGGTAGTTGTTCAGAGTGTAGCTGTTTGTGTACATGTGAGTTTAAATGTTTGTAAATGCACCCACGATACAGGGGAGATTTCAGGTGGGGCGAAAACGCTTTTAAAGCATAATCAAAACTTAATTTAAAAAAAAACTTCATCTGCCTAGCTTTTTCTTACTACGTTGGGGTCAGCTTCCATGCAGCTGAATACCAGTATTTTGCATAAAGCGACTTCCTATTTGACCTCCATAACCCAGTTAGTACTGGGTAATACAATTCCCCTTGGTAAGACTGTGTCAAGTCAGATGTCTACAAATGACAGCCGGGACCAACGGCTTAACGTTCTCCTTTATCCAACTAACAACTGTGGAAAGGTTCAAAATAATATTTGTAAAAGAAGTAGCTTCTTTAAAATGTATAGACACGTAGCAGTCAGTCAAGTTCATGCCTAGAGATAGTTCCCTCATCTGAAGTTAGAAGTGATTTTATCCCCCATTGATAGCTTTGTGCTACAATAAATTCTCAGAGCTTTATGCAATTTCATCCGAATAAGAGTCACCTACAATGTATGTACTCCTAGTAGCGTGAGAAAGTTAAAAGGCGTTCAAATCGTTTCAAAGATCATCTTGGACTAAACAATTGAACAATAAATTATGTTATTGTTTGTGGATTCCAAAATATTTTTATTTCGAAATATGCAACAAAAGTGGCAAAATATTATGTCACTTAGAATAATTGAAATATTATTACGTTTTATGCCGACTACTGAATTTTCAACGTTGCAAGTATGAAAGGCATATTATAGTCACTTTTTTATGAACACCACAAACGTAAAAACTGTGAGCAAAAAACAGCAACATCTCACAAAACTTACTTTATATACCTTTTGCGGCTTTTGCTTATAGCTTGTTAAATTGATCTAAATTTGCTTGGATAAATTTACTTTCTAACATATTTTGTCTCGCCACCTTGAGGTCCATGAGTGACAAATGCATAGGTTTTTAATAAAAGCTACATAAAATTTCACCCAACACTATTTCGATATTGCCATTTCAAAATATGATTCAAGAATCAAAATAATACGAAACCAAAATGTTCGCCAAAAAAATTAGAAAAACAGTTATTATTTAACTGTTTTTGTTAACTGGGAAAACCAGAGATCAAACTATTGACTGGTTTTGGGAGTATTTTTATGAGTAAACTGTCATAATATAATTAATGCAACGAAATTTTTTGACAAGACGTATTTCGTCTAGCATTTAAAAATAAATTTTATTCAGAAAGCTTGAACTTCAGATTAAGAGCCATGCTTGCTTTAATTACGCTACAAGTATCGTTCTCGAACGCTCAAGTTCAATGTCAAAAGTTCAACAGCTTATTGATTTTCCGGTCGATGCCATACTTGTTGCTAACCTAGTATCAACCACGACCACCCTATTCAAATGACGTCACGAGCAGCGATCTCGCTTCTCAGGATGCCATCTCTTTCTACACGCGTCGAGGTATTGTAGGAGTGTGGGTAATATTTGTTTATTTTCAAAGTTTTAGGATAAAATCTTGTTAATTCTGACTAAAAGAACATAAAATATTAGTCCTAGTCTTCTTAACCACAGTTTTTACATTTGAATACACATTTACATTTGAATACACAATATACATTTGTTCCAAACGAACCATATTTAATAAACGGAACTAATTTTGTATTTTCCAGTTATACAACACTATGCGGTCCAACCTGGGGATCAAGACGCCGCACCGTGCACTGAGACTTCCTGCATACAATCCCTCAATAAAATTGAATATCTTCACAAGGAAATCAAAAAGTGAGCATATTTGTCACATTTATTAGGCATCACTTTTAATGAAGCACTATGCCTACCCGGCTGTACCGATTTTACCTCTTCCGCAATAAAATACAAACCCTCAAGACATTCGTTGACTGTTAGGCGGTACGAAGTTCGCCGGGTCAGCTAGTTTTTATCATAACTTACCACGTGATGGGTCCACGTGGATTGCTACTTACTGCGCTTGCGAGGAAAATACTACGTCAGTCAAAATACTATATTCAATACCAGGAGATAATAAAACATTAGAGCTTCATTATTAACCTTCTAGACTTCAGAATCAGGACACACACACACAAACACACTCACTCACAAAACCAAAGCACACACCAAAACACATCTATACACGCACATTCTCCTTTTGTTTATCTTTTTTGTATACCCTTTATAAGTTAGTTTTAATTTTTTATTTATTTTATTACTTTTGTACAGTTCAAAATCAATTTATGTAACGAACTACCTAGCTGGTCCGGAGGAAGATGATGGCACTCGTGACACAAGGTAATCCTAGTACGAGTGCCATAGCAATCCTATAACACCCAAGTGCACATACTCTACTCATTTTATTGCAATAAAGATTTATATATATTTTTTTTTAATTCGTTCCATCATGATTAGAGATCGGATATTCGGATTAATATTTACCTAAAGTACGTTTTTCCCGGCAAAGGGTGGCAAAGTATGGAAGCGGCTTCTTAAAATGCCAATTTTTATCCCGGGATCGCGGAATATCATATTTATTTGTGTTTATTAAAAGTATAACGAATTTATAATCTATTTAAAACCAGGCCAGAAATTTGTTGAAAATAACAAGTAAACAATTACTACAACTATTTGAACTAAAATGAAAAAAAGACTACTTATTCATTCAAATAAACTAGGGCTTTTCACGTAATGACGCGCGCTCCATCCTAGTCGACACTCAAACTTTAGGTAAATATGCATGCCGAATATCCGATCTCTAATCATGAATGATGAAAATGCGAAAAAATGGGTGGTCCACGTGGAGGGCTACTTACTGCGCTTGCGTGGAAAGTACTACGTTAGTTAAAATACTATATTCAATACTAGGAGATAATAAAGCATTAGAGCTAGATTTGTTTGATCATGAAAGGTCAAAAAACGACAAATATCGAAGTGACACTTAAGAACTTTTGTAAAGGGTCATTAATTACTCCACTAAACTTACAGTAGCCTAGCACTGTAGATTAATAAAAGATGTTGGACAAACCCAAGCGCTAGTTCTATAATTCTATAATAACATAAATTTCAACGAGATCGCCTAGCGTTAAGGTCATTGACAGCCAACCCCTGATTCCAGCATTCATCACTGCGCATGTCATGTGCGATGGTAGCTAATTTTAACTGAGCAACAGACAAATATCTACCAGGACAACATGACCTATGAGCAAGTGAACATCTGACACACTGACTCACATTCACGTAATTTAAAATAGGTGAATGTGAGTCAGTGTATTTAGTCAGAAGTAAAGGCTAGAGTCAAAATTTTTTTACATCGAAAATGTTTTGCTTCATCCAAAGCACATTTAATGATATTATTAAAAGGCACGTGAGACCTGACCATACTTTTCTTACTTATGTATGGTCAGGGAGCCGACACAATATGAGCGTGACTGTTCATAAAGTCTTAATTCTTGGCCCTGACATCATCAAGAGTATAATGTTACCCATCGGCACATCATTAGGCTATATACAGGAAACTTTTTTTTAATTCCCTTCCATTCCAAACAACTAAAACTTCAAGAGTCAATACAAATGTTTTGTGTACCGCTAAGATGAAAAAATATACCTAGCCCGTTTATACTAAGTTAACACTAGAAGACACCTATTGGTAAGAGCTAAATTAAAGCGCACTAAACGTTGAATTTTCAACTCCAGCACAGAGCTAATTATTTTAGGCATTGCAAATAATAGGTGGCAATCAAGTCTTTTCAAGGCGTGGAGGCATAAAATAAAACAAAAGTGTTTTTTTTTTCAATTCGAGGACATGGTCATTGAAGAATTAATTAATTTTCACCGTATCTAGGACGACAGTCCTTCGCTGTCTAGAATGTCTAGAGATATCTAGAAGAATTCCAAGCCGATAAACATAGAGTGAGGTATATTACAATGCGATAGTTTGAGTCCACTTTGTTAAAAGCAAATAATGATAAACATTTTACACTTGGCCACTAGACCAACGAGGCAGTTTTATCAAGATTTTTTTTTGCATTTTTTTTAAATTTCTTTTTTTAATACAAGGCTGTTGTGCGGCTTCATCCTTCTTTCTCCTTCAAACTGCGCAGGAAGAGCTTAAAAAAATTAGGTTCAAATTATGATAAGCGCATTAATTATTATTTATTATCGACCTGTATTAAATCTTTAGAGCTGTGGTCGGTGTGGAGTTAGGTAGGCAGAGGTGTATTGTGTCTATTGAGATATAGTCCAGACGCACAACACAAACAGTAGAGAAGGAGAGCAGTAGATAGAGGATACAGCACAGTCACAGTAGTCACAGACACACGGTACAGTTTATGGTAATAAGGGAAATAGAAAAAACAGGAGGAACACGGAAACGTGGGCGATTGAGGTGGCACAGAACATACGCGCGCGCGCGTGTCGTCAAGGCTCGTACCGACTGAAGGTCACGTTGTGGTCGGGCAACGCTCGCGCGCTGCCCTACTACTCGCCTACGGCTACGTCACTATGACGTAGACCAGCCGCGGCGCGATTCCAGTGTACTATACTAATGGCCCGGCATCGTCCGACATTATATATAATTATTATAAATAAATGTAAATACATCTGTGTGTTTGTGTTAGTAAGTATGTAAATGTTTTGTATTGTGTAACTATATAATACAAATATATAAACTAAATAGTAGGTGTAGTAGCCTATAAATCAATTAAAAAAAAATTAAAAAAGTAAAAATTTAAAAAAAAATCTTGTAATCAATTAACAACAAGGTGCAGATTGCAGTAAAATTATCAGAATTTCAATACTTTGATTGGTTTTTGAGATACAGAGCAATAAAGATTTACAAACTTTGTTTTACGGTTGGAAAGTTATAGTCATAATTCTTTGAAATTCCTATTGATTTTTATGCAGAATTCTATTGGGCATGTAGGACATGCTTTCCTCTGATTTTTATTGTGAAATAAGCTAGATATTCAAGAATTTCTGAATTGCGTCTAAAACGATGTAGCTAGCGCCATCTTTGTGCAAATCGTTAACCTATTAATGAGACTTTAACTTCGCGCCATCTATCGAGTAAATGTGAAACGACTCTTAACTGTATTTCCAAGATAGCTCGATATATGGCGCTAGCTACGGGAGGTAACGGGAGTAAGCATTCACAGGTCAACACCATCACGAAGGCTGGTTTTTCTTTAAGATGAACAATTTGATGGGAAAATTATTGTTCCTAATTGATATAGTAAGGAATTGGTACTTACTGTAATTTCCATACCACAGTAGGAATCTGCGCGTCTGCACCTACCTCCTACTATCCTATGTTATCCTGGTACTGACCATATTTTTTTTGTTTTTTTACAAAATGCTACACCACTCCGTGCATTTTTCCTGTATCATGGGTGCGTTTACAAACATTTACATCCGTATCTATAAACAAATCAAAACTTTTACTTGAGTAAATGTCTTTTTTTAAGATACGATTTTTATAAATAATGTAGTTTAGTAATTGGTTGAAGTTAGAACTGTAAAAGGTTAGAATTCTTAGCATTGCTTTCTTTGACGGTTCTTACTTCGTTTAAATTCTTGTCTATTGCATAAAAATTTGCAAGTAATTACCTAAGCTCAAGTAATTACTTGAATTTGACCATAGATACGGGTATTAAACTCACATACACAAACAGCTAAATTCGGAACAACTACCTGTAGGTCATACAAGTATTATTCCGAGAAGGGATTGAACTAGCGACAGCAACCAATCGCTGAGCCACTGCGCCAGACGTGCCGTCAATGTTATGATTTTATTTATTCAGTAGTACACACACATACATTTTATACATTTAGGTTGATGCCATAAACTCATTAGAGTTTTCGTGCACCAACATCATCTACTACATAATTTAGAAAAATTATAACCACTTACATACGTAGGTACTTGGGTAAAAAGTAACACCAAAAAACAAAATTACAACGGGTATATGCGAAATATTATCTAGTACTAACGAGCGCGCATCGGTGACCAATCCGGCCGTCCACCCATAAAAAAAAGTGGCGGAGTGTTTTTAGGTTGGAGGTTGTTCCTAAAAGTAGAATCTATATGTTTATATGCTCTAATAATATTATTCATATTTCAAATAATAAAACAACCTCATATCAATTAATCAAACATCAGATCTAAATGAGCCAACAGAATGAAATACGGAGCTTGACCATAGTTTCTGTGACCATTCAAAGAAATATTATGTTTAAAACATAGAACTCATTTTTGAATAACACGCAAACCTTGTTGAAAGGGTCACGAATAAAGTAGGTACGTTATCATTGAGTGCGACAAAAACCTGTAGTTTAGCGAACACTCCACGACGTCTGACATTTCTGAACACCCTACCCTACATGAACGCCTCTAGCGGCGAATTCATGCGGGCCCATCCCCATCCAGACAGCATAAATTTATATAATGTGTTTATTTGGATGACGTCATTTTGAAACATGTTACGGTCTATTTCAACGTTATCTTCAATGGGCCCTGTGGCGCAACGGATAACGCGTCTGACTACGGATCAGAAGATTCCAGGTTCAAATCCTGGCAGGGTCGTAAATGTCTTTTTCATGACTTTTACACAAAAACAAGATTTTTTAGGCATTTTTTTGCAGTTTTTTTTTAAATATATTTTTGGAAACTACAGCTACCATAAATGATAAATGATGTTTATTTTGCAAATAGGTTTTTACAAACACTTTTACACGTCTTGTTTTTTAAAACTAGATGAGGCCGGTGTTTCGTATCTGACTACTCTGAGAAGAAACAGCCGAAACAAACTCAGAGGTCACAGTCTCTTTTAAGGTCCAGACATAATCTTGATAAACTCACATGAGGACTATGCAGATGAGTGTCTGAGATGGTCTTTTGAAGAAAGAACCATACAGATTTGAGTGGACCTGTTCAGCCAGTGCAAGCATTTGTCAGTTATCGTGTAGCTCAACTCATAACTCAAGGAGCTCAACGAAACGACGAACAATACCAAAGAAATAACATTTGTGTAGGTCGCTTATAGTACTCAAACTGCCAGACAATAGTAAAAACAAACAAAAAACATAAAAATTACCCACATTGTCCTCACATTCACACTAATCAAATAAAATTAATAATACTTACAAAATAAATGTTCATAAAAATCATTAAATGTCATACATAATAAAAAAAAATATAATTATAAGAAAAAAAGAAAAATAAAAGTAAATATTCATGTCAAATCATTAAATGTCAAAGTGTATAAAAGAAAGGAATAAACAATAAACAAATGAAAAACTTGAAATCTCGAAATTCATTGAGCAAATTCAATTTAATTGGAGCAGCTTAATCCCAAGCCTTTTTATCTTCGAGATAGTGATTAACGTTATAGTAAGCTTTTAGACATAGTTTCCGTTTTATAAACGATTTGAATTTATTTAGGCTTAGTGCTTGACTATGGCGCGGAAGTTTATTATAAAAACGTATACATTGGCATCTAAACGTACCCCCTATTTTTTTGAGCCTCGTTGCAGGAACAATAAATTTGTGTTTGTTCCTCGTATTTATATTGTGGATATGACTGTATTTTTTAAACAAATTAATATTTTTATGTGCATATAAAAGGTTTTCATAAATAAACTGAGAGGGGACAGTAAGTATATTAATTTCTTTAAATTTTTCTCTGAGGGAGTATCTGGGACTTAATTTATACATAGAACGAATTGCCCTTTTTTGCAAGATAAAAATTGTTTGAATATCGGCGGCACTGCCCCACAACAGAATACCGTACGACATCACACTGTGGAAATAACTAAAATAAACCAAACGCGCTGTCTCATAATCAGTAAAATCACGAATTTTTCTAACGGCGTATGCTGCAGAGCTAAGCTTTTTTGATAATTTATCTATGTGGTTACCTACTGAAGTTTGGCATCCAAAGTTATACCTAAGAACACTGTGTTATCTTCTGGTTTCAACTCTTCATCCTTGATTAGTACACTAGTTTCCACTTGTCTTACATGAGGTATCGTAAACCTAATACATTTCGTTTTTTTCTCATTTAAGAGTAGATTATCTATTAACATTAAACCAATTAACGACTTTTGCCAGGGCGCTATTAACATCGTCAGTAACTAGCTGCTGACGTTTGAGTTTAAATAAAAGAGAAGTGTCGTCTGCAAACAATACTATGTCGTGATTATCTTTTATGAAGTAAGGCAAGTCATTTATATAAATTAGAAAAAAAAATGGGCCAAGAATTGAGCCCTGGGGTACTCCCATTCTTACTACGGATCCGGGGGATCTTTTCCCGTTAACATCCACTCTCTGAATCCTATCACTCAAATATGATGTAAGAAGATCCAGAGCACTATTCCGGATCCCGTAGTGGCGGAGTTTCCATGGCATACTAGTTCAGGTGTCGTTGTATTTTGAACTTGACCCATTTCTGCAATATCTATATCTTGACGTAGTCGTAGTCACGCTCCGTATTCGTCTGGTCTGCGTGGATGTGAAGATATTGTTTTGAAAAATTACTGCAAACAATACACATCCTTACAAATTTTTATTTTCTAATGAATAGTAAAGACTGTCCAATACCATTCAAATGGTGAGGTACTCGACCAAAATTGAATGCAGGAACTAACTGGCCGCTATAAGTTTCACTTTAATTAGAAGCTACTTTGTACTGTAGGCGTACTGAGTTCGTTTGATACCTTCAAGAGCATCAAAAGCGTTATCTGTACCTATTTCAAAATGCCCATAAACATGTGTGTCAGTACAGTATTTGTAACTAAACCTTTAATCATTTTATTTCATCCATATTTTCTTCTTCGTAAATGATTGATTCACATTTCACTCTTCAAAGTTGACTCAAGCTATTAGCACGTATTCTTAAGTTAACTTAAATCTTATTTATCAAGCTTTTAATGGACATACTGCTTATATGAATTAATACATATTTCTAGAAGAAAGTCACGGATGCGCGCGGTTATGGCGTGATTTATTGCTCGCGAGAGTAGTTAAGTTTATAAAAAAAGTTAAGTTATAAGAAATGCTCTCACTTTTCAGGCTATGATGAAAACAGCAGTCAGCGTGAGGAGACACAACTATTTCAGAAAAGTACTTAAAGGGGTTATCAGAAGGACAATAAATTACAAGGTACATAATTAATTAACATTCTTCAACACGTTAACTGCCATGTCAGCCACTGGTGACTGACAGACTCACTACTTGTTCAGGCCATGTCCGTCACCGTTGACTGACACCGAAGCATCAAATACAAATGACTGCGCTGTGCCGTTTGGCACGTTTACAGTGTTCTTTTCTATTACAAATGACTTTTATGGCTCCAAGCAAGACATATTCAACATTGCCCCTTACTTTTAAATCTAGAACAAAAGCTACCACGTATTTTTTTTATGAAATAGCTATAAAACACAAAGAAATTTTGACGTTATTATTTCCGCTGGTAAAATTTAATGTAGGTACCCTATATTAAAATTAGACATCTAGCAATCGAGCGGTGAAAACTGCGTTCAAATCCATGCAGTAGTTTTTGCGTGATGCGCGTACAAACATACAGACAGAAAGACAGACAGACAAAAATTCTAAAAACTGTGGTTTTAGCTTCATTTGCTCTAATATAGAACCCCACAAAATCGGCATGTTACAATTTTATTCTATGTATATATACATATTTTCAATATTAAAACATTGTAGTAATATAGACCGCAGCCTTATCCCAATGTCACACTGAGGGAAAGATAGAGAGTTATATTATGGAAGCCTAATAGTACAAGAGTGAAATATAATAGCCCGAGGGTTGTCGTTAGGGGTGGATAGTAGTGAAGCTTTTTCCCCCCTTCGGGGAGTGGCAAATACGTGAAGGGTTGGGTATCCAGTATTTCAGCGCCAATCATACGTTAGACCCATAGTCGGCATCGTATAAGGCAAATTAGTATTTCAAGCCACAATCAAGATTCAAGGAAACCATTATATTTCAGTTAGTTACTTACAATTACAATAACACAATAATCATCATGATAATTTTTTAAAACATCACAGCGGCTGTTGAATTATAAAAAAAAGTTAATTGATTCATACAAATTTGACACTCTGATTGAAATTCCACGTTGACACGTGCGATGGCTGCGTAACGTGCATTTTTCGTATTTGTAATATATTTATGTCTAAGATAAAATTTAAATTTATATCTGAAGTCACTATAAATGGGACTTTGAAAACATCACACCTGGCAACACCACGGAAACAGCACCCGCCCCCAGGGGTCAACGTTTATTGGTCGCAAGCTCTTTGCGTTACTGCAGCCCTAGTAACACATTTCTCTGATTTGGTACAGTTTCTAAGGGAAAAGCCACTAGCGACATCTAGAGTTTGAAAGGGAAACTCTAAATTGCCCGCGAAATTTGAATTTTCCCACGAGTTTTGCAATGTTGCCACACTTCCAGAACATTTCCCATTGAAAATGGTGTTGACTTTTATGCCAAATGGCAAAAATGGAACCCTTATAGATTCGTCATGTCCGTCTGTCTGTCCGTCCGTATGTCACAGTCTTTTTACTCCGAGACTATTGAAGTTTGGAGATTAGTTGCCTTCAATAAATTAAAGGACTTCTAAAAAAAAACACTCAAAAGTGGAAAATAACTTTATTGTCAGAAGTCGGTGGTGAAAAAGTCAAAGAAACAAACAAAAGTCGCCGACTAACTTAAATTAAAGTTACCATTTTTGAGTGCTTTTTTTGGAAGTCTGTTTTTATTAAGTGGAACAGCAACAATAGACTTCATTAAACTTTAGATTTTTAACCATTTAATTTGACGGTAAATCCACACAACTGTTTTGCCTGTTTACAAATAAGGGGTGATCGGAGTTTTGATAGGTATTTACTTTATACATATTTGTTGTATTCTGTTGTTTATTATTTACTAAAAGTTATTTATTTATTTTTTTAATTTGCAATACAGAAACTTAAAATGAAATAAATAACTCTGCAATTCTCAATTAAATAAAAAATCAAGTAGAAGTAGTAGTCGCACTGATTTCCGTCTCGTACCAGAAAACGGTGTTCGAGACTCCTAGAATAGAATTTAGTAAGTTGTACTAGGCTACCATTTGAGAGGAGAGTTCCATTTTCAATATCAAATTACACCCTAGAGATGCCGATCGCCATTGTTTATCTGTAATGGAATCCCATTGCAGATAAAGAAGCTCCAACGTAAAATTACCAGCGCAAAATTAACACATTATAGTCGCAATGTGATAATTTTACCATCTAGGTATACCGTTTTAAATAACGAATACATAAATAATAATAATTATACATTAAAAATGTAATTAGTAAGTAAGACAAATAAATAAAGGAAATAATTATACATAAACATAATTATATTTATGCATTCAATTTATCTATATATATAAAAATGAATTGCTGTTCGTTAGTCTCGCTAAAACTCGAGAACGGCTGAACGGATTTATCTTATCTTGGTTTTGAATTGTTCGTGGAGGTCTAGGGAAGGTTTAAAAGTTGAGAAAAATTCGAATAATTGCCGGGAAAACCCTCAAAACAGCACTTTTCTATTTCCCATACAAACATTTTCTAAATAAAATGGAGAGTCAATTTGTAATTTATTACCGCTGCATAAAGTTTAAATTCGCGTGCGCGGTGGAGGATCTAATGTCGCGTTCCGAAACTCAACAAACGTGAATCGCGAACGCGACAAAATTGAGGATAGCATGTGTAGATAGGTACTAGGAGGGTAGGATAGGTAGGTAGGTGCTAGGAGAGTAGGATAGGTAGGCAGGTACTAGGAGAGTAGGATAGGTAGGTAGGTACTAGGAGAGTAGGGTAGGTAGGTACTAGGAGAGTAGGATAGGTAGGCAGGTACTAGGAGAATAGGATATGTAGATAGGTACTAGGAGGGTAGAATAGGTAGGCAGGTACTAGGAGAGTAGGATAGGTAGGTAGGTACTAGGAGAGTAGGGTAGGTAGGTACTAGGAGAGTAGGATAGGTAGGCATGTACTAGGAGGGTAGGATATGTAGATAGGTACTAGGAGGGTAGGATAGGTAGGTACTAGGAGAATAGGATATGTAGATAGGTACTAGGAGGGTAGGATAGGTAGGTAGGTACTACGAGAGTAGGATAGGTAGGTAGGGACTAGGAGAGTAGGATAGATAGGCAGGTTCTAGGAAGTAGGTAGATAGGGTAGGTAGGGTGGGTAGAGTAGGTAGGGTAGGTGGGGTAGACAGGGTAGGTAGGGTGGCTAGAGTAGGTAGGGTAGGTGGGGCAGGCGGGGTAGGATTCATTGACTGTTAGGCGGTACGAAGTTCGCCGGGACAGCTAGTATTATATAAATATGTAGTAAGTAACACTTGAATTATTTAAAAAATGTGTACTATCAGCAGTACACCACTGACAAACCCCTTTTTATTTTATGGCCGTACAGTCCATCCAAAGGTTGTCTGGAAGATATCGTTATCAGCGATGAGACCGCCATTGTAACCATAAAATTAGCAACATTGTTAAACAGTTGTGTTTCAATTTTGGTGTACATTAAAGTATATTTTAACACGGCTGCTGCGTCTGGCTGGACCTCGGCTTGACAAACTGCAGCGTGATTGGATTCTATTCTAATCACCCCGACAAAGTGGCAAAATAGGATTACACGAAAGTGGGGATGATGGGGATGCCATTGAATACGTCGTTCAAAAAATATTGCGGTGTGAAAACCATTTTTCAATTAGGGATCCACTTGCGAAATATTAAGCTTCAAAGAGCAAAATTTTTATTATACCACGAGAGGCATAAATAATCAGTGGCCCGATAGTCTGAGAACACTAACAGATTTGGTTATTCTGATTCCAGAAATACTAATATCAGAATTTTCTCCATCAGGTCTGACCTGACCGCATTTTAATAAATGATTAAAAATATACCGAACTGTTTCGCAATCTGTGTGATTTTCGTAGTTGAACATATATTTTACATACTTTTTTTTTTTTTTTTTTCCGGATGGGAAATCATCAAATGACTTCTCCCGCTCTGGGCTGAGCGAGAGGGTGTGTCAGACTTTTACTGACTAAAACCCACCCATGTTCCTTCATCGCCCTTTGTGTTCCGGGGCCGCGGTATCTCTTTCGAACAACCCGCAGCACCCGGCAGGCATCGGCCCTTGCGGGCCCCTTCCCTATGCTGACATCTCTTTGAGGCGCGCGTGGAACACGAACGCGCCGTCGACACGGCCTGTCGTCCTAAGACGGAGGGACGGCGAGCTAGCCCTTAGCTCACCGTATATTTTACATACTGGAAGTACAATTTTCAGACATAATTTTGCGTCGCACATACCTAGGAGACCTTTTAAAAAAATATTTATTTACCAAGCGAGACAACAACTGCTTGTTCCGATGTAAACAGGACAGTTTTCATTGCGTTCTGATTTACTATCGAAGCCACGTACCACGCGACAAAACTGTTTTTTTCGACATTGCATCGTTTGCATGCTGAGATCACAGCAGAAGAGGAAGCTGAATATATATTTTTCGTTTCGTGGTAGGACTAAACTGAAAGTCCTTATTCCATGCCATCAAGGGTCTAATTGCAATTAAACAATGCATTTATCTTGCAACAAAACGTTGAACGCCCGCCCTTATACAACGAACGAGATCAAAACGGCACCAACTGGTATCACAAACAATTTTGTCACCGTTGAAACAGAAAGTAAATTTTTTCTTAGCGTGTAACAATATAATTGAGTCAGCCCGAAATTTGTGTAAAACTTTGACGCCTCCTGCAGCGCCCATTATTTCTTGTAGCGTGTAGTTGAACATCACCAAAAACTATTATGGACACCGTTTTCAACTACATTATTTTCTTCAAGATTTTTATCAGGAACTTATGAAGCTGTAAAAGTAGACATAAAATTAACCGTAACACATTTAATTAAAGTTATTTTTGACATCATAAGCCAATGGAAGCAAGAATTCAGAGTACAAGACAAAAATAATTGATACCATAGCATGCAAGTCAAACGATTTATTGGAGGAGCGGTCTGTATTGCTACGTACGTTCGCGTAGCTCTCGTAGCCGACGTTTACTACGGCGTAGCATCGCGTAGCACGCAAAAAAAATCCTTACAGAATTCTTACTGCAACGAGTATATATTAGAGAGAAAGAGTGGCCATCTTATTTCTATCTACCTACGGTAGCACATATTAACAAACAGTGATGTAATAAATGCGATTAGAATTATATTTTGCAACTTGTTTCTCCATACACATTTATACTGTTAGATAGAAGTTAACTGCGTAAATAGAATTTGATACGAAAATAATTCTTAACAACATTTGCGTTGGATTTAAGTATGTTTACTTTGCAAAAATTGACTGACTGAACTGACCTCGGGTCCGGATTTCGTGACCTATCATTAATAACTCATAATAACGCGTCTTCGTCCGCAAAAATAAGTCTATAGTACCCACGAATAAAGTAGCTTTCCACCAAAGAAAACTTTTTTAGAATTGAATCATTAGTTCCGGAGATAAATTGCTATTGTACCTTTTTATAATATTAGTATAGATTATTATTTTAATACGTTTTTGTTACATTGATAGCAAAAAAAAAACAAAACAAAAAGTTGGTAGAAAATCCAGACTAAGTTGGAACAACCCTTCAATTTACTTTGTCCATACAGCGTGCACCAATGGATACGCAACGCGTGCATATTACTAGTGCAACAGGAATCAGAACGAGTTGTCATGCACGATTAAGCACCGATGGACTATAACCAACATTATGTACTTGTATGCATAGGCGTGTCAGCAAGAGAGCTGAGGACAGTTACTTATATTGAATCATAATAGTGAATAATAAACATGATTTCTATCATGACCTGATCCTGCAGCCAGGATCATCTTCTTACATCTCTTTGAAGGTTAACAGCACTGACGTGAAACTATGTATACGCGATTAACTTCTCATGAAATAACGGAATTGTTCAAAACTAATCAGCGTTACTTATTACTAACTTAGAAAAAAACTTTTTGCAAAAAAAAACCGACTTCCAAAAAAAACACTAAAAAAGTGGAAAATAACTTTACTTTCGGAAGTCGGTGACTATTGTTTGTTTCATTGACTTTTTTGCCAATCCCAATCCAAATCCTTGTCAAGTATCAATTTCGCAATTTCTTTTACTTGGATGACATTTTTTCCAGTTATTTTGATTTCAAAACCAAACTGCTCAACCGATTTTGATGAATTTTCTATGGGACCAATCGGGAAGTAAATCCATTCAGATAAAAGAAGAATTTTTCAAATCGGTTCATAAATGACGGAGATATGACGTAACAAACACAAAAAAAAAACATGCAACCGAATTGAGAACGTCCTCCTTTTTTTGAAGTCGGTTTAAAAATAAAAACAAATTAAGAAACATAAAAATCCTGCAGGCTGGTAAGGGCCAAGCAATACCCAAATTAATTTCGGAATGCATGGTCAGGAACCTGCCTGTTTGAAAGTGACTTGTGACGTGATCTCACTTTAGTGTCCATGACTTACACCCGTCTCTACAAACAAGTCTAGATTACTTGATTACGGTAGCGTATGGTAGCGTAAGAATATTAAAAATCGTTCGGATCGTTACAAAGATAGCTCTCGGATTACCACTGAACAAGCATTCTTACAGCAGTCTGGTTGCGGATTTTAAACTTTTTTGAATATTTGTTTATGATTGTAACATGTGTTATGGAAGGTATAAAACTGACTATATACATTTTTACAATTAAAAAAAGGCTGGAAATAAAAAAAAAAACAAAAATGTCCCGCCTGCTTGCAAATGTGCTTGTTTTTTTTGCTTTTCAGTTTTTTTCACCGCAGTCGGGTTTTTAGTTTTGTAATCACATACTGAGTGACTTTTACTTGTAGCAAATGCTTAGATGGGCTTTTAGATCTTCTCCTTTTCTTAGGTTTTGACACCACGAGTGCCACATGTACAGACTTTGAAAAAGAAAAACTTGCATACTAATCTCTGTAATTATTATAAACCTTTATTAAAAGACTTTGTCTAGTAGCTTGAATTTTCTTTCAGCAATTCAATTTGGTACCGCAATTTTTATATATGAATCAAGGTTGAAAAAAATTCATAACCAAAACACCCCACTAGAAAAAATTATGTTGCTCAAGTATTCCTTACATTGGGACTGACCTAAGCGTTGCATTACTTGGCGTATGCGTTACTAAAATCAGGCAATAAACAACGGGCCAATTTCCTTAAATTTGTACAACACAATGCAGAAAACTCAGGGAACCTTCTATTGCTAACTGTTTGAGAGCTATTTTTGATGAATAGAAGCTTATTTTTAGATCCAACTGTAAACTTCACATTACAAACCATGCTATTGTCCTCAAACGCTCAAGTTCAATGTCAAACGTTCTACAGCCTATTGATTTTCCGGTCGATTGCCGTACCTACGATGGTCACTGCCGTCGGCCCTAGTACTCGAATGACGTCATGAACGGTGACGTATTATCATGCCATCTCTTTCTACACCCGTCAAAATATCATAATAGCCTTTTTACACATCAACCAACTTATGTGTGCAGGCGGGAAAACACAGAACTAAAATAAATGTACCAAGCTTGACATATCGCTGCAAATTTTATTGACTAGCACCGCCACCTTGAGCTGCACATTTAAAGTGGTCATAATTGACAAGCTTTTATAAAACTTGCACTGTTCGTATGTATGTTAGTCGTCCGCTTCAAAAATTGCAAACCGTTTTTCGACCATTTCTTGGTATCCGATTGAGCTGAAATTGGGCACACATCTTTGGTTCTGGTGAGACATGACTTGATCCTGCAGCCAGGATCGCTTCCTCACGAGAGAACTCCTCCCGAAACTTTGTATACGCGTTCAATGTTGTTAGATATTTTTGCTTCTTCTAAGCTTGTTCTTTTATGGTTTATTTTCGTAGTTTTAGTTGATTAAAACCTGCAAATAGGTTCTGCATTCTGAACCATAACGTGTACTATTTTTCTGAATCTTGTGTGAAAGATGATATGGCTAGAAAAGATGAAACTGCTGAGATGACGAGTAATAGAAAAGTATGGAAGAAGAAGACACGTTGCGTCGACCTCAAATAAATTTGGGATAAGGGCAGAAGAATGATGATGGTTTTTAGGGTTTACTGTTACTTAATATTTTAGCAACTTCATCATCATCTGCATAGCCTTAACTTATTTTTTTTTACTAATTCCATCGGGTCTGTGGTGTGGTATGGCACTGTGATTCATAATGTAGAAATATTGTGAACTATTGCTGTAGACCGAAGCAAAAGTGATGATTAACTTGGTGTTCTTCAATGCTCAAATATAGGGTCATTCTGCAAAATAGATGACATTGACATATAAAGCAAATAAAGCATAAAAAGCATATAAAGCATTTTGTTATATAAAGCAAATACGTAAAAGAAACAGTGTGTATTTCATTTACGCGTACAATTTGGTAGGTAAGTAACTTAATCTATCCGCAAGATGGGGTTTCATTCGTTGGGGGATGGGGTGTTGGTGGAAGAGTGAAAACAAATATGCTTTCTATCCCTCTCTGGCCATCAGTGCGCTTTATCTCCTACAGCTTATTGTATCCTGGTATATAACCGTCAAAGCTTCCGCGCCCATAGCGCAATAGACGCTGACCCGCGCCATCACAGGCCGAAGACAATCATCTCATAGCTAATAAATATCCTTAAAAATTATGAACAGAAAAATATAAATATTCGGAAGGGACTTCACGCAGTTTTTTTTTTTTTAACTAAAGCGCAACACAGGTACCGGACGCGAGTCGGGTACGGCATTATGGCGGGTGTAATTTCATGTATTTGTGCACGAACCGTGGGGCTGTTAATAAAAACATGGAATTTATGGGGTTTAAGAATAGGTCACCATTCTCCTGCCCCTATTGCAATAATTTATTTGAGGTCGGCGCATCATTTCTTTTTTCTTACATTCTTCTTAATTAGTCTTCATCCCACGAGTCAGTCTTTTTAGGCATATCATTTTTAACAGGTTACGTATTTTTTCATTGATCTTCTCCTAGTCTTATATGAGGTGAGTTAAAAGTATGAATATGGATGGCCCACATTCATACTTCTAACTCACCTCATGACATTTTTCTCATTCATTTTTTCGTGTCATTCACGGTAAACCTATATTAATTAGAAAATTTAAATTATACCATTGTAAATATCCCAAGTAATTAAAACAGAGAGTGCTTACCCATCACAGTAAAATGTTCTTTTGCGAATAATTTTTGTTAAAACCATGATAGAAAATCTAATATGTTCCAGTCATATACAAGACTATGAGATGCTGTCATGGACACAAAAAGCTGTACACTGAAACTTCAGAGAAATCTTCACAAGGAAACAAAAGAGGTAAGTATCCATGTTTACTGGATCATTTTAATTATAACTTGAGGGTGAAAATCTGCCGTGTAAACTCGGCGGATGTTAAAGCATAGTTAAGTTAAGTATTAAGAGGAAAGTGATTTTATGTATTCCTAGCTTCATGGCTTTAAATCAACGAATAATAATTATTATGTTAATTTAAAAAAAAAACCGGTCAAGTGCGAGTTGGACTCGCGCACCGAGGGTTCCGTACAAACCTGTGGGTATATAACTTTTTTTTATATGACGAAACTAAAAATTTACGGTTTTCGTAATTTTTCCTATATCTGTACTATAAGACGTGACTTCGTACAAAATTTCAAGATTCTAAGTTCACGGGAAGTACCCTGTAGGTTTTGATTCCCGTGCGAGTTTCGAAAATTGCGGAAATTTGCGGCCTAAGTGGCTGTATCTTTTGATTGCGTTGACTTAGAAGGTTGATTTTTCTACAGCTTCCAGGGACAGTAGAACTAAGTATCATATAGAAATTTCACGCGTTCCTGAGAAAAACGGTCTTGACAGACGGACGGACGGACAACAAAGTGATCTTATAAGGGTTCCGTTTTTTCCTTTTGAGATACGGAACCTTAAAAATATTGGGATTATTCATTGCTGGCACATGATTCATTGTTGCGAGCCGCGTTTTCTGTGCCTCGGTCCCGTGTTAGTGAACCGATGAAAAGTATCAATGTTGGGGTCTGGTATGATGATTGTACTGAATGAACTCATGTTAACCGTTTTTGCGTCAACCTGCATTTAATAAATATATTATTTTTTAATTGGTTTGAATGGTTTCGGAGAATAGCGTGAACAAACAGTAAGTGACACGACGTGAATTTTATATATTGAAGATAATTAGAAAACCATATCATTTCAAGCAGTTGGTCCGATGATCTTCAACTCATAATTCCAGGACAGAATACGATTTTAATGTTCTCCTAAAACGTTCACATATTGTTTAATAATTTATTGTTCGTCAAAAGAATCCTTGGACGATCGGATTGTTAAAATTTCATATTCGCATACTCTGTTGCGCCCTGCTTGCGGCGCAACACATAATATGCTTCGGAGTACTAGCACGTCATAAACGTGCAGGAGCATTGTGAATATTGCCACCCTTACGGATGCATGTGGCAAACTGGATAACTAACTTCACACGTACTAGATATGACATGTTCTCTAGCAAGCAGCGCCACCATTGCATGCACAAATGTTTGTTGGGTTTTAATTGTTGGCGCGCGGATGATCAACTGGTTTCGACGGACGGGGTGAATTGATTTTGGTCGTTCCACATTACAAGTATCGAGCACGTGATTACCTACATGTAGTATACTATAGTAAGTATCTAGAACATCGAACATATTTAGCCATTAGTACTAAATTGTGATATTCCTATAATTAAATGATAGGAATATCACAACAAGACAAAATTTTTGTCTTTACGCAGAATTACAAACATTCTAACATCACCTATTGTTTTCAATTAATTATGCGGCAAAGAAACCCAACCTAGGGTTGACTTACCTACATGAATATGTAGAGCAGGGGTTTATTTGACCTACAGTAGGTAGTACATAAAACACTTTTTTGAAAAAAGAAAAGAAAATTGTAGGAGTTTTTAATTGTATGTAGATTTTTTTTGGGCGACAAGCTGTTGTTTAACTTAAATTTTAATACTTTTCTTGGGTTGAGTTGTTGGTTGGTTTCTTGGGATGGGGATATATTTATGTATGCATGTTATTTTTATAATACCGTGCATATTCAAAAACTTACATGCATTTATTCCCATATATCATATATATTGGGGAAAAATGAAAAAAAAAAGATAAAATATTACGTTGCGTTTTATGTCAAATGTATAATTTACAAAAAATGTACTTATGGAATCAAGTAATTATTCAAAAAGGTTACTTATTATTTTCCGCTGCACATGTAGGTAATATGACTTTTTAAAGCATTT
Source organism: Standfussiana lucernea (assembly GCA_964057025.1). Taxonomy (NCBI): domain Eukaryota; kingdom Metazoa; phylum Arthropoda; class Insecta; order Lepidoptera; family Noctuidae; genus Standfussiana; species Standfussiana lucernea. The sequence continues at coordinate 21,639,233 of OZ059784.1, forward strand.
TTTTAGTTTAAGTTAGTAAAACAAAAATATCCCCCTCCTTGTCTTAATACTATGATGTAACCTTCTATACTGTTCTGTCAACCGATTTCGTGGTGAATAAAAAGAGAGAGAGAGAAAGCGACTAAAGTAGATGCTTTTTCAAAATAGATTCCTGCTCATACTATTGCAAGTACTACTAGCCTAGACAAAGATAGCAAGCTAGCTGCTAGACTGAAACAACCGTATGTCACCGTTTGCCGCCAAAATTAAGCTCTGTCTGGCGTAAAGCATTACGTTAACAGCATTGTCCTCGACCTGTCTTTGTTCGGACGCAAATCTACTTGTGAATTATAAAACCAAATAAACTTCCAAATTGCTTGACTCGTTTCTATATTCGTTCATGCCTACAATAACTTTTTAACAATTGAAATCTAAGTGAAATATTTCTTTTTTTTTTGTACAGGATAATGTTTAGTGAAATGTTTAATACTTAGTTAATGACATTTGAAATTTAATCTAATTCGATAAAAGATAAGGTACACATACAATAATTTCAAAACACCAGATCTAGGCTCCAGTCAGGATTAATAGCATTCAACGGTTGTTAACATAGTTACGCAATACAATTTTGCTGCCATATCAACCATAACATAATGTCATTCTACTCTCTACCTCCCTTGTTACGTATGTCTGGTTTGTATTGCAGTGCATATAATTGATAGGTTAGATTTTATTTCAAAAACGTTGTTTTATCAAAAAGTATTTAGCTAATAAATGTGAAACGTCACCCCTTATATCATTAAAACCGGAATAAAGTTAGCCGGAACTTAAATCTTGGAAAATGTATGGTGAAACAAAAATAAATTTCAATTAATGCTATTAGTTCTAAATACCAGTCACGGAGAAATATCAAACCTTGTGAAAGGTGTAAAACGTTTGCTAACATAACATTTCGGAAATAATACTTGAATTTAATTGATTTCGTATGAGTTTTATGAAAATAATAAAGACGATGAGAGAAAATAGTTTTAGAAAAATGGCTTAGAAATGCGATCAAGCAACATCCAAGCTTTGTTGTGTAATCAAACATGCCTTCTTTGTATAATAAAGTTGCAATATTCGCTCTAAAATTAGCAAGCATGAAGCTCATGAAAAAGATTCTTTCTCCAAGTACTACTAAATTAGATGCTGTGCTTAAAATGTTCAAGTTTATATTAATCAAGAATGGTTGTATATTTACAATAATCGTGAACAAAATTATTTTATACTAGCTGTTACCAGCGACCTTCGTCCCCGTGACTTCATTATAAAAGTATTACTAGCTGATTTGCAATTTATTATAAAAAAAATGCAACTAACAATGCAATTAACAATTAATAAACAAAGCAATATATTTTAAAGCGAAAAAAAACCTGCGAACAGTGAACTCTGAAGACCTTACTCTACCTACACTAACACCTTTAGATTTCAAGCGCAATTAGTATCGGCACATTAGCTCAGTAGATAGAGCGGCAAAAGTACCAATGGGTGATGAGGTTGTTGCTTCGAGTCATTTATGTGCTACAAACTTTTTGTGGATTGCGGGATCTCTTACCACGCAACTGCTGATATTTAATGGGCATTGATGCGGAAATATAACTACATTTCCGCATTGAATTGCATCCACATCGAGTCTTTACGGCCAATTCACGTTTCCCGATGATGGCGATGTCATTTAGATTTTTCGGTGCCAAGCTTTTTTGCTTCTTTATTCGTATTTACATTATTGACTTGTAGTAAACATTTAATACAAGTAGATAAAACCCAGCTCCAACCAACGCCATCTCTTGAATGTGAATTGAGTTGGTCTGTATTGAGAGTGAACCTCTTCGCTCATATGGAAGCCTAGTACAATTTGCGCAAGCCTAGTCTAGTAGTCTCGGTTTTTGGTTTGCGACTGCAAGTTATGGGATTGCTAGTTTTGCTTCCTTTTTGTTATTGAGAATATTTTTTTTTTGGTTTAAAATATCGTATTCAAATGCATTATGATTTGAATGAAAAAACTAAAAAACCCGCCTGAATAAACTCAACAACAAGCAAAGATTAAATTAAACAAAAGTAGGTAGAAGGCGGGGCCTCGTATGAATTTAAAATTATGAAAATGGAATGGAGGTCCATTCAATTTTCATAATTTTATAAACTGTGATTGTTTTTTGCTATAAGCTAATATCTATTGTGTATACTTTTCTACAGTATCTATTTATTTTATCTTTTATATCAATATATAATATGTATACGGTGATCACCATGAACGTGATTTCCTGTGAGTTACTCATAAAGGGTTATTAGTAGCACCACTATACATTTAAGTTTCCACGTTGTATTACATAATGTTTTGTTATGAGCTCGGACCATTTATAGGTACTTACTGACAAGTCAAAGCTTTAATGTTAAGGAATGCCCACACACGAAGGTGATCCTGGGAGTATCATTCCGATGATAATATATTTTTCAGGGGAAGTATTGTTTACTTTTATTTAATAACAGCACACAATCGTCACTTTATATCAATCACACATCTATGCCATTTTTTAGTATAGCTTTTTGCTAATTTATACCCTGTACTGGTTCTTAATCGCTTTGTTGACAACCGGTCGTAAAAAACAAAACAGTGACAGTAATTCCATAACTCTGTTATTTATTATATCGTTTCAATATAAATTCAGTAATATAACGTGTATGGTCATTAATGTGCATTATTGTCTTAAAGTAATATCTTAATAATAAGTTTAATTTTTTTTTCCTATGCAACCTACCCACTTAAGAATAAGTAATACCTTATGACAATAGAATCAGTTAAATTTAATATTCTGTTAGATGCATTGAATATAATTATAGTTAATCTGTTAAAGCTAATATAGCAGCCTACCTCATTTCATTTCATAACTGAACACTTTTCCCTCGGTTTTTTTTTTCCCCTTTTACCACTAACTTTTCTTAATTGGTCAATTCTATTAGTTCTCACCGTTTCTTTACTTCTTATTTTCAGTAACCTTTCCTGAAACCATGCCTGTGATGACCCGAAAGGCTACTGCTCAGGATATGGAGCTAAAATTGAGAACGGCCCTCCAAGAACTTAAAGAATCAAACCTCCAAGTCCAACAACTGTTACAGGAGAGAGATGAGAGTGAGGTGGAAGTTCATTCAGTTAATGGCAAAAACTCAAGCTTAAAACGAGAGCTAGTGGTCCTACATCAGCAATACTTGGACGTTGTTGATGAACGGGATCAACTGAAGGTGGTCACGGATGGTTTCAATAATTGTAGTAACTTGTACGAGGAGGCTTTAAATAAAATTAGGGACCTAGAAGATGAATTAATTCATGCCAATAATTGTATATCAAAGTTACAGAAAGAAAAACAACATACTCAGGTTAAAGAAACTAACATCTTATATAACGAATTATTAAATAGTAATTGTAACCCCCCTTCCTTAATAACCATTGATCTGACTGAAGATTCCTTACTAAAACAGAATTATACAGTTAGCAACAAGAAAATTAAAAAATATGCTAAACTGAATAGAATAATTAAAAAATGTTATCAATTTAGGAAACAACATAAGCAATTTTCCAAAAATATTTCACTGAGGAAAGAGCGTGTTGATTTAGTTAATAAGTTAAATAATTACCAAATAAAATTAGAAGACAGTATAAAAATTTATGAAATTGATACTCGGCATTTGCAGGCTGAAATACAGGTACTTCAGGACTCACTTAGTTCCCTTTCCAGTAGGTATGTGAGTTCTCAGAACCAAATTAGGGAACATATTCTTGCAGCAAATGAGTTGGTAATGTGTCAATGTAGTTGTCAGTCTGTTACCAACCAAGATACTGTCCAGCCTGAGGTAATGGAGGACCCGTCCCGGGCTGAGAATTTATCTCAGGACTGTGTACTCGACCAAGAAACAGTTAATATAACACATGATTATTTACAAGTGGTACAGCCAGGGATAGATGATAGTCAGGATTGTTCTTACTCAATAATGTTCTCAGATAGTATAGGAAGAGGTGTAGGTAAATTAGTTAGTAATAACCTGAGTTTTTCTAATCAAAATCATTGCATGCCAGGGTCAACATACAAACAGATAATGGCCTCAGTAACTAGAAATGTTTATAATATTAATACAGACATCACTATATTTATTGGAAATAGTTCAAAAATTAAAAAAGAAGACATCACAGACAGTGTAACTGAATTGTTAAAGTTGAACTGTCGTAAAATAATATTGTGTGCTTTCCCATACTTAGAAAAATTGTCAAGCAAGAAAAACAATTATATTCACATGCTGAATGAGCATGTTCATTTCTTAGTAGGTCACTATAGTGACAAACTTATATATCTTGATATCAACAGTTTTATTGGTAATCTTAAGTCGACACGGGGTAATGTGTATCTACCTATTAGTTGTAGACACAAAATAGCTCGGCTATTAGTTTTTAATATTCACTCAGACATAAATAGTATGTCTATGTTTAGTTCTATTATTAACACTGCGACTATTAGTAAGACTACTAATATTGATTTTTACAATTATTTTACGAACGAGGATCCATGTGTAACTAAAGAAGATTCTCAAGTAGGGTCCACTAGTACTAGGGTCTCATTGTCTTGTAATGGCATAGGAGTCTTGGGGCTCACTCCGGATGCTCATTTAAACTAGTTAGTAAGACAACAGAAGATACCAGTAACAGTAATGTTACTATAACCAACAACACACAGGTACCTTCTTGCTCCCAAAAAGCTAGATGTAAAAAAGGGGCTAAGCAGAATTCCATGCAATTATTTCACCAGAATATTCAAGGCTTCGCTTCAAAACAATTAGAAATTGAATTGTTTTTAGAAAAAACAAAGTTTGAAATAGTTTGTTTCACTGAACATTGGTTAAAAGACTTTGAAATGCTTATTAATTACGAAAATTACAGTGTGGGCAGTTGCTTTAACCGGAAAACTAAGATGCGTGGGGGTTCAATAATCTTAGTTAAAAATTGTATTAAATTTAAGTCTCGTAATGATATTGTTGATCTATCGGTTGAGCATAATATTGAACTGTCTTGTGTTGAGCTAGATAAGCATATAATAGTGTGCGTTTACAGACCCCCAAATTATCAGAACTACTCTTTATTTGAGTCAGTAATGGAGGATGCTTTAGCAAAACTTGCTACTAGTAATAAATCACTCGTTATCTGTGGTGACTTTAATGTTAATATTTTAGAGAAAAATTCAAATAGCAGTAGATTATTACATCTTTTTAAATCATTTAATTTGTTAAACGTGTTCTCGGAACCAACCCGAATTACTAAAAATACTGCTACATGTATTGATAATGTTTTTTGTTGTTGCGACTACTTAGATAAATCCATTGTAAATTACCTTCCTTCTGATCACAGTGGTCAAACCGTTGTTTTCGAGTCCTACACACCATTACAAAAAATCCAGATAAAGTCTAGACAAATAACACCCAGTAATTTGAATAATTTTAATAATAACTTAATTAGTAATTTAGGCATTCCGGGATATATTATTGAAAATGTAAATCAATTTTATGAGGAATTCTTTTCGGTAGTTTACACGGAGTTTAATAATACAATAAAAATGAAAACTAAATCTATTTACCCAAAGTTTTTGTTCAGTGACTGGGCAACTAAGGGTATTAGGAAAAGTAGGGAGCGATTGTTTGAGCTGTACGGCCTCAAGGCTTACATTAATTCAGAAACTTTTAATAAATATGTTGCAACATACTCAAAAATTTTTAAAAACACTTGCAAGGTTGCTAAAGCCTTATTCATTAGCAACAAGATTAAATCCGCAGATAATAAAATAAAGACGGTTTGGAAAATTATCAATAGTGAAACTAATAGAAATAAAAAATACAATAATGATATCACATTAGAAACCTCACGTGGTCTTCTAAGCTCTAAAAATGAAGTTGCTCAAGAATTTGTAGATTTCTTTACCAGTATCCCACTTAAAACTACTGAAACCTTAAATTCCTCACCCTTGCTTTCTATTGATTTATTAAGAGCAAATGTTTCAGCCTGTCCGGTTGAGTTTCAATTTAAACATATAAACCCCATAGCTGTCATTAAAGCCTTTAAGGAAATCAAAATCAAATTAACAGAAGATCTATGGGGAATGTCTATTAAAGTTTGTCAAGCTATTATTGAGACTATAGCACCGTACTTGGCTTTAATATTTAATTTGTGTGTGGACCAAGGCGTCTTCCCGGACCTTATGAAATACAGCAAGGTAATACCACTTTTCAAATCCGGGGACAGTAAAGATACGAATAATTATAGACCCGTATCCGTATTGCCGGTTTTCAGCAAGGTGTTTGAAAAGGTAATGCTTAATCAGATGCTTAACCACTTTAACACCAATAAGATCTTACATGAGAAACAGTATGGTTTCACCAAAGGACGTTGTACGACTGACGCCGGTGTCACATTATTAAAACACATATTCACTGCGTGGGAAGAGGCACAAGATGCCATAGGAATCTTCTGTGACCTCTCGAAAGCATTTGATTGCGTAAGCCACGAAACCCTACTCTTTAAACTTGAGCATTACGGTTTGGGGAAACTTGCGCTCAGTTTAGTGAAATCGTATTTGAACGATAGACATCAGCAAGTACAAATAAATGGTGTCAATTCAATGGGTTTAAAAGTAAGGATGGGTGTACCACAAGGCTCTATATTGGGTCCTTTCCTCTTTCTAGTCTATATTAATGATCTACCCCATTTATTTAAAAACCAACCTCAAATGGTGTTGTTTGCCGACGATACTTCTTTGATATTTAAGATAAACAGACGTGCCACAATTCTTGACGACGTAAATAGCGCCCTACTGCAAGTCCATAATTGGTTTACCGCGAATAATTTAGTATTAAATGGGAAAAAAACTAAGTGCATAAGATTTGCCCTACCAAATGTCAAAACTAGTGATTGTGACATAGTATTGAATCAAGAGAAACTAGAATTCGTCGATGAAACTGTTTTCTTAGGGATCACGCTCGACTCAAGGCTACAATGGGGTCCTCATTTAACATCTCTTGCAGGACGGCTGAGTTCTGCAGCATATGCTGTTAGGAAAATCCGTCAATTTACTGATGTAGATACCGCGAGGCTGGTCTATTTTAGTTATTTTCATAGTATTATGTCTTACGGTATTTTACTATGGGGACGGGCTGCAGACATCGAGTCTATATTTATTCTGCAGAAAAGAGCCATCAGAGCCATATATAATCTATGTAGACGCGATTCTCTAAGAGAACTGTTTAAGGAAATTAACATCATGACAGTACCTTGCCAATACATCTATGAAAACATCATGTACGTTAGGAAAAATCTGCATTTATTTAGTAAAAGAGGCGACAGACACCACTATAATACTAGAACCAGGGACCATCTAGTTCAGCCAGGTTTCAGGCTAGCTAAAGTAGACTCATCTTTCATGGGGTACTGTTTAAAATGTTACAATAAAATTCCTCCCGGCATTCTACAACTGAATGAGACGAAATTTAAATCTTGTATAAAACGCACACTATGTAGGCAAGCATACTATAAGTTGGGAGATTACATTGATGATAAAAATGCTTGGCTCAATGCTGGTCCTGCTCCACAACCATAGGGGCAAACTAATTGATTACTTTGTGAAGTTATTGTGGAAGCTGCAGAAGATTGTAAACATATCTTTGCATTGTATAGATTCAGTCTCTTAGTATTATATAATTGCATAGCACATGTGTGAGTTCTATGTACGATAAAGCTACCATTTACATCTTTTACTGACTCGAATTTGCCCTGGCGGTTGAGAGAATGTCATGCTCACTAAAATGTCTCGCTGATGGTGGTGCGTGTGTCGGGTCGTTTAGTTCCCTCCAAAATGGTTGAGTTGAATGATGGCTGATCCATGCGTCATGTTCGTGAACGGGCGCTGTCAGTTGTGACTGGTCATCTCGCAGGTGCCATGGATTATTGTATTTTTGAATTGTTAATTTTATCTTTTTATTCTGGACGCTCTTACTCGCACGTCTTTCTACATCGTTCTCACATGTATGTTTAATCTCGACATGAATGATGTAACCGAGACTTTGTAACAACATAATGATTTAAAAGAGTGTCCATGGAGTTTCTTGCCCATTCTTCTCCATAGAGATCTACGCTTTCGAATGGGCAACTACAGTACTTTCACAAGTTATTATGCCCTGTGACTGGGACTGTAGCTTAGTTTATTTTTTGTGTTTTGACATTCAAAAGTGCCTGTAATGGTCTAATTGAAATAAATGCTTTGAGTTTGAGTTTGAGTTTTGTAGTGGTAACAGGTCAACTATTTGAAATGAACAACAAGTTTTATACCTTCGTCACCATAAGAGATTTTTTGTTTGCTTACTGCACGATGGAATCTACTTTACCAAATCAGTATAATCTATCGCGTAGTCGTAAAACCAGTGGCGCAGAATATTGTTCATGCAAGACGCTGGCAAAATCTACAATATATCAGTGTGGTAAGTTATGTTTTTTATAGAACGGCATGACGCCGCAACATTTCACGGTATCGCATCCTCCGCGGTATTACGGCTGAAAGGTCATTGCCACCTTGATACGTGTGTCCGCAGAAAAAGATCAGGGTTCGGTAGGTCAAAGAAGCTTTTTAGATTTTGGCAGCAATTTTCATGTGAATCATGTCACATTAAGGGAAGTGTAACGAAATGCTGATCAAATTTTAATATTTTTCGTCTCAGAAAACCTTTTCGCTACGTTTTAATTTGTATCAATAATCGAAAGTCACTCAGTTTAGGGGTAGTTCGTTGCGAACTTGGCAAATGTTTTATTAAAGTTTAGTTTTAAAATGATTTATAAATCTTGTAATATAACTAGAGACTAAACAAGTTACACAAATTTTCAGACAGGGTACGCTTTTATTTATTTTGAAATTCATGCTTTAAAACGTAACCTGCGGCATCATACGCGCACGCTGCTTCGTTGTCATGGAAACCGCTGTGGCGGGCCACGTGCTCAGGAACAGTATTGATCCATCTAGACCGAAAACTATTTGAAACACTAGGCTTTCATGCGACACTAAGAGGCTTTCGGGAATGTGACTTTAAAAGTTCGTAGTGTTCGCGCCATAAATATTTAATTTGATGAAATTAAATATTCCATTCAACGTTTATGTTTCTAATTAAGATAGAACTCGCCGTAAGTGTATACCTATATAATTATGTAGTATAATAATATTATGTTGAGAAACTTAATTTGGTGGGGAAACTATGTTTTCTTTTCTGTATAGATAAATAAAATCGATTGCAGGACATCATTTATAATTGTTATAAAGTGAAAATACTACGTTTTGGTAATCAAGCGTATTTTAATTCTAACTTATCAATACCTACGGTTAAAGGTATTTATTTTCTCAAAAGAATTACAATCTAATACCTAAATTTTGATCTTCTCTCCTGTATACTAATAACTAGGAATGTTTTAATTTGAAATGCATTAATTGGGAAACTGCAATGACACTTGAAGAAAACTTAACGCTGTGTTTGTGTGCTGAGTTTAGCTGTTGTTTTTTCTCGTATCTGAGTTATACTAGAAAAGATGTTAACTTAGGTGGTAAGAATCTATCTTTCAACGCTTTCAGGTGATTAAATTGCCAATCAATATTTACCAAACAAATGTTGCTAAAAGCGGTAACAAAGTAGCTAAAAGCGATATCAAATTCAAAATGCGAATGTTAACTGAATTCAATGCGATCTTTCTCATGAGGTTTGTATCCATGTCCTGAAAGGACTTATGCGTGTGTTAGTAGTTCCACGTCTGTCCGCAGCTGCACTCGTTCATTTTGAAGGGCGTCTGGCGCTACTTTCGCTGAACGAGGACGAAACAGGACGCAAATTTGGATACCATTTGTGAAGGCACATTAGCTCAGCTGGGTGGAATAGAGCGTTGCGTATCCGAAACGTGAAGGTCGCGGGTTCGAGTCCCGCATGTGCCAAAACCATTTTTGCACATTTTAAAATATCAGAACGTATTACTACTTTGGTGCAACATTGCTACGCCGTAGGTGACGTCTTGCGGCTACGACCGCTACGCGATCTTATCAGATAGTAGTTGGCTACGACGACGATTATTTTTGTTTAATGAAAGAAGAAACAAGATGTTTGTTTATAATAAAGTATTTCAAACAGAATATACATAACCTGAGCCATATTCTTTTCTTTGTGACTAAACAAGTCGGTACACATTTTGTACACCATTTGAGTAATTGTAGACCTCGTGCAGTTGTCTTTTGATCATTGGAATCCATTGAAAAGGGTCACTGTCTAAAATTGTAAGAATTCTTCTTGAGTTATATCGTCCTGGTCATATGAACGCGCATTTCGTTTGCATGAAAGAGATGTTTGCACTGCATCCTTTTCATACTTATATTAGAGAGAGTGAACCGAATGGGTTGGTTACTATTATTAAGAGAAGTTCTCTCTCTCACACAGGTTAGTTGCATAAATCAGACAAGGAAGGTATACGTTAGTATGAGTGAAACAAGCAGAATATCGTCAATTGCTATCTACATCCCGCCATTTTCACGATATTCACCCCGTACCAAATACTGCAAGCTTCAAAATTGAACTGATACCACGTTTGCGATTCTAGAAGTCGCTTGGCTACCAGGGTAATATTAATAATAGGAAATAGATCGTGTTAAAGCTAGTTTTTATGTTTTAAAAGACTTAATTTATATTATTTAATTTCCACCTGCGGCTTTAGCCACTTAAATTCTTTTTAATTATTACAATATCTTTAAAAATATTAGTTTAGGTAAGAAGTGTTAGGGTTAGAAGTGTGACTCTGATTTATAAACATTTTACTGTTAACTTCTATTAAATTTCGTTTAGTAGTTTAAGCTGAAAGAGTAACAAACATTCATTCATCCGTCCATACAAACTGTTATGATAGTAGTGGGATAGGTAAAAAAGAAATAAATAAAGATCCTATTCGTTACAGTCTTACTTAAGAAGTTTTTATCCGACTGTGAGGAAAGGGTTATGTATTTCGCGCCTATCTTATCTACATATATGTACAGTCACGAGCACCAATAGGTTACCACTTAGCAACTTTTTTCTAGAGAAAATTGCTTTTAAATTTAAGAAAGTTTATACATATTGGTGCTTGTGACTGTATGTTGTTATATTCTTTATTACCATAAATCTTCCAAAGTCGGATCAATTTCTATAATTAAGGTATCGTTGAATTTGTCTTGATGGCCCAAGTGTTCTTATGTGACGTCACATGAAAATCATAGAAGCTGTGAGATGCTATTGTTTGAAGAAAAAGCGGGCATTCCGTATTAAAAGTCGTATATCATCACCGTAATGCCAAAAAAATAATGACTAATATGCGTTATAATACGTTATGGTACAAAAACTTTAAAATATCCCGCGATGCTCCAAAACGAACAGACTATTCCCTACTGTCCTCAGTCGCTGGTAAACGTTGTTTTAAACGAAATCGCTTTAGGATGACTAGGAAATCAGATTACAGAACAGGTGTGTTGCAAACAAACTTATGTACCATTTGGAGCGTGATGAAAGTTGGAACTGACGCCGCCATCCTGTATTTTCATTCAACATTTTCACAAAATGTTTACCAATAGCGCCTCTCTGACAACATCACTCGGGCGCAAAAATATCCTTGCAGTACTGTAAAATAGGGTTTACAGTTAGTAGTACCATTTCGATTGAGTATTGTATTTATAAGCTATGGTCATTCAGAAGATATTGTCGAACTTTTTATATTATTTTAATCAGAATATACAAGTTTTAATCACCAAAACATTGTAAACTACGACTACTACGGAAAAAAACCTTAGCCACTATTATGCTGAACATGCTATGAAACCAAACCCCTCAAAAACGTAATCGTGCGTTTTCCACCTCCAAAACAGAGAAGCGGGTCGTAAACTAAACATCTCTTGGGAGTGCCAGCCAATCACCCACAGTGATCACCCGAAATACGTCGGTATAACTTTAGACCGGTCGATTTCATATAAAAATAATTGTGAAACTATAAAATGAAGATGCATTCTAGAAATAACTTGCTGCGCCGCCTTACATCCACCAAATGGGGAGCATCTTCTCAAGTTCTGCGAACAACTGGAATGGCGCTCTGCTTCTCCGCTGACGAATATGCTAGCCCAGTATGAGACCGTTCTGCCCATACCAATCTAGTGGATACAGCTCTAAATGAGACATGCCGGATTATTAGTGATTGCCTTAAATCTAGCCCGGTACGAATGCTGTATCCACTAACTGGGATTGCGCCTCCAAAAGTTCGTCGGACCACAGCCAGCTTCACTGAAAGAACGATGCTACACGCTGACTCACGCCACCTAATGCACTATTACGTCTCAGTGCCCCAGAGGCTGAAAAGTCGTAAAAGCTTTTTGAGTGTGTTGGCCCTGTTAGTCCAGCTAATAGCAACGCCTCCACAGTAAGATGTGATCTCTGAAGAGAGCTGTTTAAGCCCTTGGACGGCTTCATCAAGCCATCTGAAAGCCGTCCACTTGGGCATGCTTTGCCGTGGCCGACTTGGAAATCTCTTAATAGACTCCGAACCCAAGTCGGCTGTAGCAAAGACAATCTCAACAGGTGGGGGTTCAGGTTCATTGACGGCCCAGATCTCAAGTGTGTATGTGGCGTATCTCCACAGACAATGGCCCACCTTCCATCTTGCACGGTAAGCCCTGACACCTGCACACTTGACGATCTTATGGAAGCTGGATACATAATTTGAGTTTTAGTTATTTTCAAGCTTTAAATTAAACCAAATCTTTTTGACACTTTTAAATATTAAATTTAACTCTGCTGCTTACTATTTGTTTAGTTTTATAAATTATGCCGTATCTTAAATCCAAAAACAAGAAATCTATTCTCAATAAGAAAAAGGAAGCAGACGTAGCAGCAAAAACAGTGGTCCACGACACTGCTCGACTAGAATATTGCGCAAATCTTACTAGGCTAACATACGAGCGAAGAGGTTCATTTTCAACACAAACCCAATTCAATGTATTCAAGAGATGGCGTTAACTGTTAAACTGTAATGAATGGGACTGCAATGTACGACTATTTGATTTTTAATAATTCAATCGTGTAAATACGAATCTTATACAGAAGAAAAAACCTAGGCATAAAAATAGTCCTTCACTTCGTTAGCAAAGTGAAACATACAAGTAAGCTGGCGCTTGTGTGGAGTGGCAAACACCTGAACTATCGAGGTTAAACTTAGTCAGAGAGCTGTGCGACTTGTAGTTACTAATACTAGAGAACGTACTGGGAGTTTATAAGCTCGTAAAGTTTCGACTTTCACGAATTTACGCCGAAGTCTTTTGGCGGGAACGCAGCCTAAAACTAGCTTCCCGACTATGAACGTGTGCTTGATGCTAGAGGTTAAAAGTTTTAGAAAGAGAAGAGTAGAAAACCACTATACTGTGTTAGTTTGGGAAAAAAAAATCTGCATTAAGTCATAAAATAAATGGTCTGTCATTTAACCCACAAATCAGATTAATTTCTTTCGCTTTATTTTTGAATAGCGGATCTCTTAAACTTCGCTTTAACTAAAATGAAAAAAAAAAACTTAAAGTAGCCACTAGTGACGTTTTCTAAGATGTCTTAACCAAACATACAAAGACTGAAAGTTTAAATCGTATGGAACATTCTCCGAACCTCTGCAAGCAAGATAGCCGTTTGTCCCAGATCTGTCATTTGTAGATCTTTGATAGTCAGAAGCCAAAATCGGAAAATGAGCTTTTTCAACAGGTACCTTATTACCCAGTTACTGGGTTGTGGTGAACGATAGGTTCTATGAAGAAACTTGTATTTATGTGCATCTTGGTCAGACAGGTAGCCAACACCGGCATTGTTTTTAAAGGCTAAAGGCGTACAAAGGTTTTTCATTGCGTGCTGATACTGCTCGAACGACCACGTACCACGAGCCAGCGATATTGTCTGGTGCGATATTGCATCTCGTTTATACTAGGGACACATGACGTATGGAAGTCGGATACATATTGGTTTCAAGTAATGACGTTCATTGAAAAGCCCTTATTACAAAGTTCGTAGGATTTAAATTTAAACATGGATTTAAACTGTAACAGCAACCTGTTAACTCCCGCCCCTGTACAATAAATAATTCGCACAAACGATACAAGCTGCGATTTAATACGTTCTTGAAACATCGGTTTTGAAATTTTGGAAACATCCATAGACAGTTTTTACTGTGTCAGCAGATAATTCAATAACTAGATATAAAAAATTGCAACCCTAAAGTGACCCTAAACCCTTTAGGAGGAGATACAAAAAATTACAAAATTGGGAAACACTAAACAATAACCCGAAGAAGTTGCCACGACGTGTCTAATGTAACCACTACGGCTGCTACGCCGTCGTCGTGATCTATATTAGATCAGCAGATACTTAAGTGACATAGAACCAAATGCAAGAATGTTTTAATTCTTAAAATTGATGAAGAATAATTTTCAAGGTTTCTATGTAAATTGTTCGAGGCAGAAAGATACGATAAAATTAAAACAAAGAAACATCTACAACCAGATGACAACTGAATAGATAGATTAATAAATTAAAAAGGCAAGTTAAATAAACAAGCCGCATGTCGTGGGTTCGATCCCCGCACGGATCAAATATTTGTATGACCTACAGGTAGTTGTTCTGGGTCTGGCTGTTTGTATTTGAGAGTTTAAATGTTTGTAAACGCACCTGCGATACAGGAGAAACCTCTAGTGTGGGGCAATATAAAAAAAATAGATCAAAACATGAAGTTTCATGTACATAAAAAACAAAATCACTTATTTTTGTGCTGTTTTACATTGTAAAAACTGACTGACTGAACTGGCTTCGTGTCCAGAGTCCGTAACCTAATTGTTCTTTAATACGCATTCAAACTGCAACTGCAGCTGCGTTATCTTGAGTTAAATTTGAAAAAAAAAGTTAAAAAGAAAATCCAGACTACGTTAGAAATACACCTCAATTTACTATTTCTCCATAGAGCCTGCCCTCAGCTAGAGCATTCGTTGCCATGGAACATGCAAATGCAATGCAATGCGTGCATATATTATAACTAGCGCAAAAGAGATCAGTAGGAGTTATCATGCACCATGTATGCAGAGCCGCGTCAGGAAGTTGGATGACAACAATTACTTATGTTGAATCTTAACAGTTTTTCTCCTAGTCAAGTCATACTTCTAGAACATGTTGTAATTTTGTGGGTACATTTTGTAGACGAAAATAACATAAATAACAGATTCTTATTCATATTTATTATTGAGTTTTCTGAGAGAGAGACTATTTCTGGCGATACGTATCCAACCTTATCTTTGCCTTCCAAAGTTATCGAATCCTATTAGCATAATAAAACGGTAATAATAATTAATAATTCTAATACTTGAGAGGACTTGCATAGACACAACCTCGTTGCTAGAATTAACCACCAGCAACTTGCTTTGAAGTACAACCTTGTGGAATCAAAAGTGCCATACTATAAGTATGCGCCCGACGCAGTTCTCGATGATGGTAAATATCACGTTGTATTCTTGTATTCGACCTATCGTCACTGACAGGACTATTGTTGCTAATAAGCCTGACATTTTGGTGAGAGATCGATTGGAGTGTCGCGCAATGATTGTTGATATAACGGTCCCTCATGACGAGAACCTCGTGAAAGCAGAGAAAGATAAGCAATTCAAGTATCCAGATCTTGTTCGCGAGGTTGTTGACATGTCGGACTTGAGTCCAGCAGTCATTGTGCCGATTGACTACTGAGGGCGATTGGACCCGGGAGGTTGAACGAGCGTGTGATCCAATACCAGAAATGGGGGCAATCATCATCAGCCCCCAGGACGTAGCTCGTGCAGTCCGTCCGTTGCCTAACTGGAAATCTCCAGGGCCGGATGGACTGCACAATTTCTGGATCAAATGGCTCCAGAGATCGCACGCTTGCTTAGCGTCCCAGTTTCAATCAGCTTTAGAATCCGGATCGCTGCCCCAGTTCTTGACGACCGGAATTACCCACCTGCTCCATAAATCAGGTAGTACTGCGGAGCCCAAAAATTATAGACCAATTAATTGTCTACCAACGGTCTATAAAGTTCTTACATCCATTTTGAGAGCTAAAATCAACCAACATATTGAGAGTAATTCTATCATGTCTGCCTCTCAGAATGGATGTAGGAATGGGTCTCGTGGTACTAAGGAGCTACTCCTCATTGATATGGCCATTAGCCAACAGGTTCGCCGTTCCCGAAGGGATCTGTCTACATGTTGGATAGATTATAAGAAGGCCTACGATTCTGTGCCTCATACATGGCTCATGAGGGTGCTGGAGTTGTATAAAGTGGATGCAACTCTGCGTGCCTTCCTGGTGTCATGTATGGGGTGCTGGAGAACGGTCCTTCGCTATCCAGGATGTCGACAAATCCAAGGGAACAGCGAACCGATAAGGATTGAGCGTGGCATATTCCAGGGTGATAGTTTGAGTCCATTGTGGTTTTGTCTAGCCTTGAACCCTCTCAGCACATTGCTAGAGGGTTCAGGTCTAGGTTATCGGTTGAGGAGAGGTGGTCAGGTCATATCTCACCTTCTTTACATGGATGATCTGAAACTCTTTGCCCCCAACAATTTGCAACTGATGAAGCTACTGAAGGTAACAGAAACTTTCAGTAGTGCCATCAGAATGGAATTTGGTGTGGACAAATGTGCAGTCATGCATGTGAAGCGAGGGCAGATTATGGAATCCGTGGGTACTCAACTCTCGGATTCCATACACCTTAGATCCCTCTCCTCAACAGAAACCTACAAGTATTTGGGTATGTCGGAGGCATTAGGCATCAATACTTCCGACATGAAACAATCGTTGAGGGAGCGCTTCTTTGGCCGCCTGAATAAAGTGCTAAGCAGTCTTTTGTCAGGCGGAAACAAGGTGCGCGCCTTCAACGGTTGGGTCATGCCGGTTTTGATGTATTCTTTCGGCATACTCAAATGGACTCAGACGGAACTTGATGCCTTGGATAGGAGGGTCCGCACATTGATGACCGCAAATCGGATGCATCACCCACGGTCGTCGGTGATGAGATTGTATATCCCGCGGAAGTGCGGGGGACGTGGCTTCTTAAATGCTAAAACCCTGCACAACCGTGAGGTATGCAGTCTCAGAGAATACTTTCTAGAAGCCGACGTGGGGATGCACCGAGATGTGGTCTCAGTGGACAAGGGCCTTACCCCGCTCTCGCTGGCTAACGAGAACTGGCGCAAACCTAAAGTATTAGACACTAATGACCGCAGGGAGGTATGGCAGAGCAAGGAGCTTCACGGACGTTTTTACCGGGCCCTACATGGGCCTGATGTAGACTTCTTAGCGTCCGTATCCTGGCTGCGTTTCGGTGACCTCTTCGGGGAAACCGAAGGTTTTGTCTGTGCAATAATGGACGAAGTTATGATGACGAATAACTATCGGAAATACATTGTGAAGGATGGCACGGTTGACATATGTCGGGCATGCCACCGTCCGGGAGAATCGATCCGACACATTATTTCTGGGTGTTCTCGTCTGGCTAACGGAGAGTACTTGCACAGACACAACCTCGTTGCTAGGATTATCCACCAGCAACTTGCTTTGAAGTACAACCTTGTGGAATCAGAAGTGCCATACTATAAGTATGCGCCCGACCCAGTTCTCGATGATGGTAATATCACGTTGTATTTGAATCGACCTATCGTCACTGACAGGACTATTATTGCTAATAAGCCTGACATTGTGGTGATAGATCGATTGGAGCGTCGCGCAATGATCGTTGATATAACGGTCCCGCATGACGAGAACCTCGTGAAAGCAGAGAAAGATAAGCAATTCAAGTATCTAGATCTTGCTCGCGAGGTTGTCGACATGTGGGACGTGAATACAGCAGTCATTGTGCCGATAGTCGTATCAGCCAATGGTTTAATAGCCAAGAGCCTCGACCAACATCTGAAGAGGCTCTCGCTTGGCGGCTGGATCAAGGGCTTGATTCAGAAAGCAGTACTTCTGGACACGGCGCGTATTGTTAGGAGGTTCCTCTCTCAAGAGCCCTGACCACCGGTAGCTCGGACCCTGTTCCCGGTGCTGGTGGGCTACTATTTTATATATTTTTAAATGTTTTTTTATACTAATTTTGTATAGGGATATTTAAAAATGTTAAAATATGTAAGAAAAATAAATAAAGGAAATAATAATAAATCATTTATTTCAGATTCATCCTAAGATTACATCCATATTTGTTAGTAAAATTGCGAGCTTACAAACTAGTGTTAGTAATAAACAATGGGTTTTTTAAACATTTATTAAAAAGAAAAGAAAGAAAGTGAGTGGCAGAACCGGTTGGACTTCCCGATGATGACGGCAGATACCTACACAACTGCGTGCAGCCGCATCCAACGCACCAGGATCGGAGAGTCCCACCGATCCGCCAGCGCGCGCAGGATGTTGTTGGGGCTGTCGCGCGTGCGCCGCATGATAGATGCGCATCGTTTGCGCATGATGGCCGCAAAGCCGTCTGTGTCAGCCGCCGCGAACATCGCGGAGGCGCTGCAGCGGCGCGGCAGCCCCATCAGCACCCGGAACGCGTTATTGTATTGAACGCGCAGATCGCCGTATGTCCGTTGTGTATATTGGATTATTGATGAGTAGTAGTGAACAGACGTATCGAACAAATATTATAATAAACAAATAATCACTTGCTAAATTGTGACCTAGTTTAACCGACCGCCAGTAGTACGCATTCTCGTACATACATACATTAGATTTGTGCAAGGTGTATTAGCAGAAATGACTGGTGTTTAACAGAAGCAAAGTAACCTGCATCACGATGGAGGATAGTCCATTCAACCGAAGTAGTAGATGTATTCGATCCCCGCCTTCTACACCTGTGCCCGTGGGCGTACCCGCTTCTACCCCTCAAGCGCCTATCCAAAGGAACGATGCCCCTGAAGTTGTCTCGACGTCAGAAATTCAAAACTGGATGGCGATTATCGAACAGAGCCTTAAGGAGGTGTGCTCTATTGCAGCTGAAGGAAAGCTGAATGTGGAGCAGAAAACGCGCATCAACAGTTTATGCCGGAAGATTAGTCACGGGACTTCGCAGATGGCTGTCATGTACCAGTCTATCAAAGCGAAAGCCCTCCAATCGCACTACACCGTCAGAACTCTCGAAAACCAACTTGACCTTTCGCAGCAGCTGCAGAACCTTAAGCTGAGTATCGAAGATTCGAAAAAACCTGCCCAGAGATTTTCCTTTGCTGACATGGTGAAGAAAGGTGCCAACAATTTTATCCAGCCGAGTCATGTAAGTTCTGTGGCCATCTATCCGAGTGACAAGTTGAAGACCAGCGATGAGACAAAAAGCCTTGTCCAAAAAATTATCAGTCCTGAAGAAATGAAGCTCCACGTGAGAGGCCTGCGCAAGACGAAGAACGGCGGTGTTATCATCAGCACCGAGACGAAGGATGACATCGAAAAGCTGAGACAATCGGTACAGCTAACCAAGTCAGGCTTAACAGTCGACGAGCCCCAAAAAAGGAAGCCTAGGGTTGTAATTATAGGAGTGCCGACATCCATGCAGGAAAATGAGGTTTTTACTTGCTTGTACAACCAAAATCTAGCAGAACAACTTCAGGACTGCAGCCTTGAGACGTTTTTGAGCTCAATTAAATTAAGTCATAAGTCAGGTAAGAAAGACACTGAGACCTGTAATTACATTGTTGAAGTATCTGCAGTCATACGCAAAGCCCTGATATCACAAGACCGAGTTTTTGTAAATTGGTCATCATGCCCTGTGAGGGACTTTACTTTGGTCACACGATGCTATAAGTGTCAGCAGTATGGACATGCGGCCAAATCATGTCGACAGACAACGTACACCTGCGGCCATTGTGGTGATCAAGGTCACTCAGTTAAAGAATGTCCAAAAAATGCTGATGAACCAAAATGCGCTACTTGCTTGCATTTCAAAAAGCCGGACAAACATAACACAGGTGCTGCGGACTGCCCGGCGAAAATAATGGCTGAAAAAAGGTACATCAACTCTGTAGATTATGGAGGCGCCTAAGAGCGCCGTTAATTAGTTATTTTTCTGACCTTTTTCTTTTCCTTTATTTTATATTTTTATATTCAACTACCATTATGATAAATAGTTTAATCAATGATTTAGATAATTTCTCTGTATCCGAATCCAAAGTTTGTGAAGCGGAAAACTGCAAACAATATCTATCCGGCTACAAAACTCCACTAAACATATTAACACAAAATATTCGCAGTGTTTTTAAGAATTTTGATAGCTTTAGTACATTTCAGCAACGGCTAAACATAAATTGTGACGTTATTGTTTTAACCGAATGCTGGCTCGCAAAACAATATAACATACCACTAATCCCGGGATATAATATGTATAGAAGTACCATAAATTACAACCAAAATGATGGGGTGATAGTTTATGCAAGAAATCATTTGAATGTTTCTGTTGAGGAACCTGATATGAACGACTGTAACAGTTTGTTAGTTAAAATTGGATCAGAATTTGCGATACTAGCATTATATCGTCCTCCGTCTTTTAGAAATACTAGCTTTTTTACTGACTCTCTGAACGAGACCTTGCAAAATCTGTCATCCATTAAAAACACGATTGTAATTGGGGATATTAATATCAATATTCTTCCAGGAAGTGCTGATGCGTCTGCTCAGGACTACCTAAACCTATGCGCCTTTCATGGCCTGCTCCCAGCACACAGCTTTCCTACACATCACAGTGGCTCCTGTTTGGATCATATTATGCTTAAATCAAATTTACCTTCACTTGCACTTGTTGTTAACTCAACAATAACCGATCACAATGCTGCCCTACTAACCCTAAATTGTAAATCACCTAAACAAGACACTCGCATAATTTCAAAACTGAATATAAATAAACTTGAAGAAGATTTACGCGTCATCGATTTTGATCCAGTCTATAATTCCGCTGACCCGCAGTTCTGCATGCTGTATGTAATTGAAAACTTACGAAATGCAATTCAGAAAAACACGGTCGTTTCTCAGTTGAGCAAAAGAAATTACAACATAAAACCATGGATCACATCAGGTCTTATTCGCTGTATGAAACATAGAGATAAATTGCATATGAAAGCTAAATCTAATCCAGGCAATGAAGTATTGCAACTTTCATACAAAAGATATCGAAATTACTGCAATGATCTCCTTAAAAAAATTAAAAACAACTATGACAAAGTGGCATTGGAAAAGGCTGGAACAAATAGTAAAAAGATCTGGAAATATATTAAAGACTCAACGTATACCGCCAAACAATATGAGTCATCTTCAGGTTTATTACAAGCACACTTGACACCGCTGGAATCCGCTAACATGGCAAATAATTTCTTTATTAATGTTGGAAAGTGTCTGGCAGAAAAAAATGTGGGTCAATCCCAAAACCTAACGAGCACTCCTTTAACATGCAACACTGTTTTAACATCCTTCGCGCTGCTAGATACTGACGAGACTGAGGTAGAAAGTATAATCATGACCTTGAAAGAAGACTGTACAGTTGGCTGGGATAACATATCGAATAAAATTATTAAAAAATTCAAGGACATTTTGGTACCACCACTGACTTATATTTTCCGCATTTGTTTATCTTCGGGTCTTTTTCCAGAGTGTCTTAAAAAAGCTGTAATTATCCCTATCTACAAATCAGGCAGCAAAGATCATGTGACAAATTATAGACCTATTTCTTTACTGCCTGCTTTGTCAAAAATATTGGAAAAAATTATAAACAAAAGGTTGTTGAAATATTTGGAAGATAAATCAATTCTGTCAAAACGGCAGTTTGGATTTAGGCCTAAACTTTCAACTGCCGATGCGGTTCATCATCTGACTGACTATCTAGCGCAAGAACTTGACAAAGGTAACCACACAGTAGGAATTTTCCTGGACCTCGCCAAAGCTTTTGACACAATTTCCATTCCAATTCTGTTGCGCAAGCTTGAGATCATAGGTGTAAGAGGCACCCAGCTTAAAATATTCAAAAGTTATTTAGAAGATCGTTCCCAGTGCGTAAAGATTGGCAATGTTCTCAGCGATTTTCAAAAAAACTCATTTTTTGGTGTTCCCCAAGGAAGTATTTTAGGGCCCACTCTGTTTTTGATCTACATAAATGACCTCTGCAATCTAAAGCTAGAGCATGGTACTATCATAACTTACGCTGACGATACAGCTCTACTTTTTTCGGCTGACTCAGAAAATGAAGTCTACAAATTTGCGCAACACGGATTCAATATTGTAAATAAATGGCTTCAAAATAACTCACTAACCCTAAATACAGAGAAGACAAATTACATTAAGTTTTCGATGCGCAAGCAAATATCGAATATCCCCTCAGCGTTGCATGCTCATTGTTGCCAAGTCCCTGCAGATAGCCAGTGTAAGTGTCCTAATATACAAAAGACTGATAAAATAAAATACCTGGGTATTATTATAGATAAAACCCTTACTTTCAAACACCATATGGAAGCTGTAAATAATAGAATTCGTAAGCTGATATTCGTATTCAAAAAGCTTCGATTTACTACAGATCCAAAAATAATTAGACAGGTATACTTTGCTCTTTGTCAGTCAATTTTGACTTACTGTATTACGTCATGGGGTGGGGCGAGTAAAACTTTGTTATTGCCCATTGAAAGAGCTCAAAGAGCTATTCTCAAGGTGGCTACTTGCCGCCCTTTCCTTTTCCCCACTAACCTCCTATATAAATCTTGTGAAGTGCTAACAGTTCGACAATTATTTATAATGAGCACTGTACTAAAACAACACGCAGCACTTCCTTATAGCACTGAATTAACTCAAAGGAGACGGAGAGATATAGTTTGCCCTCAAATAAGTACAAAACATGCTTTCACAGCCAAATTTTATGTCTACCTCGGACCGCTACTTTATAACAGGCTAAATAAAAAAGGAACCATCTACTCCTTAAATCACAGTAACTGCAAGAAAACCCTTAAGGAAGCTCTTCAATCTTTGTCCTATGAAGATACAGAGAAATTATTACTTGTGCTAAAGTAAATATTGTTCGTATTATTGTTATTTTTAAATTATTATAAGCTAAGTTAATATACTATATTTTATACACCTTTATACCAATAAGATTAACATGCTAATTATGTGATTATTTAATCAATTAATAATACCTATAATCGCCTGAAACACAGGACTACCTAGTTCAGGCAAAAATCATGGGTGCACTTGACATAGATTTAAGAAAAACTGTATTTAATGTTATACCTTTATATTTTTTGAATAAATTTATTATTATTATTATTATTATTATTAGTTAACCCACAGGCTGCAGGTGTAAAAGGACTGACAGTACGCTTTAAAAAGCGCAACTTTGACAGTCCCCGTGCACCGTGAAAACCTGCGGGCCAACATGTTGCATCGGACAGACAGCGCTCTGCGCTCTCTTTCCATATCCACACTGTCCTTAAGGTCTTCGGTGATCCAGTGGCCCAAATACTTAAATTGCTCGACTTTGTTTAGAGCTGTACCACTCAGAGTGAAATTCGGAACGTATGTGTATCGCTTGTTGTCCGGCCTGAAAATCATTATTTCACTCTTTTTCGCATTGTATTTGAGCCCATGCGCCACCGCGCCAAGACTCACAAATCTTCAGGAGCCTTCGTAAGGCACCAATCGACGGGCTCAGCAGCACCATATCGTCTGCGTAGCTGATGTTATTCACGCACACTCCATCTATATGACAACCTATGCTGGTGCTGCTGAGCTCATCGATCAGCCGGTTGACGTACAGGCTGAAAAGCGTGGGAGAGGTTCGCCCCCCCTGCCTCACCCTGCATTCCAGCCCATACTCCCCCGAATGAGAGCCTGCCCATCTTACAAAATTCTTTTGATTGTTATACCAATGCATAAATAACAACACAATTTCCCTTGGTAGACAAGTTTCATCCCTTAATTTACGCCATAGAATATCGTACGATACAAGATCGAATGCTTTCGATAAATCGAGGTAGCATGCATAGACTGGGGTCTTTCTACTCGTATAATACTGTACAGTCTGCTTGAGGCACAGGATAGCACTCTCGGTGGAAAGCCCGGGCCTGAAAC
Source organism: Standfussiana lucernea (assembly GCA_964057025.1). Lineage (NCBI taxonomy): Eukaryota > Metazoa > Arthropoda > Insecta > Lepidoptera > Noctuidae > Standfussiana > Standfussiana lucernea. Next base: position 21,663,459 of record OZ059784.1, read on the forward strand.
CGAACTGCGCGTCGTTTAGCGAGACGTGTTAATCCAGGTGCTGACCAAGCAGACTGTCCAGCACTTTGGCGACCACTGTGGCTAGTGAGATCGGTCTATAGTTGTTTACATCCGATGTATCACCAGTTTTATTTTTAATGATTGGTACAACTATAGTGCGCATTAGATTATCAGGCAGATGGGAGTGGCCTAAACACAGGGTAAAAAACATAGCAAGCACTCTGGGTAGGTGTACACCTGCGTGCTGCAGGTGCTCGATGCTAAGGCTGTCGTGACCCGGGGATTTACCCCTCACCATGCCTTTGATCACCGCACGCACTTCCTTCGTAGTAAAATAGACACTACGCTCACTACCTTCCTCAGCATCGGGCTCCTGCCGCGCTGGCCCCAGAGGCGAGTCCACCCTGAAATGGTGGGAGAACATAGTGGCGATCTCACCAGGCTCGTGCACTCCCGCCACGCTGATGGGGAGGCCCGGCTTATGATTCATTTTATTGGTGTTTTTCCAGAACTGACCGAATTTCTTGTTTGAGTGAAGTTCAGCAATAATATCCATTTTTATTTGTTGTTGATTATTCTGACACCACTTTAATTTTGATTTAAAAGCGCGCCTAGTTTCACACATATCATCATAAAGACGGCCAGCCCCGGGCTTACCCCCATACAACCAAGCCTGAAAACATAGCCGAGCCCTCTCATGAGCGCCGCGGACGTGCCGATTCCACCCAGTAATGTATTTATCTCTACGCTTCTCGGTAACATTATAACTACTTAAAGCGGCCTCCGACAGTATACAAATAATCTCGTCATACATGTTATCTAACAGGATTTTATGACTTTTGTTACAACACATATTATCTGAGCAGCTTCTTAATTCTGAAGGAAAATCAATTTCACGAAGTCTAGAGTGACATACACTTTTATATTTCGATATCTGAGTCGAGTCACGTTCACCCCAGACTATCCTATTTACACAAACAGTAGGTATACAAATCTTAGGCTTAAGCAAATTAAAATTACATTGTATAGATACAGGGTAATGATCAGACCAATAAGTATTATATAACACACAGGCCGCGGACACGGAGTGTCGCGCGGCACTTGTCACAAGACAGTGGTCGAGCCAGCGCCGACAGCCGTGCGCATCACTGACAAACGTATGACTGTCCGACGGCATAAGTTCTAGGTCTACACAGGACCACGACTGTTCCGCACAAAAAGTTAAAAGTTCAGTGGCAAATGACTCACCGGGGTGCGCATTGTAGTCCCCTAACATAAACACCGACTGCACATTGTGACTGTCAATTATGGCTGTCATTTCACTGAGACACTCTGTGAATTCCACTAAGTTTTCATTGGATTCGGTAGGCATATACACAGAAAATATCAAGATGGAACGATCACTGAGCTCGATTTTTATTGCGGCGAGACGCACACTATTGCACTTCACTACGGTTACCGTCGGAAACGCAATTTTTCTCCACAGTAGGGCAACTCCGCCGTAAGGCCTACCGCGTAAGACCCCTGCCGCTATATCCACTGCAGAGGTACCCGTGCAGGCGAAGTCGTTGTCTATCGCGGCCAGGTACCCGAGGTCGTGCGGCGTTAACCACGTCTCCTGCAGCGCCACAACATCTGCCGAGCGACAAAGCTGCCGCACACATTCCACTGATCTCGTCACGTTTTTGCAGTTAAAACTTATCAAGTTGATGTTATTCATAAGTTAGATTTGCCAAAATTCTCGCTAGACACACGGACATTTCCCTTATCACGTCTGATAATGTTTATAAATCGACGATAGGCTACCCCCTTTGGCCAGAAGTCATCACTCAGGAGATTTATTAACGAATGTTTAGGTACGAATATTTTGTATGATTCGTAATCCTTCGCCAACTTCATGTCCATTTTTTCAATTTTAACATCAATGTTAGTCTTCTTCATTATGTAGGTATGGATGTCACACACGGACACGCCTTTCGCCACATTATAAATGTACATGGGAACCTTAGTTTCTGCTGCCATAAAATTACTTCCAGGCTCAGGCTCCGCTTTTCCTCGCTTCCCAACGAAACGGTTTCGTAATCTTTTGTTTTGGACACGAACCCACTGGTCACTCGGGGCCTGTGTCTTCCATTTTCCTTGTCGCACAATCTCCGCCAACGATTTAGGTGCGATAGGGCCGGATCCATTTCTATCGACTGGTGGTAGTAGCAGCGCAGCACAGTCGGTCGGACTAGGTAGTATCGGCGGCGGGGCGGGTGACAGGGGACCGCGTCCACCGGTCGCCGCGGGGGACGGCGGCGGCAGCGATGCACCAGCGTCCGCACCGTGCACGGGTGGGGGAACGGGCGGGGACTGCGCGTGAGGAGCCGCGAGCGACTCGATCAGCTGACTCGCGACGCGCGTCACCGTAGCCGTTTCTCGAAGTTCGACGGTGGAATCGTATTGATTACTTTGCGACGAAGCTTCACTACTACCCTCCGATATTTGATTATTGATAATAACGGATTTTAATGTAGATTCTAACGGAGATTGTCGTTGATAACATTCCCTACTGCCTTCATTGCACTCTAACGGCAATCCCATGGGACCACTATCGCACTCATAGCTTGCGAGTCTTGCGACATATGCACCTCTTTTGGTGTTTACATTGCGCCATCCTGATGACAGATATTGCACCTCACTTCTCACCTGGTCCATCTGCTTAACTGTAGCATAGTCTTCTTTCATCATGTCGAGATCCTGCCGCAGCTTAACGATGTCTTTCAGTAGCCTCGTCACGTCGACATGATCGAACAGAACCGGGGGTAACTTCTCAAGATCGCGGGCCACGAAGACTGGGATGTCCTCGGAGTCGGTATCGCGAATAAGACAGATGATGTCGTCTATGTCTCGAACAGTTTTCCCCGCCTTCCTCCTCGTTATCTTACGTTTTGTTGTCGGCAAGGATTCGAACAACAACTTCTTCGCCGCTACAATTTCACTCTCAGAGAAAGCGCTCGCACAGATTCTGCTTATACTTTCATCGTCCATCACAGATATCTTGTTATGGACGAAAGCCAGAACTTCGTTGATCACTACATTGCAATTTGCACATTTAACCACAGAGGACATTTTCAAATCCCCGAATACCACACCGTCACGCACAATATCCGACCGTTCGCATGCGCGCGCGCGGCGTGACTGACTGTCTATAATTGCTTTTGTTTTTGCCCGAAAGTTGAAAAAATTGTTAATTTTCTATGAAAATAAGCAAACTGCCGACGAACATTAATTTCAAAACTTTGTTGTGCTACACGGTTTGTATTCATTATTTTGTGTTTATTAGCGACATCATTGATTGATGCAGTAGCACAAGTTGCTGTTTGCAAGAAAATTTCATTAATCTAAAATGACTCCACATTAATCATTTCCTTATTATTATTTTAGGCATTATTTTATTTTTTCATGAAGTAAGCTTGATATAGCTCTTAATTACGGGCCAGGTTTTGTTTGTCATCGACGACGTTGCTTGTTGATAAAAATGGTCTAAGGAAGGCACCATCTAGTCCGAGGACAAAGGTGTAACAATATTTACTCGTTCTCAGTTATGTTCTCCTAGTAAATCACCTCGAAACGGTCAACAACCTGCTGGAGTTTGCGTTCGAAGTACTTTGATTCTATCTATTTGTTGACAATCCTTTTAATAAAAACTATTTTTATAATATGTCAAATCCCATTTTTAATTATTTTTTTACTCGTGCAGTCTAGAGACATAGGATAAGTTTTCATTTAAAAAAAAAACCTGCTTCAATTATTATTTTATTCGTGAGTGAGAGACTTTTTGGTTAGACGACTTACAATTTTAAACAAGGAATCAAAAAGCTAATCACAACATTACTAACATTTTGACGGTTGTTTGTGCATTAAGTACTCATGGTATTATTTTGGATAGACTGGCAGGACATTCGTGATACTGGTGAATTTATTTTTGGTGTTGCATTTCATAGTGCTAATTTATTTTGTATACTTTAAGTACAACAAAGTAACTTTAAGTAACCACAGAAATTGTTATAACAAAACGTAAAATCACGTCATAGTTTTCCTATCCTTAATAATATTTTTATTTAAATGGATGGGTGATTAGTGATTACATTTCACACTCAGATGTCATAAATTATAAAACACGCTTTCACGAGTAACGTAAGTATAGTCGTCGAACTCTGCTCAAGTTCAATGCTAAAAGTTCAACAGCCTATCGATTTTCCGATCAATGTGTACACCTACGATAGTCACTGCCGCCCTTGTATACACGACGAAAGTGGTGACGTAACTCCAATACCCACCCCCCGTGTTCGAATGACGTCGTGTCGCGCCGAAGTAATAAAACATGGATGGAACTTATCACAGCGTGTTATCTCTTTCTTTACTGTTTTAAACATAGTAAGGGTGACTGTGATGTATTCTGTTCGTTAGTTTGTAGTACTACGATGTTTTAGTCATATTATCCAATCAAACGCTACGGAATCAACCCCACGCTGCTTCGGTATTCCGTGCGATTGCGACACACCTGTTGTAAAATCTGCGTCCCTGGTACATGAATAAAAAATGATTTATAAAACATTCTCTACGTGCGACTGGATGGGTTTGTAGCAGTTTTTATCTTTTACTGGCCTTTGCCCACGACTTCGTACGTGTGGTACTTAGAAACAAAAAACAAAACATTTCTGTGGTAAAATGTAGCCTATATTTTAAATTAGGCATCTAGCAGAAAAGCGGGGAAAACTACGTTAAAATCCATGCATGCAATAGTTTTTGCGTCATGCGCGTACAAACATGCAGATAGACGAAAATTCTAAAAATGGTTGTTTTGCCTCTGTTACTCTAATAAAGACCCCACATATATATATTTTTTTTCAATATCTTCAATGTACAGACATCGGCCTGTTACAATTTTATTTATCTTTATCTATATATATTAGGTGTGTTTACAAACATTTAAACTCACATATTCAAACAGCCAGACCCGGGACAACTATGTGTAGGCCATACAAATATTTGTTACAAATATTGTTGTTGTTGTTGTGTACAAATATTTGTATTATGTATGCAGTAGGTATAACTTTTATTTTAAACAACCTGGTAGGCTCCATCTGCCCAGTTCAAGTATCCGCAAGGTGGCGTTACTTTTGTTGGGGTAGGGGTGTTTATGGCGGGAAGGGAAGGCGGGGAGAATATTTTTGTTTTCTATCACTGTCTGCCCGTGCCGTTTTTCCGACGATACCATCTCCTGCGACTTCTTGCACTCTGGTACACACACGTTACAGCTTCGGCGTATACTGGAACGGGTAACGAACGAACGAAACGTAACGAACATGTTTATTTATCATATAGGTATTTTTTTTTCTTCTAACAATGACGTAGTTAAGTCGAAGTTTGTTTACTAATTTCGCTATTCAGGTAAGCAATATTTGTATGTGCCCGTGGGATAATTGAACGCGAAATCACACTACTATTATTACCAGAGATCGGTATAGTTGGCGTATATTTGCCTTAACTTCAGGAAAGTAAGTTACATGTGGATAATACCACCCTCTAATTTATCAGCTTTATTTCGAAACTTAAAAATAATTCCAGGATTTCATACGGAGTTATTATCCACATGTTACTTACTTCCTTGAAGTTTTGGCAAATATACTTTATCTATACACAACGATTTGCCAAAACATACTCGAAAGATGGAACGAACTTGCTAGTGGTCGGATTTTCATGGGACTATTTTATTGAGTTCCTGTATGAAGTTTAAAGTTCAATTTCCTTTTGTTTTTTTTTTTGTTTATGATGATTACTTGAAATTCGATGAATTTATATTGAATTGTATTATATTGTGGCGTAATAGTTTGACCGATGTGCATTCATTGAACGCCACTTTTGTCTGTTTATTTGTCCATTGTTGTCGGTGATGGTAAAGTTATTGTCCATTTTTTTTGTTTTTTTTTTTGGAAGTGTGTTATTTTTTTGCAAAAAAAGTTTTTATTTTACCCTTTTTAGGTATCGTATCACACAAAAAGCCTTGTCAAGTATCAATTTCGCAATTTCTTTTACTTGAATAACATATTAGCCGCCGCGCCGCGAGTCACCCGGTGACACGACGCGTCCCGTGCGTCAGGTGAAGCTCAGCGCTAGCCCCGAACAGCTTTGCTGAGCTTTTTCTGATCAATAGACTTGAGACCATACATAAATTATAAATTTGTCTTAATTCCTAGAATTGAGAGTGTACTTATCAAACTCAAACTCAAAGCATTTATTTCAATTAGATCATTACAGGCACTTTTGAATGTCAAAACACTCTTTGTTGTATATCTAATCATTCAACGAATATACGTATGTGATGTTTTCATTTAAAATAATAGATTTTTAAACTTTTATTTATACATGCAGTCTAGCCTGCCTAAATTCTGCAATTTTATTTTCAATTAAATTTATATAAAAACAATATTGCATTAGAACAAATCTTCTATGATTAAAATATTTCCGATAAAAACAACAGTTTTTAGATTTTTTATCTGTCTGTCTTTCTATCTGTAGGTATGTGTATACGCGCATCACGTAAAACAAAGATAGACCATGCAGCAATATTTCAAGACCCTGTGCAAAACTGGTAAACAATGGATAAATCATTAGAACGGTCACTACATTGAATTCTGTTTTTATGTCATTTCTTCTTTTTTGTGTGTTCTCTTCAATTGATAGCAGTTATCATTTCAAGGTGATAAGGGTGATAGGTGGTAGGTGTAAGGTAATTAAGAGTTATATAAAATCGAGTGCCGAAATGGGAAGCCAAAAAAGCTGCTGTTCCCGCCCGGGATCGAACCGGGGACCTTCGGCGTGTTAAGCAGACGTGATAACCACTACACTACGGAAACCTCGATAATCTATATGCAAATTTAGCTTGACTATCGTGTATCGTTTTGTATTGCGCTTGCGTGAGGATATATGTAGGTTGTTTATTTAGTTTGAAACTGTTTCGCAGTTACGGCTACATTAACAAGGAAGGTAGAAACTTATCTACGTTGGTATTGGTAGTTCATATATTGTATTTGTAGTTTATGTCATTTGTGTTTTCAGAACTATAAACACACTACCTACACTGTGACACTGTTGTTTCAATCGTGAATGACCCGATAGAAGAATGGTATCCATTGAAGAGATTATTATTGTCCTGTTTTTTTCAAAATCGTTTTAATGTTTTGACGTTATATATATATATATTGTAGATGTTGTAGGTGGTAATCAGCGAAGTGAAACCAGAAAGTAGCTCAGGAAACTTATATTTTTGTGTGAGACGGATAAATTAACAAACGAGGTAAACACGTACAAGCGCACCCGCTTGCAGTGCTCGCACGGACTGAACTGCCGGCGTCTTGGGTGGGGGTCCAGCGGCCCATACGTCTATACTTACATAGGTTGTACATATATCTTATTACTACTTATTAACTATGAATCTAAAAACATGAGCGCGTCGCTAACATTCCCCCCCCCCCCAGTGCTGGCTCAGCACTCCTCAACAAGTGAAATACGCGCGACGCGGGCTGCAGGTCGCTTCCAGACACCAGTCTTAGTCTTCACTTCGACCAGTCTGATTCGTCCATCCTTTCCTGGGCATGTCTTCTGTATAACGCCCTTTGGCCAGGTACTACGAGGATTGTTAGGATCATCATTTCTAATCCACTGTAAAACGGTGGTGGAGTCACACCAAAAATATCGTCGCTCGGGCGCTAATCTGTGTTCTTTCAGAACGGTATCAACCAGACGTGCAGCCAACAGCGCCGCCTGTAGCTCTGCTCGGGGCACAGTCATGGGTTTAACAGGTAAAACACGACATTTACTTGCTATAAATGCAACGTTAACATTCCCATTGACTATCCATCGCCAGTACGCCACGCAACACATGGCTTGAACAGATGCATCGCAAAATAAATGTAGTTGTAAGCATGTATAATTATTAATTGCCGGCGTAGCACTTGTAGCGGTTGTCGTAGGCGGTCTACAAGTCTCGTAGCAGCGTCTCGTAGCAGATAACTCAAGCGCGGGGTTCGCGGATGCGGCGGCGGGAGGAGGAGGCCTTGTCTTCACAGGCTCGCAGACCGGTTTTCGTCCCGTCTCGCTCCCACCTTGTAACACAGTAGTTTTATTATAGCACCTAGGTATACGTATTTGCTTAATATCCTTTAATAACTCGATCCATTTGCACCATTTGTTGTAAATACTATCGGGTACTACGTCATCCCAGCCTATGTTTAACCGCCAAGTATCTTGCAACATAATTTTGCCCTGAATAGTGAATGGTGCTAAGAATCCTAAAACATCAAAAATCGACATAACTATTCGCAGCATGATTCTTTTAGTTGGCCTATCCTTATTTAAAATAATATTTTCAGGTATTCGTTTCAGAGAGACGTCAAAACCTAATTCATCTTCTCCAGGATACCAGATGAGTCCCAAGGTGCGCTCGCCATGGTACTCTTGTTCAAATTTGAACCTAACGCTGGCGGTACCTAAGGTATCCTTCGGAACACTATCCAAAACAGCAATGCTATTACTTGTCCAGTTACGGATTTCAAAACCACCACTGCTATGAATCTTGGTTATATTTTTAACCATATCTATCGCCGTCGTGTCATCTGGCAGGCTATCAATATAGTCGTCCATATAGTGAGATTTGTATATCGCATTAGCAGCGGCTGGTAATGACGACTCGTAACGACGCGCATTTACATTTTTAACAAACTGAGCTATAAAAGGAGAACAGTTAGCGCCGAAAATAAGTGACGTCATAATGTAAATATCAACTGGCTCGTCAGGGCTGTTCCGCCAAAGGAACCTAAACGCGTGTTGATCTTCAGGGCGAATTTTAACCCTAAGGAACATGACCTTGATGTCACCGGTTACTGCAATTGAATATTCCCTAAAGCGCAGCATTATACCAAACAGAGATGACAACAAGTCCGGCCCTGTGAGTAAATAGTCATTGAGACATTTATCACCAACTGGAGCGGCAGAATCGAACACTAGCCTAAGTGACTTTTTGTTGGGGTTATCTACCCCGAAGTGGGGTAAATACCACGTCCTGGGTGACGGCAGTCGCTTTTCCATCTTGTGAGCGTAATCATTTTGTAATAAATGATTTATACGTTCGCGATATCTGTCGGCAAAACCATCGTCACGCGCCATCTTCCTTTCTATCCCCTTTAACCTTTTCAGAGCGTTAGGATAGGTGTCGGGCATGGTGCAGGCCTCATCCTTCCAAGGCAAACCTACACGCCAGCGACCGTTGACAAGTTCGAGAGACTTCTCCAGCTGCGCGACGGCACGAGTATCATTAATATTCTGTCTCGGCTTACCTGACACTCCCAAGGCGTCTACAGCGAATGAGTGCCTCACCTCCTCGTGAAGCTCCCGTAGTATACACTCGTCCCTGTCCGCAGTGGTGGTAGCTGCCGAGCTCAACATCAGAGTGGCGTGCGCCTGGACGGCGCCGGCGGCGACCTGCACGTGCCGAGCGGCCTTCGCAACATACCGTGCGCATGCACCAACCTAGGGGAGTCAACGTAGCGGACGGCTCATATAATTTACCTACTATAACTTTGAGAGGTAACAATAAGTGACAGTTATCTTGACCTATTAAAATCTCAGGTTTTACATCATGTTTACATAGCTTATCATTAATTCCAAACAGGTTTTTATAATTATTACAATCGACAACAGAAAGTTGTTGCAAAGGTAAGTTTAATTTATCTACACACCGAAGTTTAATATTATGCATCTTATTGTCCATACCAGATAATGTAACATTCGCGATGGTCGTTTCACATACCAGTTCGTCATCAGACCAGGCTCCGCGAATTCGCATCGTCTCTGAGCGGCCACGAAGCCCCGCGCGCTTCGCTAGCCCCGCACTAATAAGCGAGACGGTCGATCCGTCATCAAGGAGGGCGTTTGCACTGAACACACCGTTAGCACTATGTATACGTATAGGTACGACTTTAAGTAACACTTTGTTTTCACTCGCGTTTATATGAGTCACTGTTTGTGCACTATCGGCGGAGGACATCGGCGACGTCCCCGTCGTTGTCGGCGTTGGCACATGCGTTGACTTCGGCTCCGGAACCTGGCTGCTTCCAACGTCATCTTTCGGCTTGTTTCCGACGTAGTGAAGTAGATTGTGATGCCCCTCGCCACAGTTACAACACTGCTCTTTATACGTCGCGCGTCGGGGTTACACAAATAACTCCGTTTGTAGATTAGACAACAATAGTTTAAGAATTACAGATTTAATAACAAAAATTCTTATAAACATGTGATTCTTCTTACAATTCTTTTCTTGTTCTATGAGTTATTTCTAGTCCTGTCCTCGTATTTTTTCAATGGATTTTCTTCTGTAGTGTGTATTTTAACACTGAAGACACGGCTTCTGCGCAGCCTGAGCGATTTATTTCTAGTTGAGTTGTTTTTGTGAGTTGTGTCTGTACCTGTAAACGATACAAACAACAAATCAGTGGATTAAAAAAAAAACGTGAACTTCTACTGCATGCTCCATAGAGTAACTGAATTCTTGAATTTGCCGTCAGATGACAGTCAAGCGGGTAGCGAGGCCACCTCAACCGTCAATATCTCTCCGTCAAGCGGTCAACAGGACTGGTCTGCGGTATGGAAATGCTTCGAGTGTCCTCACAGACTGCTGTCCAAGCCCGCTGGTGGACTGTCGAGGACCACGCAGGTAGATAGTCTACGCCTAAATACATGATCGCGCCTTATTTCCCATAGACTTTTGCAGCAACTACTTTTAAGTGTAACGAAGTACAAACAATACCAAGTACATACATCTACCATTTCTTTTTGTTTTTCTGCTTGTACGAGTAGTTTCACCAGATGCAGCTTTATGCCAGCAATTAATGCTATTATGCTTGCCATAAAGTCCTGTTGTCCGTATCTATTTATACATATAATATAATTGTAACTGGCCGATGTTTATACAATGAAGATATTGAAAAAAAAAGTCATATGTGGGGCCTTTATTAGAACAACAGAAGCCAAAACAACAGTTTTTAGAACTTTTGTCTCTCTGTCTGTCTGTCTTTCTGTATGTTTGTACGCGCATCACGCAAAAACTACTGATGGGTTTTAAAGCAGTTTTCACCGCTCTACTGCTAGATGCCTAATTTAAAATATATGCTACGTTTTACTACAGGAAATTATCTTTTTTCGTTATTTTATTCGTACACAAAGTCGCGAAGCTTTTTACGTACGCACGAAGTCGCGGGCAAAAGCTAGTTTTGAATAAAATTATGAAATAGAAGATCTCTGATAAAATTAATCAAGAAATACTATTATTTTTTGTAGTTTATTCTAGTAAAAACAGCCATAATAACACCACACCCAATCAAGGCGAGCTTAAACATATAGCTACAAACTATGTTTATAGCAGCCATGTGCGCGACTCTACAACCTCCATAACAACATTCCTGGAAACCTCCCTTTCTTTCATGAGAACCTAGTGCTGCAATATTTTACGGTCCGACTGGATCAATACTATCTCCCAAGCACATGGCACGCAAATGCGGTTTCCAAGGCAACAATGCATCTGCGTGAAGTTAGTCAAGTCAGCTACGACGAGACAATAGGGCTCAAAGCTATTAAACTCAAACTTACTAAGATATTTAAAGATCTAATAACAGTTCGTGTAAACTTCACGTTAATAATAATATGTGCGATATGCTAGCTCAAACTTCCAAAAAAAAAATTAAACAATTCTAAAAAAAAAACCACGGAAAATAAGTAGAAATAAGTCCACGGTTGGTCGGGATTAAACCTTCTAATTTACATGTATTGTGTGTGGCTAACAAGTTAGTCCAAAAACAGGCGGCTGTGAAAAGTCGGTCCAGGACATTAATAATAAACGAATCGGTCGAGGGCAAAGTAACTATTTATATAAATAACTCCTTTCCTGCAAGATTAAAGTTAATTTCTAAATATACCAATCTTATATTTCGGTACTCCAGGTAGTTTGTTAAATTGGTATGAAATTAGCCGCATACATCGTTACCATGATCACGTATTTTCCTTCCCTGCCTTTAATAATAAAAGTATTTTGAAGGAACGAAATATGTTTACTAAGCAAAAATCTATCCAGTGTTTAATTATGCCTGAACTTTGTGTTATCTTGCACATAATTTCTGTCATATTTTTTTAGACATTTGCGCAGTAAATTACAAAATAATCATGAAAAGCGCCATTTTAGAGCGTCACTACTTGAAAACTTTACAATTACAGCCGTAATAAAACGGTATCCCAAAAATATATTTATTAGTATTTGCTCAGTATTGCACAACGCATGATTTTCATGTACTATTGCGTACATTTCTGTAATCATTTGAAAGGTATCAGCTAAATACGTCGGAAACTTCATCACGGGTGACTATGTCTGAGACTGCGTGTTAAGAAATCAACATGCAAAAACATGGATCCGATGGCTGTTGAAATTTTCCGATTCAAGCTCGTAATATTTATGGACTCCTAGTATCTTACAGCGAATGAATGCTGACTTACTTACGGTGGTTACGGAAGTTGACGCAACCACGTTGAGGTGAAAAACTACGTGGAATAGCGGAGAAAGTATACCGCGTGGAAGTGAAGTTTATTAATTTTTATCATATCGTATGTTTACTTACGTTGCGAATGTAGACAAGTTTGAGAAAACAAACATAATCCAGTCGACATATTGTTGAAAAAAGGTGAGGGTAGCTAGAAAGTATTCCGAAGTTATTGGAACTTTAACAGGTTGTTTGGGGGCATCAGTTTTTGCTTATATCTCTAAACTAAGCACATTTTGGGTACCATATATTGCCGGAGAAAATTGAAGCACATTAAATTTCCTAAAAGTTCGTTGGTGAATCAGTTTATATATAAGTTTCGTGTACTTGCTATGAGACTATGAAGCTAAGGCTAGCTTTAATCCCTCGCTGCACGAAAGATTTTTAGCTTCAAACTTCCTCGCTTTGCTTGGGGTTTAACCCAAAGAATGAAATTTAAAAAAAAAAGAATGTACGCCCGCGACATACGGCACTGCTTTATCCCCTTGGCGAATAATCTTCTATTGAATGAATGAATGAATGTGAATAATATTATAACAATACCCAAAGTGCCTATAAACTGAATAGAATATTATACTTTCAACTTCTTCGCTTAGCCGTTTAAAACAATATTATGGTGCTTGCTTCGTTTTTTTCACTGACGTCCATGGAAGGATTCAATGCTCTTATCATTTTATAGTCTCCTGGTATTGAACATCGTATTTGTCCTGACGGACGTAGTATTTTTCACGCAAGCGCAATAAGTGGCACTCCACGTGGTTCTAACACCACGTGGTAGATTTACGGAATAATTACAAACAGAGGGAGGGGCCCCCCTTCCCTTCTGTGTCCCTTTATGCCATCGCTTTACAAAAATAAAGAAGATTGGTTTAACCTACGTTTAATAAAATCGTTGTGTGGAAACGCTTTATTTATAAGCTTGTTTTACAAAATTCACAAGACACGGAACTTTTTAAATTTATTTTACTTTTATTGAATGTATTATGTTCCGAAAAATTATTATTATTAAGTTGAATGTATTGAACGATGAAAAAACGGTATTGTCAGGGGCGACATTTTCGAAGCAGCACAGTTGTTCATTTCTAAATCTAGGATGTAGGGAGTGTCCAAATCTTTAGTACCTAACTGAGCTAACATTTCGAAACGCTGAAAAAATATCTACTTAATATTTTTGAACTATGTATCTCTATCTCTATATTTTTTAGACCCACCCACCCATCCGTTTTAAACTTTACTTTGAACAAAAGATACTGGTGTAATACATAACGTCCGCCTTTTCAGAAGTCGGTTAAAATCGTGGTTCACGGAGTGTGCAAATTTTTTTCTACGCAAACATGAGGCCAATTAAAGACACTTCAATTTGTTTCAAAAGAGGCTTAGCTTAACTTTCTTAAAAAAACTTTTATTAAAAATTATCAGCTTAAAACGTACAAGTGTGGTTAGATGAGAAACGCCCGCTTACCTTCAAAACCAATCAAAAGCAGGACAACGCCCAAATTAGAGCAAACCTTGCACAACGATGCCGAGAGCCCTCCCAACGCCCACGAGGGTGTTAATGGGATACCAGGACTGCAAAAGTTTTGAGGAGCCTCAATTAATATGATTGCATCGTAGGTACATACTATATATTTATCGTGGTTTGCTGTACCGACAGCATACTAAATAGTAGCTATGATCGCTCTTGTGCTATGTAAAATGCATTCACAACTTCATGTCTACCTCTATCTAGGGAAAAAATACAAGGAGTTTTTTCTCTGTACTCTTTGCAAAATTTAATACTTTGTACGGTGGTAGAGAAAACATATACCTAGATATTATTACTCTGGTGATTGAACTCCGACGCTGACATAATAAACAAATGACCTCACGACGCGACCTAGAGCCAGTCTCATTTCCCCCTACCTATAAATAAATGACCTTAGACTGGGTCGCCATCACAAGGCAATAAACTAGGACAACAGGAGCACTTGGTATTCAATATAGAAAACGTAACGTGACTCTAATAGCAGTGCACGTGGCCATCCTCGAAGTGCGCATGTTTGATAATCAAAACGACAGTCCAGTACCAGTGTAGATATGAGGGTTTTATGAATCGCGAGGAGGTGTACGATAACTATTGTGATGAATGATAGCTGCGTTCGCGGGGATTTTAATATTTGCATTCAGTCAGTACCAGATGCGCTGTTGATACAGATGCTATCATGATTCACACTACTAAAAAATTGCGCTGCAAGACAACCAAGCTTGCGATAAAAGTTTTGCTTTGACATAACAGGATTATTTCTTCATTTTGAATGTATACGCTATAGACTGATAAAGGAACCATAATTAATAAAAAGAAGAAGAAGAAGATTAATAAAACAAAGGTATGAGTTTAGGTACAACTTATTTATTAAGAAAATAGCCAGCAGACCTAGAAAAGTATAAGATGTAAAGTGGACGTCATCGTTCGATGATTTAATTATATTATAGGTTAGTGACCAATATAAATTCAACAATGCGTTAATGAATAATATTGATTGATACATTCAGAGGCAGTTATTGTGGTCAAAACCCCTAAGCATAAATTTGGAAACAAGTTTAACCTGTTTGGTGGTATATACAAATGAGAATTGTAGTCAAGTAGTACAAACAGCGTAAAGTCTTATTAAACCAGGATAATCATAAGCTCGTACAATAATAGCAGTCGATAATACTAAAGTATTTAAATCTATCTAAACGATTTAAACCTATCATCCGTACGTGTGAGTACTATGAAGTTTCTGATGTGTACTGATATATTAAATAATTATTTTTTATTAAGAAATATTTCGCAAACATTTTTTTCAGTCTCGTATTTGAAGTTATTGTGTTAGATTATCATCACCTTTGATTATAATTAATTACCCACGGGCTTTAAATTCAATAAAAACGAATTACTTTTCTTAAATAATTTATTAATGTAACAGTTTCCTTCGCTGGACATTGAACCCGGTACCTTGGCTAATAGGGTAGTGTTACTTCAGTGATTTTAAACTCGTCTTTAGCTGATTATCCTAAAACAACAAAACTCAAACAATAACTGGCATTCATTGGAAATGAAAAACAAAGTAATTTCACTTGAGTAATTTATAAAATCCGTTTCTGTAGGGAAGAAGCGCCAGCTACGGCGCAATTCTAATCTTCTTACGTTTTTTGCAATTTGCAGGTCAGTATCAGACTGTATGTTGATCTTTCGTATGATTATAATTTTCCAATACAACCCTGTAAGTTCATTCAGTTGGATACAATACAGTAACATATAAATAAAATGATAGCTGAAGTAAAACACATTGCTGACCCCTCTCATTTTTTTTCAGCGCGCTGTTTAAAAAAAAATCGTTCGCGTCGGTACTAGGGCAGCAACTTTTACAGTAGGTGTTTTGATGTGTGAAAGTAAGTGAATGTTTCACTAAAGTTTTTTCAATTTAGCCTATATTGCGAGGCAGTAAAAGCAAAAGTCAAATAACTAACGTTTTTGTATTGTGGTAACATAGTATGTCTTGTCAAATATCTAAAAAGATATGAAACTTAATACGTGCATGTTATAAAAGGTGATTATGCGGAAAATCTAATTAAGCAATTTCGCCAACATTATTATAGGCAATCCGTCAGCGTAAGCGCCGCGCACTGACGTGTATCGGTACTCGTTGCAATATTGTCGTTGACGAGTTATTGTATTTTGTGCAAAACAAATATGGAGTTATGGAAGAGGAGAGTATGTGCCGAATCTGTATATGGTCTTCTACTGCGGAAGAAATTGTGAAATCCAAAACATTGCCATTTCAATCTGTGCCTACGGATTAAAGAAAGAAGGACGAGAAAGAACAAAGAGACGTTGAAGATATTATTTCTCTGTTTAAATCGACAGATCTAGAATTGATTCCGATTTTCGTCGCCTGGGATCTGTATAAACTGCCACCAGTAAATTTCGACCATGTCGATGTTACTAGTCTTTTGAAAGATATTTTGATGCTAAAAACGGGCCTCGAAGAGGTAAAATCACGCTAGACAACTTTAGAACACGTCGAAGATATCATGAAAACCATTACGACCATAAAAGAAGACCAAGTTGCGAAATTACCCACATATGAAAACATAGAAGTTTTGAATGTGAATAACTGGCGGGGCGCGTATATAGACAGTGGACCAACGGAATTACTTGATTGCTCAAGACTGCACAGTAATAATGAGAAGCAGTAGACAATGGAGGTTGTGCCTACCGAATCCAACACAAAGGAGATTGCTAGCTTACGAGTACGAGAACAAGCAATATTCGCTGATAGTGAGGTACATCGCTAGAATTAAATCAAACTCAAGTTTCGACGTTATCCATGAAACAAACCGGTTCTGAGGCGACCGTAGTTAATCAGCTGCTAAAAGAATCGTTAACATTAACGGAAATGCAAACTGCTCCGCACTGCTGTGAAGCGCAGTCGATTAGTACAATGGCGGAAATCGTCAAGGAAGGGGAATGAAAAATCGTGGAAAAACGCAAAAGAAAAGTTAATAACATCCGGTACATTGGCAAAATAGGACGGGCGAGTTTGGACTTTAGGGAAAAGGTTAAGGCAGCGGAATCCAAAGTCCCTAATATACATAAAGATGTGTCGGAAGTGGACTTAACGAACTACATAAAGAAAAAGACTATGGAGAACGTCAAGCTAAAAAAAATACAAATTAAGGAGAAAAGGAAAGAACATAATGCTTATTAAGTTGTCTGTTTCTTGCTACAAACTTCACGTTTCTAGGTGAGAACTTGTGGCCAGAACCTGCTAGCCACAAGTTCTCACCTGGAAACGTGAAGTGAAGGTGAACGTGAAGGTTATAGGTACCTACCTAATAACCCTATATAACCTTTGTCGTTTTGTACCTGCAAATCGTATAATAGACCGAGGTACAGTGGAAAGAATCTGCTCGAATAATAAGCAAGAAAATAAAACAGACAGTCATGTCCCTTAGCAAGCTTTAACTGTAAGAATGTAAAACGTTCGATTGACAACACCAGAGATCCATGTAAAATATCTGATATCATAGCTCTTCAGGAGCCCTTTTTGTTTTCACGTGATATGTCTTTCCTGCACAGCATTTCCACTGAACTCGAGTACCGGAACCTCGGCGGTAAATATCTCTCTGGCATGCTTCGTGGAAGACCACACGGAGGAACGGCACTGCTTTGGCGAAACAGTTCCTTTACGTCAGGGGGTCTACTCTCTAAGTCCGTCAACGAAGATACGGGCCCGTACGAAAGTAGATCGTATCTTCCAAATGAACACTACGCCCTGTTATTTTCAGATTCATGAGTTTTAAAAATACATCGGGAGTAGGGACAACTGTCCAATCGTGTTGTCATTCGTTTTTAGTTCGACTCCCTCACTAATCGTATGTCCGTAAGTGTTACGGAGTAGGAAACGCCCGTATCTTCGGCCGAAACTACGGGTTTCGTGCTTAGAGAGTAGACCTCCTGTTACGATTATACAATGTGGTAACCCGCGGATGTGCTATCGAGATAAGTCCGGGTGATAATTCTATAGCGGTAGTGAGTGTGTATATGCCAACGGACTGTGTGGAGAATTTACTGGATTTTACGCAATGTATAAGTACTTTAAACGGCATAATAGGAAAATAGTAGAACGGAAACAGTCTATAATTATGTTAGGTGACTTGAACCCATCACACACCCATCACATCCCATTGAACTTTTTTGTGCTGAACTGCTGAGCTTTTGTGAGGAGCAAGAGTGGGTATGCGCTGACATGCAGATGGATTCAATGGACTGGATTGGTAGTTCACCTTGAAGATACAGTGAAGTGGAGAGGTTGAATGAAACCACTACCAACACTTAATGAATCAAAGTGTAACAGTCCCCTTTCTATTGCTATTGCATTTCCTCTTTCAGTTTTTGTATATGTCTGTCGCACAAATGCATACAGATGAACGTTACTATCCCTTGCCCAAGTATGTGTACTCGTTGTGAGATAAAAAGGGACCCACATCCTGGTTATTATGGTAACCTGGTGCGGCAAATCTATTTATAGACTTTACCTGCATTACACCCATGCAGGAGTCCTACAAATTGTGTGGAAAAAGCTTATCCCTCTGAGTTGATCCCATTGATTTTATTAAATCTTACATAAGATTATTAAATAAAGAGCAAAAACTTTAAAAATATAGTATTAATTCATTTATCCTCACAATGTGCTACTTTAGTCGCTTCATTCTTACGCATGATGGCGTATCATTCGTTGGGATGGGGGTGTTTGTGGCGGGAAAGTGAAACATAAAATAATTATGTTCCAACCCTCTCCAGCCATCGGCGCGATTTATCTCTTACAGCTTATTATGTCCTGGTATATAAGCGTCAAAGTGTCCGTTGCGTGTGCCGCCGCTACGGGTTTAAACGGTGATATGAATACCCGGACGTTTACGTGCACCATTCAATAATTACAATGTTTTCTAAAAAAAAAAAATAGTTAAATAATAAAGATAGGTCCTATTTTGGTTTTAGACTACACTTTAACAAATTTCAGATATACAAAAATTAAGAAAAGCTTTTAAGTGCTAACACCGTGAATTACGCCTCAACTGCAGTGAAGTTTCCCCACTTGTATCATATAATATTTTCATAACAAAAAACAAATACGTTTCTTATAAATAATTAATAAAAACTAAAAATGGACTATATACACAGACTATTCACGTTCATATTATTTAACAAAGTTGAACAAAATAACGCATTCTTACTCTCTCAACAGATTTTCAAAAATAATTGTATTGTTTTTTTGTCTGGAGCACACAGTTTGTCAATTTCAACATGTTTTCTATATTCGTTTATTTGTCATTTTAATCAAGAATAGGCATTTAAGCAGCAGCATTTATATCTCAATTTTTTTTCCACAATTTTTTTATTCCAGTAAACCAAGCCTTAATTTTATTATTTTTTCCGACTAGTTTTTAGCATAACTCAATCTTAGTGACATAATTATATGTGAGCAGCGGCACGGTTAGACAGCCTATGTCCAGCAGAGGATTTTTATAGCCTGAAGTGAAGATTACAATGCTGACCTAGGAAAATAGGATTATTCAAACAAAATCAAAAACCGTTTGTTCACCTATATTACGTTGCTAGCAGTACCAAATTGGTTCGCTGTCAAATTGTTGGACGCCTCTTCATTCACAACGTGGTGGATCCTTACCTACAAAGGGTGCCAAAACATTCCTAGGAGTGCATAAATGCTAGAAAGTGGACCGCTAGAGAGGAGGAACGCCAGCTTTATTCCGTGCAACAGACAAGGATACCAAAACATTGCTTTCAGTTAGACCCACACTGACCCACCCCTACAAAACAACAACTGCGCAAGCACCCTCAACCTCCCGTCCGGCACACAGCGCCCCCTGCTGCCCGCGCCAGTCGCGGCCCGTATAATCGTACATTTCACTTCAAAACTTTAAATGTACCAGGTTTACCCTAACATTACGCTGGTCAGACACAATGTAATGTCTGATGTTTCACAAATCATTGCACACTTTATCACACATTTACATTTTACAACCTCTTACATTATCAATTATGCCTTTATATAGTAAAAGGATAGTTAAAATAATAAAAATTGTACATTTAGAAAAGAAGTAAAGTCAATTTTTTGGTCACAAAATTAGCATTGCCATCCAGGTGGCAATGCTGCCAGACTTCTGGGCACGGTTGTCAGCGGCGTGGACGAATTTTTTGATGCACTTTAATACTTTTTTCAATCATCTGCCTAGCCATTTCCCAACTATGCTGGGGTCGGCTTCCAGTCTAACCGGATGCAGCTGAATACCAGTATTTTACATGGCGCGACTGCCTATCTGACCTCCACAACCCAGTTCGTACTGGGTAATATGATGCCCTTGGTAAGACTGGTTGTCAGACTTTCGGGCCACTGACTACCTGAAATGACTGTCAAAGATCTACAAATGACAGCCGGCCCCAACGGCTTGCTTTCCGAGGCACGGAGGAAACTCGGTATGTAATGGGTGGTCACCCATCCGCGGACCAACCCAGGCAAGCATGGCTTAACCTGACGATCGACCCGAGCGGCTGTTATTATTTAGCCACGAGCTCCTCTTTGCTTTGTTGTGCTTTTGTTAAATGGGATACTTATATTTTATTTGGCATTGAAATGTGAACTAAAATTAGCTTTGTTAAATTAGTAAATTCAAAACGAATTCGATAAAGCCCATTTGTTATCTTCATCAAGTATATTCTGTAAAAAAAAAACATTTTTTTTATGTTCTAATTATCATTTTATAATTTAAACAGTTAAACAATATTTGTAATTTGTTATTTATACGTGGACGTTCTGAAAAAACGAATATATTATTTATCGTTAAAATTGTTACTTACACCATTTCATCAGCGGTGTTTTGATATATAAATTTTTTAACGTAGCTTTGGTGGTATCTCCAACCCACGCAGGGCGCAGAAGTGGTGCTGTAGATACTAGGACAGCATGGAACGCAAGGAGATTAAGCAGTAAAGAGCATTATTTTATACTAGCTTATGCCAATGGCTTCGCTCGTGTGGAGTTCGATAATGGACCCACGGAATCGTCAAAAATTAAAAAGTAGCCTATGTGCTATTCCAAACTACAATCTATCTCTGTGCCAAATTTCATCCTGATCCGTTCAGCCGTTCTGACGTAATTGAGTAACAAACATCCAAACTTTCGCATTTATAATATTATATATAATATATATAGTATATATTAACTGCATACAAGACTTTTGTGAAGATTTTTTTTTTATTACCTACCACTACGATTTCATAACCTCAAAAAGCGTAATAGACAAAAGTATAATACTAGTTTATACGAGTACAAATCTATTTAAATGGTTTAAATCTATCATACATACCATGGAGGTATTTAAAGTAAAGTTATAACATTAAAACTTGTATATAAAAAAAAAACTTGGGAAAAAGTTGAGACCTTCAATATCTCCGTAACTAGAGGGTGTAAGTGCTGCTATGAAGTTTCTTATGTTTATTTTTGCTTGTTTATCAACATCTTTGCTTATGATTACTCGCGGGATTTTATTCAATACAAACAACTCTTTCAATACGAACAACGCGCGCTGTTAGCACTGTAACCGTAATGGAATTTGCGTAAACAGTTAAGAGACATAATGTTGAAAGCAACAATTAATTGCATTCGTACTAAAAATCAAACCAAAAAAAAAGGTTTTATGGTCATAAAAATATTTAAAAACAATAGCGTCATCATGATTTTTTGCGTATTTTCCAATCCGTAAAAAATTTAATTATACTGAATAAGCTTGCGTTTGGCCGCGACTCGCCTTATATGAAGAGATGCTACGGTCTAGGGTGGAGCACGCTTGCATTGAAGAATATTGTTTGGTGCTACGTAACCCTGTCTGTGCGAGTACCTACGACTCGCACTTGGCCGGTTTTTATAGTAGACAATAGGCGCCATCTATAGCGACATACAATTCTAACAAACGAACCTATTATATCCACACGCAATAAATTATTGTTTTCAGCCGTTCCATCCTAGTATTCATGCGGAACTATTTTCGGAGCCACGGAGCTACGGAGGTAACGTAAACGCAGCTCCCTTCGTTTACGTTAACGGAATGAACTTAAGCACAATTCAAGTTATGTTCCAGATTACCCAGACACCTAACTTTTTAGTGACCGTTTAGACTTATATAATCACGAATAATTGTAGGCCCCTATTACATGGGACTTGAACATAACTGGCCAAATGTAGGTGTACTAATGGGTACACCTCTGCCTAACCTTTCAGGGATTACAGGCGTGATGTTATGGAATTGCAGGCTTGCTCATGCATCAGTCTCTAAATGTACCTGCTACTCTTATACGGATGAAAACGTAGCAGACAATTACAATCAAACTATGTAGTTAACTGGTTTCGCTAATGGGCGTGCGCTTTGGATACATGCGTGTGTGCTAAAACTTGTCAATTTTTTTTGAATTCCTATTATTATTACATCTGACACTGGAATGACATTTATTATATTAGAGGCCATTATTCTTCATACTTTAAAGTTAAATTGTTTGAATAAATCTAAAGCGGTATACCTTGACTCGAAAAAAAATCTTTATGACAAAAAATTACCTAACGCTAAAGCTATGTCTATCTTCTAACATTAATGCACACATTGAAATATATTCAATCCCTTTGGGCGTGAAATAACGTTCAAAATTTTGATAACTTAATTTTCAATTAAGCACATTTTACCATAGTCCACGTGGATCAGATAAAACGTGATACTCGTCCAAATGACATTAGTTTTGAATTTTATCCGATAGAGGCGCTTTTATCTATGTAACGTCATGATCTATGAAGTCCTGGTGTTAAAAGTTGAACTACAGCTGCCTTCTCTTTCAATTTTCACGCAAGCGCATTTAGGCATCACCCACGTGGGCCATACAATGTGAACTCTGATACCTAAGCTTCGTGATAATTGTGTTTAAATCTATCTATTTATTTGTATATAGTAAGGAACTGACTGGCTGACTGATTCACTGACTGATCGATCAATCAGAGCGAGAGATCATCATCACAGCAGAAACCGCTAGGCCTAAAAGCATGAAAATTTGCACAAACGTTCTCTAAATGACGTAAGCGTGCACTAAGAGGGGGTTAAAACAAGGAGTGAAAGTTTGTATGAAACATGGTAAATTTTGCAGTTGATTTTGTTTACACATACACATCGAAAGTTCCACGCGAACGATGTCGCGGGCAACAGCTAGTATGGACATAAATAGTTGCGTTCTGAATACTTACGCGCAATATTAGCGCCCAATTGTTCTCATGCCATTAATTATTGGCAGCCATAAGCCTGAATTCGGCTATAAATTCGTCAGAGCAACCATCGGTGCCGGAAAAAAAAAACATCTCGTGAGCCATCGTACGGACACCGACGCTAAAACAGTAACCACGTGTTCAGTACATCATTCTGAACCCCGGGGACATAGAAATTAATGGAACAGCGGAATTTTTAAAAATAATAAAAAAAAAACAAAAGAAGTTAAAAGGGGACACGCGGGTTTGAACCGGGGACCTCTCGATCTGCATTTGAATAATCTACCACTGAGCTATATCCCCGCTGGCAACTGTGTTCATTTATGCCACCCATGGGCCTCTGATTTGGCTTTGCATACTTATTACAGTGTTACTGTCGTACAACTTGAAACTAAAACAGTTTATGAGACGACCTGATGCAAAGATGGAGCCTGAAAAAAAAAGTTTGTTCTGCATTCCATACAAATTATGAAGTCTATATGGGTTTATGTGAGTAGATTTAGGTCCAGCCAGCCGCTCGGGGCTGGCGATAAACCTAATCTGACGGACGCGACACGTCGTCGCTACCTCGTCGTATGTCGGAGGGGCGCCGCGGGCGGTGCGCGGCGTCGATCCTCGTGAAAGTATGGTCTTAAATATATAGGAATATGAAATAAAATAAAGCGTAAAGTTTAAGGGGTAGAAATTCTACGGTGGTACGGTAACCTTCGTGTATCAGTACATACACATAACCAAAGTATCTATATACAGAGTGATTCTTTTATGTTGAGCAAAAGTGGAAATCCGAATCCATAAGAGATAGATACCAGGAAATATTTAACTCTTTTTTTGTGAAAATAATTTTGGTATTCTCAATTTATTGGTCAAGTGTGAGTTATCTATAAAAATCAGTAAAAGTGACCAAGATTTTAAGTTGTTTTTTTTTTTGTTTTTTAATTACTTTTTTTGCTACCCTTAGCCTACAGCTTGCTTGCTACCTACCACCTATGCTGTCTGCCGTGCTTGCTTGTTATCGTATGCTTATTTTCAAACTCAGCGACGAGTTGGCTTGATTGTATGTTTATTAACATACATGTTCGTATACTTGCTTACATGTTGGCTTGCTTGAATGTTTGCTAGCATGTTTCTTTGCGTGTTAACAAAATTGAACATTCATATCAACTTTTTATGTTCTAAATCGGATACATATTAAGTCTTATAAAGTAAAAATGCTATTTTCTATTAATAACATTCATTAGCAGATATAGTTATATTGTAATGTGTATTTATTATTAGCTTATAATTTTTTTGTATTATGCAACGTTCGAGGAAGAATGATTTGGTGACTGGGTTTCACCAATCAGCGCAGCTTGTCACGTCATTTTATTGCACTCTTATTAGATGGCTACGTTCCAGCCAGCAAATTCGACAAATGTTAACATGAACAGAAATAAAGTTTTGTCATCCCCTACTAAAGAAAATTGTTATTCAAAAATATTTTACAACAAAAATATCTGCTGTGACTAATTTTTTATTACAAAAACGAATGCTACATGTTCACCAGAATTCTTGAATTCGCATCACCCTGCCGATTCAGCTGATGTGTCATGTCATCATGTGTCAAAATCTTGTCGTGCACTTTAGTTATTATTCTGAGTGCATAGTGGATAAAATTATGAGACACGTGTAATACGTGCAAAGCATGCAAAGTCGAATCAGAGACCCATGGGCGGCATAAAAACTTTGACACCAGGTTAGGCAGTAACCAGGCGATAAAGAAGATGAAGAATACATACGTATTCTTCATCTTCTTTATCGCCTGGTTGCTCCATATCATAGTTTTTTCTTATTTTTGTTCCCGAGGAGAGTCCGTATTTATTCCGAGGATTCCTCTAATAGCAACGAACTCGAACTCTAACTACCCTTTCGAGTTCAAAATAGTGTTTTCTGTTTGTTTTGGTGTCTGCTTTGCCATGACCATAAACGAATGTCATGGCCAAACTCTTAACTAAGCTGGAGAAGACTTAAGGGAGAACTGCTTTTCACACGATCAGTGTGGCCTGCTCCAGAGTAAGCTCACGGAGCAGCCTAGTGATTATAACATTTGAAAAAAATACAAAGTAATACTGCGGTAGGTAAATTTCTTTGTAAATCATTTTAATTATTTATTATCCACTTTTGGTTGTCTCCTGCTACGATCTTTTCACACACGCTTTGAGTTCAGTTAAAAGCATACCACTCTCATCCCAGAGATTAGTTTGACGGAGAACTTCGTCCTTATTGCTTTGTTTGGGATATTGCCAGTTTGGATATTCATTCTATTGACAGGGAGTGAAAGCACTAATTAATTATAAGGTAGGTTTTTGAAAGAAAAATAAAGATTTTTTTTTCAAATCACGAACGCTATGTATAACGGTAGTTTGAATTCCTGGTGTTTTTCTATGATCTGGTTTAAAGACTGTAGGTGGTCAGCAGTTGAAAGGCCACGGCGGTTTCCAGCTTATTCACATACTGTACAATTTCAACAATGATGCAACCAAGGTTTTGTAACAATATTCTGATTTAAAAGAGTGTCCATGGAGTTTCTTGCCCGTTCTTCTCCATAGAGATCTACGCTTTGGAATGGGCAACTACAGTACTTTCATAGTTATTATGCCTTGTGACTGGGACTGTAGCGCCATTTTCGTCTTGTCTTTGTTTCGACAATGCAAAAGGGCCTGTAATTGGCCTACTTGAAATAAATGCTTTGATTTTGTTCTGGAGGTTGTTAAAGGTTTAGACCTTTGTATTTTTTTATTATATATTATTTATTATATTTTTTTTTTTTATAGGTTGTTAAAGGTTTAGACCTTTATATTTATATGAAAAACAAAAATAACAAGCTGCCTTATGGACAATAAAATTATTAATAAAACGTTTTGCTTTTATACAATCTAACTCCTGTGATAATCATAGGAGTGCAATTTGCTGTACTACACAAATCCATTCTAAACAATAAAATATTACAGCAGAAATGCAGCCGCATTACGTGCTCGCATTTCTGATACTCTAGTGTTTGAATTCAACGCTATCGATCTTGGTGACATAATTAAAATTGAACACAATTTAACGCACCAACTCATCATCATCATAATTTTCCAGCCCTTGTCCTTATTCTTTTCTTAGTTATTACATTACTGAGCAGTGATAGTCTAGTGGTGTGACCGTTGGACTGCCAAGTCATGGGTCTCGAGTTCGAACCCCAGACACGCACCTCTGATTTTTCGGAATTATGTGCGTATTTGTACCCATAATTATCACTTGCGTCGGTGAAGGAAAACATCGTGAGGAAACCGGCATGTCTGAGAGATATTTCTCAACGGCATGTAAAAGCCAAGTCAGAGGCCCTTGGGCGGCATAAAAACTCTGACACCAGGTTAGGCACTAACCACACGATAAAGAAGAAGAAGAATTACTAACTGATTTTTTATACCTACCTTAAATTCCAAACTTCTACCGTTTGAAAAAATACGATATTGATAGTTTTAGTGGTGACTTAAGTCATGAATTTGAAAATAAATGCAGGAACTGAAGCGCTACAGATTCTACTTCATGAAAGACGGGCGTAACCTGCCAGCTGCGTCACTGTGATAAGTTTTGATTAAGCGGCACAACCACTTTACAAACACACTGCGCCTTAGTGTGGTCGGTCGTGAACTCGTGCTTTTTACCTGCCAGTGTCTAGGTCTAGAGGCCCTAACATGAACGTGCGGTGTAAACGTTAAGTAAATGCGTCGATTTTAAAATAAAAATACTGGTACCACATATATTTTTCTTAGCCCGTTCTGCCCCACTGCTGGGCAAAGGCCTCCCCCAATTCCTTCCATGAGCTCTTATCTCGTGCTTCCTCGAACCAGCCCTCACGATACGCGTCCAGATCGTATCGCCACCTCTTTCTTTCTTTCGCTGGCCTCGGTGGCGACGCCGCCCATCTGCCGGCACCCATTGTGTGGAGACTTGTCCAGCAGTCATTGTGCATGCTGCTTACGTAACCCGCCCAATCGCATTTTAGCCTAGCAGCCTTCTTGCCAACGTCCACATATAATTTAGTCATGTTAAAAAAAAAAACAAACATATCTCGGGATTATTCTGATTGTACTTGTTGCAAACAAGTTAACTTAACATTACAGCAACACATAAAACAGGATATTTACCATGTTTACTATTACAGCAGTTTACATGATACTTGCAACAGCACCGAAATATCGGGAACTCAAAATTAATAATGTTAATAGTAAGTTAACTAAAATTATATAGGATAATTTTTATAACCCTTCGCTCGTGCTAGGCTTCGGGTCATTGTATGTCAATAACCCGTCTTTCTCCCTCCAGCAGTCGTTACTGCGCATGTCATGTGCGATGGTAGGTAGGAACCAAAAGAGAAGCAGACAGATATCTACCAGGATTACATATTTACGAGCAACTCATCAACGGACACTGTGACCCACTGACTCACATTGTCATAGTGAGGTCACGGCCAATAGATATTGCTTTAAGTTCAATTTAGACCGATACGTTTCTGATAAATTGAAATAGAAATACATAGTATATGTTACTTTGATTGAGCTCTACGTGAACTATTTAGTCACGCCAATCTTATCAAATTGTTATGAGTTAGTAGAGTATCAACTCAGATGGTATTCAACCTTAGCATAGATTTTTTGGTCTAACCGACTTCAAAAAAAGGAGGAGGTTCTCAATTCGGTTGTATGTTTTTTTTTGTATTTGTTGCCTCATATCTCCGTCATTTATGAACCGATTTGAAAAATTCTTCTTTTATCTGAATGGATTTACTTCCCGATTGGTCCCATAGAAATTTCATCAAAATTGGTTCAGCAGTTTGGTTTTGAAATCAAAATAACTGGAAAACATGTCATCCAAGTAAAAGAAATTGCGAAATTGATACTTGACAAGGATTTGTGTGTGATACGATAACTAAAAACGGTAAAATAAAAACTTTTTTGCAAAAAAAACCGACTTCCAAAAAAAAAAACACTAAAAAAGTGGAAAATAACTTTACTTTCGGAAGTCGGTGGCAAAAAAGGCAATGAAACAAACAATAGTCACCGACTTCTGAAAGTAAAGTTATTTTCCACTTTTTTAGTGTTTTTTTTTTGGAAGTCGGTTTTTTTTTGCAAAAAAGTTTTGTTACTTCATCGTTCATTTCTTTTGGCCACTTACCTCCGAATTTAAGGTTATTTTGCACTATTAAGAGGTTTTTTGAACGTCGGTTGTGTTTTACAAAAAAAAATATTTATTTCTCCATTTTAATTATTTAAAAGACGCTCGATGATTTTCCAATCTATGAGCTAGAGCCCACTAAACTTTTGAAACAATCACATGACCCCGTAAACTTGGCGTTTGGATCTTAAAAACTATTGAACAGATTTTTGTGAACCTTGGTCTTTTCTTTTTCTCTAAATTGAAAGACATTTAATTTTAAAAATAAGTCATCAGACCCTGACATCGATTATATACAGGCTTCGCAATATAACTGGTACCAATAGCAAATACCGGAAAAATACGTTAGAATGATTTTTGAAGCTGTATAATATTCATAATGTTACGAAAATAACCCTACAACTGTGCCTACACCCTACAAATACGTAATACTTTGTACAACGGTTGGTGAGCTAGAACGCATCTCTGCATTCCTGGTCTGCTAGTACATCGAGCCCGGAGAAAAACTTTCCGCCCCAAACCGAGTACGGGCTTGCCCGAGCTTTGAGAGCTCACCATTGTGAAAGCGTCAATGTAACCCACAAAATTTAATTTTCCTTAGGTAAATTTTTTGGAATGTGCAGATGTGTATCAATCAGGTGGTATTTATGTAATAAAAATCATACACTTGCAGTTCATGTATTAAAAGAACACAATACTTTTTCGTAACAATACAAAATATATTACATTAATTAATTAATTGTTGAAAACAATGTGGTATTACATTTTAGTTTTGCGTTTTAGTGAATGTAGATTATGGATTTATCAATTCAGAATATGATTTTTCATTCTATAATATCTGAGGAGTGATTTTTCAAAAGGCCTTATTTCCATTTTTTGCCCAACTGTAGATTTCGACGGAATCGTAAAATCAAGGCAAAATCACAACCATAACGTACAACAATTTAGGTCAAAACGCCTCATTTCCTACTCTAAAAGGACCATCAACAGTAAAATTTCATTCAAACCGGGCACAATTCCACGGTATGCAAATCCATAGGTCCAGTGTAAGTATAGTTTCAAACAAAAAGCCATAATTCCTGCTTATTTTTTATTCATATTATAAAATTTTATACAAAACGGCATAATTCCTTTGCAGATAAAAATGAGGTTTGAAAACAAAATATTGCTCGCATTTTTTGTAAGTTTCTCGACAGCACAGGGTAACACTTTGACCATAGACAATATTATACACAAAAAATGCAAAAAAGGTTGCGAAGCTAACTTGCTTGTCACCAACTTACTGTCAGTGTCACCGTCAAATTGTCAATGTTTTGAGCAAGATTCTGTGCTGCGAATTGTAACGGTTTTTGCGTTTAGAGATTTATTGTTATAAACTTTCTCGCATTATGTGTGAAAAAATCATATAAGTATATGCGTTAATTTACTAAGATTAAGCTTCATAGTCATGAACACTTCAGATTTCAGTCTGGTTCAGAAGAGGTAGTTTCGCTGTTGAAGCAGGGTAAAAGAATCCCTTCAGATATACCAACATTAGACTGTGCGGATACAACTTTCAGCTAATAAAAAGAAAGATGTAGACAATTTGTTGAAAAAACAGTTCGGAGATGATTGGAGAAATATAGATGATCTGACTTGGTATAAAAATATTTTAGATGATTTGCTAAGTAGTGTGCAAGAGAACTGTCATGAGCATGACATGGAATGTGAATGTCATCAACCAGATGATTTGATGAATCTTAGAATTTAAGTATAGACCATTGTGACCTTTATAAAAATGTGATTAAAATAGTTCCTGATTAATTATTAGTTTGCCTTACTTCCAACTAATTAGCTACCCAAATAGAGTGATTATGATGCCTTCAGTTTATTTTTTCAAAAAGCCTCATTTCCAAATGTTGTGTAACAAAAAGGCATATTTCCAATTCATCTTAAACAAAAGGTCTTATTTCCTATAGCAACAAACAAAAGGTCGTATTTACAACACTTAATTTTATTTTTAAAGTCGTTAGTTATAAAAATTAAAATTACTGGAATGCCATTGGTTTTGAGAGAATATTGCACATTGACTTCCGCTCTTTCAAAAATTATATTACAACTTTTCTACCTACGACAGAAAATAGGAGTTTATGAAAATTTGTTCTTAATGGAATTAAGGCCTTTTGAAAAATCACTCCTCATCTGTTCAATAAGTAATTAAATGGATAAATAATTTAATTTGTCAGCCTTATAATTAAGCGTAAGTAGCGCCATTTTTTAATTATTTTAGAACTGTTCTGGGAAAATATTAAGTCACATCACCTGGTACATGAAATTTTCCATCATTCAAAGAACGTAGGTCCTTATGATCGGGGCAATGTTTCCGGCTCGCAGGAGGTGTACGATATTCTCAACAGACTTCGATATACTAGGATCTCATAAAAGAAAGAATATGTACAGTCCGGCTGAACTGAGTCTGTAGGGGTGAGTAAAACAACCGTATCTTACTGTTGAAACAGGATATGGTTTCGGTAAACTGTGTTTGTCTCTCTTTAATCGCCACCGTACAGACTTCAGTGAGCAGGACATATAATCAAACCACGATTTACGTACCAAAATACTCACATGAAAGTAGCTAATGTGCGGGCACCACCTAATACTCTGTTTCAAAGAGAAGTTTAAACAAGTGACATCTGTATTGGCTTCGCTGTTTTTGGCACACATAGATAAAAATATATGGGTTTATTTATTTTATTGAATGAAATAAAACAAAATTTATTTTATTTATTTATTTTAATTTCATTTATTTAGTAATCGGTTGGGTTTATGGGCTGTGACGTGGAGAAATTACGAAAATTTTTAAGTATGAAAGTGGATATAAGAGTAGAGGAAGACCAAAGAAACGATGGATGGACGTGTTAAGGATGATACAAATGTCAAGAAAGAAGGTGTTTGATGACATGGCGAGTATAGAAAAAGGCAAATTGTGCCGACTCCAAATAAATTGTGAAAAGTACTGGTAAAATAAGGGCATTAGAATTGCACTTACTATAAAAGTCAATGAGTATAAAACTACATTTGCTGCTACTAGCTTGCGTTACAGAAGTACTTGGGCAAACTATAGCCCTAGCAGATTTTAATTTGCTGTTTAAAAGTAAAAAAAAAACGACTGAAAAAAACTGAAAGCCTAAAACAAGCACATTTTAAATTAAACAAAATTGGAAGCAGGCAGAGACCGTTTGAACTACATATTATAAGAACTTATTACAAAGCCTGCCGGATCAACATTGTAATTTTAAATTAATTCAAACTGCAACAGAAATGTGTTAACGCCCGCTCCTGTACAATTAATTCGAACAAACGATACAATATGCAATTTAATACAAACTCAGACAGGTGTGACTGTATTAGAGAATAATTCAATGTAGAGCTATAAAAAAATCTGGAATTGTTGAATAATTCTTCTTCGTTGAATACTTGTTAATGATAAACACCGTTTACTATTTGTTTATTATTCATTCCTTTCTTTTATACACTTTGACATTTAATGATTTGACACGAATGTTTACCTTTTTTTTTTTCTTTTTTTCTTATATTTTTTTTTTAAATTATGTATGACATTTAATGATTTTTATGAACATTTATTTTGTAAGTATTATTAATTTTATTTGATTAGTGTGAATGTGAGGACAATGTGGGTAATTTTTATGTTTTTTGTTGGTTTTTACTACTGTCTGGCAGTTTGAGTACTATAAGCGACCTACACAAATGTCCTTTCTTTGGTATTGTTCGTCGTTTCGTTGAGCTCCTTGAGTTATGAATTGAGCTACACGATAACTGACAAATGCTTGCACTGGCGGGACAGGTCCACTCAAATCTGTGTGGTTCTTTCTTCAAAAGACCATCTCAGACACTCATCTGCATAGTCCTCATGTGAGTTTATCAAGATTATGTCTGGACCTTAAAAGAGACTGTGACCTCTGAGTTTGTTTCGGCTGTTTCTTCTCAGAGTAGTCAGATACGAAACACCGGCCTCATCTAGTTTTAAAAAAGAAGACGTGTAAAAAAAGTGTTTGTAAAAACCTATTTGCAAAATAAACATAATTTATCATTTACCAAGTTGCCGTGTAAATCATATACACTAAGTTCAATCACAGTTATGCCATAACAAACCATAAATTTTACTAAAATAAAGCGTTATGTATGTGCAGTGTACTGCCTTAATAGTGCTCATTTGATTATATCGAGGCAGTTACATATCCCTATGTTAATATTTTTTTTAATTTTATAGTATGCAGAAGGAGAAATGAGCACATATAAAACACTGTAGTTTAGTAACATTCATGGTTTGTTAAGGCATAACACTGTGATTGAAGTTACAGTGTATTGGATTTACTCGTCAGTTTGGGTTAGGTACTAATAATAAAATGAATAAATTAGGGAACATAAACAGCTGTTTATGAGGAAAACTGAAAATTTCATAGTAGGCAACACTATTACAGTAACCACGACAAAGTTGCAACGACGTGTCTGACGTCACTGCTACAGCTATTACGCGGTCGTAGCAGCGACGCTACGGCTGCTACGCGGCCGTAGCTGCTGACAAAAATAGTCATTTAATTTGGGATTAAAAAATAATTAAAGCTGATAGCTAAAACAGTAGGTTGGCAGCTACAGCGAAGGATAATTTTAAGTAGAAAGTAGCAGCTTAATAATCAGTTGTTAGCTTTGTTTTAATTTAAACTGCCAGCGAGTTTTGTTTTGGTAACTCAATTTATTGGCCTTAACGAAAGAGCCCCGCTGCGCGGGGCTGCTATTTCTGTCCACAGGGTTTAATGTAACCTAACATGAACCTAACATAAATTATGCCAAACTATTTTTAACCGACTTCAAAAAAAGGAGGACGTTCTCAATTCGGTTGTATTTTTTTTTGTGTTTTTTACCTCATATCTTCGTCATTTATGTACCGATTTGAAAAAATCTTCTTTTGTCTGAATGGATACACTTTCCGATTCGTCATAGAAATTTCATCAAAATCGGTTCAGTGGTTTGCTTTTTAAATCAAAATAGCTAAAAAAATATGTCATCCAAGTAAAAGAAATTGCGACACAAATCCTTGTCAAGTATCAATATACTTGACAAGAATTTGTGTATGATGCGATAACTAAAAAGGGTAAAATACCTAAATAAACGACTTCCGAAACAAAACGCAAAAAAAAAGTGGAAAATTACTTTACTTTCGGAAGTCGGTGCCAAAAAAGTCAATGAAGCAAACAATAGTCATCACCGACTTCCGAAAGTAAAGTTATTTTCCACTTTTTTGTGATTTTTTTGGAAGTCGGTTATTTTTTTAGATGCAAATAGTTGGTCGCCCTTTAAGTTGTTATTCGCCTGGAATATAATTAGCCACAAAAATATGGTTCGTGACAGGCGATACGAACACAAGAAATTAATAAAAATTATGACGTTATCATAGTTTTTTTTTTACGATACCATAACACCACATTTTTTTAGATATTAGTATTTTAAAAATAGATTAGTGCAATGTTTTCGGCTTTTAAAACTTCCTTATGCACGCGGTGTTTACCTATAAGTGACTGCCGCACTGATGTATATTAATTTTTGTATGTTACATTAAGCATAAAACCAGTGTGGACAATTGTTGGTGGACCAAAAAAATAAAATAAAAACACTAAAACAAAAATCAGACAGTAGTGCCACTTCCTTTCGTCTCTTCTAAAATATGCTTTGCTACACACCTAATACACTCAGCCATTTCATTTCAACATTAATTTACTCTTCAATCGTTCTTGACTCCCATCTCTATAATTTATTCCACCACTTGCTTTAAATTCTTTCGCACAATCATCCTCCTCTAATATAATTATGCCATTTTATTTTAGAGGGTCTCTCGTTTGTTTGTTTGAGTTTAGTTTGAACCCAAATCTAGTCTTCCAGATAGGCTTTTTACTTTAATTCCTATGTTTAAGTTAACAACGTACCCCTAAATTTTGTAAAAATAAAGGAATGTTGCAGTTTTGCAAAATGTGGGTAAATTAAGCCAAGTTAACGGCGTCAACTAAATGGCAAAAAGGGCAAAAAATTAAGAATTTAAAAAATAAATTTGAAACAAAAATTGGATGTAATTCCACCATTAAAATGAATCGCAGCGATTTGGCATGATTAATATCAGTTCTTCAAAATCGCTTTGTGGAATGGCCGCCCACGTGCTTGGCGAGCCTTTGCCGAGCGGCACAGACCGCCAGATTTTGCAGAGCGGCACGTGTCGCCGGATCTTATCTGGCGTCTGTGCCTCCGGCACGTGCCGCCGGATCTTCCCTGGCAGCTGTGCCTCCGGCACGTGCCGCAGAAACCTGCGTGACACGCAGCGGCATGCCCGGGTGGCAAAGCCCAGGCGGCAGAGCCGGCGGCACTGTGTGTTGGAGCCTTTACAAGTCACAAGTTGTTGAGAGGTATGCGCTTTTATTCCTTTCCATTTCGTTTCTTGCAAACACGCCACATGTATTCGTCTTCTTTTGAATATATCCGCTAATTATGACTCTGCCAGTCATGGTCCCAACATTCCAACTAGCATACCTCAATCTTACTCCCCGAGCTCGCTTTTACTTTGCACCCGCCCAGGGTGGTGCAACAACCCTTGTCCACTTCCCGCAGGGGCCGGGTGCTCCCCTGCGCGTCACCTGTGGGGTAAACCCTAGCCCTATCGTGCATTATTACATTTTCACTTGTCATATTACAAATAGACGTGGCTTTGGTTTTACAGTCGGCCGCATGCCTGCCACTAATTCTTTTTGAGAATGCTGCTGTTGGTAATTTACCTGTCACCATTCGGGAAACCAAGGTGCTTTATCGTATGCAATGGGTCTTAAACTTCCTTAGTCGCCTTCTTAGACACCCACGGGATGAGATAGGGTGATCATATTCCTAATCCGGGAACGATAAATATCACTGAGTAATACGATACTCCTTGGAAAGACTTGTTGTCAGACTTTCGAGTTTCTGACCACTCGTAACGACTGTCTGTGGACTTAACGAGCTTTCCGGGGCACCACAGAAGAAATTCGGTAGGTAAGTATAGTCACCCATCTAAGGTCTAACTTCAGCAAGTAAGCAGTGGCTTAACCTTGAAGATCGTCCCGAGCGGCTGTTATTATTAAGCCACGGGCTACAGCACTGTACGGGATATGAAATAAATAAAACACTCCAAAGATACACGATAATATTTAATGCCATTAAATACACACATATGTAATTCTTCTGATTAATAAAAAGGAGCACGGTCGTTAATACATAGCACATCGAGTTTCAAAAAGAGTCAACTAAGTATAAGTGACAGAGACGGAGCTATATAATGCCGAACCTTTTCTTAAACACGATCAACGTCCGCGTACCACACATACATACATTATCTTCTACATCGATTATTTTAATGCACTGCCATTAAAGTCAGAATAAACAAGGAATTTCTCATACAGATTGCTTTGAATTTCTTTATCATCTATTTCGGATATCTTCTTAATGACAGCTTTGAATTCTTTCTCATATTTAGAGCAACAGCTTACCGGCAGAAGATTCAACACAAATAAGTATATCTGAGTGAATTCGAATGACATCAGTCCCAAACATATGTAAGTCTGCAAATGATAGAGTTCAGCCCTTACATTTATTGTACACCTCATTGTGTGTATCTTGCTTGTAACTATGTTCTGAATTTTTGTAAAGAATGAAGTAAAGAAAATTCCTTTTTCTACGAATTCTTTAATTAAGAAGCCAAGCTTATTAGCAAAGTTGCTTGTAAGATTTTTTATCAGCAGTTCATCAGTTATTCCTCGAATTGTATATTTCAATTCACTTTCCGCTATCACTTCCCGAGCCACGATTCCTAGTCGTATTTCCCACAGTACCATATAACCTTTTTCAATGAGGAACGTTTCTTCAAACGTCTCCAGTATTAGTTGCATTATTTTGTTGACGTGTTCATAATCGGGATAGTGTTGATAGTAACTTCTGCTCTCAAGTTTATGGATGAAGTTAAAACAAGTATTTAGTGAAGTGCAATTTCTTGCACGTATTTCAGTGTCCTGCAGACATGTTTTTAATATGAACTTCGTTAAGTTTATTTTTGAACCAAAATCATCTTTTATATTCAATATATAAGTTGCTGTCAGTGTCCATTTGGAATCATACAATGCAATAGCTTCGGGACTTAGTGTTAATGCGTTTTGTTCTTTTTGAACAGCCGTTGCAATAAACGATACAATAAAATCACAGATAAATTCGTGGCGAATGGTATTCATTCTTGAACAAATGAATTTTATCATACTATTCATACGTGTAAGGTTTTTTGAATTTGGCGGAAATCGGCTTACTACCTCCCAAGATATCTCAATACATTCTGGCATCAGGTAATCGGGTATTTGACAATATTTCAGAAGACTGAATACTTCTTCATCATCATCTGGTCGTAGCGTCAATGTTAACTGTTTCAATGTATCAAATAATAATAATATATCTTGTCTACTCGTAACTTGAGAAA
The DNA here is from genome assembly GCA_964057025.1 of Standfussiana lucernea. Lineage (NCBI taxonomy): Eukaryota > Metazoa > Arthropoda > Insecta > Lepidoptera > Noctuidae > Standfussiana > Standfussiana lucernea. The sequence goes on from OZ059784.1 coordinate 21,700,673, forward strand.
ATTTGTCGAACATTGCTTTATAAATAATCTTCCTGAACGAAACATCATTGTTTTTTTTCCAAGCTCGTAATACAAGAATACACAAGGTTTTTGGATCCAAACATTTGAAAGCGAAACGAATACCTTCTTTCTGAAGTGATACCGTAGTATTTAATATTGATTCGACGAATTCCAAGCAAACTGGTAGTGGCAGGTTAACCATGTACGAATGAAGCGTGGGTAAACAAAAATTTACATAGTCTCCTTTTATGTATAAAAGCATGGTCTTAAGCGGGACTGGAGGGCGCGAGTAGCAGGCGTGGGCACATATAGCTTGTTGAATCTGTAACAGCCTATCATTAATTTCACCGTGATTAATTACAGATTCTTTTGGGGCGTACTTCGTCATAAAATCTACTTTAAATTTCTCGTCTCCTAGTTGAAAAATACCATGAGCTGCGGCTTGGGTAACTTTGTGCTTTAACTGATCCTCAGCTAATAAAGAATCAAAAAATTTGAGGTACTCCTTCGCAATATCGTTCGAGAAATATGTTTTCAACTTCTTGAGCACTGTGCTCATATTGTATATTATGAAATCGCTCTCGATAATGGTTTTCACAAGGGGAAGGTGCTCAATTAGGAGTTTCACGTCTTTCCTCATGTCACGATACAGATCAACGTTAGTTATTTCTGTTTTATTTTCATTACAAATCTGCTGATGGCATTCAAATTCGGCCCAGTCCAAGTTCATTAATTCATTGACTAGTTTTGGGACACTTTCTCTGGTTTTTTGGAACTGGTTGAATAGAATCACAGTGAAATTAATATATCTTCCAAGACGATTCTTAACCTCACCCACATAAGGTTCACTTGTCAGTTTCTCGATTTCAGCCATGTAAAATTTAAATAAATACTGAAATACCATTTCTTGTTGCTCTTCTGTAATTTTATCTGTGTTCATTTTTAATGCATAAAAATTCAATTCAAATTTAATTTCTTTTCTAATGGCTTCAGGAACTTCCTCTTGATTAATGATGTAGTATAGAAGAGCAACTATTATATATTCACCTTTACTGTTAAAGTCAGTTAAACTATAGACTTCCAAATTGTGAAACATGTTATTGAAAGCCATCCAGCAATCTTCATCAAATTCAAAAACATTAAAGTTTCGCAAAACTCGGTTAACGAAAATTTCTTTTATTTCTTTTTGTTCATTGCCATGTTTCTCATAATAATATTTCATAAGTTTCTCCACATCACGTTGGGTTTTCGCTGAATCAATAAGTACGAGCATCATATCTGCCCGTTTAATATTATCGGTAGTTATCACTACTAACTTTTTTATCTCCTCTAAAGATTTTTCGAAGCTTACAAACTTGTACAATCGATAGTCTTTGCCGAGGATTTCAGTGTTACTGGCTATTCGTCCTAAAGCCCAAATTTCCTTTTCTTCGGTTGTCATTAATTTGTAGTACTGTTTGTTATAAAAAAGTGGATCCGTTTCAAAGCATTCTTCTGGATACTTGGCTGCGAATATCTGTTTAACAAATTCAAACTTTCCGACTGTGATTTTATCAAATATCAATTTGTATCTGTTGTAAAAGTTTTGATCCCAAAAGAGTTCGACCTTATCGGGCAATATAGCAGGTGCGTAAATTTTCACATCTTCAGCCGTACTATACTTGGCTAGAGGAGCTTTGCTCAATATTGTCGCATAAAGTGATGGCATTTTGAGAACCCGATCCTTATGTTGTTTCATAATACTTTTTGAAATACGTAAGCTTAAATACATACTGTTGTAATCTGAACCCACCTTAACATGTTTTTCCAACAGATCTAAATATTTATCTCCCGAAACTGTGTATAAACAGCTAAGCCCGTGAAATACTTGAATATTTCTGATTTCATGAAATGCCCTGAGATACTCATCTGCAAGTGTAAACGAGAGTCCAATAAAATGCTTGAGATGATCAGTTCCAAATTCGAAGATCCGAAGATTGGACCTGTCCTTCAATACCTTCATCTTGAAAGTGTCATTGGTGAAGTTAAGGAACTTCAATGCAATGTTTGTTAGATTGATATCCATGCAGTATTTATAAAATTCTGCCGACCTTGGTTCACTTCTGACGTGTATGGAAATAGCTGTCAGTAGCTTCTTCTTCATTTTGTAAGACATGAAAGGTATCACATTGTTGTGAAGATTGTCTACATTGATGATTTGTGAGAAGCAATCTCCAAATATCCAACTACATTTGAGAGCACGAGATATGTACAAACCGTCTCCAGACTTGAGAACTTCGATGATATACTCGATGTTATGGTATTCGGACGCAAGATCTATTTTAAATAATTTGTCAACATCGGACTCTTCCGCCGTTTCTTTTATTTCATCGAAGTTGACGCACTGTGCTGCAGCTTCTTTCACTTTTGTGTTCAGCTCCCGCTGCCTCTCGCCTAAGTTACTCCCCGTAAGTTTTACCATCTTGAATTATGTTGGATCTGAAACAAAAGAAAATGATTGTTAGTAAAATAGTACGGTAAGTTACAGACACACTGTTACATACTTGTACTCTTAGGTATACATTCAGTCAAAAAAGTATCGGGAATGGATGATTTGTTTATGGTTCGAAATTATTATTTTTTGTTGTTAGTTTGCACAACTGCTTTCCATTTTGGCGCGGAGTTTGAGTTGCATCTGTTACTTAGATTAAATACAGTGCTGTTTTTAGTTAGATCATATCTAGTATGTATTGCGAATTTCATAATGGACAAAACATCGAACAAAGAGATTTTCTTAAATTTTGCATTGCCAATGGAATTTCGTGTTCGGAGACCCTGAAAATTTTACAGAAGGCTTACGGTGATTCGACTTTATCAAAAACACTTGCTTATGAGTAGTACAAAGCGTTCAAAAGCGGTCGAGATGTGATGGAAGATTTGCCTCGCTCTGGTAGGCCATCAACGTCTTCAACTGAAGTTAACATCGCAAAAGTGAAGGAAATAGTGACTAAAAATCCTCATTCAAGTTTGAGAGAGATAGCCGCTGAACTTTCAGTGTCTCACGAGTCGATCCGTACCATTTTAAATAATCACTTGGGTATGAAACATGTTGCCGCTCGACTAGTCCCAAAAGACCTGAATTTTCTCCAAAAACTAATCCCCATAAGAATCGCTGAGGACGTGCTAGAACGAGTCAATTCCGACCCAACATTCATGAAACGCATTGTTACTGGTGACAAGACGTGGGTTTACGAGTTTGATATGCAAACTAGTCAACAAGCTTTGGAGTGGTGCCAAAGGCCAAATGATCCGAAACCGAAAAAACAACGCCAAAGTCGATCTAAAGTCAAAGTCATATTGACCGTTTTCTCTGACTATCGCGGCGTTGTGCACTCAGAATTCTTGTCGGAAGGTCAAACAGTAAATAAAGAATATTATTTGAACGTTATGCGGCGTTTAAGATAGCAAATTCGACGAAAAAGGCCAGATTTGTGGAAAGAAAATTCTTGGATTTAGCACCACGATAATGCGCCTTCGCACTAGCCCACCATAGAGAACAAATTTTTGACCAAAAACGCAACAATTACCATCGAGCAACCACCTTATTCACCAGATATGGCTCCAGCCGACTTCTTTCTTTTTCCTAAACTCAAACTACCACTTCGTGGCACCCATCATTCGCTAGAAGACATAAAGGAGAATTCGCGGCGAGAACTGAACTCAATTCCGGAAAAAGCGTGTAAAAATGTTTTGATGATTGGATTATTCGTTGGCGTAAGTGTATTGTTTCTGAAGGAGCATACTTTGAAAGCGATAAAATATCTTTGGATGAATAACTAACATTTCGTGTATTATTGATCGTTTTCCGGTACTTTCGTGATAGAGTAGTATATAGGCTGGGGCGTAGTGGAGTTGATCAAAATTCTTAGTTCAATAATATTGCATAGTACATACCTACGTAACATTATAAAAATCGTTACGCAGGTATAAGGTTCAAAAGTTGTGAAGAGCCGTCGCGAGCCCAAAATATTTCTGAATCCGAAGGGCAAGCAGCTGCACTCCTCCCCCTAGCCTGCGCCTTCCTATTCATTGGCCACCATAATTGCTTATTGGCTGCGTGAACTTTAAGAAAGATTGAACAATGTTCTGAGTATCATCTAAAACGAAATAAGTAAATAAATGCGTCCGTACATAATCCTCTGATAAATAATCAGTCGTATTCCGTTTTACGGCAAGTAGGTTTGGTTGATTGATAATGAAAGATCTTAACAATAGGTATTTTGTGGTTCCATACGAAGTAAGCGTTATACCTAACGTCACGCAAATTCTACATTGCAGACGTATACTCGTATAATATGCAGAAACCCGACAGTAGCCCACCAGCAACAACACCTGCCCTGTCAGGAGGTTGAGGAACTTTGCACCGTTTTACTCATGTCTATATTTAAACGTTAATCGAATTTGCTCGTGATTTAATAGGACAAAGCTTCAAAACGGTTGACACTAGTTTACAATTTTTTTTAAATTACATACTATTGTGGTAAAGAGCTACTTAATTCAAACAAAACTTCATGGACATTCATATATAGGGCCAGCGCATGTCGGGTGTGGCGCACGACAATTTTCATTGCTAAACAAGTGAAACCAGCAGTGAGCAATTAAAACCGTACTGGCCGTTAAGCCTCGATTGGTGAAGCTTATGCATGAGCAACGCCAAGCTGAAAGCAAATTCAACAAACGTTTTGCCCAAAGGTGTACCGTAATAAAGCAAATAGGTAGATACTACACACACCAACAAAGTCTAGGCAACACGTCAACTATTTATAACAAATTATTGAAGAAAATTCTCGGCAAAAAGTACTGGCCACTAACTTTTTTAAATGTTGGTTGGATCAAATTTAAACATGATTAGATTTTTTTTTTTAATTGACCTTCACTGCACGCCCGGCAGATGTGAAACATCTATCTTAATCTTAGAATTCATGATTGATGAAAACCTAAAACTATATATTATGGAGTAAAATATAGAAAAAAATGAGTTTTGTTAATTAAATCGATTTATGGTTGCGTGGATTCGATTGCGCCAATCTCTTTAACCATGTACAGAGGGTGAGTCCCTTGTCCATTGCAACCACATATTATCAGTGCATACCCAAAAAAAAAATCTCTGGAACTGCACACTTCGCGGTTGTAGACGGTTTTATCACGTTTAAAAAGCCTCGATCCCTGCACTTCCGCGGGATGTATAGTCTCATCAGCGATGATCGTGTGTGTGTGTATCTGGGGGTCTACTCTCTAAGTCCGTCAACGAAGATACGGACCCGTACGAAAGTAGATCGAAACTTTGAAATTAACCCTACGCCCTATTATTTTCGGATTCATGAGTTTTGAAAATACATCGGGAGTAGGGACAACTGTCCAATCGTGTTGTCATTCAGTTTTAGTTCGGGCCCCTCACTAATCGTATGTCCGTAAGTGATACGGAGTAGGAAATGCCCGTATCTGCGGCCTAAACTACGGGTTTCGTGCTTAGAGAGTAGACCTCCTGGTTTGCAGTCAGCTGTCAGAGTTCGCTCTGAGTCTATTTGGGTATGCCGAAAGAGTACATTAAAACCGGCAAGACGAAAGCGTTGAAGGCGTGACCCTGTCTTGCTCCCGCCTGAAAAAAGGCTATTTAATACCTTCTTCAGGCGTCCAAATAAGCGCTCCCTCAACGATTGCTTCATGTCAGCTACATTAATGCCCAACGCTTCCGACATACTAAATACAAGCTTTCGGATGAGGAGAGGAATCCGAGGTGTACGGAATCCGAGAGCTGAATTCCCTCGGATTCCATAATGTCCCCTCGCTTTACTTCCATGGCTGCACATTTGCCAACGCCAAATTCAATCCTGATGGCGATGGTGATATTTTTCGCTTAGAAGCTTCTTATTAAATCGTGTATAAAATTACGTTTCTATTGGTGTACGACACCTACTATAACATTAAAAAAAAACTTGTTCCCTCTTTGTAGAGAAATGTATCAAGGGTGAATTACACCAGTGAATTTTCAAGCGCATTCAATTTAAGAGAACTCTTGAACGCGGTTTAAATAAGCTTATCGTTTTCAGTTTCTTAGATGCAATCCGCTATTACACCCGTATCTATAAACAAGTCAAAGTGTTTACTTGAGTAAATGTATTTGTTTAAGATAGGATTTTTATTATGTAGTTTAGTAATTGCTTGAAGTTAGAACTGTAAAATGCTAGAATACTTAGCTTTGCTCTCTTTGACGATTCTTACTTTGTTTAAATTTTCGTCTATTACATACATAATTTTGCACAAGTAATTACTTAAGCTCAAGTAATTACTTTAACTTTACTTTAGATACGGGTGTTAGATTGCATAATATTGCTAACATTTATTTTTAGTTCATGAAAAACGATACCTTGTTCATCACTATGGTCTGTGCAACGCGATATATAAGGGATAGATTACTGGCCGCAAACGATCGCCATGCCAAAAACTAACATCTATCTCTTATATAATAAAAAAAAACTGCGGTGGCAATAGGGTAAATGCTACAACAACAAGCAGATCAAAGCATAAAAGCAGGACTCTCAATGAACACAACAAAAACCAAAATTATTACTTAAGTTTCTAATGTTTCACAGACATACAAAATTGTAAACATGGAGAAAATAGAATACGTAGATTAAGATACAAGGTGGCGCCGACAATACGACAATAAATGAAAACACAGGTAATACTAGTTCCTAGGAATATTTTTAAATTATCAAAAAAATCATAACTTCGAATTTAAAAAATATATTTTTTAAACAAACTAAATAGCATGAAACTGTTAAAAAATAGAACACCATTTATTATGATTGGTTTACTAATCTTAGGTATAATTCGCACTAATTCACATCTAGAAATTAGATTTATGGAACGATTTTGCCAAAGGTTTCTGAAGTATCGAGTTAGCAACATGTGTTTAGTGTTTATACCGATGTGAGGGTCGTTAACTTGTCGATGCAAGCCTAATAATCTACATCATGTAGAAAATACTGAAAAAGAAAAATAATGTCCTGTGACTAAACTACTGGATACATTTGATCGATTTTTTGTGTGCAGACTGGGAACGTCATGAGGTATACGCAGTTTAATTTATTGTCGTATTGTCGGCGACACACTGTCAGATATAGGGCAGCTAATATCCACACGTGGTAATAGGTATGCATAAAGAAATTGGCAGGAGAATCGCCAATACGTGAAACAACTTTTGGTCTCTTAGCGATGTGATGAAAAACAAAGACATGCCAGTTAAAGACAAAAGGAAAGTGTAACACATGCACTTTGCCATATTTGACTATATGGCTGTCAAACATTATCATTAACATAGCAATCAACGAACAAAATAGTAGTACGTGAAAATGGAATAGATAGAAGTAATCGGAGAAAAATAAAAATAGATTAAACAAAATAAAAAACGTAACTAAATTTAGAAATGCAAATAACTTAAATGAAAATGAGATAAAAATGACAAATGGACTAAAATAATAACAGTGTAGTGTACCCCAGGGACGGCAAAAGAAGCATAGGTCGACAAGAGAAACGCGGGCAAGCTGATCTCAAAAGAGTTACCGGGCAAGAATGGATGTCCTAAAAGATTCCTGCACTAACAGATCATGGTGACCGCCATGCAAGAGACAGACATAGGAGGAAATCTTGGGAGGAAGCCTTTGTCGAAGGACAACTTGTTATTAGAAAAACCGATCGTCGGTGACCAATCAATGGATAATATTGTATTAATTGTATACAGCAATAGATACTTATTTTCTTTGTTTATTTTATTTATTTAAAATAGAAAACAAAATGATACAGTCACGACCACGTATACTCATGTACCTACCATGACCAAACTTAGTGAAATTCAAAAGCAATTTCCTTTTGGAATAATGATCTTAACTTTGAGATATAAATGATTGTAAGACAACGTAAAATTACAGGTAATACAGTAGGAGATAATTAAAAGAACCTAATTTTAGGTCACTATAAAATATTAGTGCTCATGACTGTACCTTATGTTTAGACCATTTCTAAGCCGGGCTGAAGTGCATTCAACTTGGCATCAAAGTATCAAGAAATCGCCAAAACAATATTCAGCGCCGCGCGCCACCCACCCGCTGCGTTTTACATCAGATAAACTATACAAAAAAAAATTTAAGCTTATGGAAAATTTATAAGCACAGTGTATAAGCAGGAAAATACAAAAGACTACGTACCTAATCCATTCGAATTATTCACGAATTCTTCGAACCGACTCTGAATTCAGAAACAAAGGCCCGGCGCGGTAGTGCTCGGACACGAACCCTCAACACTCGGCATCTAGCCTAGACTGGCTGGGAAAATCAATCCTATCGTCGTACTTACACTACCTACATTACTACCTATATATCTTATCTCAGCAATCAATACAAACTAACGAGCGAGGCATCGGACGTTTCTCTCACACTGTATATAACAGCTCGTGAGCGAATGAAACAGTGCACCCGGGAAAAGTTCCCGGGGTCTATAGAAACTGCAGGAAATGTGCGCCGCGCACCGGTCATCAACCGACAGGTACCGTCGGCCAAGAAAGTGGTGTACCAGTTTTGATTTAGTTTCCCGGTCATCGAAAATTACAACAAGGTTCGTTATAAAAAGATATTACTGAAAGAGACAACATTATCATGACGTAAACCTATGTATTTAGTATTCATACGTCATATGTCACATATAAGTACATGACATTTTAACCTTTAGTATAAATGAAAAGGACATTAGTTTCTACAAAGCAATTGAAATGTTTCCAAACAAAAGTAATAAAAACTATTTAGACAACCGAATTCCATTTGAAAAAGAAAACTGACAATTGACATTTTGTCAAATATATGCAAAAAATCGATATATTTTCCGTGTTATTTTTCAATCAACTGCATATAAAATCATCTCAATGCCTGCCAACTTGACCATTGCCGAAAGAGCACAAATAATTGCCCAATTTAATGAGGGAAGCAGTATCAGTGCGATATCCCGGAATTTGAATATATCGAGGCGTTCTGTCCGCTTTTGGATTCGTCGTGAAGGAGAGGAGGGAAGTTTGTTGGATCACAGAAGAAGTGGTCGCCGGCCTGCACTCTCCAATAACGATAGAGAATTCATGAGACGGGAATATGAAATCAATGGTTTTAAGCCCACAAAACATTTTGCGGAGATGTTCGATGTGAGTGCCCAAACAATAAGGAATCATCTACATTACATGGGGTTGCACCACAGGCATTACGCCAAAAAAATATATTTGACGGATGCTCACAGACTTGCTCGTCTGAACTTCGCCAGAGAGCACTTAGAGTTTGATTGGTCTAATACAGTGTTTTGTGATGAAAAAACGTTTAAATCCAGTCAGCATGGACGTCTTCACCTTTGGCGATATAATTCAACACGGTATAAAGATGATCATGTAATCCCAAATAGAGAATCAGGTCGAATTTCCGTAAATATTTGGGGCTGGATGAGTACGGATGGTGTAGGAGAATTGTGTTCTCTACCTCCTCGAGCGACGGCTGTAAATTATATCGACGTGCTTCAGAATGCAATGCTACCGACAGTCCGTAATGTTTACCCGGAGAACGAAGTGCCACAATTTGATTTTGTTCAAGATAATTGTTCAATTCATAATGCGAGGATCGTAAGAGCCTGGTTTCGTTCACACACTGACGTAAGGGTAATTCAGTGGCCCTCAAGATCGCCGGACCTCAACCCGATAGAAAATCTTTGGGGCCTTATGGTCCAACGATGGTCGCATCAAAATGAAAGAACCAAACAAGCTCTTATTAGTCACTGTAATTATATCTGGGAGGAAATGCGGGGAACCGATATTTGCTCACGGCTTGTTGGTTCAATGAGGTCTCGTCTTTTAGAGGTTATAGAGGCCAACGGCGGTTACACCCGTTTCTAATTTTTAAAAAATTTCAATATCTTCTAAATATTACTATATATGCTATGTTTTTGTTTGTTATAAGTATTTTAAAATTGATTGTAGAAATTTAATAAAAGGATAAATCTATTTTTAGCTTGTTTTTTATTGATATTGTAATTACAAGTTTACAGAAATTGTAGGTTTGTGGACTCGCCTTGTGCCTTTACAATTTTATGTAACTTGTTGATTACAATTCTGAATTTGTAGATACAATTTTGTCATCAAAATCTACAGCCCCCCGCCGTTGATTTTACGACGTCATTGGTTCCATCAAGTTCAAACTAAGAACAGCTGTCACGTTACAAACAGTAATAGTTGTTATCAATAATCAGATAAAGACAGCAATAGAAGTTGTCAGATCGATCTGCAAGCGAAACTAATCTTTATCACCTATGAATCTGCAAGCGATATAACCTTAGGGTGGTACACCACTTTCTTGGCCGACTTTACTATCAATCGAAGCATCACATTTGATTGGTAGCTAACATAACTAATTCTTCAATTCTCACACTCCTACCTATAAATAAGTCAAAGTTAAACACTTTGACTTATTTATAATTTAACTTGAGTAAATGTCATTTTTTAAGAGACGATTTTTATTATGTAGTTCAGGAATTGAAATGAAAAAGATAGAATTCTTAGCTATGCTTTCTTTGTCGGTTCTTACTTCGTTTAAATTTTCGTCTATTGCATAAATAATTTAAAGCTCAAGTAATTACTTTAACTTGGCCATATATTGCAGATAAAATATAGCCCGTTGAGGAGTACCTTTAGATTTAAATTACACATATCAGTTAAAATACATCACACAATATACTCGTACTAATTTATACAGATTTTATAACATGATTTTTATTCTTAAACTTAGTATCTTTTTTTTGTTTCTGAAGGAGTTTCAGTGATAGCGACATCTGTGCGACCCGTTGTCAATTACGTGCATTACAGGCCCACAAAAGGTGTTCCGCAAAGCTAGAAGATGGCAGGGGTTGACTTGGTTTATTTACATGGTTTTAACTAACAACTAACATTACCATTATTATTATTAGTGACGATTTTTTGACGAATGCTATGGTTTTATAAGCTTTTACTTTTTGAGTTCGTTATCATGTATGGGTCAAATATTGCAGCTAACTTTTAAAACAGTTAATCCTATCAAATTATGTTAACGTTTTATTTATTTTAAATAAGTAGATATTGTATAACCGCCATATAAAGTTATATGCCGGTAAAAATACTACATTTTTGCTTGACAAATGCTTTGAACATCTTAAAAAGTTGTTTCAACAAATTTTAATAAGTTAATAAACTTGGAAATAAAAGAAGGTCAAAGCAACTACTACCGTTGTGATCGAGATCGGTGTGGACGACTCGTCACGTTTTGTGGGATAGTTCAAACTATGCCCTAATAATGAATACTGCATTGATTTCCTGAATACAAATCACGTCAATATCATTATTGATGTCTGACAAGGATTTGAACCGGCTCCTCGTCGCTACCGGCTTCCGGAGTAGTTACAGACCTCCCGGCTAGATAAACGTGAAATTTGTTACTGTACAAAACGTACGTACGTGATGAATTTGAACTTTGATAGATGCAGGATTTGAACTTTGATATTTTTTCATGCGTTTTCGGCTTTAATTAGAGATAATGTGAGATAGCGATCCGCAATAAAAAAGACCAAACATTTATTAAGAATTTTTTATTTTGATGTAGTTCTTTTAATTCTAAATTGCCAGAAGGTTTCAATTTCGAAAAATCACTTATGGGAATTCGTACCAGAGAGACAAGGACGTCATGCTGTCTGCTTATTTCGCATGGAGATCGGCCAATCACGTCAAACATTCATGCATGAACAAGGGGGTGAGGGTGTAGGGGTAAAAGTGACGGATTAGCATACTATATTGCTGGAGCATATCTCAATAAACTGATTACCGATATTTTGAGTTTAGGAACACGTTCCTAAACTCAAAGCTCTTAACAAACACACATTGAATCATTTTGAAAAGAAGGGATAGGTCGTTGTCTGAAGGGGGGTTAGGTGGTTAACTAGGATGCTGAGGGTGGACACCATTCTGTCCTTGTCTAGACGCATGCGGAAATATCTAAAAACTGAAATTAAATATCATATGGCTAAGTATTATAACCCCAGCTGTATTAGAAATACTTTATCAACTTATTATGATTAAGTTTCATGTAATACCATGCCATTGTAAAGTAGTTAGGTTACAGAGAAGTAAGGATGTTAGTGGAGAACGTGCAAAGTTGATACACTCGTGTCTGTGGTAATAAAAGCCAACATTGCAAACGTCGTGAAGCACCACCATTTTCTTAAAAACCTATTCTTCAAGATTTCTTGAAAATACGGCTGCAATAATGGATAAATGAAGAACACGCAATTAAAGCAGCAGGCCTATATTTCAATTAGAAATACTCTCTGGTGCAAAATGTTCCCTGTGATATAGTAAAACGAATTATTTCTTTGTGTTAATTTTATTGGTCAATATGAGCAATTTTTTTTTTTAAATTTCCACTCGCAGTTTTCCAACTCTCTACGGTGGGTTTACTACTTAACCGGACTATCTTGTGGTGACCTCAAATGAATTTAAGGCCCCCAGCCAGGGCTTACAAGCTAAATTACACAATTAATGATTGCTCGCTAAGGGCGGGGTGCCCTGTGGGGCTCGGACCTCGGCTTAGGGCGTCATTTTGGGGAGGGCAGCAAGTGGGGACAGGCTGGGTCATATTATTATTAATTGGGGATCAATTTAAATCTGAAATGTACTTAATATATACTTAATGCATACATATCAGTCAATCAATCAACATCTTCATTTTCATCTTTTCCCAGTACCTGACTCTATAAATAGCGATCGGGAACTGGATCCAACATAACATGTGCCTAAATAAACCAGCACAGGTACGGCGTGTTGCAGGGAATGCACTCTTACTGTTATGTTCTTACTTGTTATATGCTCACCCCATGTTGGCAGAAGAATTTAGGCTAAGTCCAACGTAAAATTACGTACCGCGCTTACGTACAGTCAACCGAACATTAGTGTTAGTAATATAATTAGACGTTAAAACAGTATTTTTTCAGTACTAGGGTATTTATAGTGCTAGTGTTACTACTACCGCATGATTGACTTGCGTTCAATGAGTCATTATGCAGAAAAGCAAAACACGTTTTTAAGCCAAAATGCTCTACCTATTGAAGTTACAAAACGAAGTGATTTTCATCTAAAGCAACATGTGAGGTTTTACGAATGGTAAGGCATCAATTTTAATCTCTTTATCGAATTCCAGTGTACAGTGTAGCAAATCGAGGGCGCGGCAAGTTACTCGAAAACAAAAATTGTTTGTACTATTTCAGTATTTTATTTTGCTTCACTTTCGTGAGTTACATACAGTACAATGATTCTGTCACCATTCAGTAGGAAATATTACGATGTTTAAAACATAAAACGCATTTACGAAATAAACCTAGTTGGAGGCGTAAGCATACAGACCAAAGCAGACAAAAAACTTTAAAACTAGATGGGGAGAGACTATGTTGACATAACACTACAGTGGTACTTACCACTTATTAAATATAGAAAGGCGTATAGTGAAACACGGATCGAAATAAACGTGGCAAAATAGAGAACTAACATGAAATACAGCGCTACCAAACGTTCATTATCTGTGTTGGTCAGGTCATGTAGATTGTGTGTTATTTTAAAAGTAACAAGAACTTTTTTTGGTAGTCTGAGTGGCACGTGTTATATCAGGATTCCTTAACACTTTCGCTGCTGAACTCAAATAATTAATTTTTTCTTGATATGACTTCGTATAACGACGACTCGGGAGGCGGGTTGTGGGCACACAAACGTATTATTGTTCGACCCATATGCTTAGGACTGAAAGTGTTAACAGTGGTGTTAGTTGAAAATGGAATGAGGCATTAGCTAACGTAGCCCGCCAAATTCAAATATGCTTGCATATTGCAACCCTGAGTTCAGCCGGCGTACCTTGTCGTTGCCGGACTCCGCAGTAGGACAGAAGGAGCTGTAGCTATGAGTCGTCGTTGTTCGTTTGTTACAATGCGCCGATGTCAGCGCAAAACGGCTCCGCGCTACTAGGAGCCCATGAAGTGTTAGCAGATTGAAATATTTACAATCTCGCACACGTGGACTTCTTACCAATGCGCATGCGTGAAAATACAAAAACAACTACAAAGTCATACAAGAACCTACGAAAAACTTTTGCTGCTCTTTTGTGCTCCTGTGTACGAAATAGAAATTAATTAATTAGAAATAGATTTAATGCCAAAAGAGGCTTTCTCAGGCGATGTGCAATATGGCTAAATACCATGCAATATTGTACAAATGCAATATGATGAACAAAGAAAATTAAAATTACCGTACGCAAAATACGCGCGTTGGTCGTGGAGTTGCGGACACCGGCCCGCTATACAATACAATACAAAGAAAATTAAATTAATTGTTTTAGTTCATTATATTCGCAGCTTTTGGATTTATAAATAAATCAGCTATATATAGGGGTATCGTGGTATCCAGTGACTGAGTTGTGGTGAACGGATAGGCTCCATGTAAGAAACTGGTCTTCATCTGCATCTGGTTAGACTGGTAGCCGAAGCCATTGCATAAGGCTGGGCACAATGATGATGTTTGTTTCATTTCCATTGCGTGCTGATTACGTCGGGATGGACCACGGTAATATTGATAGTGCGATATTGCATCTCGTTAACACTAGGGGTACAGAACGTATGGAAGCTGGATACATATTTTAGGTTTCACGTTACGGCGCTCATAGAGGTCCTTATTACAAAGCTTGTTCGATCAAAATTGCTATTTAAACATGGATTCAAACTGCAATGGACACGTTGCGGATGGCACGTTTCAGTGCCATCACTTCTTTTTAAGTGTGGCGTCAGGCACGGATATGTGTCATTTTGAAATCGATGATAACTCCTTCAATTAAGTTTTATGGAAGTTTTACCTGAAACCAAACTATCTTCATTTTTCACGTATATTAAGCTCGTAGCCTTCGTTTCTGGATACTGTAATATTTTTAAAAAAAGAAGAAGTGAAATAACGGCTAGAAGTTAGTGAAATTAGGCATCGCAACGAATCGGTTATGAGAACAACTGGTAAGACTGATAAATAAACATTAGGCAGCACAGTAACCCGACAAAGTTGCTACGACGTGTATGACGTCACCGCTACACCATCGCAGCCGCTGATAAATATTAAATATTTATTTAAAATGCCAAACGATATAACAAGAAACTAAGAAAACAAATAATAATTGAAAGGCTTCAGAAATATTTTGGATGATTACTAAGAAAATACAGACCATAAAAATTAAAACAAAAAACCTCTTACTATGTATTGTGATAATTACTGATATAATCATACACCTGTAAAATTGTATGTAAGTGTTACGTGACATCATTTCAACAAAAGTTAAAAAACAAAACTCACTCGTGTATTGCCAACACAAAAATCTTTTACTCCAGGATCCTGTTACTATTTGATGCGAAAATGATTTTTAACCATATCGGTATTGGGTACTTACAATGCTTTTAACGTTTGTAAAAACTGACATACTGAATTGGCCCGTGTCCACAGCCCATAGCTGAATGAAATATTATATTTTGTAAACATATTCGTTAACTCGAGAAAAATACAAAATTATTTCTCGGATAACGTTTGAGCATCAATTAATTCTACTTTGTCTATGCAGCGTGCGCCCAGCCCGCCAGCTAGGGAGAGAGAGAGATTCGTTGCCATGGATACGCCACTCGTGCATATTACTAGCGAAACAGGGATCAGTAGGAGTTTTCACGTAAGACTCACCACCTGTGGAACATAGCTAAAATTATGTTCGTACTTGTGTGCACTAAGAGGGTTGATAACACCTTGAAGTTATCGCTAAACAATGTCATCACGGTCCTAATATAGTAATCGCAATATATTTAGCTTTCATAATATTATTTGAAAGTGAACACATATCTAATTTTAAAACAAAATTAGATATGTGTTCACTTTCGCTTTTTGTTAGATTAGGTATAAGGAAAGAAGTTTTTTGGACTCGGTGCGCAGTGAGGTGGATTGACATACTAGATTTACCACATCAATGGGTACCTCCTTCATGTACATACTTTTTTGAATTCTTCAAAATATGTTTGAACACCAAATAATCTTTGACCACATTTTCCATATTATTATTACTTTTTCTTCTGTGGATTCTCGCCAACAAGCGTAAAGTAGCCTCATGGAATTCATGGTGTACTGCTGCTCCTGGCACGCGTACCCTATTTATATCATATCTTATGACAATAAAGCGGCGAGTCGTCGTCTTGTTAGATCATTTGCAAAATACGGTGCGAAGCGCAGAGGTTGAAGGAAACCACTACCACCACTGAATGAATGTAAGCATGAGCGCCGGCAGCAGGCTGCAAGGAGGTGCACTTGCATGCCCTTGTCGAGGAAGAATATACATAATATAAAAGACTTAAGAACATCCAAATATATATCCGAACCAAATATATACCGATATATTCGAACTCGCTTCGCTCGTTCACACATGTTAAATGTCCTTTGCGTTCCTAAGCTTCTCTTTATAAATTGGTAGAATTTTTAGTTATCTTTTGTTCCTTTTTATAGAAATAAAGCTACATTTTTCTATAAAAAAGAACAAAAGAAAACCTATCAAATTCGAGAAAAATTCTCAAGCTCGCTTGATTGGCTTCTCTGTTTAAATCGACAAAGTTACTCCTTGTACGAATTGCTAACGAAAATCTAACATATCCGTGTCCGTAAGTGGAATGCAAAAGTAATCGAGCCGAAAAACTCTTGCCGGCGCCCGTGAATGTAAGAGTTGCAATCCCCCTTTTATTGCTATTGCATTTCCTCTTTCAATTTTCGTATATGCCTGTCGCACAAGTGCATACAAATAAAAGTTACTGTCCCGTGTAAAAGTGTGCGTACACGTAGTGAAATAGAAGGGGCACCCACATCCTGGTAATCATGGTAACCTGGTGCGGCAAATCTATTTATAGACTTTGTCTGCAGGAGTCCTACGAAATGTATGGGAATAGTACCTTTGATAAAAGTGGGGAAAGTTTGTTATGGAGCCGATAACTGCAGTAACAAATGCCCACGTGTTTTGATACACGTGGGCATTTCGACGGCTGTCAATACACTTTCGAAGAAATATAATTACATAGAACGAAAAGTATTTTTGTCATGTACTACTTATTAGAAAATTAAATGATTTGCTTTTTTTCCCGCCCTTTGCTTTCGCCAGGTTGAAGGAGAGGCAAAGGTATGAAGCCGCTAAATAGCCTAATACGAAAAATATAAAATTTAAATACTTTTTAATTTAGAACACAAATTAATGTTAATTTGTGGATAAAAGCAAATTATTTTATTAATAATAATGTTTGTTTACGATATTCTGTACATAAACAGAATTTAAATTTTCATTGAATATTAAGGCCTTAAAACATACGCCTCTTTGCTGTGAAAAAAAAAAACAATCATCGCTGACTAGCGACTATAGTAAATTTAACAGTTGTTTAATATGATCTGTGGTAAAACCAGAAAAAAACCTCGTTTGTGGTAAATGAAAAAAATCCACGAGTGTGATTTTCATTGCATGTTGAACCTAATCGTAGTGCGATAAGAGCCAGTTTTCCAGAAAGTATATTAAAAAAGTTTTTCCCACTATAGGAAGTCCATGTTTACGTCCACATATCGTCAAGAATTCTATCTCTGCGACGGTAAATCGAGGGTGTCTTGTTTTGTAGGTTTAAGTAAATTTGTACTCAGTAGTCACGTGTTCTGTTTTTTTATTCGTGAAGATAGCGTATTTGGCGAGATTCTGGTCACCAGAGCCGAATACGGTATCTTCGGGAACTTATTTGCTTATTTGCCAAGGAGGAGCGATCGTGGTGTAGGTTGGAATTCACCTGGGTGGAAGAATAGACCACGTTTTGATACGAGGCAATTTATATGCAAATTAATATTATGACGACATCGCGTAACCTATGATCACCCCATCGTCCCCACCAACCCATGGTCATGATTTCGTATACTTAAATGCAAAATAATGCGCCCGCATACATAGCAAGACTATAGTAAGCGCCAGATAAACGTGCAATAAAATTCATTGCCCTTCCCTTAATTTTTCTGCGTAGGTATGCGGACAATCAAATATGAATCGTTTTTCATTACTAAAAAAGGAAAGGATCACGATAGATGTCGATTCAGGACAGCTTTATATTGTCATTATTATTGTTTTTGGATTCAAATAAATCAATAAATGTATGTGGGTCAATGACTGTTATTCCACGTTTATCTGGCACTTACTATAGTGACAAATGTGTTCAGAGGACACAATATCACGTTATTAATGTGGCTTAGTCAATCCCAATGAGCATTTTAAACATTCTCGTATCATCATTCTCCTGCCCTTATTCCAATTTAATTGTTCGTTGCATCATGTTTTCTTCTAGCTATTTTTTTTTTTAAATATTATATAAGCTATTGAAGTTCTACGAGGCGAGGAACTAACTAATTAATTGAATGTGAGGTAACTTGCATAGCTTATTTCTCGGAAATGTGACGCTATTAAGATATTTTACCCTATTTCCACTGCCTCATCTTCAAAATATAAAAATTGGCAATTAAAATAAATTTTACTGGCACAGCTTTGTTATTAACCAACTCTAGATTTAAGTGGTTTACCAACTCTGTGTTTTCATAATCATTGTATTCAAGATTGCCATAATATTGTTGTTAACTTTTAACATGAGAATGAGAGAAAAACTTGTGATTGTTGTTTACCAAGTGAACCGTATCCAGTTTGTGTAATTCCACTGAGCAATAATAGTGTTGATTAAATAGAAGTTCGCTACCGCAAACATTTATTTAAGAGCATTATGCAAATGAGATGACAAAATGAAAAAAGGGCAAAAAACTGAAAAAAAAAATAGCCAAGTCAGTCGCTTCGTCCATCCGCAAGATGGCGTTTCATTCACTCATTCATTAGCTTCACAAACACCCCATCCCCCAATAATATTGGTTGTGGCGAGGGGTGTTTATGGCGGCAAAGTGAAACATAATGCTTTCCTTCCCTCTCCCTCAGCGTGATTATTCTCATCATCTCACAGCTTATTGTTTCCTGGTATAGGTCAGCGTCCGATGCATATGACGCCGCAAAGGAGCATAAGCGATGATACAAATACCGGGACGTTTACGTGCACGATTATTTTATCAAAAGTTTTTGGAAAAAACAATAGTTAAATAAGAAATAAAATTTTTGGTAGTTTGAGTCTTTTAAAATACGCGGTGGAACGTGGCATTCCACCGTGAGTGCCATCGCCGTTAACTCTGCAAATTTTTGCTCTATTGTTTGGGGGGAACGTTTTAGCGCATGGTGAAATGTTTTACTACTATTCCGAGAACTGGAAAGTGACAGCGCTAGACAGCTGTCTAGCGCCATCTCTTACCCACTCTCGGAATAGTAGTAAAACATTCCTTCACTAACAGATCATGGTAATCCCCCTGGTTTGAAATTCAGTTGCAAGATTTGACCAATACATACGGACTAACTAACCAACTAGACAAATTAAATAAAAGCTTATGAGAACCAACTAGTGCCTCTGGCGTCATACATAATATCTATCAGCGCAAAATGAATTTTCCCATCTACGAGTATTTTATCAGCTTTTAGTTACATCATAGATGCCTGCATCATACCAATATCCACTCATCCCAAGAGTTCCAGCTATTTTGGTTGTGTTTGTTTTATTTGTTTGTTTTTTCTGTCGTGCGATGTTATACGATGTCTGTTACGACAACTTCTCGCTGTTTCAGGGTTCCTCATAGTGGATTTTGCCCAACAATTTATTGGGCATACGGTAAGCAATGAATTAATATTTAATTTCCATTCCAGTTGTGCGAGACTCAGCAAGTATCATGACGCTGGGACCACCGGGCGCCAAGACGATTTGCATACAAACCCTCATGAGCGCATGAATCACGGAAATTGAAAACCCTTACAAGTAAGAATATAGTATTTAAGGTCGGTTTTTTTTTGCAAAAAAGTTTTTATTTTACCCTTTTTTTGTTATAGTATCACACACAAATCCTTGTCAAGTATCAATTTCGCAATTTCTTTTACTTGGATGACATTTTTTCCAGCTATTTTGATTTCAAAACCAAACTGCTGAACCGATTTTGATAAAATTTCTATAGGACCAATCGGAAAGTAGATCCATTCAGATAAAAGAAGAATTTTTCAAATCGGTTTATAAATGACGGAGATATGAGGTAACAAATACAGAAAAAAAAACAACCGAATTGAGAACCTCCTCCTTTTTTTGAAGTCGGTTAAAAAATGATATAAAATTGTAGTAATTTCACTTCCCTATACGTGATAATTTCCTGTACTTCCTAAATTGATGCAACCGTGAACCGACTACTTTTTTTGGAAAACTTTTATTCAGAAACAAAATAATATCATGAAACCTAATTGAAACTTGATTTTATTTTTCTTATTGGCTAAAAACAAAACGCAAACTTCCACAACATAACCTCAAAATACAGTTTAGCGCCGGCGACGGCGTTATTTAAAGTTATAAATAATATAGCTTTAACTTAGTGATATTATTTTTTTCAGCATTAAATACCTAACGATGGTTTTGTGCATAAATTGTAAGAATAATACTAATACGTGAACATTGCGAAAGAAGTAGTTACATTACAGTGATAACATCGAAAGAAACCATGTTTCTACCAAAGGGATCAACGTGTTGTGTTGTGGATTATTCAACTCATAAGTTGTTCAATTATTGCCCGTTAACTTGTGAAGCCTACATAACTATGATAGTAATTAGTGATTAGCTGCTGCGCTGCGTGTCGCGGGGTCGATTCCCACATGGTACCAATATTTGAATGGCCTACAGGTTAATTGTTCTTGGTCTGGCTGTTTGTGTATGTGAGTTTAAATGTTGGTAAACGCATCCGCAATAGTGGAGAATTTTCTAGATAGGGGCAAAGTTCTTATTTAAGGGAAAAAACCCTAAAAATCAACCGTTTCGCGCGAGTAATACTTTTGTTAAAACAACATAGTAGCTCCAGCTGTCGGTAAAAGTTGGTAACTTCGTTCCGCAAGATGGCGTTACTTTCGTTGGGGGTGGGTTATTTATGGTAGGACAATGAAATAGCCTTCATGTGTTTTCCATCCCTCTCTGGCCCATAGTAGCCTTTTTCCAACGCTATCATCTCCTGCGACTTCTTGCGCCCTGGTACACAAACGTTACACCGTCAGCGTATACCGGAGCGGGTTATAACGTGTTACGAGTTTGGAACATACAGATGATTTTTTTTTTTTATAAAATAAAAGTTTGCTGACCAAACAAGCAACATTTAATGCTCCTGCAATGAGGTAAGTATTTTAAGAATATAGATACTTTACACCGATGGTAATTAATGACCTTGACGTAAAGTTTTGTTATTATTGATGTTTGACTAAATTATTTGTTATTCAAAACAAAAGTATGTAGACGTTAATAAAAACTCTCGGCGTCACAGATTGTTGAAAATTACACCATTCGTTTTTGATTCGTGATCACGAAACATCTATATTTTTGATTATTTTATGATTAAAATAATCAAAAATATGCAACATCTTTGAATAAAATAATCTTCTTGATTATTGATCAGAGAAAATGGAATTGTTTTTTAAGTGGGCTAGGCTCAGTTCGAATCCGAATTCCGAATGTTTTCGTAAAAACGTTTATCCATACCTGTGGCCAAAAAAGAATATTTAATTCAGGAGCACGCCAGTTATTTTTTTCGTACATCTTCAACAATAACATTATAATAGGGGTTAAAGTATGAAATTACCGATTTATAATGCACAATTATTAAAACTCGTTTTTTTTCCAAGATGTAACATATTTATTTAATCAAAATATTTACCCTCATTATCTATACATTGCTGCCATCTAATCGGAAGTTCATTTATGCCTTTGCGATAGAACTCTGGGGATCAAGATTCGATAAACTGTGAAAGCATTTTGTACTGTTTCCTGGGAAGAAACTTTTTTACCACTTAGCAGTGTGAGGTCTTGCGTTATCATGGAGCAATAATGGTGAAGATCGATTCACGAGTCGGGGCTATTTCACTGCCAGTTTCGCCATCATTGTTCGAAGTTCGGCACAATTAACATCTACTGATATTGTTTGACCAAACCTGAGAAAGCTATAGTGAATAATACCATAAAGAGACCGCCAACCAGTTATCATTACCTTTTTATTGTTAAGATTTTCTTTAGGGCACTGTTGCGGCGTTTGACTTGGAGTCAACCATTGCATTTTTCGCAAAGGTTATCGGGTAGGTTCAGTTATCGTAAAGAATCTCAGTGAGGCCTTGTTATTATATTCTCTTACAAAGAAGGCTAGTTTGATTCAGTTAACACCTGGGCCCAGGAATGTATGGAGTAGTTCCCTTCTCCTTTTCGTCACATGTCACAATTCGTCCCAATATTCCTTCATTTCTGTACCGATTCAACAAAGCAGCGCAAGGTATTTCAGCCAATTCACACAAAACCTGAATGAACCTAAACCTTGTTTATGAATCACACCGTCCGTCAATTGGTAAAAACCGTTTGAAAATCCGTTTACATAGGTAGTTTTGAATTGATCGCGTTTATACAGTCGCGGGGACTTTGTTTTGTAATAATGTAGTGAAAGTGATAAAAATCAGAATGTGATATTAAGTAGCCTATCAAATTCTGCATTAGAAAAAAAAAAATTTTGTTCTACTTATTAAATAATACAATACACAATCATGTAGATATATCTTAATACGAATAAAAATAAATGCAGGACTGAAACAAAAATCAATGGAATAAGAACTGACTAGTAGAAAACATTTATTTTTATTTACTGCCTCTGCAAAACATAATTATTGGTTCTATGACTTGACCCGATCTCCCCCGTCCACCCTCCCTTACCCCGCTTGCCGCCCGGCGCGGCGCAAGCGTATACAACTTCAAGAAAATTATAATAGTGATAAGCTTTCAAAATCCAGACATAGTTTTCGACAAAAATAAAAAATTGTGGTTGTATTTATAATATAATGTTGGTCTCTTGTCTAGCGTATTGGGCAGAAAAAGCTCAGCAAAGCCGTCCGTTCGGGGCTAGCGCTGAGCTTCCCCTGACGGACGCGACGCGTCGTGCCACCGGGAGACGCGCGACGCGGCAAGTACGGCAGGCGGCGCGACGGCGGACGGAACTAAATTTGAATGTTATTGCATTCTTTAATAAAGTTCCAATTGGCCATAAACAAGGTAATATCTACCGGTTACCAGTTAGTGCTACAGATTGACCCACCCCGTAATGAATAAATATGCCTGCCATGTAAAAATTGATATAGACGTTCTACCTAATAGTATGTATATTATTATGAAACTATATGATTGTAACATAATTGTAAGAAAGGTTCGGACGATGGAACTCTTCTGAATTTTGCCGTGCTGGTGTCATGAACGCGTTCTACTCAACCATAAGCCACAAACGCCTTGAACGACTGAGATCGTCAAGTACAGAGAGAAAATAAATACATAGAATAGGGTTTATTTCAACTTGTAATTTAAACCTCTTTCTCTTACGTAGGCAAACTGCATTAGTTAGACAAGGATAGAACGAGTATTGCAGATCACATATGTGGGCAGTTGCTATTTAGATCATCGTGTCATGCTTACGGATAAAAGCATTCCTCATGTCGTTACCCGAATCCGTTCAGCTGTAAAGCCGTGAAAAGGTAAAAGAGTCATATAGATAAAGTTACTTTAGCATTAATAATATTAGTTGATTTGATGATGGACCCGGGAGGTGGATATTGGAATTCTTCAGTGGCTACCAGTAAACCGCTCGAGTTTGGACTCATACGATTGCTTTTGGTAACGAAGGCCTGATGATGGACGCAGGAGCTGAAAAGTGGAGTTATTCAGTGGCTACTAGTAAACCGCTCGAGATTGTTTGACTGGTTTTAGAGCTCGAAATATTCCACCCAAGCCAAGGTGAGAAACGTGCCAAGGGCCGAATGTTATAAGGGTGGTTTGAAAAAATGTCATATCGCAAGCATCACCTTAAGTGTGTTTTTTAGTTTTCTTAATCTACTAATATTACTTAATATCTACATGCTATTGTCTGGAATCATTAATCAAAACTTTACGTCATGGTCATTCTCATCAGTGTAAAATACCTACCTATGTATATTTTTCGATTTAAAAGTACTAATTTTGCTTTCTTGATCGGGAAAATAAGTAAACAAACTTCGATTTTATCATCGTCATTGTTAGAATAGAAAAGACAATATCTGATAAATAACAGTTACTATTGTTCCGGAATATTCCGCGGTACGGTTACTGACGCTGTGACGTTTGTGTACCAGGGTGCAAGAAGTCGCAGGAGATGATAGCTTCGGAAAAACGGTCACCACGGGCCAAAGTGGGATGGAAAACATGTACGCGCTGTTCCTTTCCCCGCCATAAACACCCTTCCCCGACCGAAAGTAATGCCATCTTGCGGATGGATGAAGCTACGAAGTTACCAACTTGTAACGATAGATGACGCTACTAGGTTGTTTTAAACAAAAGAAGTACTCGCGTCAAACGTTAGACTTTAGGGTAGGTAGGCAGGCATAAACATAAGCGCGATTTTATACAAAGTCCGCCGCAATCTCCCAACTGTTTCAGATAAGATTAAGATTGAATCGTGACTCGTAGTTTAGTTCTCATAAAATATCATCCGTGGGGCAACCGAGACTGCCGCTAGTAGGTAATTTAATAGTTAAACTAAAAAATAAGATCAACAGGTGTGCGGGGTAGATGGCCCATGTTTGAACGTCAGTGAAAACAAAAGGAGTATTTAAGGATCGTATTAGGTGATGTTCTATGGTATCTTTTTACCCTTGTGGTAAAAATGCGTAAATTTATTTATATATTATAATATAGCTTTCTAATTAAGAGTGTTCTTCCGTTTTAATTACGCTGGAATCAAAATTGATGATTTATTTGTAAATCAAATCAAATCATTTATTTGTTAGAACATGGTCAGTATGTATATAACATGGTCTTGAGTTTATATTGATTGTGTCATCATATTCTACCATATGGGCGTACAAATGTTAATTAATATTGGTGATCAATTATATAAAATAAAAAAATAATGTTTTTAATAATTATAGCTAAACTTCAAAACGGAATGTTAGTTACAAATGAAAAAAAATATAAATAATAATTGAATTAAATTAATATGTCAGTGTCATTTAAATAATCATTCAAATTATAATAGCATTTATAACATATAAATTCTTTAAATTGCTTCTTAAATCTAGCCAAATCTAACTCTCTAATGGATTTACTAATTTTATTATAAATTTGCGGGGCTCTGCAGAATATGCTTTTACGCATAAGAGCTGTCTTGGCTCTGCGTCCGCGTAGCATGTCATTTCGCCTGTTACGTTGTACAGTACCAGATAGATAGGAAAACAAATTTGGATTTAATCTTACAAATAAGGCAGTTTCATATATATACAAAGCTGGTAGTGTCAGGATTATATGCTTCTTGAAATATGGTAAACAACTGTCCGTCACCCGAAGCCCAAACATAGATCTTATACAGCGCTTTTGCGCTTTAAACGCGGCTTCCCTATTTGTAGAGTTACCCCAAAATATGATACCATATCTTAACACAGATGCAACAAGACCATGATAGGCTGTGAGTAGTGCATCCATGTTAACAATTGGGGCAAGTTTATATAGGGCATAGGATGAGCAACTAATTTTTTTTGCATAATGTATCGATATGATTCTTCCAGTTAAGCTGTCTATCTATTATAAGTCCTAGGAATTTCGCACTGTCTACGTCATTAATAACGTTGTTTTGGAATGTCACCTCCATATTTGTACTAGGTTTTCTATGACCAAAGTGCATCATTTGAGTTTTACCTAGATTAATTTTTAAGTTGTTATTGTAGATAATCAAAATAATATGACGTCAATATCTCTCTAATTAAATACATAATTGTTTTATTTTCCGTCAGAAATCATCAATTTCGATTCTAGGATGAGTGCTCACACAACAAACAACAAACTAATGTTTGATCGGACAAAACTGGACGCAACGAATATCCGCATCGCCACAATCGGCACCTGTACCAGGGAAACATAGCTCAGAGTGGGTTGCTATTGAGAAATGAAGGGGAGTTTTCGATACATACATTTATATTCGTCCACTTATTCATTTCTTTTGTAAAACAATTTAGGAAAAATAAATTACTGGGAAAAAAATAAACGTTGACCATTTTAGACTTCTAGGAAGCGTCTTCCCAGCTTTATTTACTTTTGAAGCAAACAAAACTGTAACGACATGTCAAAATGACTAGTTGGATAACACAAACAACAAACTTTGATAAAGATGACAAAACTTTTAAGGACAAGACGAATGCTCTGAGAGAATCGATAGGAAACATTAGAAGATAACTGGATCAGGCAACCAAAATGCTCAAACAGGGGTTGAATCCGAATCATTTGATTGAATAGTATGACTAAAAGATCGTAGTACTATAAAACTAACGGACAGAATACATCACACTTACTCTTACTATGTTTTAAGCAGTATAGAAAGAGATGACACGCTGCGCGCTGTGACAAATTCCATCCCTTTCTTGTTTGATAACGTCGTTGACGTTTTCCAATACGAGGGGTGTCTGTTGGAGTTACGTCACTACTTTCTTCGTGTATACAAGGGCGGCAGTGACCACCGTAGGTGTGGACATTGATCGGAATATCAATAGGCTGTTGAACTTTTATCATTGAACTTGAGCAAAGTTCGACGACTGTACTCTCATTACTCGTTCATTAGCTTGTTTCATAATTTATAAATTTTTAACATTTTGGTAACATGACGGTTTCTCATGTTACCGGTCAAGACAAGACATGTTGCTGGCTTAACAGCACACCAGAGCCTCAGTAATACGAGTAGGGTCTTAACTCTTTTTCGGAACCCTGAAACCTATACAAACTTTTTGAATAGCTTCTAATTTCAAACTCAAAACTTCAATAAGCCTTACTCGCTCTGGTTGGCTGGCTGGTTTAATAATTTATTTGTTAAAATTTTAATGTAATTTTTTTTTCAGAGATTTGCATATATTTGCATATAATTAAAAACAACTATAACCATTTCAAGCAACGGTATGGTGAATTCAAGTTCTTCACACTACACTTAACTTTATATCGACTCATTTGCTGTTTATGGAGCTGATAAAACTGAAAAATAAATACCGTCGTAAAGAAGTTCAATCCGTTTTTTTCTTCCAAAATAATAACATAATTCAATCAATCTATACTGAAATTGCTGACTTCTTGAAGCTGACATCCTGCTAAACCAACTGTTGACTTACAGAATCTTTGTCACAAGGATGTATAGGAATTCGAAACTCATCACGAAGAACCCAAAACTCTTCTTGGCTGGTCTTCTTCATATTTCACAAAATGTTCAACAGAGCCCTTGATTTTATGCCATACATGCTCCAAAAGAACCATAGGATCAAATTCGGATTGCCGTACGAATTTTAAAAGTAAGGAATTAACGAATATGAAGGAAGCACAAACTGCAACAACTCCAAAAAGGAACCAGGATTCTTTTAACCTGGGTATTTTCTATTATTTGCGAATAAACATAATTATGGGTATAGTAATCATTGTAGACCTCGTGCAGTTGTCTTTTGATTATTGGGATTCGTTGAAAAAGGTCACTATCTAAAATTATAAGAACTCTTCTTGGGTCATGTCGCCCTGGTGACATAAACGCGCGTTTCTTTGGCATGAAAGAGATGTTTGCACTTCATCCCTTTCATACTTAAAGAGAGAGTTATCTGAAATGGTATAATAACTAACTACTTTTACTAGAACTTTTCTATCTCGCGCAGGTTAGTTGCTTAAGACAGACAAGGATGGTTTGTGTTGGTATGAGCGATACGAGCGGAACATCGACGATTGCTCTACATGGAATACTCGTATAGTTCATGCCGTTTTCACGTTATTTATCCACCCCGTACCAACAACAAGTTTTGAAATTGAAGTGCTACCACCTTTACGGTTCCGTGAGTCGCTTTGGTACCAGGGTAGTAAGAATCAAGAGAGCTAGATTGTTTTCAAACAAGATACATACCATTTACGGCAGGTAGCTAGTTAGGGTAAAGTATTATAAGTAGTAAAAATAAGGAACGCATGCTGGGCAGAGCTAGTTTAAATAATATTTTTTTCATAACGTATTTTTAATCTTAAATAACCTATTGTCAATATCTTTTTAAGTGTGTTAAATAAATAAGTCGGACCACGATCTTTCGAGAATCAAGTGCCCTATAGATTACGTTATTAACAATGTTATTTTTGGGAATCTAAAATTATTTTTCACCTCTGACCACAGGCTATCTGAATCTTTCCAAATATTATATTTACGATGTTCTATATATCATGCCGCATCGACTTAGCAACAAGTTCGTTGGCTTCTTAACGCTTATTGATCGAGTCTTTTGTCTCTTTCCAAAGTTTCATTCATAAAATGAACTTACCACTACATGCAACTATTTCACGCATATGCACTGTAGCAAAGGGTAGTAGTGATATTGCACGAACCCACGTTTCACATGATTATCTAATGACTCTATAAATAGTGATTGGGGGCTATTCCATTATACCTCTCTCCATATTACATCTAGACGAATGCACCCTCGTATCTTTGATATCCTTGGTTTTGGAAAATATGGATTGAAAATCCGTCACTTTGGGTTCCAAACATTACAGTGACTCCATAATGGAATTATTAATAACTACAAAAAAAAATTAAATAGCAAGAGTTGTCTTGGGACTGTCTGAGTTTGACCAACTAAGGTAACCAACGGATACGATGAATAATATAGGTGTCTATATCATTATTATATTTGCACTATTCGATAGTGTGTATAGTTCCTTACAGTGTTATGTTTCTCTAGTAGCACAAGAAAGTTTGTAGGCGTAAATATGAAAATTTTTGACAATCCAAAAAAAGAAGTGTCTTTTCAAAAATAAGTCTTCTCAATGTAATTAGGTATTATTAAGACAAACCTCCCAACCTTACCCATTACAGGCTAGTCGCACTCCGTAGTTTAGATCTGGACGGACTAATTCAGTGGGGCTGCCGCGCGCCGCCCGCGTCAAACGCGCACCGCAGTGTATATTGGTCGGTGATTACATTTTTTATTCTTATTTACTTAAAATATTTATTTATTTTATTTTTCTTTCTTATTTTTTTATATATCCCCATATAAAATAATTAAAAAAAAACATTTAAAAACATAAAAAAATAGTAGCCCACCGGTATCGGGAACAGGGTCCAAGCTACCGGCGGTCAGGGCTCAAGAGAGAGCAACCTCCTAACAATACGAGTCGTGTCCAGGAGTACCGCTTTCTGAATCAAGCCCTTGATCCAGCTGCTTAACGAGAACCTCCTCAGGCATTGGTCGAGCGAGGCTCTTGGCAATTAAGCCGTTTACTGAAACGACTATCGGCACAATGATCGCCGAGTCCACTTCCCACATGTCGACAACCTCGCGAGCCAAATCAAGATACTTGATTTGTTTATCTTTCTCGGCTTTCACGAGGTTCCCGTCATGCGGGACCGTTATGTCAACAATCATTGCGCGCCGCCCTGATCGATCCACCACCACTATAACAGGCTTGTTGGCCACAATAGTCCTGTCAGTGATGATGAATTGATCTAAGTACATTGTGATATTGGCATTTTCGAGACCTGGGTCGGGCACATACCTATACTACGGCACTTCTGATTCCACAAGGATGTATTTTAGAGCAAGTTGCTGATGGATAATCCTGACTACAAGATTGTGTCTATGTAAGTACTCTCCGTTAGCTAGACGAGAACACCCGGAGATAATGTGACGAATTGATTCGGCCGGACGGTGGCATGCCCGACATATATCAACCGTGCCGTCCTTCACAATAAATCTCCGGTAGTTATTCGTCATCATAATTTCATCCATAATTGCACAGACAAAACCTTCGGTTTCTCCGAAGAGGTCGCCGGAACTTTCACGGTTTAGATTTGAAAAGTATATAGGTCGGATAGTACCTATTTGAATAGTATTTGAGATTTGTTTTGTTGGTGGGTAGTTGCTTACTACTTTATCTACATGTAAATAAACATTATGGAGTAAGATTTTGACAACAGGGTACTCGTACAAACTTTTTATTAGCTCAATTACGTAGGTACTTCTTTGACCTTAGTAGGTACAATCGGTTTTCTTATAAGATGAATGCGTAGTGGTAGCCCGTAGGTATTATAGTCTGCGCTGATCAAGATGGTTGAGAACCAACACTATAGTTTTTGGGTGTTGGCTCCTGGACGTTCTTGTTCGCATCATATGTCATTCCAGATTTGATACGCACGTATCTACCTAAAAACTATAATACTTTATTTAATAAACAATGTAGGTGCACACTAACTTATGCTGAATGCCTATCTTCTTAGGCTAAAGTACAGTACTCATATAGACATTTTGTGAAATAAAACAGTTTTCTGATCTACATACTCTTAAGTAAGCATCGAGCCTAGGTTTATTTGAAACGTAATTGGCTCACAAAAGTACAGTACCTAATGCACATAACTGGTAATTAAATATTCAGATAAATTATTATTTAAAAGAAGACAACCCTCTCGTAGTCAGACGGTATAAGAGTTACGCGATAGAGAAGCGACTTGTAGCTTGTAGGTGAATATAACTGTAGGTAGTTTAGCGCTGTGCGGCCTGAATTGCACTTTAATATTTCGTAGCAAGTCGCTATTTATTTAATCGATTTTGCGGAGAGAATTTATCTGTACTTGTACTATTATTCTGTGCTTATTATAAGTATTTCAGCGATAAACTTGTTCAAAACATCATTCTTTATCTGTGCATTTCAAACGATCGATGGATAGAAATACAAAGAAATTTTAAGCATGTTAAACGCGTTTAAATTCATAGTATTCAGAGATTTGTGGTGCAAAGTGAGCCGGCGTGTCAGTTACTCACTAAAAAGTTCACGTTGTCGGACGTCGTTCGACGTTGCTGTACGGGGCGCAACAAAAACAGCGCACAAACGATACCAGGAGCCCATAAAGCACCAGTAGATGTAAACAAATTGGCGATCCGATCCACGTGGAGTGCGCCTGCGCGAAAATACGAAAACGACAACAAACGTAGTGTAGGAACGTTTAGCACGAATTGACATCACAGACAGAGTCAGTTGTAGTCATATGGAAGAAGCTTTCATAGCAATACGTGACACTTACGCACACCTTATTATATTATTATAGCTAGCCCATATTGTCCCACATTGCTGGGCCAAGGCCTCCCTCCATTCCTTCCAACGGTCACGATTCTGTGCTACTCTTTACAATACTCAAGGAAGACATCCAGTTCGTCCCGCTATCTCCTTCGTGGTCTGCCGCGACCTCGGGTCAATGTTTCAGGGCACCAATCCATACAAAATATTATGTACCAACAAATAAAATAAGTCTAAGGTCACTTCATAGAATCTATATTTACAAACTTTGATTGTATGGTAAAATAAAATAAAGCTGAATAAACAGTTTCCAATTTTTTCACGTACATATTATGTCAAATGCGTTAATTGTTATGACGTACATTTCGTAATAAATGAATTAAAAGTTCTTATTGATTTTAGTAAGGTAGAGGCATCGGAGTAACCCGTGAAATTCGAAGCCGAAGCTTCGGTCGACCACTTGTAATTTAAGTTCACTATTAACGGTTCTTGGTCTTCTGCAACAGTCACATTTCTAGTTAGTTGGTATATTAACTCCGTTTGTTACAATCAAGGTCGTGTTTGTGTGCCAGTCATGTTCTGTTTTAGATAATTATGTCTGTTGCTGATTTTGGTTCTGTCTAGTTGCTTGTTATTTCAGCATTTTCTTTACTCTCGCACCTTCATCTCTTATGCGGTTTAGAATGTCTACGGTTTGGTTTCCGCTTCTTAACAATGTATTCAGTCTATAAACATAGCCAGGTCTCTGAGATTGTGCTTTGAAGAAACACTTCCTCTGTCGACCATTTTCTCGTTCTATCTTCATTTATGCCCAATTTTCGCTAAAAGCGTTTATTTGTTATAAATATTATAATAGCGACACGCTCTTGCTTTGCACGGCGCCGCCTATTGGGTCTTAAACTAAACCCACAGTCTTCCAAGCTGGAACCAACCATAAAATTTCATTGAAGTCGGTTAGGTGGTTTCGGAGATTAGCGTATTCGAATACGTACATTTATATTTTTTTACTAATATTAAGATTATAATATTATAATTATGTAGATAGATTAGTATGGATTACCCAAGCCGTTTAGCCAATTACCCAAGCTTATTTGTACACCCATCTGTAAACTTTATAATTATTACGAACTGTTGCTTTAGTGTGGTACAAAAGTACCTCACGCTGAAGTTCAATATCAAAGGTTCAACAGCTTATTGATTTTCCGGTCGATTGCCGTACCTCCGATGGGCACTGCGGGCCTAGTATCGACTACGAAAATAGTAACATCAGCCAATTCAACCACTGACTATCCCTAGTATTTGAATGACGTCATAAGCATGAGCGGAGCTTTCTCAGGATGCCATCTCTTTCTAAAGGCGTTAAAATATTATGAGAGATGTTTATTTTTCTTTCGTAGTTTTAAAATGTTTTAGTAATTATAACTTGTACGTTCTGACTAAAATAATTTAAAATGTCAGTCCAAATATCTTTTGAACCATCAAAACTAAACAAATTTCAATCTAAATGGTTCTAATGGTAATGGTATGTGTAAACCCTGTTTTACAGTTTGCAAGGTTGTCTTGGCGCCTGATTGACGTCGTCAAAGAGTTTCATAATAAAATATAGAAACTTAAATTAGAATTAAGTTGTTTACCAACACTGTTTTCCACTATCATGGTATTATATATTGTCAATATTTAATAACAATTACATACGGCATCTAGATGAAACTAAAACATATAAATATAAAGCGGTAGTTAATGTTGCAATGAAGTGTATTACAAGTGCTGCCAATATTTCCACATACATATAAAAAATATAGGTAAGCAGTCCTATATTTAAATGACTATTTAAAAGATGGTACATATAAGTTTTTTTAATGATCTTGATGACTATTAGTAACATTATAGTGACAAATTAACACAGTTCGTTAAAATGCCAACTAATGCTTGGCACCTTCAAGTAGAGAAAGTAAATCGTTAATTGATATTTTCGCATAAGACAAAATTAACGCCATTTTAACAATATCCACCCGACGACACCGTGCCAAAAGTTGGAAAACTGAGTCCACGTATGCAGTGCAATGACCCGCCCGGCTACCAGGGAAGCATTAATCAAAAGAGCTACATCGTGTGAAAGATGAAAAATAATGACTACAGATTATATGGTACACTTACGGGCGGATTTTAAAATAAGATTATGAATATGAGAATAATTTAAGTAAACAGTAGGTATTACAAATAGTGTAGCCAGCGTCGATGTTTCGACCACGCTTCCGGTTTTTTTATTCGATTCCTGCGTGATCCACGCGGAGGAAGTTACATTATAAAATATTAGGTTGAATTGCATTCTGTGAGAACTGAGAAAAAAAAAAAACCGGTCAAGTGCGAGTTGGACTCGCGCACCGAGGGTTCCGTACAAACCTGTGGGTATATAACTTTTTTTATATGACGAAACTAAAAATTTACGGTTTTCGTAATTTTTCCTATATCTGTACTATAAGACGTGACTTCGTACAAAATTTCAAGATTCTAAGTTCACGGGAAGTACCCTGTAGGTTTTGATTCCCGTGCGAGTTTCGAAAATTTGCGGAAATTTGCGGCCTAAGTGGCTGTATCTTTTGATTGCGTTGACTTAGAAGGTTGATTTTTCTACAGCTTCCAGGGACAGTAGAACTAAGTATCATATAGAAATTTCAGTTCGATACCTCCACGCGTTCCTGAGAAAAACGGTCTTGACAGACGGACGGACGGACGGACGGACGGACAACAAAGTGATCTTATAAGGGTTCCGTTTTTTCCTTTTGAGGTACGGAACCCTAAAAATGATTTCTACGACTTCACAAGAATGTATTTCATGAATACTCTTTGCTGCTGTAACCTAACAAAACAAAATCCCCTCAATAGTGCGGTGCAGCTGTTGCCATGGCAACGGTACGTCTGCCAGGAGCACCAGCGCAAAATAAGTCAGGAAGAGTTACCAGTAAATACATGTGGTTATTTTAGTTGCTTCTTATATATTTGGTTACAAATCTAACGATACCTTAATTACAAAAGTTGATCCGAGTTTGGAAGATTTATGGTTATAAATAATATAACAACGTACATATAAAAACAGGCGCGAGATACATAACCCTTCCCTTGCGGTCGAGTAAAAACCTCTGACATAAGACTGTTACGAATAGAATATTTTCTTACCTATCCTACTACAATTAAAATAATATGTGAGGATGGACGGATGTTAGTTACTCTTACAGGTAAAACTAGTAAACGAAAGTTAATGGAAGTTTACTGTAAAATGATTATACATCTGAGTAACACTTCTTACCTGAACTAGTAAAGATATTGTATTGTTGTAGCGAAACCGAAGGTGAAAGTTAAATAAATAAATTACCTTTTGCTTCGGGGAAGGAAAACATCGTGAGGAAACCAGCATGCCTGAGAGGTATTTCTTGACGGCATGTAAAGCCAAGTCAGAGGCCCATGGGCGCCATAAAAATTCTGACACCAGGTTAGGCACTAGCCACACGATAAAGAAGGAGAAGAAGATATAAATAATTTTAAAATATCTCATACACGGCCTACCTCCTATGATTAATATTACCCTGGTACCCAAGCGACTCCTTGGGTCGTATCAGTTCAGTTTCGAAGCTTGCAGTATTTGGTACGGGGTGAAAATGGCGGGATGTATAAAGCAATTGACGATGTTCTGCTTGTGTCACTCGTACTAACTCATACCTTCCTTGTCTGAATTATGCAACTAACCTGCGCGGGAGAGAGAGAGCTTCTATTAAAAGTAGTTATCAACCCATTCGGTTAACTCTCTCTACTTTAAGTATGAAAGGGATGTAATGCAAACATCTCTTTCATGCCCCACGAAACGCGCGTTGATATCACCAGGACGACATAACTCAAGAAGAGTGCTTGTAATTTTAAACAGTGATCTTTTTCAGAGAATAGCAATGATTAAAAGAAAACTGCACGAAGTTTAGAATTACATAAATGGTGTGCAAAATGTGTATCCATTTTTATTCCTAAAAAAATTAATAAATGGCCCAGCTTAATTAATGCTTCACATTCGTTTCACCTTTAAAAGTCGCACGACAATCTCAATGTAGTCCCGTGATTCTTTTGGAGCTTGAATGGGAAATAATTAAAATTAAGAGTAGTTCAAACGTACTATTATGACGTATTCCGTTAACTCTTTCTGATTTATAGGTACATATCATCCGTTGCCATTTTGTATTTTCTCTTTTTGTACAAACTGTATAAATATATCTTATGAAATTCCATTTATATTTTCAGCAAGCTTTCACTCTGTGCGAAAAACTGACTCAGTTATGTGATTACTTGTTATTATTGTTGAAGAAGGATTTAAATGAGTTTTTGTAACGTGTGTGTGCTTTCCATAACTATATTGTTTTAGTGTGAAACTTACACATTGTATGGTTTAATGTGTCCACATACTACGACGTAGTACTGCTACGGCGTAGAGCTGCTACGGCGTAATGATACTACGCCGTAGCACTACTACGGTTACGGGAGCTATGCGACTCGTAGTAAACATCGCAATATTTAGATTTTACTTGTTGGTTTGTAAGTAAATTTACGAAAATATTTCTTAAAAATATTTGAATGCAGCTATAAGTTTATGGTCACAAAGCATGGTCAATTGCCTTTAACAAATCAGTTTCTTTGTTCAATAACTTGAAAAATGAGATTCGTTTTGCTATCTTTAATCAAGGGAATGCTTGTTTCGATCCAAATACTATCGGTGCGTTACCTCAGTGGATAGAGCGCCTCGCCTATAAGAAGACAATGGGTGAAGAGGTCGTTGGTTCGAGTCCTTCATGTGCCCTTTTTGATGTACAGTATCGTTTTTGTTCCTCTAACCTAAACACTTTACTCTAAAACATAAAGAAAACCATAAAAAAAATAATTTCAAAAGTAGTTGAATTTTAACTTGCAGCCCCCATAGGTTCTATGAACTAACAAGTTACAAAGTTACCCTGTGATGCGAACAAGTTCCAGCACTCGATGGTAGTGCAGTATAGGAATATATGTATTATAATACATATGTGTGGCGGATAGTTGTAAGTCTTAGCTCGCTGGGTAGATGTCATCACATATTTCCAAACTTAATTCTACTTATGGAATTTACATTACAGTGTATGGTTTCCACAGGTGAATTCCGTGTGGTGATAATAATTCAGTATGTTACTTGATACATCCCACAGTGTCCTCTATATTCCGCACAAATATAAATAAATGGGTCACAGCGTGTATTGGGTTGTTATTGCACCCCCCTCGCATCTGTAGAGATGAATCCGTGTAGTTCAGGGATAGCGAACCTCTGGCACTTTACTTTACAAGTTTACAAGTTTTTACTTGTGTAAGTTATGTTACATTTACAAATCTGAAGTGCTTCGAAACCTTAATTTCAAATCTATTTATCTATCAATCCTTTGATTTTATGTTTTGCTTATTTTGTATCATTGGGAAACATAGGGGAACACCTTTATTAAAAATGTTATAATCAATAAGAATGTTGACTTTTGTTTTTTATAACTAATTTATTGTTGATCTCATGCCGTTTTTTCTAATAATACGACAGCAAATGTTGATATGTCTGTTCTTAAATAAACGTGGTAATTAGAATACACAAAATCGTTTTATTTAATACCTCAATATCCATATTACCATAAATAGGTAGGCTACAGTCACTAATTTATGAACATCGCGAATTATACTTAAATCCAATAGAGGCCTGTCAGGCCTAACGTCACCACTAACGTTACACAACACGTCACCAGTTAAAGATTAAAACACAATTTTTTACTTCCAATTTTCACTATTCCTTCTGTCTGGTATAAAAGACGGCGCTCTATGCAATTACGGCAGTGCTTGGTCGGGAACCAACCTGGCCGATTCAATGGTTGATCCCTGAAACCAGTACCACAAAAAACAAAAAACCCTTATATAATGTTGAGGTTCGAAAATGTCTCTGTTAAACATGTTGAAATATTAAATCAACTTTTAATAATCATTTCAACTGCTATAGTGCTGATATAGGTTTAAACCTACTTAGACCAAATTTCAACTCTTTTCAGCACAAATAGGTAAGCCCGATTATATGAAGAAATTTATAATAAGCTTAGATTTGAAAAAATCTAGCTAAAAGGAAGCAAATTGGTTTAAAAAAAAAACACTTTGACACGTTACATCATATTATGTTTTAAAGCTAAATGGGGCCGGTGTTTCGTACTGACTACTCTGAGATGAAACTGCCAAAACAAACTCAGAGGTCACTGTCTCTTTTAAAGTCCAAACATTGGTCAAATCATATTAGGACTATGCAGATTAGTGTCTGAGTTGGTCTTTTGATGAAAGAATCACACAAATTTGAGTGGACCTGTCCAGTCAGTGCAAGCATTTATCAGTGATTGTATAGCTCATCATGTATGACTCATCTCGACTCAGGAGCTCAACGACACGATGAACAATACCAATGAAAGGACATTTTGGATAGGCCGCATAAAGTGCTCAAACTGAAAAAATTATATGATAAGAATACGAAACGTCACCTTGTACTTACTTTTAAGTTATCGCGTTTCAGGCTAGTTCTATGTTGTTGATTCTAGAAGAATGTCAATAACGCCCTCTCCAATGATAATTGCAAAAGCCACCAACATTTTTCAAGAAATCATACTTTTTGTAACGCAGAAGGACAGGAAAAATCTTTTATAGTGGAGTCAACAAACGTATCGACTGGACATGTTTATATAAGCTATGAGTGTGTGTGTGTGTGTGTATGTGTGTTTATAAAAGCCACGAGTTCCTTTTTATGTGACATAAGGCCATCATGACCCTTATTCTGTGATGTGCGGCCATGCTAGAAGCGTGGCCAAATGCAAAGGCACAATTGATTTCAAAACAATGTTATCGCCTAGTTTGATGGTACAGGCTTGCTGGGAGAGCACTGTCTTTGTCTGCCTAGTTCTGATAGTCTGCGGCTGAGCGAGTGCACGAATTTAAATAACTGTAACAGGATAACAGGACATGTGAAGAGTTCATATCGTCTGTTAAGTTATCCGAAATGCTTGTAAAGATCTACTTAATGGCAATCTTACATTCATTCATGCAATACCTAACGAACAACGCACAGCCTAATCCGCTGGGCCCAGAAGAATAATATTTTTCAAAAGAGTTTATTTAAGACCAAAAGTGAGTAGGTGCTATAAAAGGATTATTGCATTCATCCTCTAAAGGGGGTTAAATAGCAGTTCTTATTCTTATTCCGTATTGTACCTACTAAAATTACGCTTACTCGCTAGTAAAGTAAGATTATTTTGGTTTCTGTGAGCGCCAAAAAAGAAACCGATATTTTCATGACAGGTTTTGTGAATAGCTACGATTTGTTATTGCTTGATTTATCATATCCTATTTGAAATACATTATAAACAACCATCTTGTTCGTCCATTCAATAAACGTAAAACAATCGTCGTCGTAGCCAACTACTATCTGGTAAGACCGCGTAGCTGTCGTAGCCGTGATACGTCACCTACGGCGGCCTATAAAATTAACTTTCATCAAACTAAATATTTATGGCGCGAACACTACGGACTCTTAAAGTCACATTCCTAAAAACCTCTTAGTGTCGCATGAAAGCCTAGTGCTTCAAATAGTGTTAAGTCTAGATGGATCAATACTGTCTGCTGAGCACGTGGCCCGCCTCAGCGGGTTCCATGGCTGCGAAGCAGCATGGCGGTGCGTGTACTCTGTCAGATTATGCCATAATGTAAACTTAAATAGCTCGAGTAGGTACCCTGTAACCTAGGGAAACATAATTCCACTTAACAAATGCAACATATAATGTAGAATCAAGAAATAACAGCCATTTACTCTGTTAATAATGTAGTAAATTGCTGATGTTGGTATGATAAAGTTCCAACTAGCAAAGTAAACAAACCCGCTGATTGGTCGAGAACCCCCTGTCAGGGTGGACTAATTCAATTTTCAATTGAATTCAAACAGATAGGTCAATAGGTTTAGATGGCTTTGCTTCTCATCATTTCCACCCCCTGTAGGAGGGTTCATCCGACTATAGGAAGTTCCGAAGTTCCGTCTGTAGGAAGAACAACCACCTTTGCAACGGGCCGACGCAGGGCCCCATGATTCGTTCTTATGTCTACCACTCTTATTATAGAGTCCGCACCAGGATAGACCAAATCCAAATCCAACTACATCTGCTTTACTAAGTATAATAACTCGCAACCGGCTCAAGATCTCCAAATAAAAATCCATAACTGTTCCAACCCCTCAACCCCCGGCTGCTCTTGCTTAAAAATTGACAGGTTACAGCATACCAAATATCTAGATGTTATGATTGACCAGCGCCTGTCCTGGCACATGCACACCGAACTGATTATGAAAAGAGTTAGGAAACTGATTTGGACATTTAAAACACTGCGACATGCGGCTTCAAAGCAACTTCTAAAGCAGGTATACATTTCACTGACTCAATCTATCCTTATGTACTGTCTGTCTTGCTGGGGAGGGACTACAAAACTAAAATTTTTGGAACTTGAGAGAGCTCAGAGAACCTTACTTAAGGTCATCTTCTTTAAACCCTATAGGTACCCCACCCACAGCCTCTACCTATTATCTGACCTTTTGTCTGTAAGAAAGCTTTATTTGCTTCAAATCATACTACAAAAACACACATCCCTCCCTTATGACCCCTCTAAGACAAAAAGTAGAAGGAGCTACTTAGTCGCTCCAACGGTCAAGGTTAGATCTGCTTTCGCTAAAAGGCAATACCCGAGGCGATCATCTTATATATACAACTTGCTGAATAAAGAATTACGAATATATTCCATGAAGCTCCGGGACTGTAAAAAAGTTGTAACTGATTGGCTTAAAACTAAAACCTACGACGATGGTGAGTCTATTATATCTACTTTTCAATAACCAAATTGTTACGTTTGGGTTGTTGTGCCTAAGGTTAGTGAATGAAGACTTGTTCAGCCTCTTTCGATCCCAAGACATTGTCGCAGGGCTAGCCGACAAACGAAAACCTACATTTTGTACCTAATAATAATAAACAACAACGTGAACAGTACGTGTTTAATTCTGACCTTACAATTTTATCAATTTAAATATACAAAATCAAATCTCAAGCCATTCGGAATTTCATATACTATCCAAATTGAATAAGTTCATCCAGAAAACATCAAGAAAACCAGAAAATGCAATAATTATAATATTTATTTTATAATGAAAATATGCAACCGAATTGGCTTTGACAGCTAATGTCAAGTCATAAAAAATCAAATAAAATAAAATCACCTAAATGAATTAACAATTTTGACGAGGGCAGCAGCACGTCCCGCACGCCTACCGCCTCCGGACCCGTCGCTCAGCTCCGCCTCGCCGCCGCCGGAACCCAGCCTCACCGTGAGTGCTGTGACACCGGCCGTGGCAGTTGCGTCGAGCTCGAGCGACGAGTATTTCTCTCCGCCCACGACGCCACCACCTGCTCGTCGACGGGGAGGACGCCGGCCGCCGGACGGTTTAGGACCTCGAGGCCCACCGGCCTCTGATAGGGTCCCAGCTCCCGGCGGAAGTGTGCAGCGCATGCGATGGACGCAGACCATCAATGAAAACGTCATGCGCTCATACTATGGGGCTACAGAGGGAGGAAACAACCTGACCGCGTACCGTGTTCGGATGCTCTCTCTGTTTCAGGTGCTTGAGCCAGCTGTCAACGTTTCGGCGCAACGACTGTCGGATCAGGTGCGAGTCATCCAGCGTAATCGTATGTTGGATGACACGGTACTTGATCGCCTGCGGACTGAAATGCAGAGTAGCCATGTCATTACCCCGTCGGTGCAGGCTGTGGTACCACCACAGTCTACCACAATACCGGATCGCGCTGACGACTTGAGTGATGACATGGCTATTAATGTAAGTACCCAGTGCAGTGAGGAAAAGAGGTGTGCTTTGGAGGGTGCGATTCGAGAATATCGGTTCATGTCGCCCGACCTTAGACGCGTTTGCCCATGCATAACAAAAATAGGGCGCTGGTGGCTGTTCTAGATTCGCAGTTGTCAAACTATTTTGATAACTGCGAAGACCTCACTGATGCTCACTCAATCCTGTATTGTGCGGCTGTAGCGGCATGTCGTGTAGCGCATGTCAAATTTTTTGATGACAGAGCTACACGACCTAAGCCAGCCGTCCCAGCATGGCAGTACAGGATTGAGCGACGTATTGATGGGGCCAGAGCACTCATCGGCAAACTAATCTCCTTCAGGGAGGACAATACGCGCCCTAGAGTGATGCGCTTTGTGAGACGGGCGTTCTCGGGGACTGATATTAGTCCTCGAGACTACATCTCCCGTGTCACAGAGCGCATCGATTTCCTGAAGCAGAAAGTGTATGCATGGGCGAACCGTATTCGTAGGTATAAGCGACGCTTGGAACGATACACTCAGAATCGCACATTCCAAAGAGATGAAAGGTGGGTTTATAGGGCTTGGGAGCGACCGGACCAAGGTGTGGCTGACACGCGCCTGCCGGATAATGACGTCATGACTTCGTTCTGGCGCAGCATCTGGTCGGTGCCTGTCAGCCATACCGAGGGTGAATGGACTCGGGAGGTTGAGCATGCGTGTGATCCAGTACCAGAAATTGGGGCAATCTCTATCAGCCCCCAAGACGTAGCTCGTGCAGTCCGTCCGTTAACAAACTGGAAATCCCCAGGGCCGGACGGGCTGCACAACTTTTGGATCAAATGGTTCCAAAGATCGCACGCTCGCCTGGCTTCCCTGTTCCAGTCAGCCTTAGAGTCAGGGTCGCTGCCCATGTTTTTGACAACAGGTATAACCCACCTGCTCCATAAATCGGGTAATACTGCGGAACCCAAAAGTTATAGACCGATTACCTGTCTTCCAACAGTCTATAAAGTTCTTGTTCTTATTTTGAGAGCTAAAATTAGCGAACACATTAATGAAAATTCTATCATGTCCGCTTCTCAAAATGGATGTAAGAATGGGTCCCGTGGTACTAAGGAGCTACTCCTCATTGTTATGGCCATTAGCCAACAAGTTCGCCGTTCCCGAAAGGATCTGTCAACATGTTGGATAGACTATAAGAAGGCCTATGACTCGGTGCCACATACATGGCTCATGAGGGTGCTAGAGTTGTATAAAGTTGATGCAACTCTGCGCACCTTCCTGATGTCGTGTATGGGGCAATGGAGGACAGTCCTTCGCTATCCAGGATGTCGGAAAATCCAGAGGAATAGCGAGCCGATAAGGATTGAGCGGGGTATATTTCAGGGCGATAGTTTGAGTCCACTTTGGTTCTGCTTAGCCTTGAATCCTCTTAGCACGCTGCTGGAGGATTCAGGTCTAGGTTATCGGTTGAGGAGAGGTGGTCAGGTTATATCTCACCTCCTTTACATGGACGACCTGAAACTCTTTGCCCCCAACGATTTGCAACTGATGGAGCTACTGAAGGTAACTGAAACTTTCAGTAGCGCCATTAGGATGGAATTTGGTGTGGACAAATGTGCGGTCATGCATGTAAAGCGAGGGGAGATTGTGGAATCTGTGGGAACCCAACTCTCGGATTCCATAAATCTTAGATCCCTTTCAGCAACCGAAACCTACAAGTATTTGGGTATGTCGGAAGCGCTGGGCATCAATGTAGCTGACATGAAGCAATCGTTGAGGGAGCGCTTCTTTGGCCGCCTGAGAAAAGTATTGAATAGTCTTTTATCAGGCGGGAACAAGGTGCGTGCCTTCAACGGTTGGGTCATGCCAGTTTTGATGTACTCTTTCGGCATACTCAAATGGACACAAACAGAACTAGACGCCCTGGATAGGAAGGTCCGTACATTGTTGACGGCATATCGAATGCATCACCCACGATCTTCGGTTATGAGGCTGTATATCCCGCGGAGGTGTGGAGGTCGAGGCTTTTTAAACGCTAAGACTCTCCAC
Source organism: Standfussiana lucernea (assembly GCA_964057025.1). Lineage (NCBI taxonomy): Eukaryota > Metazoa > Arthropoda > Insecta > Lepidoptera > Noctuidae > Standfussiana > Standfussiana lucernea. The sequence continues at coordinate 21,744,050 of OZ059784.1, forward strand.
AATCGCGAGATATGCAGTGTCAGGGAATTTTTCCTAGAAACCGACGTGGGGATGCATCGGGATGTGGTCGCGGTGGACAAGGGCCTCACCCCGCTCTCCTTGGCTAAAGAGAACTGGCGCAAACCTGTAGTACTTGACACTAACGACCGCAGGGAGGTATGGCAGAGTAAGGAGCTCCACGGACGCTTTTTCCGGGCCCTTCATGGGCCCGATGTAGACCTATCAGCGTCCGTAGCCTGGCTACGTTCCGGCGACCTCTTCGGAGAAACTGAAGGTTTTGTCTGTGCAATTATGGATGAAGTTATGATGACGAATAACTACCGGAGATTTATTGTGAAGGACGGCACGGTTGACATATTTCGGGCATGCCACCGTCCGGGCGAATCAATTCGTCACATTATCTCCGGGTGTTCTCGTCTAGCTAACGGTGAGTACTTGCATAGACACAACCTTGACACTCCCAACCGTCCCGGGTGCAAGCTGGAAGAGAACGGGGTTAAGCGTCTGGTCGCGACTAGGAGATCCCCCAAGGCCGCGGCTCCAGAGCCCTTCCGATTGATGCCTAGCCCTGAAGGGGTTCGGCGGGTGAGTCGGGTCAACACCCTCTTGGTTTCGTTGGCACCGTGAGGTTTCCACCAAGAACCACGAAACTGTGGCTTTTCCCTGAAGGGGCAAATACGTTTTTTGACGATATTCCCGAAAAGGGAATGAGTGAACAAGAGTTGTCTTGAAAAAGACACCAAATGTTCGGAGGTGTAGTCGGCGACTATGATGACGTCACGAGGGCGCGACGAACCGATGACAGCAGGCAGCGGGTGGGGGGTGCGAGCAGGAAGCGCGGGCACGTCCGTACGCAGCGGCGATCAGGCGGCGAATCGCGAATTACACTGGTGGTGGTCGCTACGCCCCCGCATGGAGGCGCGGCTGGCGGGGTGTGGACAACGTCCCTTTCCCGCGGGATCGACATGGTGCCCGTAACTACGGGCACCTCCTTGTGGTGGCCTTGTAGGCCCGGCCAGTGACAGGCGCGTTAAAACGCAGCCTGCCTATGTGTAGTTGCAAAAGTGTCCGGTAGGAGGCGCTACGACGCTATGTATAGCGCCGCTATCTTCACGCCACCTCGGCGGTCTGTCACCGTCAGGTGAGACCTCCGGTTACCCGGAGGAGGCCTGGCGGGTGACGACCAGCGACGGAGGTGACTCGGCGCTCCCTACCGCGGCTGTTGGCCCCCGCCTGTCACGCTTTCAGGTCTAGCCGATTACGCGCCAGGCAGAGGGGCCGTGTGTGTGAGTATGAACGGTAATGTACTTGTGTAACACCGCTCATGTAGGCGATAGAATAGCAGGCCCGCGCCGCTTATTCATTCGCGAATTACACATTTTTTTTTTTTTTGTGTATGGCATCTCGCAGTTCAACCTAGGAGGTTGTCGTCTGCTCAACCGGTCTATCCTGTGGATGCCTTGAATTTAAGGCCTCCAGCCAGGGCAAAAAAAAAAACTTACAAACTAAGCGACTACACGCTAAGGGCGCCCCCTGTGGGGCTCGGACCTCGGCTTAGGGCGTCGCTGGGGGAGGGCAGCAAGGGGACAGGCTGGATCTGAATGGTATTATTTATGGGCTGGTTTAAAACTACTGGCACAGCATCGCGGGCTGGCTCGAGCAAGGGTCGGGGAGGGCAGTTACCGGGACCTCGCGACGGACCTCGACGGCGAGGGCGGAAAGACGGCGGTTTGAACCGGGGTATACGCTTGAGGAGCGTACTAGTTTCTCTACGGCTCTCCTGGAGGAGAGTGATAGCGTCGTCGGGAGTTACGAGTGTGTGCCTTGGACGGCGAACCTGACTGATACGCGAGGGGTCGTATCGGGCGGCCGATGCGATCAGGGGATTATGATGTTTTATTGCACGATCGAAGAAACGCTTGGTGAGGCGTTTCATGAACTGCAATAAGGTGGGCATCCTAAGGTCTACGTGGAGACGTTCGTTACGTACGTAAAACGGGGCACCCGTGACCCTACGTAAGTATCGGTTTTGGAGCGTCTGCATCCTGTGGATATAGCGAGGCTTGGTATGTGCGAACACAACACAAGCGTACGACATGATGGGACGGATCACTGCGGTATAGAGACGCAACTTGCACTTGAGTGACAACTTGCTCTTAGCCGCTATCATGAAATGAAGCCTACTCATAGCGAAGGCAGCTCGGTCGCGAGCTGCTTTGATATGTGCCCCGAAGGACAGGTGTTGGTCAAGTATGACTCCTAAGTATTTGGCTTGCTTCTCCCAAGGGATAGGCTTGCCATACATAGTGATCGGACGGGGGCTGGGGGGATTGATACGCGGTTTAGAGAAGAGAACCGCCTGACTCTTATCGGGGTTAACCTCGATCCTCCACTTCCTGAACCAAGCGCCGAGGACGTTGGCTGAGGTTTGGAGCGTTTTGGCGATAACGTTCTGACAACGACCAGTATAATAAATGGCCGTGTCGTCCGCGAACAGGGCTAACTGAGCCTTTTTACTCTTAGGGATATCGCTGGTGAACAACGTAAAAATGAGAGGGGAGACGACCGAGCCCTGAGGGACTCCGGCACGAATCGGGTGAGGGGAGGAGAGAGCTCCTCCGACGCGATAGCGGAATGTGCGATTGGACAAAAAGTCTCGCAAGATGAGCACGAGACGGTCCGGCACTCCCAGTTGGTACAGCTTGTATATTAAGCCGTTGTGCCAGACTTTGTCGAACGCTTTCGCTATGTCGAAGAACAACACGCCTGTTATCGAACCACGCTGGAAACCAGCGCTCACGTGCTCGACGATACGGTGGACCTGTTGTACGCACGAGTGTTCGGTCCTAAACCCGAATTGTTCGTTCGGAATGAGGCTCTTAGCCTCGGCATAATCTTTGAGACGCTTATAAATAAGCCTCTCGTAGATTTTGCCGAGGGCACTCAGGAGACTGATGGGTCGGTAGCTCGAAGGCTCCGCCCTGGGTTTGCCAGGTTTGGCGATACCGATGACTGTGGCCTCCTTCCATACTTGAGGGAAGATGTTGTTCGAAAGGGCGCCATTGAAGATGGCTGCCATTAACGCGATTAGCTGAGCGGGTAAGACTTTAAACACCCTATTGGTGAATCCGTCGGAGCCAGGTGCTTTCCGTGGCTGAAGCCCTTTGATGATGTCGTGCACTTCTTCAGGTGTGATAGAAGGCAGAGGAGCATCAGGGTCTTCAACAGGGGGTAGGGCGGCTCTACGTTCGACCTCAGCGTCCACCTCATCGAGGTGTCGTTGGTCTACTGGTTGTAAACTGGGAGAGCACTGAGATTCCAGGCTGTCGGCTAGGCATTCTGCCTTTTCAGAGTCATCGAAAGCGACGCTCTTGTCAGGACGAACGAGAGGAGGCATCGAAGCCTCTTCGGTTTTGCGCATCTTTCTCTGCAGTTGCCAGAAAGCTTGGTGAGTGGGCTCGAGTTCGCTCAGCGTCTTGTCCCATTGACTGGAACGATGCTCACTGACGCGGTTCTTTACAGCGAGCTGTAAATTACGCATGTGAGCCTTGTTCGCGTCGCAAGGAAAGTTGCTGTAGGCACGGATGGCCGCGTTCTTCTCGGTTATCAGTTCACGTACGTCAGCGGGTAGTCTCCAGCGATGATCGCTCATTGCTGGGACTTCCCGTGAACAATCCTTCAGTACGGATTGAACGTGTTCTGTAAACGAGTTGATGGCGGCCGTCGTGTCTGCGACCGAGATAATGTGTTCGGGAATTTTATCCAGGTGAGGTGACGTAGTGGAATTCAGCTTTTCGCTGACTTTCCTCCAGTCGGTAATCACTTGGGAAGGCGGGGGCTTGCTGGGGTCTGAAGGACCTGAGCGGGGAACTAAGTGCACGAGCACTGGACGGTGGTCGGAATCAAGCTCGTGTAGCGTCTCAATGAGATGCAGCTTTAAGCTGACATTCTTGAGCAGCGCTATATCGAGCACGTCAGAACGATGATCGGGATCATGCGGGTAGTGCGTGTGCTCCATAGGAGCGATGGGGTCGAAGTTAAGGGAGGCCCCTAGGTCGAACACGAGGCGTCCTCTGGCAGAGGTCGTCGTGCTGTTCCAGGCGGGGTGTTTGGCGTTGAGGTCGCCCGCTATAATAACGGAGTCGCTCAAGCCGAAGAGGACTGTGAGGTCCTTGGTGAGTGAAATATTCTCAGCGGTCGAACCGCCGGGAGGGATGTACGCAGAGATTATGCTGATCGGTTGATGACCGGTCATGCCGAGCCGACAGATGGATACCTCGAGGAGAGACTCTAACGGAGGGGGATCTATCGGGATGCAGTGCAGCTCCTTTTTATAATAAATGAGTGTACCGCCCTTGTGACAGCGTGTCCGATCGTTGCGAACTATGCGATAGTTTGCAACTCTCGGATCACGGTGGCTAGGCTTTAGAAAGGTCTCCTGAATGAGGAGGATATCCAGTTGATGGTCGCGGAGGAATGTGGCGATCTCATCACGCTGGCCGTTAATGCCGTTGGCATTAAAGTAGCCTAGTTTTAGGGATCGGGGCTTGGTACACGTTACTAATTTGTTCCTATCCATAATAATAAATTAGTTGTGGTTAAGGGCGCGGATGGCTTTTTCGATGGTGGGGTACCGTTTGAAAATCTTGCCATATTCGATGGCAGATTTCTTGGCAGCCCTGATTTCGTTTGCCATTCGGTCCGCTTCCGGGGTACAAAATACCTGGAAGGCACCGAGGATGACGTCGAAATTAGTTTCCTCCTCAGCGGCCACGGGGCCAGGAGGCGCGGGTGCGGTAACGGGGGCGACCACAGGGGAGGGCGCGGGCGCGGGTGCGGGGGTTATGGGGAGCCCGGGAGTGGGATTGGATTGAGCCTTAGCGAGGGCTGGAAAAGCGTTTTGGTGATTCTCGGAGGTCCAGGGAGTGGGCCTCTGAGGACTAAGACGCTCGGGCATCTGAGAAGAGGGAATCTTAACAGAGGGACTCTCTCTCTGTTGGCGGGCGAGGGCACGTTTGGCCAGCTTCGTAGATGAAGCTTTGGGAGCTTTGGGGCAGCCACGGTAGTTGGCCGGGTGCCCGGACTGTCCACAGAGAACACAGCTAGGTGGCTCCGTGCACTTGGAGATGTCCTTTGGACGGGGACAGTCGGCCGTGCTGTGGCCACCTAGGCACTTTACGCACCTATGTGGCGCAAAGCAGTTAGCCTGACTGTGCCCGTACAATTGGCATCTGTGGCACTGTCCTACTACGTTTGAGCGGTATGGCTTCTCAATTGAGATGCCTGAGAGGGAGCAGACCGATTTAATTTTGAATATTGGATGATGCCCATCGACTGGATCGCAGACGACCAGTACCATGTCGTACTGGTCGCCTCCTCTTGCCTTATGAAGGCGGTGAACGGTGATGACCGGGACACCCTGACCTTTGAGGTCCTCAAGGATGTCCTCGGTGGGGATTTCTTTTGGGATCCGCCTGATCACCACACGGGTGGGCTTCTCCTCAGGAAGGGAGTACGTGTGGAATGAGACATTCCGAGCACGAAGATGACGGGAGAGTTCCCTATAGTCGTTGGTCGTAGGGACCGTGACTTTGATGCCCTGCTGGGTGCTACGGGCGGATGTGTATTGGATCTTGCGATCCATGCACATCTTCGAGACTTCAGTCCACTTGGACTTGTCTTGGATGAAGAGCGGAGGAGGGGGCTTGAGCTTCTTAGAAGAAGCAGGGACGGATTGATTAGCCCTAGGGCTAGAAGGCCTACTGGTCTGGGCATCGGCGGGGGAGGGGGCGCGGGAGGACGCGGCGACCGGTTTTTTGGCCGAACTGGCCTGGGAGTTCTTCCCCTTCTTCCTCTTGCCCTTTCCGACGACTTGGTAGTCGTCTTCGGAGGACGAGGAGGCGGAGGAGGAATCCGACATGGATTCCGAGTCGGAGTGGGGCACTGACGTGTCCATCCTCTCGGAATCGACCTGCGACGCGGATTGAGCCGTTGTTCCGGAAACAACGGCAGCTAAGGACTCCGGCATTTTCGGAATGCCTTTGTCCGCGGGCTGGGACGACAGCGGGCTGTCGAGGACATCGCTGAAATCCGCGATAGGGTTTCGCTGGATCGCAGCGAGCTTGGCGCCGTACTTCTTCTTGAAGTACTCGTCCTCAAATAAAACTTGCCGGACAAACTCCAAAAGAAGTTGGTCAGACATGTTTTGACCTAAATTGTCAGCTAAAAAGAAACTGACATTGAGAGTGAAGCTCTCAGTCCTACGCCTAACAACCTAACAATCCTAGCTCCCCGGGTGGATGGGCCCGGGGGTGTGTACCCTCTCTGCCGGGGGTAGGCAGAGAGGTGAGTACCTAAGGTGTGCCTTAAGCTGTGTGATCCCGCTGTCAGTCTTATTGTACAGCGGGTCCCTATGGGTCTTGCGACCAAACCGGGCCGAAGGGGTAGACACTCCCAACCGTCCCGGGTGCAGGCTGAAAGAGAACGGGGTTAAGCGTCTGGTCGCGACTAAGAGATCCCCCAAGGCCGCGGCTCCAGAGCCCTTCCGATTGATGCCTAGCCCTGAAGGGGTTCGGCGGGTGAGTCGGGTCAACACCCTCTTGGTTTCGTTGGCACCGTGAGGTTTCCACCAAGAACCACGAAACTGTGGCTTTTCCCTGAAGGGGCAAAGACGTTTTTGACGATAATTCCGAACAGGAATTGAACAAGAGTTGTCTTGAAAAAGACACCAAATGTTCGGGGGTGTAGTCGGCGACTACGATGACGTCACGAGGGCGCGACGAACCGATGACAGCAGGCAGCGGGTGGGGGTGCGAGCAGGGAGAGCGGGCACGTCCGTACGCAGCGGCGGTCAGGCGGCGAATGTGCGAATTACACATTTTTTTTTTTTTTTTTGTGTATGGCATCTCACAGTTCAACCTAGGAGGTTGTCGTCTGCTTAACCGGACTATCCTGTGGATGCCTTGAATTTAAGGCCTCCAGCCAGGGCAAAAAACTTACAAACTAAGCGACTACACGCTAAGGGCGCCCCCTGTGGGGCTCGGACCTCGGCTTAGGGCGTCGCTGGGGGAGGGCAGCAAGGGGACAGGCTGGATCTGAATGGTATTATTTATGGGCTGGTTTAAAACTACTGGCACAGCATCGCGGGCTGGCTCGAGCAAGGGTCGGGGAGGGCAGTTACCGGGACGTCGCGACGGACCTCGACGGCGAGGGCGGAAAGACGGCGGTTTGAACCGGGGTTTACGCTTGAGGAGCGTACTAGTTTCTCTACGGCTCTCCTGGAGGAGAGTGATAGCGTCGTCGGGAGTTACGAGTGTGTGCCTTGGACGGCGAACCTGACTGATACGCGAGGGGTCGTATCGGGCGGCCGATGCGATCAGGGGATTACGATGTTTTATTGCACGATCGAAGAAACGCTTGGTGAGGCGTTTCATGAACTGCAATAAGGTGGGCATCCTAAGGTCTACGTGGAGACGTTCGTTACGTACGTAAAACGGGGCACCCGTGACCCTACGTAAGTATCGGTTTTGGAGCGTCTGCATCCTGTGGATATAGCGAGGCTTGGTATGTGCGAACACAACACAAGCGTACGACATGATGGGACGGATCACTGCAGTATAGAGACGCAACTTGCACTTGAGTGACAACTTGCTCTTAGCCGCTATCATGAAATGAAGCCTACTCATAGCGAAGGCAGCTCGGTCGCGAGCTGCTTTGATATGTGCCCCGAAGGACAGGTGTTGGTCAAGTATGACTCCTAAGTATTTGGCTTGCTTCTCCCAAGGGATAGGCTTGCCGTACATAGTGATCGGACGGGGGCTGGGGGGATTAATACGCGGTTTAGAGAAAAGAACCGCCTGACTCTTATCGGGGTTAACCTCGATCCTCCACTTCCTGAACCAAGCGCCGAGGACGTTGGCTGAGGTTTGGAGCGTTTTGGCGATAACGTTCTGACAACGACCAGTATAATAAATGGCCGTGTCGTCCGCGAACAGGGCTAACTGAGCCTTTTTACTCTTAGGGATATCGCTGGTGAACAACGTAAAAATGAGAGGGGAGATGACCGAGCCCTGAGGGACTCCGGCACGAATCGGGTGAGGGGAGGAGAGAGCTCCTCCGACGCGATAGCGGAATGTGCGGTTGGACAAAAAGTCTCGCAAGATGAGCACGAGACGGTCCGGCACTCCCAGTTGGTACAGCTTGTATATTAAGCCGTTGTGCCAGACTTTGTCAAACGCTTTCGCTATGTCGAAAAACAACACGCCCGTTATTGAACCGCGCTGGAAGCCAGCGCTCACGTGCTCGACGATACGGTGGACTTGTTGTACGCACGAGTGTTCGGTCCTAAACCCGAATTGTTCGTTCGGAATGAGGCTCTTGGCCTCGGCATAATCTTTGAGACGCTTATAAATAAGCCTCTCGTAGATTTTGCCGAGGGCACTCAGGAGACTGATGGGTCGGTAGCTCGAAGGCTCCGCCTTGGGTTTGCCAGGTTTGGCGATACCGATGACTGTGGCCTCCTTCCAAACCTGAGGGAAGATGTTGTTCGAAAGGGCGCCATTGAAGATGGCTGCCATTAACGCGATTAGCTGAGCGGGTAAGACTTTAAACACCCTATTGGTGAATCCGTCGGAGCCAGGTGCTTTCCGTGGCTGAAGCCCTTTGATGATGTCGTGCACTTCTTCAGGTGTGATAGAAGGCAGAGGTGCATCAGGGTCTTCAACGGGAGGTAGGGCGGCTCTACGTTCGACCTCGGCGTCCACCTCATCGAGGTGTCGTTGGTCTACTGGTTGTAAACTGGGAGAGCACTGAGATTCCAGGCTGTCGGCTAGGCATTCTGCCTTTTCAGAGTCATCGAAAGCGACGCTCTTGTCAGGACGAACGAGAGGAGGCATCGAAGCCTCTTCGGTTTTGCGCATCTTTCTCTGCAGTTGCCAGAAAGCTTGGTGAGTGGGCTCGAGTTCGCTCAGCGTCTTGTCCCATTGACTGGAACGGTGCTCACTGACGCGGTTCTTTACAGCGAGCTGTAAATTACGCATGTGAGCCTTGTTCGCGTCGCAAGGAAAGTTGCTGTAGGCACGGATGGCCGCGTTCTTCTCGGTTATCAGTTCACGTACGTCAGCGGGTAGTCTCCAGCGATGATCGCTCATTGCTGGGACTTCCCGTGAACAATCCTTCAGTACGGATTGAACGTGTTCTGTAAACGAGTTGATGGCGGCCGTCGTGTCTGCGACCGAGATAATGTGTTCGGGAATTTTATCCAGGTGAGGTGACGTGGTGGAATTCAGCTTTTCGCTGACTTTCCTCCAGTCGGTAATCACTTGGGAAGGCGGGGGCTTGCTGGGGTCTGAAGGACCTGAGCGGGGAACTAAGTGCACGAGCACTGGACGGTGGTCGGAATCAAGCTCGTGTAGCGTCTCAATGAGATGCAGCTTTAAGCTGACATTCTTGAGCAGCGCTATATCGAGCACGTCAGAACGATGATCGGTATCATGTGGGTAGTGCGTGTGCTCCATAGGAGCGATGGGGTCAAAGTTAAGGGAGGCCCCTAGGTCGAACACGAGGCGTCCTCTGGCAGAGGTCGTCGTGCTGTTCCAGGCGGGGTGTTTGGCGTTGAGGTCGCCCGCTATAATAACGGAGTCGCTCAAGCCGAAGAGGACTGTGAGGTCCTTGGTGAGTGAAATATTCTCAGCGGACGAACCGCCGGGAGGGATGTACGCAGAGATTATGCTGATCGGTTGATGACCGGTCATGCCGAGCCGACAGATGGATACCTCGAGGAGAGACTCTAACGGAGGGGGATCTATCGGGATGCAGTGCAGCTCCTTTTTATAATAAATGAGTGTACCGCCCTTGTGACAGCGTGACCGATCGTAGCGAACTATGCGATAGTTTGCAATTCTCGGATCACGGTGGCTAGGCTTGAGAAAGGTCTCCTGTATGAGGAGGATATCCAGTTGATGGTCGCGGAGGAATGTGGCGATCTCATCACGCTGGCCGTTAATGCCGTTGGCATTAAAGTAGCCTAGTTTTAGGGATCGGGGCTTGGTACACGCTATTAATTTGTTCCTATCCATAATAATAAATTAATTGTGGTTAAGGGCGCGGATGGCTTTTTCGATAGTGGGGTAACGCTTGAAAATCTTGCCATATTCGATGGCAGACTTCTTGGCAGCCCTGATCTCATTTGCCATTCGGTCCGCTTCCGGGGTACAGAATACCTGGAAAGCACCGAGGATGACATCAAAGTTAGTTTCCTCCTCAGCGGCCACGGGGCCAGGAGGCGCGGGTGCGGTAACGGGGGCGACCATAGGGGAGGGCGCGGGCGCAGGGGTTGAAGGGAGCCCGGGAGTGGGGTTGGCTTGAGCCTTAGAGAGAGCTGGGAAAGCTCTTTGGTGATTCTCGGAGGTCCAGGGAGTGGGCCTCTGGGGACTAAGACGCTCGGGCATCTGAGAAGAGGGAATCTTAACAGAGGGACTCTCTCTCTGTTGTCGGGCGAGGGCACGCTTGGCCAGCTTCGAAGATGAAGCTTTGGGAGCTTTGGGGCAGCCACGGTAGTTGGCCGGGTGCCCGGACTGTCCGCAGAGAACACAGCTGGGAGGATCTGTGCACTTGGAGATGTCCTTTGGACGGGGACAATCGGCCGTGCTGTGGCCACCTAGGCACTTAACGCACCTATGTGGCGCAAAGCAGTTGGCCTGACTGTGCCCGTACAACTGGCATCTGTGACACTGGCCTACAATGTTGGAACGGTATGGCTTCTCAATGGAGATGCCTGAGAGGGAGCAGACCGATTTCACCTTGAAAATCGGGTGATGCCCATCGACAGGTTCGCAGACGACCAGTACCATGTCGTACTGGTCGCCGCCTCTAGCCTTATGAAGGCGGTGGACTGTGATGACAGGGATACCCTGTCCTTTGAGGTCCTCGAGGATGTCTTCGGTGGGGATTTCCTTTGGGATCCGCCTGATCACCACACGGGTGGGCTTCTCCTCAGGAAGGGAGTACGTGTGGAATGAGACATTCCGAGCACGAAGATGACGGGAGAGTTCCCTATAGTCGTTGGTCGTAGGGACCGTGACTTTGATGCCCTGCTGGGTGCTACGGGCGGATGTGTATTGGATCTTGCGATCCATGCACATCTTCGAGACTTCAGTCCACTTGGACTTGTCTTGGATGAAGAGCGGAGGAGGGGGCTTGAGCTTCTTAGAAGAAGCAGGGACGGATTGATTAGCCCTAGGGCTAGAAGGCCTACTGGTCTGGGCATCGGCGGGGGAGGGGGCGCGGGAGGACGCGGCGACCGGTTTTTTGGCCGAACTGGCCTGGGAGTTCTTCCCCTTCTTCCTCTTGCCCTTTCCGACGACTTGGTAGTCGTCTTCGGAGGACGAGGAGGCGGAGGAGGAATCCGACAAGGATTCCGAGTCAGAGTGAGGCACTGACGTGTCCATCTTCTCGGAATCGGGTTGGGACGCGGATTGAGCCATTGTTCCGGAAACAACGGCGGCTAAGGACTCCGGCATTTTCGGAATGCCTTTGTCAGCGGGCTGGGACGACAGCGGGCTGTCGAGGACATCGCTGAAATCCGCGATGGGGTTTCGCTGGAACGCAGCGAGCTTGGCACCGTACTTCTTCTTGAAGTACTCGTCCTCTAGTAGAACATGCCGGACGAACTCCAAAAGGAGTTGGTCAGACATGTTTGGGTCCTAACGTTTGTCAGCTAAAAGGAAACTGACATTGAGAGTGAAGCTCTCAATCCTACGCCTAACAACCTAACAACCTAGCTCCCCGGGTGGATGGGCCCGGGGGTGTGTACCCTCTCTGCCGGGGGTAGGCAGAGAGGTGAGTACCTAAGGTGTGCCCTAAGCTGTGTGATCCCGCTGTCAGTCTTATTGTACAGCGGGTCCCTATGGGTCTTGCGACCAAACCGGGCCGAAGGGGTAGACACTCCCAACCGTCCCGGGTGCAAGCTGAAAGAGAACGGGGTTAAGCGTCTGGTCGCGACTAGGAGATCCCCCAAGGCCGCGGCTCCAGAGCCCTTCCGATTGATGCCTAGCCCTGAAGGGGTTCGGCGGGTGAGTCGGGTCAACACCCTCTTGGTTTCGTTGGCACCGTGAGGTTTCCACCAAGAACCACGAAACTGTGGCTTTTCCCTGAAGGGGCACAGACGTTTTTGACGATAATTCCGAAAAGGAATTGAACAAGAGTTGTCTTGAAAAAGACACCAAATGTTCGGGGGTGTAGTCGGCGACTACGATGACGTCACGAGGGCGCGACGAACCGATGACAGCAGGCAGCGGGTGGGGGTGCGAGCAGGGAGAGCGGGCACGTCCGTACGCAGCGGCGGTCAGGCGGCGAATGCGAATTACAGTCTGGAAGACATCGCTACGCCCCCGTATGGGAGCGCGGCTGGCGGGTTATGGACTTCGTCCTTGTCCCGCGGAGTCCTAGGTGTGCCCGCAACAACGGGCACCCTCGCTGTGTTGGCCTTGTAGGCCATGACCAATGGCAAATGCGCGTACGCGATTTGCTTTTGTGTAGTTGTCAAAATGTCCGGTAGGAGGCGCTACGGTGCTATGTAAATAGCGCCGCTTTCTTCACGCCACCTCGGCGGTCTGTCACCGCCAGGTGAGACCTCCGGTTACCCGGAGGAGGCCTAGCGGGTGACGACCAGCGACGGAGGTGGCTCGGCGCTCCCTACCGCGGCTGCTGGCCCCCGCCTGTCACGCTCTCAGATCTAGCCGATTACGCGCCAGGCAGAGGGGCCGTGTGTGCGTGTGTGAGCGGTAATGTGTCTGTGTAACACCGCTCATGTAGGCGATAGAATGGCGAGCCCGCGCCGCACATTCATCGCGTGAGTTTAAGCGAATGAGGAGTCGTGTTTGTATGGTACGGTGCGTGACGTGCCTATATTAACCTAGCACACGGCACACACCGGGTGAGTGTAATGTGTGTGGAGTCTCAATGTTTGAGTAGGCCGCGTGTTGATGGGTGCGACCTACTCGGGTGCGTCAAGTCAGGGGGGGGGGGTCGTCACGTCCGCAACTAGGTCGCGCGGTAGGCGCCTCGCGTCAGGTGGCCGCGCGTGCCATGGCGCTATGTGCTTGACGTGAGGCCAGGCAGAAGCGTCGGCACGCGCGAACATTGTGGACGCAAGGCGGCGGCAGAAATCATCCAGGCTCTCGATGTTGAGGTCCCGCTGAATTGTGGCGTTCCTCACAAAGCGAGGGGCGGCGACGATCTTCCGCAGGGACAGGCTCTGTTGCGCGCGGAGTAGGCGTTTTGTCGACTCGCTTGTGAGGGCGAGCCAGGCTGGGGCAGCGTACGTGAAGAGCGGGCGAATGTACGTTTTGTACACGCCCAGCTTGGCACGCAGCGGGAGGCGGGATGAGAGCACTGGGTGTAGCAGAGCGCGGGCCGTTCTGCATTTTGCGGTGGCGCTGCGGACGTGACTTTCCATGGTGAGCCGACGGTCGATGGTGACCCCTAGGTACTTGACCCGGGGCGACCACGCGATGTCGGCTTCCAGCAGCTGTAAGGGTGGTGGGAGTTTGGCGGAGCCGGCGACTAGCGCCTGCGTCTTGCCCACGTTCACCGACAACCTCCATTTCGACAGCCAGTCAGGCAGCAGGTCGAGCACGCGCTGCATCTTGACGGCCGCGTGCCTCGCGTTGAGCGAGGTGGCGATGTACGCGGCGTCGTCGGCGTACAGCGCGAGCGTGGTGTCGTGTGTGGTGGGGATGTCGTCGGTGAAGCATGAGTAGCACAGTGGCGAGACGCAGCTGCCCTGTGGCACACCCGCAGCGACTGGGCGGGCGCCCGAGAGCTCGCCGTCGACCACCACCCGGAAGGACCTGTGGGACAGAAATGATGAGACCACCTGAATCAAGCGACGAGGCGCATCTGTCTTCGACAGTTTGTAGAGCAGACCGGCATGCCAAACACGGTCAAAAGCTTTCTCCATGTCGAGGAATACTGCAACCGCGTGTTCCTTCTTGTTCAGTGTCGCTGACAGCAGGTGCAGTACCCTCGACAGCTGGAGCGTCGTGGAGTGCTCAGCACGGAACCCAAACTGCTCCGGGCGAGGCGTGATGAACTCGGAGAGGTGTCGCAGCAGGAGTTGCTCAAACACCTTGGAGACAGTGGAGAGGAGAGTGATCGGCCGATAGCTCTCCGGCTTCAGCACGTTCTTGTGCGCCTTGGGCAGCATGATGACGCGCCCTTCCTTCCACAAGGCCGGTAAGACCCCTGTGCGCAGTACCCCCGTGTACAGGCGCGCCAGTGCCGCGACCGTGCGGTACGGCAAGTGGCGCAGCGCTGTGTTGGTGATACCGTCCGCTTCTGGGGCCTTTCTCGGCCTGGTTTTGAGGATGGCGCGTCTCACCGCGCAAGGCGAGAAGAAGATGGGGCTCTCTTCGGGAGCTATCGGCGTCGCGAAGTACTCTCCAAGGTGCCTCTCGACTGCTGCGATGTGCTCGGTGTCGTTGGTTGGGTTCGGCTGGAATTGACGCTCCAGGTGCTCGGCAAATATCTCCGCTCGGTCTGCTGCGGTATATCTCGGCGCCCCGTCGCTGTGGAGTAGAGGACGCACCGGAGCCGGGGTATTCGAGAGCTGTCGACACAGTTTGTGTATCGACGGCCAGTCTCCCTCGGCGGCGTCGATGTGTTCCTCCCAGCTCGCGGTGTTGAACTCCTGTAACTTGGCCCTGACCTTCTCCGCTAGACGGTTGAGGTCGCGTTTGTCTCTAGGGCAGCCCGTGTCCTGCCACCGTTTGCTTTGGCGCCTCTTCTGGGCGATCAGCTGCTTCAGGTGGTTTGGCAGAGGCTTGTAAACAAGCCCCTGCGGTTGCGTGGTGGTGGTTGTCGCCTCATTGAAGGCGCGCTGGATGCAAACGGTGACCTCCGCTGGTATTGTCCTGCGTCCCCCCTTGAGTGCGAACAAGGCGGCCGCGCCGAAAGCGGTCTCGTACGCGGCTGCTGCGGCTGCCGCTCCCGGGACCAGTCAGCCCTCTGGTAGGGCTGCGTTGCCCCCCGCTGGAAAGTCGGCTCCGGCGAAACCGGTGCCGGCCAATAAGGCGGCGGGCAAGAAGAAGGGCAAGGCGGCTGCACAGGCAGCAATTGTGCCAGCGCCAGCGGCGAGTGGGCCAGCGCCTGCGGCACGTCCGCCCCCGCCACTGCCTCCCCAGCCCACTACACCTTCCGCGGCTGATGCCGGATGGCAGGTGGCTGGGGAGAAACAGAAGGGGCGGAAGGCGGCCAAAAAGGCCCGCAATGAGGAGCGGCAGCGCCAGCACCGGGCGCGAAAGGTCGCGGCTAGGCTCCGCGCCCCTAAAACCGCGGCTGTAGTAATCACGCTACAGCCAGATGCGGAAAAGAGGGGCGTGTCCTACCGCGACCTGCTGGTGAAAGCCAAGGAGACGGTGAATCTCGGTGAGCTCGGGATCACCGGGAGCCTCCGGTTGAAAGTCACTGCGACAGGGGCTCGCATGCTGGAGATCCCCGGTGAAACCAGCGGCTCGTCCGCAGACGCTCTGGCGGAAAAGCTCAGAGCGTCCCTAAACGCGGACGAGGCCCGAGTCTCTAGGCCTGTCAGATGCGCAGACCTGCGCATCTTGGGTCTGGACGACTCGGTGACCGAGGAGGAGGTGGTGGCCGCCGTCGCCAGGTCCGGAGGGTGCCCTGCTGAGCAGGTCAGGGCAGGCGCCATACGTTCGGACCTGTCGGGCATGCGTACAGTTACGGTAAGCTGCCCCGTGACGGCGGCTAAAACCATTGTGGAGGGCCGAAGGCTACTGGTGGGCTGGGTTTCAGCGCAGGTAAAGCTGCTGGAACCCAGACCTCTGAGGTGCTATCGCTGCCACGTGGGGCACCACGTGTCAGTAAAGTGCGCCTCGGAGGTGGACCGCAGTGGCCTCTGCTTCAGATGCAGTCAGCCCGGTCACACATCGGCGGCTTGCTTTGCCACGCCGCACTGTGCTGCATGTGCGGCGGCCGGCAAGCCGGCCGATCACCGGGCTGGGAGCAAGGCCTGCGCTCCACCCTTCAAAGGTAAGAGTAGGCTCCGCTGCCGCGGTTGCCGCCTCTGCCGCTGTCGCCGCCACTGCCGCCGCCGCGACAATTGCGCCCTCGCAGGGGGCCCGGGGTATGAAGTGCCAATAACGGCCCCATTACGCCTCCTCCAGGTGAACATCAACCACTGCGCCTGCGCCCAGAATCTGCTGCTTCAGAGCATGGCGCAGTGGTTGATTAACATCGCCGTGGTCGCTGAGCCGTATTTCGTACTGCCCAGGGAAGACTGGGTGGCGGACCTAAGCGGCTCAGTGGCCATAATTTCGTCGGCCGCCGCGGGTACCCCGACCCTTGAAAATGTCAGGAAGGGTCAGGGGTGCGTAGCGGCACGGTTCGGGGAGATCGTAGTGGTGGGTGTCTACTTCTCCCCGAACCGAACTCTCGCCGAGTTCCACAACTCCCTTGCGGAGTTGAGTGTCGTCGTCGGAAGCCATTCCGTCCCTGTGCTTGTCCTCGGGGACTTCAATGCCAAGAATCTGGCTTGGGGTTCTCGTTGCACAGACGTGCGGGGAAGGATGGTGGAGGACTGGGCTCTGGAAACAGGCCTGGTCGTCCTGAATCGGGGTACTGTACCCACGTGTGTGTGGATGCGGGGCGAGTCGGTGGTGGACATTTCGTTCGCTAGCCCCGCTCTGTCGCCGCGTGTCGTGGACTGGCGTGTCATGGAGGGGGTGGAGACCTATTCCGACCACCGGTATATCCGGTTTGACGTCTCCGCCCAGTCCTCGAGCGCGCCGGTCTTACAGGCCCCGAGTGGTCCGCGTTGGGCGCTGAAGCAGCTGGACCGGGAGCTCCTCCTGGAAGCCTCGATCGTGCAGGCCTGGGTGACACCACCGGACAGGCCTGCCGG
Source organism: Standfussiana lucernea (assembly GCA_964057025.1). Classification (NCBI taxonomy): domain Eukaryota; kingdom Metazoa; phylum Arthropoda; class Insecta; order Lepidoptera; family Noctuidae; genus Standfussiana; species Standfussiana lucernea. The sequence goes on from OZ059784.1 coordinate 21,760,965, forward strand.
CGTTGATAATGAGGCAGGGTGGTTCCAGGAGGCCATGTCCGACATATGTGACGTGGCAATGCCCCGAGTTCGGCCAGGACGCGCCCGGCGTCAGGTGTACTGGTGGTCGCGCGAGCTGACAACTCTGCGCGAGGCGTGCATCGCTGCGCGACACCCGTACGCCAGGCATCGCAGGCTCCGCATTCGCCCGCCGAATGCGGAAGCCATTGAGGCGGAGCTATATGAGGGCTACAGAGTGGCGAAGACCGCCCTCCGCGAGGCTGTCCTGCGGGCCAGAGATCGGGCCCGCGAGGAGATGCTGGGGACTCTTGACGGGGATCCGTGGGGGCACCCTTACAAGATGGTGCGGGATAAACTCCGCACCTGGGCCCCCCCACTGACGCAGAGTCTCCGGCCTCCGCTTCCGGCCACCTGCGGTGCCGGAAGCGGACCACGACGACGACGACGTCCCGGAAGTGGCTGGGGTAGACCTGAGAGTGGCGGTAGGACGGCTGAAGGCCAAAAATACCGCCCCGGGACCCGACGGCTTGCCTGGCAACGCCTGGGTCCTGGCCTTTGAGGCTCTCGGGCCCCGACTGGAGGGGCTCCTAAGCGCATGCTTGGAGAGAGGCCAGTTCCCGCTTCGTTGGAAGACGGGGAAGCTGGTCCTCATTCGGAAGCCGGGGCGCCCTGCGGACTCTCCGTCCGCATACCGGCCCGTTGTGTTGCTCGACGAGGTGGGCAAGCTCTTTGAAAGAGTCATTGCAAACCGCCTCGCCGAGCACCTTGCGGGGATGGGTCCGGATCTTGCGGAACACCAGTTTGGTTTCCGCAAGGGGCGCTCCACGGTGGACCCCATCATGCGCGTGAGAGCCCTCACGACGGGGGATGCGGTGTCCCGGGGTGGGGTTGTCTTGGCGGTGTCTCTCGACATCGCCAACGCCTTCAACTCCATGCCCTGGAGCTGCATTAGGGAGGCACTCCGGTATCACCGGGTGCCGACCTACCTTCGTCGTGTGGTCGGGGATTACCTGACGGACAGAGCCGTCATCTATCCCGGTCGCTCCGGAGAGTGGAACCGGCGAGAGATGTCGTGCGGTGTCCCACAGGGATCGGTTCTAGGACCGCCCTTGTGGAACATCGGCTACGACTGGGTGCTGCGCGCCGACCTCCCTAGCGTAGTGTGCTACGCTGACGACACGCTGGTGCTGGCACAGGGGAGGTCGCACGAGGCGGCGGCCGACCGGATGACACGCGGGGTTGCGATAGTCGTTGAGAGGATCCGGCAACTGGGTCTCGAGGTGGCATTGCACAAGTCCGAGGCCATGTGCTTTCATGGGCCTCGGAATGCACCACCGCCGGGATCCTCACTGACGGTAGGAGGGGTTTCCATCGGCGTCTGGTCGACGTTGAAGTCCCAGGTACTTCAACGTCGACCCGACAGCCGGTGGAACTTCGTGGAGCACTTCCGACGTTTGGCCCCTAAACTGGAACGGACTGGGGCTGCCTTCAGGCGGCTCCTGCCCAATCTGGGGGGGCCGAACGCCTCCTGCCGGAGGCTATATGCGGGGGTCGTGCGGTCCATGGCCCTTTACGGTGCCCCGGTGTGGGCGCGTTCCTTGAGGCGGCGAGCCGCCCATTATCTGAACGCGCCCCAAAAGGTGGTAGCCGTGAAGATGGTCCGTGGGTTCCGCACGATCTCGGGCGAGGCTGCGAGCCTCCTAGCTGGATTACCACCATGGGATCTGGAGGCGATAGTCCTCGCGCGCCTACATGAATGGCGCGCGGAGGTTCTTCGCCGGGGGGTTACTCCGCTGCCGCGGCTGATTGCCGCTCAGCGGACAAACCTCCGGGCCGATCTCATGGTGACATGGAGAGAGCGACTGTCGCAACCCCGTGCAGGGCACGCCACGATAGTGGCGATAAGTCCCCTCTTTGAGGAGTGGCTTGAGAGGCGCCACGGCGTCCTCACCTTCCGCCTGACGCAGGTCCTCACCGGACACGGTTGTTTCGGGAGGTTCCTGCACCGAATCAGGCGGGAGGAGACGCCCGGGTGTTTCCACTGCGAGGATGGACCGGAGGACACGGTGGAGCATACGGTGGAGGTCTGCCCCGCTTGGGCGGAGCAACGCCGTGTCCTCATAGCGGCGATCGGCGGCGGCGACCTCTCGCGTCCGGCCCTGGTTCGAGCCATGGTCCGGAGCGAGACGGAATGGGAAGCCGTCACCTCCTTTTGCGAAGCAGTCATGCTAGCAAAGGAGGAGGCGGAACGTGAGAGAGAGCGTTCCTCCTCACGTCCCAGCCGCCGCGGGAGACGCACCGGGCACCGCACCGTAGACGCGGGCCTGTGGACGGTGAGCTAAGGGCTAGCTCGCCGTCCCTCCGTCTTAGGACGACAGGCCGTGTCGACGGCGCGTTCGTGTTCCACGCGCGCCTCAAAGAGATGTCAGCATAGGGAAGGGGCCCGCAAGGGCCGATGCCTGCCGGGTGCTACGGGTTGTTCGAAAGAGATACCGCGGCCCCGGAACACAAAGGGCGATGAAGGAACATGGGTGGGTTTTAGTCAGTAAAAGTCTGACACTCCCTCCCGCTCAGCCCAGAGCGGGAGAAGTTGTAGCGCTTAGGTAGTGTAGAATGATACTCCAGATGTGGTTACGAAAAGGGGTATAATCAAGACTAGGATAGCTTAGCTTAACAGAAATATGTACAGGTCTTATAACATAATACATGGGCACAAGTAGTGGCTTGCTTATGATGTATTTACAAAATGTAGTTCCTAAATAATACGTGTGGTGGCGCGCGGGTCGCAGTTGTAGGTCGCTGTCCTAGCGCGCTCTAAGCTGCGCCGAGTATAAATATCCCCTCTCTGTGCGCAGGGCTCCATACTACACATAGACAGGTTGCGTTTAACGCGCCTGTCAACTGCCGGGCCTATACGGCCACCACAAGGAGGGCGCCCGTTGTCACGGGCGCCGCAGAAGATACCGCGGGCCCAGGGACGTAGTCCACACCCCGCCAGCCGCGCCCCCATGCGGGGGCGTAGCGACAACCATTTGCCAGGGCTCCAGTACACGGTTGGCGGCGGCAGCGGACGGATGTATGACTTGACTTGCAGCTACTGTTCGATCGTGAGCTTCCCCGCGTAGCTCGATAGATGGCGTTGTACAATTTGTGTGACGTCCTGAATCGCGGTGTTAAGATTCTCCGCGGATATGATATAAGGTTTGATAAATAAAATTTTTTTTTGGTACTTGCTTTGAACAACTTGTTTTATTTAACAAAGTCCCCGGGCAGTTGTCGAGTGCCGAACATTTGGTCCTACCGAGTCGGATCGCGAAAGTGAAATCGCGACAAGTGTAGTGAAGTGACAGTTTTTGTGACGTGTGGTGAGGCATAGAAACCAGTGGTGGATCGCCCTGAAGTGCCTGTAAAATCCCCGTGTGTGGGTGATCAGCGGTGTACAGCAGCAGCGCAGTAACCACGCTTGCGGCCGTCTCCGCCAGAGGGCGCCACCACTCCACCAGCATCGAGGCAACAAGTGACGACATCAAGGGTGACGTCACAGTCAGTGACGACACACTCGCAGCGGCATCTACAGTGACGACACCTTCGCAGCGGCATCAAGAATGACGACGCAGTCGCAGCAGTGAAGTGTTAGAGAGGTTTGGCAGACAAAACTGTGAGTTACAATCCTGTGTTATTATTTTGTGAATTTTGAAGATCAACTTAGTGCATTATCAAGAGTTTGAGACTTTTAAGATTTAGTAGTAGTTTGAACTTAGAATAATTACGAATAAGGTGTTGTGACGGGAAATCTATGCCCGATTTTTCTATAAAATTGAAACTTGTTCAAAAACACTTGTAAAAGTTATCGGTTTTGTTCAGTGACTTGTGATTTTCGTCGGTTGCACTAAGGTATTGATTTTATTAATTAGAAAACTCTGTAGCTTCGTAGGGACACTATGGAATCCTTAAGTAAATTGCAATTAAACAATAAATTAATTATAGAAAAGGGTAGAATTAACTTTAAAAAATCACCTAAGGATCGTCTTACACAAACTTACATTGAAACAAGATTAGAATCATTAGAGGTACAGTGGAAACAATTTGTTGAAACTCATAAGCGCATTATAGAAAAGGCAACCGACATAGAATTAGAAAAGAATGTTTATTTTACGGCAGAAACATGATTTTACTGAAGATTTGTACATAACCTATAAGTCAGAATTAAAAGAGCACTTACTTCAAACAAGTCTGTGCAATAGTGTAAATCCCAATAGTATTAAACATTCTAATCAAAATAGTTCAAATGTGAAGTTACCACAAATTAGTTTGCCAACGTTCTCGGGACTTTATTCTGAATGGGTTACGTTCCGCGATTTATTTACGTCACTGATCCATAAAAATGATGCACTGGATGACGTTCAAAAACTCCACTACTTAAAGAGTCATCTCACAGGCGAAGCAGAACAGTTGCTTCGACATGTTCCTGTGACTGCGTCTAATTATGATGAGTGTTGGTCAATTCTAAACAAGCGATTTGATAATAAAAGGTTTTTAGCTAACTCTATGCTCAAACGACTTGTCCATCAATCGTCGATTACTAAGGAATCGTCGACAAACGTTAAAATGTTGTTGGACACGACGGTTGAGTGTTTGCACGGTTTACGCAGTCTAGGAATCGATGTTAGCTCCTGGGATGCAATTGTTGTATACTTGAGCTCCGAAAAGTTAGATAACGAATCTCGTAAATTGTGGGAACTAAGAATAAGTCATGATGATAGTTTATCTAATTTTGATGAGTTCAAAACTTTTTTGGAGTCTAGATTTAGAGCCTTAGAGTATTTAGATCCTAAAGTAAGTAAACAGAGCAGTAATCGTGATAATAATGCCAAATCTTTTCATGTCGCTTCTCAAAGTTGTAAATTATGTTCTGGAGATCATAAATTGTGTCACTGTAAAACATTTGCTAAGAAAAACTGTGACGAGCGTCGTGAGTTTGCACGAGTCAGTAAGCTTTGTTACAACTGTCTAGGATCAAACCATTCCGTCTATTCTTGCCGTCAGCACACTAAATGTCACCTTTGTAAGAGGAAGCACCACACATTACTTCACCCAAAGACAACTGCCAACTCTGCTGAAAATGTTGATGGTTCAGCAGAAACGAAGGTGGTGGCTGCTGATGCAGCTACCTCTTCTAGTCAAAGTGAGACTAAACCCATTTGTTGCTTTGCGGATGTTCACAACCACGGTCTGTTAGCCACAGCCTTGGTCAACGTTGAGTCAAGAACTGGTACTGCTTTGGTTTTAAGAGCTCTGATGGATCAGGGCTCTCAAGTCTCGTTCATAACAGAGGCTGCAGTACAGTTGCTCGGACTGAAGAAAACACCTGCTCACACCGACATATTTCGACTAGGCGATGACGAGGGAAACTCAATGCCCTCTAAGTGGATAGTTCGATTTAAATTGCAGTCACGTCTAGATCCCACCTTTGTTTTATATGTCGATGCTTATGTATTAAGTAGACTCACATCTCATCTTCCTGAGAAGAAAATCGTTCAGATATCGTCTTCGTTCTCGTCCTTAAAATTAGCTGATCCGTCTTTTGACACACCAGGGAAAATAGATTTATTGTTGAGTACGCGTGTAGTCGGAGAAGTTTTATTGGATGGTTTAGTCAAGGGTCCGCCGGGATCGCCAGTCGCCCAGAAGACTAAATTAGGTTGGATCTTATCTGGTGAGATCCCACCGTCGGCAATCTCTAGGCCAGCATGTTATCACACTGTAGTGCAATCAGCAGATGTCAATGATCTTTTGCGTAAGTTTTGGGAGTTGGAGTCGGAGCCCTCAGTTCGTAGTGTAATCTTAACTGAAGAAGAACAAAAATGTCAGGAGTTCTACTCTAAGACCACCAAACGCGACGCGACAGGGAGGTATGTTGTAAAACTACCATTTAAAACCGATTCGCCCAGTTGCAAGTTTGGGGGGTCAGAGGTCATTGCCCGCAAGCGCTTTATTAACCTAGAGAATAGATTGGCCAAGGAACCGGAATTCAGGACACAGTAAATAGTGCAGTCGTTAATGAATACATTCAACTGGGACATGCTGAAGTTGTCCCTCAGGCAGAATTAAGTAATGATGCGTTCTACCTACCACATCACGCGGTGGTCCGTGAGGATAAAAGCACCACTAAGGTTAGGGTCGTCTTCGACGCTTCATGTTCAGGCCACAATGGAGTATCATTAAATAAAGAATTAATGGTTGGCCCAACCCTACAACCTGATTTGCGTCAAACTATAATGCGGTGGCGCTGCCATCCCATAAGTTTGGTCGCAGATATTGTTAAAATGTACCGTCAGGTCAAGGTTGCAGATGAGGATGCTGATTATCAGCGCATTTTGTGGCGTGACAATCCAGAAGCTGAATTGAAACATATTCGGTTGTTGCGTGTTACCTTTGGAACATCCTCTGCGCCATACCTAGCGGTCCGGTCTCTACAGCAACTAGCTCGAGACGAAGGAAATGATTTTCCTCTAGTCGCTGAACGAGTCCTTACATCTTTTTATGTAGACGACCTGCTAACGGGTTGTCAATCTGTCACGGAGGGTGAAACAATTTATCACCAACTTAATGAATTATTAGGTCGTGGGGGCTTCAAGCTTCAGAAGTGGTCCAGCAACAGTGATAAATTATTAAACAAAATAAACGAAAATACTGTTGGACAGGACAAATTAGAACTTAAAATGGATACACTTACGAAGATTTTAGGGTTAACTTATGATAGAAATTTAGATGAGTTTAGATATACCGTCCAACTTCCTCCGCCCGAAACCCCCATAACCAAGCGAAAGGTGGTATCTGACATCGCTCGTTTGTTTGATCCTCTCGGCTGGCTTGCGCCAGTGATAGTAACAGCCAAGGTGTTTATTCAACGCCTGTGGTTAACGGGATCCGAATGGGACGGTGAACTTCCAGATCATCTGTTAAAGGAATGGCTTAGTTATAGAAACAACCTTAACCATCTAAGAGACTTCCGTCTGCCACGATGGATGCACACGAGCCAACTTGACGTATTACTAGAGTTACACGGATTCTCCGACGCCTCTAATGTTGCTTACGCAGCTGCCGTATATGTTCGTTGTATTGATGCCAATGGTCACGTTCATGTTAGTCTAGTGGCAGCTAAGACCAAGGTGGCCCCTGTCAAACAGGTATCCATACCTCGTTTGGAGTTATGTGGCGCCTTGCTGCTTTCAAAACTTCTGCGTGAAGTTTCCGACACCTTGGGTATCTGTAAGGAAAACATACATGCCTGGACTGACTCAACAGTGGTGCTCGCCTGGTTGAGCAGCCACCCGAGCCGCTGGAAGACCTTCGTCGGCAATAGAGTGTCTGAAATACTTACCGTTTTGGAGAATAGTCAGTGGTCGCACGTCCAGTCTAGTGATAATCCCGCAGACAGCGCGTCGCGCGGCGTGAATCCTTCCGATTGCGCTGACTCAGAGTTGTGGACACAGGGACCCACTTGGCCTAAAAATAAAGAAATTAATTATAATAGAAGGGAAATTAAAGAAACTAAGAAGAGAAAAAATCATTAGTAGTCTGCAACACAGTAGTAAAAGAAATGAGTGAGGATTCTATAATTTCAAAGTATTCATCCCTTAGAAAGGTTATTAGAGTAATAGCTTATTGTAAAAGGTTCTTAAAATTTAAAAATAAAAATTATACTACAAAATTTAATAAATTTCTCTTGCATTCGGAAATTCAAGGGGCATTACTTACCTGCATTAAATTATGTCAAGGGGAACACTTTAGACCGGAGATTGATAGTTTAATGTTAAAAAGAGAAATAAACAAAAAGGGGGTACTTACCTCGCTCAATCCTTACTTGGATCAGGAACACATTCTGAGAGTTGGCGGTAGGTTGCACAGAGCCAACCTTCACGAGGACTCAAAGCATCCTATAATTTTTCCTCGTAAGTCACATTTAACCCACCTTCTGATAGCTGACGCTCACGAGAGGACGTTGCATGGCGGGCCTCAGTTAACTCTTATCTAATTATTTGCGATCCAAATATTGGATAATACATGCAAAGGGTATCGTTAGGCACTACGTACGCAAATGTGTTATTTGCATCCGTCATTCTGCTCGGTCGACACATCCTTTAATGGGGTCATTGCCCTCTGCCAGGGTCAATGCAAGTCGATCTTTCTTCAGAAGTGGCGTGGACTATGCAGGTCCAATTAGTATACGGCCTACCAAGGGTCGTGGGTATCACTCCACCAAAGGCTACATATGTCTCTTTGTGTGTATGGCCACTCGGGCCATACATTTAGAAGTTGTCAGCGACATGACATCAGAAGCCTTTTTAGCAGCCTTCAAGCGCTTTACAGCGAGGAGAGGCCATTGTGGTGAGATGTGGAGTGATAACGGCACCACCTTTGTAGGAGCTGACAAGGAGTTGAAAGCGTTGTTCAACCACGAAAGGTCCAGCATTGCACCTGATATTGCAGATTGGTTGGCAACCAACGGTACAACTTGGAGCTTTATTCCACCTCATTCCCCGAACTTTGGGGGGCTTTGGGAGGCTGGAGTGAAGTCGACCAAACACCACCTTAAAAGGGTAATTGGTACAAGCACACTAACTTTTGAGGAACTGACGACAGTGCTTGCCCAAATAGCAGCCTGTCTGAACTCCAGGCCTATTTCCACCATCAGCACTAACCCAGAAGATCCAGGCCCATTAACCCCGGGTCATTTTCTAGTAGGTGAGCCTTTGCTTCTCGTACCCGAAATTAATTTTGAAAATTCAAACATTAACACCTTGAGAAGATGGCAGTTGACTCAACGCATGGTTCAGGACTTCTGGCGTAGGTGGTCTCGTGAATATCTGGTTCAATTCCACCAGAGGAACAAATGGGCACATCAAACCGTAGAACCAAACTTGGGTGACGTAGTGTTGGTAATGGAAGATGATCTTCCACCTGCAAGATGGCTCTACGGACTTATTACTGAAAAGCATACTGGCTCGGACAAAATCACCGGAGTGGTTTCATTGCGTTGTAAAGGTTCCACGATCAAAAGACCTGTGTCAAAGTTAATCGTGCTTCCTGTTAGTTCATAAAAATAGTACTTTAAGGATTGATTAATCATAATTATGTTACTAACGTATTTATTACAATTTAAATTTTAAAGTTAAGATATTTTATGTTTTCAAGGTTTATTTGTTATTTTATCGTTCACATACAGTCCACTAGCGTTTTCACTTCCCACCGAATTTTGTATTTTGTTTCATGGTGGGCGGTCATTTAGTATTCTTGTCATGTTTAAACTAAGTTCTGGACATTCTGTCCATGGTGGGCGGGATGTTCGATCGTGAGCTTCCCCGCGTAGCTCGATAGATGGCGTTGTACAATTTGTGTGACGTCCTGAATCGCGGTGTTAAGATTCTCCGCGGATATGATATAAGGTTTGATAAATAAAATTTTTTTTTGGTACTTGCTTTGAACAACTTGTTTTATTTAACAAAAGTCCTCGGGCAGTTGTCGAGTGCCGAACAGCTACAGTACTCCCCCCTTAGTGAAAACGTACAGGCCACTTCACTGATCGGCCTGATCTGGTGCGGTACTCGTTGGTGTTGGCCGGGAGTAGGCTGGTGTGATCTTCGCTGGTAGCTGCAGGTGACTGGGGTGTCTCACTACTCGTGTGGTCGTGTTCTTCAGTGTCGATAGTGTATGCCGGTTTGAGTCTATCGATCGATATTGTGCTGGATCTTCCCGGTAGTTGGATGGTGAAGAAATTCTCGTTGCGCTCGATGACCTTGTACGGACCTTTGTATGGCTGTTGTAGCGGTTTGCGGACGGTGTCGTCGCGTATCAACACGTGGCTACATGTTTGTAGATCATTGTGCACAAACATACATCGCTTGTTGGAATGCGATTTGTATGTTGGTGTTAACTTCGTGATGACGTCATGTAGTTGGTCGACGAAGTTGTGATCCATTGACTTCGCTGCTGGTGATGGTGCTATGAAATCACCAGGCAGTCGCAATGCTTGGCCGTAGGTGAGCTGCGCGGCGCTGGTGTCGGTGTCCGTACGCACGGCGGCCCGTAATCCCATTAGCACTGTCGGTAGCTCGGCGATCCATTTGTTGCTATTTTGTAGGCGAGTCATAAGTGCAGTCTTCAGTGTTCGGTGCCAGCGTTCGACAATGCCGTTGCTCTGCGGGTGGTAGGCAGTGGTACGGGTTCGTTCGACTCCCAGTAGTTGTGCGAGGTCTCGGAATAGACAGCTTTCGAACTGTCGTCCTTGGTCAGTCGTTATTCTTGTAGGGCACCCGTAACGAGATATCCACGTTTCATATAGCTTTTTGGCGACGATATCGGCAGTGTTTTCCCGTAAAGGTACTGCTTCGGGCCATCGTGTGCAGCGGTCGATCATAGTCAACAGGTAGCGATGTCCAGACGATGAAGTGGATAGCGGACCAACGATGTCGATGTGTACGTGTTGGAATCGTTCGCTTGGTGGGAAAGCTGCAACTTCACTGTGGTTGTGACGTAGAACTTTCGAGCGTTGACACGATATGCACGTTTTCGCCCAATTGCCAATGTCACCTGTGGTTGTCGCTACGCCCCCGCATGGGGGCGCGGCTGGCGGGGTGTGGACAGCGTCCTTGGGCCCGCGGTGTCATCTGCGGTGCCCGTGACAACGGGCACCCTCGTTGAGTTGGCCGTATAGGCCCAGCTGACGACAGGCGCGTTACTTACGCAGCCTGTCTATGTGTAGTTGCAAAAGTGTCCGGTAGGAGGCGCTACGGCGCTATGTATAGCGCCGCTATCTTCACGCCACCTCGGCGGTCTGTCACCGCCAGGTGAGACCTCCGGTTACCCGGAGGAGGCCTAGCGGGTGACGACCAGCGACGGAGGTGACTCGGCGCTCCCTACCGCGGCTGTTGGCCCCCGCCTGTCACGCTTTCAGAGCTAGCCGATTACGCGCCAGGCAAAGGGCCGTGTATGTGAGTATGAGCGGCAATGTACTTGTGTAACACCGCTCATGTTAGCGATAGAATAGCAGGCCCGCGCCGCTCGTTCATCGCGTGAGTTTATCGCTTGTGGAGTCGTGATTGTGTGATGCGGTGCGTGTCGTGCCTATATTAACCTAGAACACGACATGCACCGAGTGTATGTAGTGAGTGTGGAGTCTCATTGTTTGAGTAGGCCGCGTGTAGGTGGATGCGACTTACTCGGGTGCGTCAAATCCGGGGGGGGGGCTAGCCACGTCCGCTGGTATGAGGTCGCGTGGTAGGCGCCTCGCGTCAGGTGGCCGCGCGTGCCATGGCGCTAGGTGCTTGACGTGGGGCCAAGCAGAAGCGTCGGCACGCGCGAACATAGTGGACGCGAGGCGGCGGCAAAAGTCCTCCAGGCTCTCTATCTTGAGGTCCCGCTGGATGGTGGTGTTCCTCACGTAGCGAGGAGCGGCGACGACCCTCCGCAGCGACAAGTTCTGTTGCGCGCGGAGGAGCTTTCTGGTGTTCTCGCTCGTGAGGGCGAGCCAGGCTGGGGCGGCGTACGTGAGCAGTGGGCGGATGTACGTTTTGTACACGCCCAGCTTGGCACGCAGCGGGAGGCGGGAAGAGAGCACTGGGTGGAGCAGGTTGCGGGCGGCTCTGCATCTGGCGACAACCGAGCGGACGTGACTTACCATGGAGAGCCGACGGTCGATGGTGACCCCGAGGTACTTTACCTGGGGCGACCACGCGATGTCGACTCCCTGCAGCTTCAGGGGTGGCGGGAGCGTGGTGCCGCCGGCGACCAACGCCTGCGTCTTTCCCACGTTCACCGACAACCTCCATTTCGACAGCCAGTCAGGCAGCAGGTCGAGCGCGCGCTGCATCTTGACGGCCGCGTGGTTCGCATTGAGCGAGGTGGCGATGTACGCGGCGTCGTCAGCGTACAGCGCGAGCGTGGTGTCGGGTGTGGTTGGGATGTCGTCGGTGAAGCAGGAGTAGCAGAGCGGTGAGACGCAGCTGCCCTGCGGCACGCCCGCGGCAATCGGGCGGGCGCTAGATAGCGCGCCGTCGACCGCCACCCTGAAAGACCTGTTAGAGAGGAAGGAGGAGACCACCTGTATCAAGCGACGAGGCGCGTCTGTCTGCGACAGCTTGTACAGCAGACCGGCATGCCAGACGCGGTCGAACGCCTTTTCCATGTCGAGGAATACTGCAACTGCACGCTCCTTCTTGTTCAGCGTTGCCGCTAGCAGGTGCAGTACCCTCGACAGCTGCAGCGTCGTTGAGTGCTCCGAGCGAAACCCGAACTGTTCCGGTCGTGGAGTGAAGTGCTGGGAGAGGTGTCGCAGCAGGAGTTGCTCAAACACCTTGGAGATGGTCGACAGGAGAGTGATGGGCCGATAGCTCTCCGGCTTCGTGACGTCCTTGTTCGCCTTGGGCAGCATAATGACGCGCCCTTCCTTCCACGAGGCCGGGAAGGCCCCTGTGCGCAGTATGCCCGTGAACAGGCGCGCCAGCGCCGCTACCGTTCGGTATGGCAGGTGGCGCAGCGCTGTGTTGGACACACCGTCCGCTCCGGGGGCTTTCCTCGGCTTGGTTTTGAGAATGGCGCGTCTAACCGCGCAAGGCGAGAAGAAGATCGGGTCCTCTTCGGGAGCTATCGGCGTCGCGAAGTACTCCCCAAGGTGCCTCTCGACTGCTGCGATGTGCTCGGAGTCGTCAGTTGGGTTAGGCTCGAATTGACGCTCCAGGTGCTCTTGCCAATGTCAGTGTTCATTGCGGGCCAGAAATAGCGTTGTTGCATGAGCTTGCGTGTAGTTCGTAACCCGGGATGACTTGGATTGTGCACGGCGTTGAATGCGATGCGACGAAAGTCAGTTGGTAGGTACGGTCGAAAATGTGACGTAGACGTTTCGCAGAATATTGGCTTGTTTGTAGCGGGCATGACGATTTTCTAAGTTGAATATTTGTTTGTTGCAATAAATTGGGTATATCGCTGTCCCTTTCTTGTGCTTGAGATACGTCATCGTAGTTAATTGGCGATGGTAAGTCGACGGTTTCGATGCGTGAGAGTGCGTCGGCGACAACATTGTTTACTCCACTCACATGACGAATGTCCGTAGTGAACTCGCTGATGAATAACAACTGCCGGGTGCGTCTTTGTGTGTCGTTATCTGACGGCGGCTTGCGAATAGCGTAGGTCAGCGGCTTGTGGTCGGTGTAAACAATGAGTTCTCTTCCTTCGAACATTTTCCTGAAGTGTTTGATCGCCATATAGATGGATAGTAATTCTCTGTCGAATGTACTGTATCGTTGTTGCGTGTCGGAGAACTTCTTTGAAAAATAGCCCAGTGGTATCCATTTCTTGTTTACAAGTTGTTGTAGTACGGCTCCTGCGCAGGTATTCGATGCGTCACACATTAGGGAGATGGCGTCGTTCGGCGATGGGGATGGATGAGCGAGCAAAGCTGCGTTTTGTATGCCGGCTTTGCACAACTCGAATGCTTGTATAGCTTCTGTGTTCCACTCGATTTTGGTTTTGTCGCGTTTCTTGGAATTATGTAGGTACGCGTTGAGTGGTGCTTGTATGTGTGCGGCATTTGGAATGCTGTCGCGATAAAAGTTTACCATTCCGATGAATCGACGTAAGTCATGAATTGTTTCTGGTTGGGGGTAGGCAGTGATTGCAGTGACCTTTTCTTGTGGTGGCTTAATTCCGTTACTTGACACTTCGTAGCCCAGGAACTTGACACTTTCTTTGCTGAAGACGCATTTCGATGGATTTATTGTTATTCCATAGTCGTCTAATCTGCGTAACACTTTTTGTAGGTCTTCGATGTGGCATGTTTCATTATCTGAAGCGACGATGACGTCATCAATGAATGGGAATGCGTAGTCTAACCCGGTGAGTACTTCATTAATGAACCGCTGGAATATCTGTCCGGCGTTTCTGAGTCCTGGACACATTCGAGGGAATTCGAATAGACCGAATGGAGTGGTGATGGCGGTCTTCTCGATGTCCGGTTCATATACAGGCAGCTGTTGATACGCTCGATTCAGGTCAAGCGTAGTGAATATCTTCTTGCCGTGAAGTAGGTAGGTGAAGTCTTTGAGTCGTGGTACTGGATAGCGGTCAGGTTTAGTGACGTCATTGAGTCTGCGGTAGTCGCCACATACGCGAATGTCACCGTTTCTCTTTGGTACGACGTGTAACGGGCTGGACCATGGACTTTTGCTGGGACGACATATCCCCTGCTGCATCATCGTCTCGAACTCCTTCTTCACGGGCAGGTATCGATGCGGTGGTAATGGTCTGGTCTTGCTGTACACTGGTGGACCGGTAGTTTCAATGTGGTGTTCCACCCGGTGTTTTGGAGTGTCCTTCATACATGACGGTCGAAGGATGTCGGGGTACTTGCTGAGTAGCTGGTGATACGGCTGACCAACATCGATACTTCTCACTGTAGGCTCGGCTGAGTAGGTGATTGGTGCTCTGGCGGTGAGTTTGGTAACTTTGTCGACGAGACATCGGCCGGCTACGTCGACAAGAAGTTGATGATGAGTTAAAAAATCGGCACCAATGATGGGCTTGCTGACTGCGGCGATGATGAACTTCCACGTGTAAGGTCTACGTAGGTTGAGATCCAGTTGTAGTGTCTTCTCACCATACGTTGGAATCACTGTGTTGTTCGCGGCATACAAACAGAAATCGGTTGGTGTTGTGTTCCCGCCTTTTCTCTTCGGTATCACGGATACGTTGGCGCCAGTATCAATCAGGAAAGATAAACGTGAGTTTTTATCTGTTATGAATAGGCGGTAGGATGAGTTGCTTGCGCCGGTTCCCGCCTCGGCCAACGCAGGTGTTAGTTTTCCGAGCGGGCGCTGCTGTCTTCATAGCTACACGGCCGCGTGCACCTTCTCGCTTCTTTGCCGAACTTGCGATGGTAAAAACAGATCACTGATTGGTCGTTTCGCGCGCGATCGTGATTGGTCCGGCTCGACGAACGCGATCGTGAGGGTCGCCTGTTATACGATCTGCGTCTATAGCTGTGTTGTTGCGATTGTTTTGCCTTCAACTCAGCAATTTCTCGTGTGAGAGCGTCGATCTTCTCTTCCAGTGACGTAGATGCATGCGAGGTGGTGGGAGTGGAGCTAACTGCTGCGACACTGCCGTATGGTTGCGACTGTTCGAGGATCTTGTCAGCCATCATCGCCAGCTCGTGGATGTCTGATTTCTTAGCGATATTATCGCTCACAGCGAGGACGGCTCGAACGGATTGTGGCAAGTGGTTGGTCCACATGATTCGCAGCGCTGAGTCGGAGATGTTGTCCGCAGCGAGGTTCTTCATAAAAATAACTATCACGTCGGGGTCACCACTGTAGCGCTTAGGTAGTGTAGAATGATACTCCAGATGTGGTTACGAAAAGGGGTATAATCAAGACTAGGATAGCTTAGCTTAACAGAAATATGTACAGGTCTTATAACATAATACATGGGCACAAGTAGTGGCTTGCTTATGATGTATTTACAAAATGTAGTTCCTAAATAATATGTGTGGTGGCGCGCGGGTCGCAGTTGTAGGTCGCTGTCCTAGCGCGCTCTAAGCTGCGCCGAGTATAAATATCCCCTCTCTGTGCGCAGGGCTCCAGGATCAGCCAGTGGTCTCAAGTGTTCCGGAAAGTGACAGTGATTGTGGGTACTTGCCGAACACTTTTTCCGCCCGGACCGTCATTTTTAATCGTTTTCTCTGTGTTCGTACGAGTGCCTCTCGCATTGGTACGAGCACAGGGGGAGCCACCTCCGCGCTGCTCGGTGCCTTGAGCACTGTTGCGGTCGCGGCGGACCACTTTTAAACTTAAGATGCCGAAGCCAGGCGCCCGCGGTCCATCGGGCCGTGGAGGCGCCGGCACTAGCGAGTCTCGCTCGGGGCTGGACCGGACGACGTCGATGCCAAACATCGGCGTCCCTACGTCCGGTGCTACGCACGCTGGACCCCCCCCCTCCTCGGAGTGAGGAGAGGAAGGTGTCCAGAAGAAGTCTGGAGGGAGCCGGACCAAGCACGGCGGCAACTGCGCACGGCCCGTCGAAGCCATCGGCGCCTGCGCGCGTTGCGCCGGTGCCTGCGCCGAGCCGACCGCACGCCGTAGCCGTGCGACCGCCCGCCTTCCGTCCAGTGCCGATACAGGCCCCAGGGCCTGTCGCCGCGAACCCAAATCGCGCACCGCATGCGCGCGCCTCCGCACCCACCGCGCGAGCCATCGTGCGCGACGCCGCGCAACCTGCGCGATTGTCCGCGCCGCCGCGCACCGCGGCGCCTACCATGCGCCCGCTGGCGCCCGCAAGGCCTTCCGAGCCACCCGCGCGCCCCGCCGCGCAACCAACGACGTGCACCACCGCCTCATCGCGCCTCACCGCGTCGACAGCGCCCTCTGTGGCTGCGTCCGTGGCGTCCGCGCCCGGTCGTGGTGCGCCAGCACCACGTGCCACCGCCGCCGGCCCCCCTCACAGCTTGCAGCCCGGGCCGTCGCAGGCGGAGCGTGGCCGACGACCGGTACAATTGGCGACCATCACTCGCCCAACGATTCCGGCGCCCCAGGTGCCTGACTCCCCGGCACCCCCTCGTGCCTCGGCGTACGACTCGCCTGCGGGCCTGTCGGCATGCTCGTCGCGAGCCGGCTCGATGTATGCATGTCGATGGTGTCGGCGGGCTCGGTCGACGCCGACGCCGACTATGTGCTGGGTTCGAGTGCACCTGCGAGGCGCACCCCACCTGCATCGCCGACGCCGTCGCTGGGATTCGATTTTGAATTCCGGCTGGAACCGCGTCCCCAGCGACGAAGAAGAAGCACGGACGAGTCTGAGGAGGAGGCGAAGCGCTACTGCCTCGACCCACCGCGGCCACAGCGTGCACGCGCATCGCCGCCGGGTCAAGGCACCGCAAGCCCACCTACGTTTGCGGAGGTGACTCGCCACACCCCTCCCGCGTCGCCGACGCCGTCAACGTCGACGCCGACGCAGGGATCACAGGAGGCACAACACGGGGTGAGTGCCAATAACAAATCTGTTTCCCCTACACAGACGGCGGCCCCCACGGACAACGTTGGAGCGGCCACCGACCAGCCCAAGCCGAAGCCGCCCAAGCGGCCAAGGTATCCTCCGCTGGTTGTGGAGAAGCTGCCGGGTTGGGCCGCGCATTTCCGGGCCATCAAGGAGAAGCTGGGCCGGCCCCCCAATGCCCGTCCATACGGTATGGGGGTTCGCTTCTCGCCTGAAAGCGAGGACGAATATAGGCTGGTCCAGCGTTACCTGACCGGCCTGGAGAAAGAGAGCGGCGTCTCCTGGTTCGCCTATTCGCTCCCAGCGGAGCGAAGCTTAAAGGTGGCCATCAGGGGGCTGCCAGTGGACACCACCCCAGAGGAGATTGAGGAGGAGCTCCGCGCGCTGGGATACGAGCCGGAGTACGTGCGCCACATCAAGGCGCGCCAAGGAAGACCCGGCTGCGTGTTCCACGCCGTCCTGAAAAGGACTCCGGACGTGCGAAATATCTTTGACACCACTGTGTTCATGTACATGCAGGGTGTCAAGATAGAAGCCTGGCGGGGCAAGCGTGGGCCCGCCCAGTGCCACCGGTGCCAGAAGTTTAGGCACTCGTCGCACCACTGCCACCGGCCGCTCGCCTGTGTCCGCTGTGGAGAGGGACACGCGGCGCGTGATTGCCCTCGCCCACGTGAGGAACCGGCCACGTGCGCCAACTGCGGGGGTGATCACCCCGCTTGTAACATCCGTTGTCCCGTCTTCCAGGCGGAGACGCGGAACAGGCGAGCGGGCACCGTCGCCGCCACGACCGCCTCGCGCCGACCGGCTGCGGTCACCGAGAGGCCGAAAGAAGTGGCCTCTACTGAGGCCCAGGGCGCGTCGCTAATGGCGGCGGCCAACGGGCCCACAGACAGGGGAGAAGCCCCCACCTCCTCAAGGCGGAGGAAGCGGAAGAAGCGAGGGGGCAAGGGGAAGAAACCCGCGCCCCCCCCCCCCGCACCCGAAGAGGACACTACCCGGGCCGACCATGTCTCGACCGAGGCGCAGGCTGTCCACACAAAGACCGCCGTGGTGAAGACAGCGAGGCCGACAGCTGGCGCCGGCACAGGACAGCTGCCGTCCAAAGCCAACACCGGCAACAAGAAGCCAGAGAGTGCTGACCCAGCTGTCGGCACAGAAAAGAAAAAAGAATTTACAGCCTGCGCTATAAAGCTACTGATGGACCTGATTAAGGCCATCAGGCAAGGCCAGGACGCGGAGCTGGTCATCCTCGACGGTCTAGCCTCCCTGCTCACCCTGTACCATGGCTAGGCCGCTGAGGGTGATTCACTGGAATGCCCGCGGCCTTCGAGGCAAGGTCGCCCCCCTCCGCCGCCTCCTGTACGAAGAGGACATTGACGTGGCGCTAATAAGCGAGACGCACCTGGGACAAGAAGACAAGCTCAGAGTCTCAGGATACCTCGCTTATAGGAAAGATGAAAGGTCGGCAAGCAACACTCGTTACCGTGGTCTGGCGGTACTAGTGAGGCGTAGAGTCGTCCATCAAGAACTCCCCGTGCCGTCGCTCGGCACGTTTTACGCCCTGGGTGTACAGCTACACGTCGCTGGCGAGGATCTCGCCATCTACGCCGGCTACAAGTCGCCCTCGGCCCAATTAGACCACACGGAGCTGAGGGCCCTACTTGAGGCCCACGGCGCGACGATCCTTGCCGGCGACCTTAACTGCAAGCACCCGGCGTGGAACTCGGCCGTGACGAACCCGGGAGGGAGACGACTCTACGCGGACGCGGAAGCCTTCGGCTACGCGGTGTCCGGCCCAGAGACGCCTACCCACTACCCGGATAACCGCAACCACATACCGGACGTGCTGGACATCGTGGCCTACCGAGGGCTACGCTGTCAGATCGCACAGCGAGTGTTAGACGACGAGTTACAGTCAGACCATCATCCTGTACTCGTCGTCCTATCGGGGATGCCGACCCGACAGATGCCCGCAGCGCCACGTCGAAGAATCAATTGGGACACCTTCACAGAAAAGATTGAGGCCACCACTCCAGCTTGGCCCACGAGTACCTCCGCGGCAGTCAACCAGATGGCGGTAGACGTCACTGCTTGCATCCAGAGTGCCTTGGAAGCGGCGACAGCGCCTGTATCGCAGGTGAGAATCGCCGTGCAACAGCCGCCCCTACCTGCGTATTTGCGGAAGATGATCGCCGTCAAGAGGCGCCTTCGCAAGCAGTGGCAACAGTTAAGATGCCCCACACTCAAGACCATGTTGAATCGTCTCGCGGAGAAGATCAAGGCCGAGCTGCAAAACCGAGAAGCTGAGAGCTGGGAGGAAAGAATAGAGGCGACGGCCGGCAGTTGGCCGTCCGTTCACAGACTCTGCCGCCAACTCACGAGTACCCCGGCTCCGGTGCGCCCGCTATTGGACAGCGGAGGGGCGCTTAAGTACAAAGCGGAGGACCGGGCGGAGGTCTTCGCCTTGCACCTGGAGCGTCAGTTCCAACCGAACCCGACCAGCGACGTGGAACATGTCGCAACAGTCGAGAAACACCTTGGGGACTACTTCGCCACACCGATAGCTCCCGAGGAAGACACCATCTTTTTCTCGCCTGGGGCAGTCAGACGCGCCATCCAAAGGACGAGGCCTAGGAAGGCTCCCGGTGCAGACGGTATCACCAACGCAGCGCTGCGCCAGTTGCCGTACCGCATGGTAGCGGCGCTGGCGCGCCTGTACACGGCGATACTGCGCACCGGGACCTTTCCTGCCTCGTGGAAGGAAGGGCGCGTTATCATGCTGCCCAAGGCGGGGAAAAATATCCTGAAGCCGGAGAGCTATCGGCCTATCACGCTGCTGCCGACCATCTCCAAGGTGTTCGAGTCACTCCTGTTGCGGCATCTCCTGCCGCACATCACTCCGCGGCCGGAACAGTTCGGGTTTCGGTTGGAACATAGCACGACGCTTCAGCTGTCGAGGGTACTGCACCACATGGCGGCTGCCCTAAACAAGAAGGAATACTCGGTCGCAGTACTCCTCGACATGGAGAAGGCCTTCGACCGGGTATGGCATGACGGCCTTGTTTACAAGCTGGCCACCTCCAAAGCGCCCCGTCGCGTGGTAAAGGTGGTCCAATCTTTTCTGTCCCATAGGAGTTTTCGTGTGGTGGTCGAGGGTGCGCTCTCCAGCGCCCGCCCGGTGAGAGCCGGCGTCCCGCAGGGTAGCTGCGTGTCACCGGCGTGCTACTCACGTTACACCGACGACATCCCCACGACGCCAGAGGCGATGCTCGCGCTGTACGCTGACGACGCCGCGTACATTACCACCTCGCTCAACGCGAAGTACGCGGCGGCAAAGATGCAGCGCGCGCTAAATCTGCTGCCTGACTGGCTGTCCAAGTGGCGGCTGTCGGTTAACGTGGGTAAGACACAGGCGCTGGTCACTGGGTTAGCGCCCCTCCCACCCCCCCTGACGCTACAAGGTGCCGACGTCGAGTGGTTACCCCGGGTGAAGTACCTGGGTGTCACCATCGACCGTCGGCTCTCGATGAGTCATCACGTCCGCCAGGTCGTTGCACGGACTAGGGCTGCCCGCGGCCAACTCCGTTCAGTGCTCTCGTCCCGCCTCCCGGTGCGCGTCAAGTTGGGCGTGTATAAAACTTATATACGCTCAGTACTGACGTACGCCGGTCCCGCTTGGTTCGCCCTCACTGGCGAGGCGAGCAAGAAAACCCTCCGCGCGCAGCAGAGTCTAGCGCTGCGGACCATAGTCGGTGCCCCTCGCTATGTGAGGAACGATGTCATCCAGCGGGATCTCGGGATTGAGAGCCTGGACGCCTTCATCCGGCGCCTCGCGACGGGAATGTTCGCGCGTGCCGACGCGTCTGCTTGGCCACACGTCAAGCACATCGCGCCCTGGCATGCGCGCCCCCCTGATGCGAGGCGCCTTCCCCGCGACCTGGCCGCGGACGGCGATGACTCCACCCCCCCTGACTTGACTCCCGGGTAAGCTGTACCAGGCTACACGCAGCTTACCTGCACAATACGACTCCACACCTAACTCGCACCCTGCTGCATGACGTGTTCTAAGTTAACATAGGCACGTCGCGCAGCTCGAACATCCATGCATTCCTCTACACTCACTTAGACTCACGCAAGATGGCGCGACGCGGGCCCGCGTCCCCTTGCAGACACTGGGCGGTGTTACACAACACAATACCGCCCACACACACACGTCGGCTCCTTAGTCCGAATCGTAACCGGCTAGCTCTGGAAGCGGGGCGGACGGGAGCCACACAACCATTGTAGGTGCGTCGTAGTCGACACCTCTGTCGCTGGTCGTCACTTGCTGGGCCTCCCCTGGGCAACTGGGGGTCTCACTCGGCAGGGGCTGACCGCCGGGGTGTCGTGAAGAAAGCAGCGCTGTCTGACAGCGCTGTGGCGCGCCTGCAATAACTTTCACAGCAACTACACACAGGGGCACACGTTAGCTATACGTGTCCCCCAAGGCCGAAGCCTATACGGCCACCCAACGCCGGGCCCGTTTTTACGGGCCGAGGATAGCCCCCGCGGCTAAGGGGCGATGCCCCGTAACCGCTCGCCGCGCCCCCTGACGGGGGCGCTGCGACAACCCACTGGAGCAGGGCTCCAGTACACGGTTGGCGGCGGCAGCGCACGGATGTATGACTTGACTTGCAGCTACAAAGTCATTTGAAGATTTCCCATCCGAAAAAAAAAAAAAAAAAAAGCTGTTCGAGTGACGCCTGTGTCAGTCGTTTTCTTCAGTTCTCGTGGCAGAGTGCATCCGACGACTGATAACATATCCGCCTCAGTTTTCAAAAATGTAGCTAGCAACTCCAGCTTCGATGTGCCTCCTTATTGATGATTATAAGCGAAATCTGTCCATTTACCTATCAGCGTGCTCGCCAATTTTGATGCAACGGCTGCAGCGAGCTCAGGGCTACGTAGGTAGTCATGTTGGCTTAGGGCGCGTATTCTTGCCACGCAATTGTTGACCTTCACAGCGAAGTAGCTTATTTCGTGCTGATAATAATTATGTAACGACGGTAACTTTTTAAGTTGCGTCGTTATATGGTAAACAATGGTGTCAGCTCGACCAAATCTTAATTCCAGTGCATTAAGTACTGCCAACGGCGGTGTGTTGCCGATCAGCAAGTCAGTTACAGCTTCTTTGGCCTCACCTCGTAGTGCTCGACGGAGTCTGCACAAGTTTTCAGAATCACTGAACCGACACACACGGGTTGAGTCTTCGTAGGCATTTTTAAAATGTATCCACTCTATACAGTCACCACTAAAAATAGGCAGTTCGCGCGGTGTAGCGAGACGGCTGAGCAGCCGATCCTCGTGCTGCGTGGCTGTCTGTTTCATCATACTTTTGAAAGTATGTGCCAGCTGTTGAATGCTGTCCTGAGAAGGCTGAACAGGAGGACAGTCATGGTCCAGCCACTTCTCCACATCATCATGTTTCTGTTGATTCGGCAGGGATGCAGAACAGTTCGTGCCTTGGTCTTCATCATAAGTTCCCTCGATGTCGGCGTGTTTTTCATCATCGGCGTCGACAAGGGCGAGGTCCGCTTCTAATTTAGTATCAATTAATTCCAATTGAATCTTCGCTTTTGCTTCAGCAGCCTGTAGTTTAAGCTGTTTACGTCGTGCTACAGAAGAAGCTGTTGATTTATAAGATCGCACTGTAGTTTTCGAAGCGCACGTTGATTGCGGTACGGTAGCACGCGGTGACTGTTTTAATGTCGCCGGCGTCATCGAATAATTAAGTTCCCGTGGCGTTATGGGACAATCGCTGCCATGGGGAAGAGTCCGTTCGTTAATCTTCATAAGTGCACTATCCAATTTCAGAGTTTCAAGTTGTTCTTTGCGCATACGACGCGTCTGCACTGTCGGCGTTTGTAGCCGGTCCTCCATTTTTTTTCAACTCACGAGTCGAAGACATCGCAATCACATCCGTGCTCGAAGACAATTTGTTACAGATGGAGGCGAAATAGCAATGCAGTGTTGGTTTAGAATCAATTTGGAAGGTGCGAGTGGTTGCAGGGCTTCGAAAATACAGCTTCTTTTATATTTACTTAAATTTACTTGTTGGCGACGTGGTGCATGTTAACAGGAAAAAGCAAGATTGCCAACACCAAAAAATACTTTAGGCCGGGCTCACTCGCACCTTGCAACATTGCAATTTATTTTTAAATAACTTTCAAGCATTGCCGACAGATGGCACTAAGAGTCCTTAACTTAATTTTTAGTTTACTTATGAAACATACTTAGAAACTATTTTAACAATATTGAGGCGTGCGTCGTCCACACCATCCGTTTCTATACCTTGAAAACAGTTGCTTAACCTGCACCGGTAAGGGAACCCATCCGTTTACAAACCTTGGAAAGAGTTGCTTTACCCATCCGTTTCTAAACCTAGGCAAGTGATGCTTAATCTGGATCGATAAGGGAACCCATCCCTTTCTAAACCTTGGAAAGAGAAAAGGATGGGCTAAGCATCTCTTGCCAAGGTTTTGCATAGCCCATCCGTTTGGAAATGGATAGGTTACTTTATCGATCCAGGTTAAGCAACTGTTGTCGTGGTTAAGAAACGGATGGGTTAATCGACTCTTTCCAAGATTTGGAAACGGATGGGTTCCCTTATCGATCAAGCTTAAGCAACCGGTGCCGAGGTTTAGAAACGGATGGGTTAAGCGACTCTTTCCAAGGTTTTGAAACAAATGGGTTACCTTAATGGTCCAGGTTAAGCAATGGATTGTTAAGGTAACACACACATCCGTTTCGTACCGTTAAAACATCACTTCGAGTTATAATGAAGGAACGCGCTCACCTCGAAGAAGTGCTGCTTACCTTGATGGCGGAAGTGGAGAATATGGTAAATAGTCGTTTGTTGACACACGTCTCCGTGGACCCTGAAAGCTTAGAATCTTTAACTCCTGACCATTTTCTTTTAGACATCTCATCCAGCACCCCTATCATTGGTACTTTCGATGATTCCGACATGTTTCTTCGCAAACAATGGAGAAAGTCACAAGCGTTAGCGGATGTGTTTTGGCATAGATGGATGAACGAGATTCTCCCTGACCTACTGCCTCGAAGAAAATGGAACGAGAAGGTGAAACCTTTGCAGGTAAGTGACGTAGTGCTAGTGACTGATCCTAACAATCCTCGTGGTACCTGGCCAAAGGGCGTTATTCAGAAGACATGCCCAGGAAAGGATGGACGAATCAGACTGGTCGAAGTGAAGACTAAGATTGGTGTCTGGAAGCGACCTGCAGCCCGCGTCGCGCGTATTTCACTTGTTGAGGAGTGCTGAGCTAGCACTGGGGGGGGGAATGTTAGCGACGGGCTCATTATTTTAGATTAATATTTAATGAGTAGTAATAAGATATATGTATAACCTATGTAAGTATAGATGTATGGGCCGCTGGACCAAGGTTTGGAAACGGATGGGTTACCTTATCGATCAAGGTTAAGCATCTCTTGCCAAGGTTTAGAAACGGATGGGTAAAGCAACCCTTTCCACGGTTTGGGAACGGATGGGTTCGGGATTACCGGTCCAGGTTAAGCAACATTTTCCAAGGTATAGAATCGGATGGGTTAATTAACTCTTTCCAAGGTTTGGAAACGGGTGGGTTCCCTTACCGGTACAGGTTAAGCAACCGTTGCCGAGGTTTAGAAACGGAGGGGTTAAGCGACACCTTCCAAAGTTTGTAAACGGATGGGTTACCTTATTGATCCAGGTGAAGCATCTCTTGCCAAGGTTAAGAAACGGATGGGTAAAGCAACCCTTTCCACGGTTTGGAAACGGATGGGTTCGGGATTACCGGACCAGGTTAAGCATCTCTTGCCAAGGTTTAGAAACGGATGGGTAAAGCGCCTCTTTCCAAGGTTTGGAAACGAATGGGTTAAGCAACTCTTTCCAGGGTTTGGAAATGGATGAGTTCCCTTACCGCATTACCTATGACCCGTCTAAGATGATGTTTGGTGGACTGTTTGGTGCTAAGTAGTGCCGTTGATTGACAAACACTCGTCGATTGCCATCATCAAGGTTGACTTTTGTTGGGCGGACGAGTCGAGACTTGACCCTAGTCTGTGCAGCATGGCGTACACAAATAACGCATTTACGGACAAACAATTTTGCTTGGTTCTTAGCATCAATGACCCAGTATTTGGTTCGCATTCTACTAATTCAGTGAGGAGAGATTTTGACGGTAATATTATTGGGTGTTTTATTTCAGCTTTTGTTTCCGCTTTCTCTAAACGACCACCAACTCTCAAGATGCCCGAATCATCTACGAATGGATTTAATGACGTAAGTTTGCTTTTGTTTTGTACTATCCCTTTTTCTTTAATATCTTTTATCTCGTGCTGAAAACTAACTGTTTGACACTGTTTCACACAAATATGAAGAGCTTCATTCAATAATTCTATACTACGCGTTTTTACTGTGCGTTTTTCAACTTTTTAATGAATCTTTTGCAGTATGCTACAACTCGAACTAATTAACGAAGAGACGAGAACTTGGTCCACAACTGCAAATTGATCATTCTGCGTTACATGACAAACCCTTTTTGTTTTTTCTTCTATGTTAGTATCTGGTATTTGACTTTTATCCTGAGTTGCAAGTCTATATTTCAACCATAATGGTCCTGTTTTCCACAGTTCAAACTTCGGTAACTCTGATGGGTTGATTCCTCGCGGCGCACAATCTGCTGGGTTATGAGAAGATGATACGTGTGACCATTGGTTCCTGTCTAATATATTTAGAATCTCCGACACCCGATTGGCTACAAACGTTATCCAACGCGTTGGGTGGCTGCTTAACCAAACCAGTAAGTAGCACGGTTGAGTCGGTCCAAGCATGTAGGTTATTTTTTGGGACGTTTAACACTACTGATACTTCGAAACTTTCGAAACGGTTGGGTAAAGCTTGGAAAGAGTTGCTTTACCCATCCGTTTCTAAATCTCGGCAACAGTTGCTTAACCTGTACCGGTATGGGAACCCATCCGTTTCCAAATCTTGGAAAGAATCGTTTATAACCCATCGGTTTCTAAACCTCGGCAACGTTTGCTTAACTTTGATCGATAAGGTAACCCATCAGTTTAGAAACCTTGGGCAGAAATGCTTAACCCATCCGTTTCTAAACCTCGGCAAGAGTTGCTTAACCTTGATCGATATGGTAACAAATCCGTTTCCAAACGGATGGGCTATGCAAAACCTTGGCAAGAGATGCTTAGCCCATCCGTTTCTCTTTCCAAGGTTTGGAAAGGGATGGGTTCCCTTATCGATCCAGATTAAGCAACCGTTGCCGAGGTTTCGACACGGATGGGTAAAGCTACTCTTTCCAAGGTTTGGAAACGGATGGGTTCCCTTACTGGTGCAGGTTAAGGAACTGTTTCCAAGGTTTGGAAACGGATGGGTTAAGCAACTCTTTCCAAGGTTTGTAAACGGATGAGTTCCCTTACCGGTACAGATTAAGCAACCGTTGCCGAGGTTTAGAAACGGATGGGTAAAGCAACCCTTTCCAAGGTTTGGAAGCAGATGGGTTCCCTTACCGGTCCAGGTTAAGCAACTGTTTCTAAGGTATAGAAACGGATGGGTTAAGCAACTCTTTCCAAGGTTTGTAAACGGATGGATTCCCATACCAGTACAGGTTAAGCAACCGTTTGCCGAGGTTTAGAGACGGATGGGTTAAGCAACTCTTACCAAGGTTTGTAAACGGATGGGTTCCCTTACCGGTACAGGTTAAGCAACCGTTTCCGAGGTTTAGAAACGGATGGGTTTAGCAACTCTTTCCAAGGTTTGGAAACGGATGAGTTACCTGACCGGTCCAGTGCTTATAGAGACTGAAAAAAGTCGCTTAACCCATCCGTTTCTAAACCTCGGCAACAATTGCTTAACCTGTACCGGTAAGGGAACCCATCCGTTTCCACACCTTGGAAGGAGTTGCTTAGCCCATCCGTTTTTCTTTCCAAGGTTTGGAAAGGGATGGGTTCCCTTATCGACCCACATTAAGCATCTTTTGCCAAGGTATAGAAACGGATGGGTTACCTTACGAATACAGGTTAAGCATCTCTTGCCAAAGTTTAGAAACGGATGGGTAAAGCAATCCTTTCCACGGTTTGGAAACGGATGGGTTAATTTATCGATCCCGGTTAAGCTTTTCTTGCCAAGGTTTAGAAACGGATGGGTAATGCGACTCTTTCCAACCTTAGAAACAGTTGCTTAACCTGGTCCGGTAATCCCGAAACCATCCGTTTCCAAACCGTGTAATGGGTTGCTTTACCCATCCGTTTCGGAACTTCGGCAACGGTTGCTTAACCTTGATCGATAAGGGAACCCATCCGTTTCTAAACCTCGGCAACAATTGCTTAACCTATACCAGTAAGGGAACCCATCCGTTTCTAAACCTTGGAAGGAGTTGCATAGCCCATCCGTTTTTCTTTCCAAGGTTTGGAAACGGATGGGTTCCCTTATCGATCCAGATTAGGAATCTCTTGCCAAGGTTTCGACACGGATGGGTAAAGCGATTGTTTCCAAGGTTTGGAAACGGATTGGTTACCTAATGGATCCAGGTTAAGCATCTCTTGCCAAGGTTTAGAAACGAATGGGTAAAGCAACCCTTTCCAAGGTTTGTAAACGGATGGGTTCCCTTACCGGTACAGGTTAAGCAATTGTTGCCGAGGTTTAGAAACGGATGGGTTAAGCAACCCGTTCCAACGTTTGGAAGCGGATGGGTTCCCTAACTGGTCCTGGTTAAGCAACTGTTTCCAAAGTATAGAAACAGATGGGTTAATTAACTCTTTCCAAGTTTTGGAAACGGATTGGTTCGGTTTAAAGAATTTATTCTCATAAGAACAATACATAGGTTCACTTACAATGAGATACAAAGTAATTTTCAAGTCTAAATAAATACATTTTGCCTCCGATGCTTGTTGGTGAAGTTATACAAAACAAATATATAGGAAGTATGTAATTGCTAACATTTAGTATGTAAAGCTTGGAAAGAGTTGCTTTACCCATCCGTTTCTAAATCTCGGCAAGAGTTCCTTAACCTGTACCGGTAAGGGAACCCATCCGTTTACAAACCTTGGAAAGAGTCGCTTAACCCATCCGTTTCTAAACCTTGGCAAGAGATGCTTAACCTGGATCCATAAGGGAACCCATCCCTTTCCAATCCTTGGAAAGAATCCTTTATAACCCATCGGTTTCTAAACCTCGGCAACGTTTGCTTAACCTTGATCGATAAGGTAACCCATCCGTTTACAAACCTTGGAAAGAGTTGCTTAACCCATCCGTTTCTTAACCTCGGCAAGAGTTGCTTAACCTTGATCGATATGGTAACAAATCCGTTTCCAAACGGATGAGCTATGCAAAACCTTGGCAAGAGATGCTTAGCCCATCCGTTTCTCTTTCCGAGGTTTGGAAACGGATGGTTTACCTTATGGATACAGGTTAAGCATCTCTTGCCAAGGTTTAGAAACGGATGGGTAAAACAACCCTTTCCAACGTTTGTAAGCGGATGGGTTCCCTAACTGGTCCTGGTTAAGCAACTGTTTCCAAAGTATAGAAACGGATGGGTTAATTAACTCTTTCCAAGTTTTGGAAACAGATTGGTTACCTTATGGATCCAGGTTAAGCATCTCTTGCCAAGGTTTAGAAACGGATGGGTTAAGCGACTCTTTCCAAGGTTCGTAAACGGATGGGTTCCCTTACCGGTACAGGTTAAGCAATTGTCGCCGAGGTTTAGAAACGGATGGGTAAAGCAACCCGTTCCAACGTTTTGGAAGCGGATGGGTTCCCTAACCGGTCCTGGTTAAGCAGCTGTTTCCAAAGTATAGAAACGGATGGGTTAATTAACTCTTTCAGAGTTTTGGAAACGGATTGGTTACCTTATCGATCCAGGTTAAGCATCTCTTGCCAAGGTTTAGAAACGTATGGGTCAAGCAACTCTTCCCACGGTTTGGAAATGGATAGGTTACTTTATCGATCCAAGTTAAGCAACTGTTGTCGAGGTTAAGAAACGGATGGGTTAAGCAACTCTTTCCAAGGTTTGTAAACGGATGGGTTACCGTATCGATCAAGGTTAAGCAAACGTTTCCAAGGTTTAAGGGCTCGACCAATCAGAATAAAGCAGGTAAGTACAAAGATTTCGGCACAGTGGGCTGAAGTACAAAGAAACGTTACCATAACGAGAGCCGCGACACTTTAAATTCGATTTACATCATAATTTTCTATGGTAACCTATAATAAAGTATACATTTTCTAAATCTACATAAGTTAACCTATATAAGAAAAATATTTCTAAGTGGAAATTAAAACATAAAAATTCTTATATACAACAAGTTGAGTTACGAAATCTTACACAAATCAGGCTAATTAGGCAACAATTCTAATTGGAAATTACTTATGTGCTACTAAACTATCCAAATATTAATAATTAAAGCAATAAATATATATAGCTTTATATAAATCAACTTTTCTACATAAGAATCTATACAAAACAACTACACGAGATCAGTCTTATTCTACGCACTATATTGTCTGTGTTCAGCACTATTTACACTTGTTATCGTGCACTGCACTTTTATTTACTATTTACTGTCTGTTTACTATCACTATAGTTCCGCACATGTTCACTATCACTATTGTCCCGCACATCACTCCCGCCGTGCATCCGCGTCGCATCTCGTTCCGGTGCGGGCACGTCGTCTGCAGGCAGGGGCAGGATCACCAGCTTCCTCACAGGCCGGCGCAGGACACCACCCTTGGTTCGGACGTCCACCGTCCGCACGATGCCGTCGGGGCCGGGATACGTCGCGATGACTCGTCCTCGGATCCACACGTTGCGGGGCAGGTTGGGGTCGTCGACCTGTACGAGGTCGTTCACCTCCGCTGGGCGGCCTCGTCCGTGGGGCTCCCGCCGGTGTTGGAGCTCGGGAAGGTACTCCTTCACCCAGCGGAGCCAGAAGACGTCAGCGAGCCTCTGCGCGGCTCGCCAGCTGGATCTGGAGACGGCGTCTTGCTCGGTGAATGTGCCTGGCTGTGGCACACACCCCGGGCCTCCCAGCAGGAAGTGGTTAGGAGTCAGGGCCTCTGGATCCTCAGCGCTGACAGACACGTGGGCCAGCGGGCGGCTGTTCACGGTGTACTCTACCTCAGCGAGTAGAGTGTTGAGCACCTCTTCGGTTGGGTGGCGCTCATGTAGGGTTGCAGTGAGTGCGGTTTTGACAGAGCGCACCATGCGCTCCCAGGCTCCGCCCATGAACGGAGCGCCAGGCGGGATGTAGCGCCAGGCGATGGTCCTCTTGGCAGCTTCTTCGGCGGTTGCCGCGTCGATGGCTTGTTGAAGTTCCTTGTCGGCAGCCTTCAGGTTGGTGCCGTTGTCCGACCAGATCTCGGTCGGGCAGCCACGTCGCGTGATCATGCGCCTGACCGCCATGACGGCTGAGTCGGCGCTGAGCGAGCTGGCGACTTCCAGATGAATAGCTCGCGTCGTGAGACATGTGAATATGGCTACATATCTCTTTTGTCGGGTGCGCCCGATGGTCACGGAGAGAGGCCCGAAGTAGTCGACACCGGTGAAGGAGTATGGTCGCTTGTGATGGGCTAAGCACCACGCTGGCAGGTCCCCGGTTCTGGGGTGTGGCGGCGTCTGTGTCTTCATTCTGCAGAACAGGCATCGTCGGATGATTGCGCGTGTAGTGGGGCGCAATCGCAGTACCCAGTACTGCTGGCGACACTCGTTGACGGTTGCCTCTACGCCTGTGTGATGGAGCTGCCGGTGCACGCTTTGTATCCACAGCTTCACGGTGGGATGAACTCCGTCGACCACCAGTTGATGCTTGACCTTCTCTTCGACGTCTTTGGCTGCTCGGATGCGACTTCTGAGGTAGAGAGTGCCGTTCCTGGACTCGACGCTGAGCTGATGAAGGCGGCTCTCTTTGTGGACCGGTTTCCCGCTGTTCAAGAGCTGTATCTCTTCGATGAAGGCTTCTTCCTGTGAGAACCGCATTAGTAGTTCCTCGGCCCTTTTGAGTAGCTCGGCGGTGACCGGGAGGTAGTTGACCGTCGATCTCGTTGCTGGTGCAGGCGTCTGCTTCTTCGCGGCTGCAGGTCTGATCCTTTTCCAAGTCGGGTCCGCTTCTTTATTCTTTCTCGTCCTCCGGTAGTTGACTAGTAAAGCTCGGCAGAGGTCGATGAACTGCAGAACTCGTACTGTCGAGTATCGGAGGCGGTCTCAGTTGGAGAACTTCTTCGGGTCAGGTAGGCCCTCTGCCAGTCTCGTGCTTCTCCCGCCGGTCACGTGGTGTGTCTTTTCTTCATCCGATGGTTCTTCGGGTCCTATTTTCTCAGGTTCTGTTGGCCAGGAGTCCTCATGTAAGTAGAGGAAGTCCGGCCCCTTGTACCACCGATGCTGTTTGCCGAAGGCGGTTGGTACGTCTCTCGTTGCGTCGTCGGCCACTTCAATTTGGTTGGAACCCAGCGCCAGTCGTTGACCTTGGAGCTTTCTTCTATTGCTGCGAGTCGGTGAGCCATGTACGATTTGTAGGAGCGTGACCCAGTTCTGATCCAGGTGAGTACTGTCTTGCTGTCAGTCCAGAATACTCTTCTATCGGGTTTTTTTCTCGTGCTCCTCGATGATCGCGTCGGCGAGTATGGTTCCCATGACTGCTGCTTGTAACTCCAGTCTTGGTATGGAGGTCAACTTCAACGGTGGTACTTTCGCCTTGGCCATGATGAGGGAGGTGCCGACTTCGCCGTCTGGTGTCACTGCTCTCCAGAAGAGGACTGTCGCGTAGGCCGACTCGCTGGCGTCGCTGAAGACATGTAGCTCGAGGGACGCGGCGTCGCTGTAATGCAGGTACTGCCGCGGAATTGCTATGTCGTGGAGACTTTTCAGGTGTCCCATCCACGACTCCCACTGCTCCGCCAGGTCTACATCGATGCGGTCGTCCCATGCTGTTCCTCGACGCCATACTTCTTGGAGTAGTTGTTTCGCCCTGATCGTGACTGGTGAGGCGAAACCTAAAGGGTCGAAGAGTGACATGACGATTCTTAAGGCTTCTCTCTTCGTAGTATTATACGAAGGTCCGTGAAGAGGTTTTTAAAAAAAGAATTATTTAGTAAACTAGAATGAAATACTTTAATTGAGTATAAAAAGAAGTGGCAATTATAAAGAACTAGTATTACAATAATAATTGGGACCTCCGACCCGTACCGAGTATCTGACCGAACTGACTCCCGAGCCGACAGGCATCCGTGCCTTCCTTATCTTAGTCATAATAAGCTGACTAGACAGAATCGTATGAGGATCATCATCATCAGCTATTCCACTGTCATATCCAGGATATAACAGCCCCCCCCAGAAGACTGAAATTCGGGGAGAAAAGTCCGAAATTCAGAAGATTACACAATTTCTCTTAATCTCGGTAATGGAATTGATTGACTTTCGAGTTCGGTATCTTCGTTGTTGTTATGGAGATCGTTATCGGTATGGGTCGTCGGCCTTATACAAGAAATGTAGAATTTAGACTTATGTCTAGAAATTATTTTACAAGATTTAAACACTATAAAAGATATTACAATTATTAAAATACACACAGTTAGTATAGAATAATGAGTCCCATATTTTACTAAAATGGGTTCTTCGTCAATGATCTGGTTTAGGTTTGAAACTAACTGATTATTTGTAGTAAGATCATCCAAATCAATGTTTTTTAATAAAATAGGGGGTATGTTGTTATTTAAACTAGTAGTCTTAGTGTCTATCTTACAGCACGAGTCATTGATAATATTAAAATCTAAGCTAGGAATAGGAATGTCTATATTGATTTCGTCACCGGATGATATAAGTCTTGCACTTCTGGTGTATACTGTGCATTGTCTCGGAATTTGTAATATTCCTGTACCGGACACTATAATATCGCGTAGTTCGGGTGTATTACAATCAATCGATATTTTACTCGAATGTGATTGCACGAAGATCCACTGATTGTTCAGAAGTGGTTTCCAAATATCTAATTCACCGATAATTGTTTTTGTTTCACATTGTACAGGAATAGTATTAATTGATTTTGTTAATAGTTCACTTTCACAGGTAGGATTCCCGCTCGTCAACAATACCGTAGGTATCTCACACAGAAAAAACTCAGAGTTTATCGTTTTACACTTATCTAGGTTATCTAAATTACAATAGTTCAACTTATCCTTAGAAATAGCAGTATACAAACTAGAAGGTAGTATTAAACTAAATGTGTTCGGATAATCTGATCCGTGAGGAGCAGGTAATGCTAAGTTGTGGTACAGATTAAATTCATCATTAGTAACTAATGGGATTTGTAAAACGAACACAAGTTTGTTTTTATAATAATAACATGCGACATTGGAAATGCTTAGTATTAAATGAATGTTATCTAAACTTAACGTTATGGGGATTCCAGTGTCTCTAGGTAAGTACCTATCGTTATCAACAAGTTCCACGTATAACTGAGCCGGACTTAGTATGTTCGGATGCAGGATGTTTTGACTACTTAACATGATAGCGTTTGTTATGTCTTCGAGCTGGAACGATAATGCCAATAGTGAGCTTTCGAGGCTAGCTATTATGGAATAGACCTTTGTTTCAGATATTAAGATTTTATTGGTTTCCGTGATATTATTTACTTGTAGTACAAGTTGACTTAACACTTGGTTAAGAGAATCTTCGTTACTTTTTATTTGATTAATTGTTTGTTTGTAAGATTCCATGGTAGTGGTGGTAATTAAGATATTTTCTTTCATATATTCTGCGAGCTTCTTTTCGTGATTCTGGATAGACTCTATTGCGGATTCGTATATAAGTGCGTCGTCTTCGTCTAGTGTACCGAAAACATGTTTGAAAACAGTGCCAATTCCTCCGAACCATGCTGAACGTTTATTACGTTTTGATATTAAATGTGAAATAGAGTCGAACTCGCGTTTGATATCATTGTATCGGACTGTGAGTGGGGATATTATATTTTCACATTGAAGGTTGTTTGATTTTTGGCATGTATTCTTAACTATATTTAGAATATCATTAAGGTTGGTAAGATGAGGATTTACAAATGAAATGTTTACATAGCTGATTATGCTTAGTTTGCCTTTGACTATTTTAAGTTTTCCTACGCTATCGAAGTATATGCCGGAACTAGAGGGAAGTGGCTTGACAAAGTCCTGGTGTGCATTGCTCAATGCGCTGAAATAGAATGAATAAAGTTAGGTTAGTTTGACTACTATAATGGATTAATATAACTATAAACTAATATACCTATAATACAAGATCTTTGACTTCTGCCGGTTTCATTTGATCGAAATGATGAGTTACGTGGCGTCTATTAATTAAGAGTGTGGCAGTATTATTACCATGTACTCTTATAATTTTGTACGGCCCCTTCCAGATAGGGGATAATGCTTTTTTGAGCCTCAGATTGTTTTTAAGGTAAACGTAGTCACCGTCCTTGTATTGTGGTGGTGACTTAGTATGGGAGTCATAGTAGGATTTAGAAGACTCTTTGGATTTTAGTATATTCTCCAGAGCTATTTCTCTGGTGTATTTGAATTTATGTTGTAACATTCTTATGTAGTCCGAATATGTTGCGTTAGGTTCACCTTCGTATATAGAATTAGGAATAAAAGGTTTGTGACCGAAAATTAATTCATAAGGAGTGAATTTCGTGGTAGAGTGTGTTGTTGTGTTATATGTTAGCATAGCTGTATATACATAGGTAGGCCAATTATCTTGATTCTGATTAACAAATGATTTTAAATATTCCTTAAGGGTTGAATGACTGCGTTCTAGGGCTCCTTGTGTCTGAGGATGATAGGGCGATGACCAGAGTTGTTTTACTTTGAGAAATTGGCAAGTTGTTTTAAATAGACCGGATGTGAAATTAGTGCCTTGATCGGTAAGAATAGATTTAGGAATTCCAAATAGTGATATGAAGTGGATAAGACAATCACTAGTTTCTTCGGCAGTTGTACTACGTATAGGATAGGCGGTTGAGTATTTTGTTAGGTCATCTTGTAAGGTTAGGATATATTTGAGTTTGGCAGTACCGGATTCAGGTAAGGGTCCTACTATATCTAGTGCTACTCTTTGAAACGGGGCTGTGGATGTAGTAGTAATTTCCATAGGAGCTTTGTTTAGTTTTCTTAACGCTTTGTTTTCTTGACATAGTTTACATTTCTTGACATAGTCTTCTATGTCACTTCTCATGCCCTTCCAATAAAATTGTTCTCTGATTCTGTTGTACATCCGTATTGATCCTAGATGTCCAGATGTAGGAATGTCATGATTTTCACGCATTATTTTAGGTCTTTCACTAGGGTATATTATTTTATTTAGATAAACGTGGATTTGGATTTTTGTATTGTTAAAAATATGAGTTAGAATATTATAGATTTTAGTGTAGGAATGTTGATCAAACGGATTTCTGAAATCGGAAATGGCAATCTCTGTTGTTTCTTCAGATTTCAAGATTTCGTCTCTTACTTGTTTCAGAGTGTCGAAAATAGCAGGATAGGATGATTCGTCGAAATGGTGAACTTTAGTAAAGATGAGGTAAACTGTCTTATTTTCGTAGTTAGTTTTTAGAAAACGATGTAATTCTTTTTCAGAATTAAAGATCTCGTCTACGTTTTCAGAGTTTCAGGTTATAGTCTCTGAGTCTATTGAAAATAGAGGATAGATTTTGAATATGACTTGGGAGGTCTGGCGAATATACAACAATGTCATCTAAAAAGAACAGGCGCGCGAGTCTGTCTGCGTTCTGCGCGGAGCAAGATAAAATACTGGCGGAAAAGATTGCCCGCGCAAAATATTGCACACGCGACAGTGCTGGGATGAGCAGGGAGCAGACCAGGAGCACCAGCCACCATACACGGAAGAACCGGCATGGCAGTAACGATCGGGAACGCGAGGCAGGAATAAAAGGTCCTGGGATACTGGCGCCGAGTCGGATTGCAGTTCAACCAAAATCAGGCTTAAAGACACCAGGGTTGCAGTAATACCTCCATGCGGCAGAAGTCTGTGTGGAAAACACGATGGAAATCCAGACGATGTGGTTTTGCTGTATTTTAAGACCTTATGATTTTGCTTACAGGCGCGCGAGTCTGTCTGCGTTCTGCGCGGAGCAAGATAAAATACTGGCGGAAAAGATTGCCCTCGCAAAATATTGCACACGCGACAGTGCTGGGATGAGCAGGGAGCAGACCAGGAGCACCAGCCACCATACACGGAAGAACCGGCATGGCAGTAACGATCGGGAACGCGAGGCAGGAATAAAAGGTCCTGGGATACTGGCGCCGAGTCGGATTGCAGTTCAACCAAAATCAGGCTTAAAGACACCAGGGTTGCAGTAATACCTCCATGCGGCAGAAGTCTGTGTGGGAAAAGGAAGACTTGTGTGGCTCTACGCATAAGGTCGGTGGGTGCCCACACAGCCAAGCCCGGCTGCAGTACTGGTCAGACTAGTCAAGATAGTCAGCCCAGCGCTATGCTGACCAGGCGGGGAAATATGCCAGCATCTAGCGCGGATCAACGTCGGCAACGCTTCGAACACGGAGTGAACACTGATCTGCCTAGCCGTAACGCTGAGCAACGTCGGCGTTCCGGGGAACATCCTCGGCCCACCGTCAAGCATAGCGCGGCAATGCCTTGTAGTAGCACGGATCATCCCCTGCGTAGTTCGGATCATCTGCATAGCGCCCATCATGTTCCGCGTAGCCACGATGGTAATCAAGACGAGTCGGATTGCAGTTCAACCAAAATCAGGCTTAAAGACACCAGGGTTGCAGTAATACCTCCATGCGGCAGAAGTCTGTGTGGGAAACACGATGGAAATCCAGACGATGTGGTTTTGCTGTATTTTAAGACCTTATGATTTTGCTTACAGGCGCGCGAGTCTGTCTGCGTTCTGCGCGGAGCAAGATAAAATACTGGCGGAAAAGATTGCCCTCGCAAAATATTGCACACGCGACAGTGCTGGGATGAGCAGGGAGCAGACCAGGAGCACCAGCCACCATACACGGAAGAACCGGCATGGCAGTAACGATCGGGAACGCGAGGCAGGAATAAAAGGTCCTGGGATACTGGCGCCGAGTCGGATTGCAGTTCAACCAAAATCAGGCTTAAAGACACCAGGGTTGCAGTAATACCTCCATGCGGCAGAAGTCTGTGTGGGAAAAGGAAGACTTGTGTGGCTCTACGCATAAGGTCGGTGGGCGCCCACACAGCCAAGCCCGGCTGCAGTACTGGTCAGACTAGTCAAGATAGTCAGCCCAGCGCTATGCTGACCAGGCGGGGAAATATGCCAGCATCTAGCGCGGATCAACGTCGGCAACGCTTCGAACACGGAGTGAACACTGATCTGCCTAGCCGTAACGCTGAGCAACGTCGGCGTTCCGGGGAACATCCTCGGCCCACCGTCAAGCATAGCGCGGCAATGCCTTGTAGTAGCACGGATCATCCCCTGCGTAGTTCGGATCATCTGCATAGCGCCCATCATGTTCCGCGTAGCCACGATGGTAATCAAGACGAGTCGGATTGCAGTTCAACCAAAATCAGGCTTAAAGACACCAGGGTTGCAGTAATACCTCCATGCGGCAGAAGTCTGTGTGGGAAACACGATGGAAATCCAGACGATGTGGTTTTGCTGTATTTTAAGACCTTATGATTTTGCTTACAGGCGCGCGAGTCTGTCTGCGTTCTGCGCGGAGCAAGATAAAATACTGGCGGAAAAGATTGCCCTCGCAAAATATTGCACACGCGACAGTGCTGGGATGAGCAGGGAGCAGACCAGGAGCACCAGCCACCATACACGGAAGAACCGGCATGGCAGTAACGATCGGGAACGCGAGGCAGGAATAAAAGGTCCTGGGATACTGGCGCCGAGTCGGATTGCAGTTCAACCAAAATCAGGCTTAAAGACACCAGGGTTGCAGTAATACCTCCATGCGGCAGAAGTCTGTGTGGGAAAAGGAAGACTTGTGTGGCTCTACGCATAAGGTCGGTGGGCGCCCACACAGCCAAGCCCGGCTGCAGTACTGGTCAGACTAGTCAAGATAGTCAGCCCAGCGCTATGCTGACCAGGCGGGGAAATATGCCAGCATCTAGCGCGGATCAACGTCGGCAACGCTTCGAACACGGAGTGAACACTGATCTGCCTAGCCGTAACGCTGAGCAACGTCGGCGTTCCGGGGAACATCCTCGGCCCACCGTCAAGCATAGCGCGGCAATGCCTTGTAGTAGCACGGATCATCCCCTGTGTAGTTCGGATCATCTGCATAGCGCGGATCATGTTCCGCGTAGCCACGATGATAATCAAGACGATGTGGTTTTGCTGTATTTTAAGACCTTATGATTTTGCTTAGAGGCGCGCGAGTCTGTCTGCGTTCTGCGCGGAGCAAGAAAAAATACTGGCGGAAAAGATTTCCCTCGCAAAATATTGCACACGCGACAGTGCTGGGATGAGCAGGGAGCAGACCAGGAGCACCAGCCACCATACACGGAAGAACCGGCATGGCAGTAACGATCGGGAACGCGAGGCAGGAATAAAAGGTCCTGGGATACTGGCGCCGAGTCGGATTGCAGTTCAACCAAAATCAGGCTTAAAGACACCAGGGTTGCAGTAATACCTCCATGCGGCAGAAGTCTGTGTGGGAAACACGATGGAAATCCAGACGATGTGGTTTTGCTGTATTTTAAGACCTTATGATTTTGCTTACAGGCGCGCGAGTCTGTCTGCGTTCTGCGCGGAGCAAGATAAAATACTGGCGGAAAAGATTGCCCTCGCAAAATATTGCACACGCGACAGTGCTGGGATGAGCAGGGAGCAGACCAGGAGCACCAGCCACCATACACGGAAGAACCGGCATGGCAGTAACGATCGGGAACGCGAGGCAGGAATAAAAGGTCCTGGGATACTGGCGCCGAGTCGGATTGCAGTTCAACCAAAATCAGGCTTAAAGACACCAGGGTTGCAGTAATACCTCCATGCGGCAGAAGTCTGTGTGGGAAAAGGAAGACTTGTGTGGCTCTACGCATAAGGTCGGTGGGCGCCCACACAGCCAAGCCCGGCTGCAGTACTGGTCAGACTAGTCAAGATAGTCAGCCCAGCGCTATGCTGACCAGGCGGGGAAATATGCCAGCATCTAGCGCGGATCAACGTCGGCAACGCTTCGAACACGGAGTGAACACTGATCTGCCTAGCCGTAACGCTGAGCAACGTCGGCGTTCCGGGGAACATCCTCGGCCCACCGTCAAGCATAGCGCGGCAATGCCTTGTAGTAGCACGGATCATCCCCTGCGTAGTTCGGATCATCTGCATAGCGCCCATCATGTTCCGCGTAGCCACGATGGTAATCAAGACGAGTCGGATTGCAGTTCAACCAAAATCAGGCTTAAAGACACCAGGGTTGCAGTAATACCTCCATGCGGCAGAAGTCTGTGTGGGAAACACGATGGAAATCCAGACGATGTGGTTTTGCTGTATTTTAAGACCTTATGATTTTGCTTACAGGCGCGCGAGTCTGTCTGCGTTCTGCGCGGAGCAAGATAAAATACTGGCGGAAAAGATTGCCCTCGCAAAATATTGCACACGCGACAGTGCTGGGATGAGCAGGGAGCAGACCAGGAGCACCAGCCACCATACACGGAAGAACCGGCATGGCAGTAACGATCGGGAACGCGAGGCAGGAATAAAAGGTCCTGGGATACTGGCGCCGAGTCGGATTGCAGTTCAACCAAAATCAGGCTTAAAGACACCAGGGTTGCAGTAATACCTCCATGCGGCAGAAGTCTGTGTGGGAAACACGATGGAAATCCAGACGATGTGGTTTTGCTGTATTTTAAGACCTTATGATTTTGCTTACAGGCGCGCGAGTCTGTCTGCGTTCTGCGCGGAGCAAGATAAAATACTGGCGGAAAAGATTGCCCTCGCAAAATATTGCACACGCGACAGTGCTGGGATGAGCAGGGAGCAGACCAGGAGCACCAGCCACCATACACGGAAGAACCGGCATGGCAGTAACGATCGGGAACGCGAGGCAGGAATAAAAGGTCCTGGGATACTGGCGCCGAGTCGGATTGCAGTTCAACCAAAATCAGGCTTAAAGACACCAGGGTTGCAGTAATACCTCCATGCGGCAGAAGTCTGTGTGGGAAAAGGAAGACTTGTGTGGCTCTACGCATAAGGTCGGTGGGCGCCCACACAGCCAAGCCCGGCTGCAGTACTGGTCAGACTAGTCAAGATAGTCAGCCCAGCGCTATGCTGACCAGGCGGGGAAATATGCCAGCATCTAGCGCGGATCAACGTCGGCAACGCTTCGAACACGGAGTGAACACTGATCTGCCTAGCCGTAACGCTGAGCAACGTCGGCGTTCCGGGGAACATCCTCGGCCCACCGTCAAGCATAGCGCGGCAATGCCTTGTAGTAGCACGGATCATCCCCTGCGTAGTTCGGATCATCTGCATAGCGCCCATCATGTTCCGCGTAGCCACGATGGTAATCAAGACGAGTCGGATTGCAGTTCAACCAAAATCAGGCTTAAAGACACCAGGGTTGCAGTAATACCTCCATGCGGCAGAAGTCTGTGTGGGAAACACGATGGAAATCCAGACGATGTGGTTTTGCTGTATTTTAAGACCTTATGATTTTGCTTACAGGCGCGCGAGTCTGTCTGCGTTCTGCGCGGAGCAAGATAAAATACTGGCGGAAAAGATTGCCCTCGCAAAATATTGCACACGCGACAGTGCTGGGATGAGCAGGGAGCAGACCAGGAGCACCAGCCACCATACACGGAAGAACCGGCATGGCAGTAACGATCGGGAACGCGAGGCAGGAATAAAAGGTCCTGGGATACTGGCGCCGAGTCGGATTGCAGTTCAACCAAAATCAGGCTTAAAGACACCAGGGTTGCAGTAATACCTCCATGCGGCAGAAGTCTGTGTGGGAAAAGGAAGACTTGTGTGGCTCTACGCATAAGGTCGGTGGGCGCCCACACAGCCAAGCCCGGCTGCAGTACTGGTCAGACTAGTCAAGATAGTCAGCCCAGCGCTATGCTGACCAGGCGGGGAAATATGCCAGCATCTAGCGCGGATCAACGTCGGCAACGCTTCGAACACGGAGTGAACACTGATCTGCCTAGCCGTAACGCTGAGCAACGTCGGCGTTCCGGGGAACATCCTCGGCCCACCGTCAAGCATAGCGCGGCAATGCCTTGTAGTAGCACGGATCATCCCCTGCGTAGTTCGGATCATCTGCATAGCGCCCATCATGTTCCGCGTAGCCACGATGGTAATCAAGACGAGTCGGATTGCAGTTCAACCAAAATCAGGCTTAAAGACACCAGGGTTGCAGTAATACCTCCATGCGGCAGAAGTCTGTGTGGGAAACACGATGGAAATCCAGACGATGTGGTTTTGCTGTATTTTAAGACCTTATGATTTTGCTTACAGGCGCGCGAGTCTGTCTGCGTTTCGGCGGAGCAAGATAAAATACTGGCGGAAAAGATTGCCCTCGCAAAATATTGCACACGCGACAGTGCTGGGATGAGCAGGGAGCAGACCAGGAGCACCAGCCACCATACACGGAAGAACCGGCATGGCAGTAACGATCGGGAACGCGAGGCAGGAATAAAAGGTCCTGGGATACTGGCGCCGAGTCGGATTGCAGTTCAACCAAAATCAGGCTTAAAGACACCAGGGTTGCAGTAATACCTCCATGCGGCAGAAGTCTGTGTGGGAAAAGGAAGACTTGTGTGGCTCTACGCATAAGGTCGGTGGGCGCCCACACAGCCAAGCCCGGCTGCAGTACTGGTCAGACTAGTCAAGATAGTCAGCCCAGCGCTATGCTGACCAGGCGGGGAAATATGCCAGCATCTAGCGCGGATCAACGTCGGCAACGCTTCGAACACGGAGTGAACACTGATCTGCCTAGCCGTAACGCTGAGCAACGTCGGCGTTCCGGGGAACATCCTCGGCCCACCGTCAAGCATAGCGCGGCAATGCCTTGTAGTAGCACGGATCATCCCCTGCGTAGTTCGGATCATCTGCATAGCGCCCATCATGTTCCGCGTAGCCACGATGGTAATCAAGACGAGTCGGATTGCAGTTCAACCAAAATCAGGCTTAAAGACACCAGGGTTGCAGTAATACCTCCATGCGGCAGAAGTCTGTGTGGGAAACACGATGGAAATCCAGACGATGTGGTTTTGCTGTATTTTAAGACCTTATGATTTTGCTTACAGGCGCGCGAGTCTGTCTGCGTTCTGCGCGGAGCAAGATAAAATACTGGCGGAAAAGATTGCCCTCGCAAAATATTGCACACGCGACAGTGCTGGGATGAGCAGGGAGCAGACCAGGAGCACCAGCCACCATACACGGAAGAACCGGCATGGCAGTAACGATCGGGAACGCGAGGCAGGAATAAAAAAAAGGTCCTGGGATACTGGCGCCAAGTCGGATTGCAGTTCAACCAAAATCAGGCTTAAAGACACCAGGGTTGCAGTAATACCTCCATGCGGCAGAAGTCTGTGTGGGAAAAGGAAGACTTGTGTGGCTCTACGCATAAGGTCGGTGGGCGCCCACACAGCCAAGCCCGGCTGCAGTACTGGTCAGACTAGTCAAGATAGTCAGCCCAGCGCTATGCTGACCAGGCGGGGAAATATGCCAGCATCTAGCGCGGATCAACGTCGGCAACGCTTCGAACACGGAGTGAACACTGATCTGCCTAGCCGTAACGCTGAGCAACGTCGGCGTTCCGGGGAACATCCTCGGCTCACCGTCAAGCATAGCGCGGCAATGCCTTGTAGTAGCACGGATCATCCCCTGCGTAGTTGGGATCATCTGCATAGCGCCCATCATGTTCCGCGTAGCCACGATGGTAATCAAGACGAGTCGGATTGCAGTTCAACCAAAATCAGGCTTAAAGACACCAGGGTTGCAGTAATACCTCCATGCGGCAGAAGTCTGTGTGGGAAACACGATGGAAATCCAGACGATGTGGTTTTGCTGTATTTTAAGACCTTATGATTTTGCTTACAGGCGCGCGAGTCTGTCTGCGTTCTGCGCGGAGCAAGATAAAATACTGGCGGAAAAGATTGCCCTCGCAAAATATTGCACACGCGACAGTGCTGGGATGAGCAGGGAGCAGACCAGGAGCACCAGCCACCATACACGGAAGAACCGGCATGGCAGTAACGATCGGGAACGCGAGGCAGGAATAAAAGGTCCTGGGATACTGGCGCCGAGTCGGATTGCAGTTCAACCAAAATCAGGCTTAAAGACACCAGGGTTGCAGTAATACCTCCATGCGGCAGAAGTCTGTGTGGGAAAAGGAAGACTTGTGTGGCTCTACGCATAAGGTCGGTGGGCGCCCACACAGCCAAGCCCGGCTGCAGTACTGGTCAGACTAGTCAAGATAGTCAGCCCAGCGCTATGCTGACCAGGCGGGGAAATATGCCAGCATCTAGCGCGGATCAACGTCGGCAACGCTTCGAACACGGAGTGAACACTGATCTGCCTAGCCGTAACGCTGAGCAACGTCGGCGTTCCGGGGAACATCCTCGGCCCACCGTCAAGCATAGCGCGGCAATGCCTTGTAGTAGCACGGATCATCCCCTGCGTAGTTCGGATCATCTGCATAGCGCCCATCATGTTCCGCGTAGCCACGATGGTAATCAAGACGAGTCGGATTGCAGTTCAACCAAAATCAGGCTTAAAGACACCAGGGTTGCAGTAATACCTCCATGCGGCAGAAGTCTGTGTGGGAAACACGATGGAAATCCAGACGATGTGGTTTTGCTGTATTTTAAGACCTTATGATTTTGCTTACAGGCGCGCGAGTCTGTCTGCGTTCTGCGCGGAGCAAGATAAAATACTGGCGGAAAAGATTGCCCTCGCAAAATATTGCACACGCGACAGTGCTGGGATGAGCAGGGAGCAGACCAGGAGCACCAGCCACCATACACGGAAGAACCGGCATGGCAGTAACGATCGGGAACGCGAGGCAGGAATAAAAGGTCCTGGGATACTGGCGCCGAGTCAGATTGCAGTTCAACCAAAATCAGGCTTAAAGACACCAGGGTTGCAGTAATACCTCCATGCGGCAGAAGTCTGTGTGGGAAAAGGAAGACTTGTGTGGCTCTACGCATAAGGTCGGTGGGCGCCCACACAGCCAAGCCCGGCTGCAGTACTGGTCAGACTAGTCAAGATAGTCAGCCCAGCGCTATGCTGACCAGGCGGGGAAATATGCCAGCATCTAGCGCGGATCAACGTCGGCAACGCTTCGAACACGGAGTGAACACTGATCTGCCTAGCCGTAACGCTGAGCAACGTCGGCGTTCCGGGGAACATCCTCGGCCCACCGTCAAGCATAGCGCGGCAATGCCTTGTAGTAGCACGGATCATCCCCTGCGTAGTTCGGATCATCTGCATAGCGCCCATCATGTTCCGCGTAGCCACGATGGTAATCAAGACGAGTCGGATTGCAGTTCAACCAAAATCAGGCTTAAAGACACCAGGGTTGCAGTAATACCTCCATGCGGCAGAAGTCTGTGTGGGAAACACGATGGAAATCCAGACGATGTGGTTTTGCTGTATTTTAAGACCTTATGATTTTGCTTACAGGCGCGCGAGTCTGTCTGCGTTTCGGCGGAGCAAGATAAAATACTGGCGGAAAAGATTGCCCTCGCAAAATATTGCACACGCGACAGTGCTGGGATGAGCAGGGAGCAGACCAGGAGCACCAGCCACCATACACGGAAGAACCGGCATGGCAGTAACGATCGGGAACGC
Source organism: Standfussiana lucernea (assembly GCA_964057025.1). NCBI lineage: Eukaryota > Metazoa > Arthropoda > Insecta > Lepidoptera > Noctuidae > Standfussiana > Standfussiana lucernea. The sequence goes on from OZ059784.1 coordinate 21,805,839, forward strand.
GAGGCAGGAATAAAAGGTCCTGGGATACTGGCGCCGAGTCGGATTGCAGTTCAACCAAAATCAGGCTTAAAGACACCAGGGTTGCAGTAATACCTCCATGCGGCAGAAGTCTGTGTGGGAAAAGGAAGACTTGTGTGGCTCTACGCATAAGGTCGGTGGGCGCCCACACAGCCAAGCCCGGCTGCAGTACTGGTCAGACTAGTCAAGATAGTCAGCCCAGCGCTATGCTGACCAGGCGGGGAAATATGCCAGCATCTAGCGCGGATCAACGTCGGCAACGCTTCGAACACGGAGTGAACACTGATCTGCCTAGCCGTAACGCTGAGCAACGTCGGCGTTCCGGGGAACATCCTCGGCCCACCGTCAAGCATAGCGTGGCAATGCCTTGTAGTAGCACGGATCATCCCCTGCGTAGTTCGGATCATCTGCATAGCGCCCATCATGTTCCGCGTAGCCACGATGGTAATCAAGACGAGTCGGATTGCAGTTCAACCAAAATCAGGCTTAAAGACACCAGGGTTGCAGTAATACCACCATGCGGCAGAAGTCTGTGTGGGAAACACGATGGAAATCCAGACGATGTGGTTTTGCTGTATTTTAAGACCTTATGATTTTGCTTACAGGCGCGCGAGTCTGTCTGCGTTCTGCGCGGAGCAAGATAAAATACTGGCGGAAAAGATTGCCCTCGCAAAATATTGCACACGCGACAGTGCTGGGACGAGCAGGGAGCAGACCAGGAGCACCAGCCACCATACACGGAAGAACCGGCATGGCAGTAACGATCGGGAACGCGAGGCAGGAATAAAAGGTCCTGGGATACTGGCGCCGAGTCGGATTGCAGTTCAACCAAAATCAGGCTTAAAGACACCAGGGTTGCAGTAATACCTCCATGCGGCAGAAGTCTGTGTGGGAAAAGGAAGACTTGTGTGGCTCTACGCATAAGGTCGGTGGGCGCCCACACAGCCAAGCCCGGCTGCAGTACTGGTCAGACTAGTCAAGATAGTCAGCCCAGCGCTATGCTGACCAGGCGGGGAAATATGCCAGCATCTAGCGCGGATCAACGTCGGCAACGCTTCGAACACGGAGTGAACACTGATCTGCCTAGCCGTAACGCTGAGCAACGTCGGCGTTCCGGGGAAAACATCCTCGGCCCACCGTCAAGCATAGCGCGGCAATGCCTTGTAGTAGCACGGATCATCCCCTGCGTAGTTCGGATCATCTGCATAGCGCCCATCATGTTCCGCGTAGCCACGATGGTAATCAAGACGAGTCGGATTGCAGTTCAACCAAAATCAGGCTTAAAGACACCAGGGTTGCAGTAATACCTCCATGCGGCAGAAGTCTGTGTGGGAAACACGATGGAAATCCAGACGATGTGGTTTTGCTGTATTTTAAGACCTTATGATTTTGCTTACAGGCGCGCGAGTCTGTCTGCGTTTCGGCGGAACAAGATAAAATACTGGCGGAAAAGATTGCCCTCGCAAAATATTGCACACGCGACAGTGCTGGGATGAGCAGGGAGCAGACCAGGAGCACCAGCCACCATACACGGAAGAACCGGCATGGCAGTAACGATCGGGAACGCGAGGCAGGAATAAAAGGTCCTGGGATACTGGCGCCGAGTCGGATTGCAGTTCAACCAAAATCAGGCTTAAAGACACCAGGGTTGCAGTAATACCTCCATGCGGCAGAAGTCTGTGTGGGAAACACGATGGAAATCCAGACGATGTGGTTTTGCTGTATTTTAAGACCTTATGATTTTGCTTACAGGCGCGCGAGTCTGTCTGCGTTCTGCGCGGAGCAAGATAAAATACTGGCGGAAAAGATTGCCCTCGCAAAATATTGCACACGCGACAGTGCTGGGATGAGCAGGGAGCAGACCAGGAGCACCAGCCACCATACACGGAAGAACCGGCATGGCAGTAACGATCGGGAACGCGAGGCAGGAATAAAAGGTCCTGGGATACTGGCGCCGAGTCGGATTGCAGTTCAACCAAAATCAGGCTTAAAGACACCAGGGTTGCAGTAATACCTCCATGCGGCAGAAGTCTGTGTGGGAAAAGGAAGACTTGTGATGCTCTACGCATAAGGTCGGTGGGCGCCCACACAGCCAAGCCCGGCTGCAGTACTGGTCAGACTAGTCAAGATAGTCAGCCCAGCGCTATGCTGACCAGGCGGGGAAATATGCCAGCATCTAGCGCGGATCAACGTCGGCAACGCTTCGAACACGGAGTGAACACTGATCTGCCTAGCCGTAACGCTGAGCAACGTCGGCGTTCCGGGGAACATCCTCGGCCCACCGTCAAGCATAGCGCGGCAATGCCTTGTAGTAGCACGGATCATCCCCTGCGTAGTTCGGATCATCTGCATAGCGCCCATCATGTTCCGCGTAGCCACGATGGTAATCAAGACGAGTCGGATTGCAGTTCAACCAAAATCAGGCTTAAAGACACCAGGGTTGCAGTAATACCTCCATGCGGCAGAAGTCTGTGTGGGAAAAGGAAGACTTGTGTGGCTCTACGCATAAGGTCGGTGGGCGCCCACACAGCCAAGCCCGGCTGCAGTACTGGTCAGACTAGTCAAGATAGTCAGCCCAGCGCTATGCTGACCAGGCGGGGAAATATGCCAGCATCTAGCGCGGATCAACGTCGGCAACGCTTCGAACACGGAGTGAACACTGATCTGCCTAGCCGTAACGCTGAGCAACGTCGGCGTTCCGGGGAACATCCTCGGCCCACCGTCAAGCATAGCGCGGCAATGCCTTGTAGTAGCACGGATCATCCCCTGCGTAGTTCGGATCATCTGCATAGCGCCCATCATGTTCCGCGTAGCCACGATGGTAATCAAGACGAGTCGGATTGCAGTTCAACCAAAATCAGGCTTAAAGACACCAGGGTTGCAGTAATACCTCCATGCGGCAGAAGTCTGTGTGGGAAACACGATGGAAATCCAGACGATGTGGTTTTGCTGTATTTTAAGACCTTATGATTTTGCTTACAGGCGCGCGAGTCTGTCTGCGTTCTGCGCGGAGCAAGATAAAATACTGGCGGAAAAGATTGCCCTCGCAAAATATTGCACACGCGACAGTGCTGGGATGAGCAGGGAGCAGACCAGGAGCACCAGCCACCATACACGGAAGAACCGGCATGGCAGTAACGATCGGGAACGCGAGGCAGGAATAAAAGGTCCTGGGATACTGGCGCCGAGTCGGATTGCAGTTCAACCAAAATCAGGCTTAAAGACACCAGGGTTGCAGTAATACCTCCATGCGGCAGAAGTCTGTGTGGGAAAAGGAAGACTTGTGATGCTCTACGCATAAGGTCGGTGGGCGCCCACACAGCCAAGCCCGGCTGCAGTACTGGTCAGACTAGTCAAGATAGTCAGCCCAGCGCTATGCTGACCAGGCGGGGAAATATGCCAGCATCTAGCGCGGATCAACGTCGGCAACGCTTCGAACACGGAGTGAACACTGATCTGCCTAGCCGTAACGCTGAGCAACGTCGGCGTTCCGGGGAACATCCTCGGCCCACCGTCAAGCATAGCGTGGCAATGCCTTGTAGTAGCACGGATCATCCCCTGCGTAGTTCGGATCATCTGCATAGCGCCCATCATGTTCCGCGTAGCCACGATGGTAATCAAGACGAGTCGGATTGCAGTTCAACCAAAATCAGGCTTAAAGACACCAGGGTTGCAGTAATACCTCAATGCGGCAGAAGTCTGTGTGGGAAACACGATGGAAATCCAGACGATGTGGTTTTGCTGTATTTTAAGACCTTATGATTTTGCTTACAGGCGCGCGAGTCTGTCTGCGTTCTGCGCGGAGCAAGATAAAATACTGGCGGAAAAGATTGCCCTCGCAAAATATTGCACACGCGACAGTGCTGGGATGAGCAGGGAGCAGACCAGGAGCACCAGCCACCATACACGGAAGAACCGGCATGGCAGTAACGATCGGGAACGCGAGGCAGGAATAAAAGGTCCTGGGATACTGGCGCCGAGTCGGATTGCAGTTCAACCAAAATCAGGCTTAAAGACACCAGGGTTGCAGTAATACCTCCATGCGGCAGAAGTCTGTGTGGGAAACACGATGGAAATCCAGACGATGTGGTTTTGCTGTATTTTAAGACCTTATGATTTTGCTTACAGGCGCGCGAGTCTGTCTGCGTTCTGCGCGGAGCAAGATAAAATACTGGCGGAAAAGATTGCCCTCGCAAAATATTGCACACGCGACAGTGCTGGGATGAGCAGGGAGCAGACCAGGAGCACCAGCCACCATACACGGAAGAACCGGCATGGCAGTAACGATCGGGAACGCGAGGCAGGAATAAAAGGTCCTGGGATACTGGCGCCGAGTCGGATTGCAGTTCAACCAAAATCAGGCTTAAAGACACCAGGGTTGCAGTAATACCTCCATGCGGCAGAAGTCTGTGTGGGAAAAGGAAGACTTGTGATGCTCTACGCATAAGGTCGGTGGGCGCCCACACAGCCAAGCCCGGCTGCAGTACTGGTCAGACTAGTCAAGATAGTCAGCCCAGCGCTATGCTGACCAGGCGGGGAAATATGCCAGCATCTAGCGCGGATCAACGTCGGCAACGCTTCGAACACGGAGTGAACACTGATCTGCCTAGCCGTAACGCTGAGCAAGAGGAAGCCAGAGGGACTCAATAATGAAGATGTAAGCATCTACGCTTAGCATACCTATATTAGTAATTATTTTTTTGCTGATCGGACAGTTTTGTAGCTGGTCTGCCTGATGTTACCCTTTAGTCTTACCTTTTAGTTTTGATTATTGTAATATGTGATTTGTATTTCAACAGATTGTAACAAAGAACAGTGTCATGGAGTATGACAATGATAATGTTCCCAACACAGAAATTGGCCTAATGGAGTCCGAAGTTGAAGCCCCAATTATTTCAGAGTGTAGTTATACTCAAAATGTTTGTATTTAAGTTTTATTAGTTTAAATTGTTTCTCTGTTAGGTACTTTAGTTTACTACTTTACTTTTCTACTTCAAGTTGCAATAATACAATGACTTATTTTTTTTATTTCAGAGAGTTATTTCAAAACATAACAGAACAAAGCTCGTGGATTATCCTTTAGAAACTGATGATGAGATGGGTGACTTCAGTGCATCAGATGAGGATCCTTGTTACCAGCCACCTCAAGAAACAGAAGATAAAATATCTGACATTTCTGATTATGAGATAGAAGAGGGTAATGTTAGCAATTTAACCAGATGTAGAAAACGAAATACAGCAAATTGGAAAACCAATGTGACAAAAAAACAGCGAGCAGAATGTCTGCCATATAAAAACAAGAAAAAGGAATGTGAAGCTAAACGCCCAAAACCAGTTGATTGCACAAAATGTAGATTTCAGTGTACACTATTTTTTACAGAAGAAGATAGAACAGCATTATGTAAAACTTATTGGGGATTTGCAGATTACAATAGACAGAAAGATTTTATAATAAAATATGTGATTGTGGTGGCACCTAAACGTAGAAGAAAAGAAAGGTCAAGTGAAAATCGTACTTTATCTAAAATTTATTATTTAGAAAATGCTGGTGGTAAGCATAGAGTATGTGCTAATTTCTTTGAAAAGACTCTAAACATTTCAAATGGGCCTATAAATACGGCCATAAAGGGCGCAGGTCCAACAGGATGTTTCTCTGGATCAGACAAGAGAGGAAGAAAAGTGCCAGGAAACAAGACCAGTGAAGTAGATGTGTCATTAGTGAAGGAGCACATTAAGAGCTTTCCCGTAATGGAAAGTCATTACGTTAGGAAACAAAGTCAAAAATTGTACCTTGAAAGTGGCCTATCTATTCTTAAAATGTATGAGCTATATCAATCATTTTGTTTGGAAAGGAATGCAACACCTGTAAAGCAATGTACGTACAGGCGCATATTTTGTAACAATTTTAACTTCTCCTTCTTCAAGCCAAAGAAGGATTTATGTGCTACTTGTTCCAAGTACAAAGAAGCCAGTTCTGAAGTAAAGGCTGACATGGAAATTGATTATTCTTTACATCTTATAAGAAAAACAGAATGTCAGGAAGCAAAAGCCAAGGACAAGATAAAAGCCAGCGAAGATCCAACATTTGTAACAGCCACATTTGATTTGCAAAGTGTTTTACAATTGCCATATTCTAATGTTTCTCTATTTTACTATTCAAGGAAAATCTGCGTGTATAATTTGACAATTTATTTGGCTAGTGGAGAAGCTCATTGTTATACTTGGAATGAGATACATGGAAAGAGGGGAAGCAACGAAATTGGATCAATATTGTTAATGTTTTTGCAGTCGCTACCTGCTACAGTAAAAAGTGTTTCCTTTTTTTGTGATACTTGCGGTGGACAAAACCGTAACCAACAAGTGGCCGCCGTGTTGTTGTATGCAGTAAAAAAGATTGAGCATTTGAATCAAATCGAACTAAAGTTCCTGGAATCTGGGCACTCACAAATGGAGTGTGATTCTATGCACTCCGCTATCGAGTCCGCAAAGAAACATAAAAGTGCATTTACCATGACAGACTGGATTAACATTTTCCGTTCTGCAAGATCCCAAAGAGGAAAAAATAAAGCCAATGGTGAGTACATAGTGCACCATTTAAAGTATACGGATTTCTTTGATTTACAGTCTTTGGCGTCATCTTCTATAAAAAATAGAAATAAAGACGAAGATGGAAATACAATCTCATGGTTGAAGATCAAATCTATAAAAGTCGAAAAAGGGTCACCAGAGATACTGTTCTGTCGGTATGATCATTCTTCGGAATACAAGAAGGTTAACATAGTTGGTAGAGGTCGCAGAAGAACAGCTGCAACTGTAGTCTTGAACCCTGCCTATTCTGACCCACTGCCAATATCTAATGCAAAGAAAGCAGACTTGGTGAAACTTGTGAATGCTGGCCACATACCAGAGGAACTTCATCCATGGTATAAGAACTTACCTGCAATCGAACTTAATGGTCCGGAGCGCTTGCCTGAACCCGATGAAAATGAAAGTGGAGATGAAAATTAAACCTGAACCCAGTTTCATAACAAAATGCAATACATTAACCTTTATTTAATTATATTTCTTTATGACTTAAAACAAAGTTTTTCATTAAATACTTTATTTTACCCAAAAAGGAAGAGGAAAAAATCATTAAGTACATTTTTCTTATTTACATACAAACTAATAGATTTTAGACAAAAATATAATATTACTATTATAAAATACATACCATCACATGTTCACAGAAAGTTTCAGTACTTAATATCCTTCTTTTGATTTTTCAGACAAAAAAATCGCAATATCTTAAATATCTCCATTAGTCAATTATGCCACAAAATGAGTTTTACCTTTGAAGCGACGTTATCTTAAACTCTAATAAATACGGACCCATATCAGCTTATAGCTTAATATCTAATTGATAAAAAAGAGAACAAAAAATCTAATTAAAATATGTGACTCAAATTTTGGTCACTTCCATGGACGAAGGTCACAATAACTTTTTACTAAGGAAAAAAACTGCGTATATAGGAATTTATGTGAGCATTGGCAAGCTGTCACTTGTCATAACCATAAACAGATGTCGATTTCTTACTGGCTGCTATACGTTTGTCGTGAAAAAACAATAAGATTACCTAATTAAAACTCGTCAAGCATACGTGGTCACTACTGTGGTTGTTTTGCCAAGTAAGTATATAATGTTAAATTTACATTTGTTTTGCAGTTTTGTAGGTATAATGGTCAAATTACGATTGCCGAAATAGGTTGCACAAACGAAATTTTTTAGGTTCGTTTTCCGTAACTGAACCAAAAAATGTCCTTTCCATGGATGTCACTTCCATTGATTCCGTGGATATTTTTTCTCCATGGAAGTGACCATAAGTCCAGGGATGTGAACTTTAATTTGGATCATTCCAATTATTTTGTTTGTTTAATTACACACAAAACAAAACGCATTTATATACTAAAAAATACATGTGTTTGTTTGTGTTTTTTAGATGGCGAGAAATAAAGGACCAAAGACAGCGGAAGAAATTCGAAAACAAAAAAGAGAATGCGAACGAAAACGAAGAGCTCGTATTAAGGCTAACTCCGACTTGTATGAAGCCGGTAAGAGAAAAGATAACCTGCGTTATGCAGAAAACGACTTAAAAAACACAACGAACCGGATAGTGAAACCAAAGAACAGGAGAATGTGGTACTGGACAGTGAGACGAAAGGACAGGAGGACGAGGAACTGGATAGTGAGATTGAAGAACTGGAGGAAATAGAACTTTATGATGAGACTGAAGAACAAGAAGATAAGGAATTAGACAGTGGGATTGAAGAACTGGAGGAAAGAGAACTTTATGATGAGACTGAAGAACAAGAAGATAACGAGCTTGATAGTGAGACTGAAGAATGGGAGGATAAGGAACAGGAGGATAAGCAACTAGATAGTGAGATTGAAGAACTGGAGGATAGAGATCTAGATAATCATACTGGAGAACAAGAAGATAACGAGCTTGATAGTGAGACTGGAGAATGGGAGGATAACGAACAGGAGGATAAGGAACTAGACAGTGAGAATGAAGAACTGGACGATAGAGAACTTGATGATCAGTCTGAAGAACAGGAAGATAAGGAACGCGATAGGAAGCCTGAAAAGCGGAGGATGAGGATCTTTGACAGTGAGAGTGATGATGACCTCGAAATATTTTGATTAAGAAATGTCTCTAAAGTTATAAAACTTATTAATATTTTATTAAGACTGAAATTAGAAAGTGCCAGAAGAAAAAAAAAAGAACAAAGTTTTGGATCTCTTTAGCAGTTACTTTTAAAAATATATAATATGTTTCATATTTTAATACAAAATAGTGTTGATTTCCTAAGATAAAACATGTGATTTAGGGTAAAGTTAAAAGATCAAAGCAATTAAAGTTGATTTTCCAAACTTTTATTTTACTTAATAAATCCAGTGTATTTATACACATCCTAATTTCCTTGGATAAAATAAAAATTTTGACTTCATCTTTATATAAAATATATAGAATGTCACGTCCATGATTTTAAGTCATTTCCATGATTAAAAAACTGTATGGAAAGTCACTTCCTTGGATTCAGTGTCACTACCATGGATGTTCGAAATTTTATTGTTTATTTCTAGTAAAACTAAAGAGTTGTAAGCTCGGTACATATTTTTTTATAGTAGATTATAACCTAAATTATTAATATTTACAGCTATTTCACGTAAAATTGATCATTTTTTTTTTTTGTTTTTGTCTTCAGAAGTAAAAAATACCCATACACGGAAGAACCGGCATGGCAGTAACGATCGGGAACGCGAGGCAGGAATAAAAGGTCCTGGGATACTGGCGCCGAGTCGGATTGCAGTTCAACCAAAATCAGGCTTAAAGACACCAGGGTTGCAGTAATACCTCCATGCGGCAGAAGTCTGTGTGGGAAAAGGAAGACTTGTGTGGCTCTACGCATAAGGTCGGTGGGCGCCCACACAGCCAAGCCCGGCTGCAGTACTGGTCAGACTAGTCAAGATAGTCAGCCCAGCGCTATGCTGACCAGGCGGGGAAATATGCCAGCATCTAGCGCGGATCAACGTCGGCAACGCTTCGAACACGGAGTGAACACTGATCTGCCTAGCCGTAACGCTGAGCAACGTCGGCGTTCCGGGGAACATCCTCGGCCCACCGTCAAGCATAGCGCGGCAATGCCTTGTAGTAGCACGGATCATCCCCTGCGTAGTTCGGATCATCTGCATAGCGCCCATCATGTTCCGCGTAGCCACGATGGTAATCAAGACGAGTCGGATTGCAGTTCAACCAAAATCAGGCTTAAAGACACCAGGGTTGCAGTAATACCTCCATGCGGCAGAAGTCTGTGTGGGAAACACGATGGAAATCCAGACGATGTGGTTTTGCTGTATTTTAAGACCTTATGATTTTGCTTACAGGCGCGCGAGTCTGTCTGCGTTCTGCGCGGAGCAAGATAAAATACTGGCGGAAAAGATTGCCCTCGCAAAATATTGCACACGCGACAGTGCTGGGATGAGCAGGGAGCAGACCAGGAGCACCAGCCACCATACACGGAAGAACCGGCATGGCAGTAACGATCGGGAACGCGAGGCAGGAATAAAAGGTCCTGGGATACTGGCGCCGAGTCGGATTGCAGTTCAACCAAAATCAGGCTTAAAGACACCAGGGTTGCAGTAATACCTCCATGCGGCAGAAGTCTGTGTGGGAAAAGAAAGACTTGTGTGGCTCTACGCATAAGGTCGGTGGGCGCCCACACAGCCAAGCCCGGCTGCAGTACTGGTCAGACTAGTCAAGATAGTCAGCCCAGCGCTATGCTGACCAGGCGGGGAAATATGCCAGCATCTAGCGCGGATCAACGTCGGCAACGCTTCGAACACGGAGTGAACACTGATCTGCCTAGCCGTAACGCTGAGCAACGTCGGCGTTCCGGGGAACATCCTCGGCCCACCGTCAAGCATAGCGCGGCAATGCCTTGTAGTAGCACGGATTATCCCCTGCGTAGTTCGGATCATCTGCATAGCGCCCATCATGTTCCGCGTAGCCACGATGGTAATCAAGACGAGTCGGATTGCAGTTCAACCAAAATCAGGCTTAAAGACACCAGGGTTGCAGTAATACCTCCATGCGGCAGAAGTCTGTGTGGGAAACACGATGGAAATCCAGACGATATGGTTTTGCTGTATTTTAAGACCTTATGATTTTGCTTACAGGCGCGCGAGTCTGTCTGCGTTCTGCGCAGAGCAAGATAAAATACTGGCGGAAAAGATTGCCCTCGCAAAATATTGCACACGCGACAGTGCTGGGATGAGCAGGGAGCAGACCAGGAGCACCAGCCACCATACACGGAAGAACCGGCATGGCAGTAACGATCGGGAACGCGAGGCAGGAATAAAAGGTCCTGGGATACTGGCGCCGAGTCGGATTGCAGTTCAACCAAAATCAGGCTTAAAGACACCAGGGTTGCAGTAATACCTCCATGCGGCAGAAGTCTGTGTGGGAAAAGGAAGACTTGTGTGGCTCTACGCATAAGGTCGGTGGGCGCCCACACAGCCAAGCCCGGCTGCAGTACTGGTCAGACTAGTCAAGATAGTCAGCCCAGCGCTATGCTGACCAGGCGGGGAAATATGCCAGCATCTAGCGCGGATCAACGTCGGCAACGCTTCGAACACGGAGTGAACACTGATCTGCCTAGCCGTAACGCTGAGCAACGTCGGCGTTCCGGGGAACATCCTCGGCCCACCGTCAAGCATAGCGCGGCAATGCCTTGTAGTAGCACGGATCATCCCCTGCGTAGTTCGGATCATCTGCATAGCGCCCATCATGTTCCGCGTAGCCACGATGGTAATCAAGACGAGTCGGATTGCAGTTCAACCAAAATCAGGCTTAAAGACACCAGGGTTGCAGTAATACCTCCATGCGGCAGAAGTCTGTGTGGGAAACACGATGGAAATCCAGACGATGTGGTTTTGCTGTATTTTAAGACCTTATGATTTTGCTTACAGGCGCGCGAGTCTGTCTGCGGTCTGCGCGGAGCAAGATAAAATACTGGCGGAAAAGATTGCCCTCGCAAAATATTGCACACGCGACAGTGCTGGGATGAGCAGGGAGCAGACCAGGAGCACCAGCCACCATACACGGAAGAACCGGCATGGCAGTAACGATCGGGAACGCGAGGCAGGAATAAAAGGTCCTGGGATACTGGCGCCGAGTCGGATTGCAGTTCAACCAAAATCAGGCTTAAAGACACCAGGGTTGCAGTAATACCTCCATGCGGCAGAAGTCTATGTGGGAAAAGGAAGACTTGTGTGGCTCTACGCATAAGGTCGGTGGGCGCCCACACAGCCAAGCCCGGCTGCAGTACTGGTCAGACTAGTCAAGATAGTCAGCCCAGCGCTATGCTGACCAGGCGGGGAAATATGCCAGCATCTAGCGCGGATCAACGTCGGCAACGCTTCGAACACGGAGTGAACACTGATCTGCCTAGCCGTAACGCTGAGCAACGTCGGCGTTCCGGGGAACATCCTCGGCCCACCGTCAAGCATAGCGCGGCAATGCCTTGTAGTAGCACGGATCATCCCCTGCGTAGTTCGGATCATCTGCATAGCGCCCATCATGTTCCGCGTAGCCACGATGGTAATCAAGACGAGTCGGATTGCAGTTCAACCAAAATCAGGCTTAAAGACACCAGGGTTGCAGTAATACCACCATGCGGCAGAAGTCTGTGTGGGAAACACGATGGAAATCCAGACGATGTGGTTTTGCTGTATTTTAAGACCTTATGATTTTGCTTACAGGCGCGCGAGTCTGTCTGCGTTCTGCGCGGAGCAAGATAAAATACTGGCGGAAAAGATTGCCCTCGCAAAATATTGCACACGCGACAGTGCTGGGATGAGCAGGGAGCAGACCAGGAGCACCAGCCACCATACACGGAAGAACCGGCATGGCAGTAACGATCGGGAACGCGAGGCAGGAATAACAGGTCCTGGGATACTGGCGCCGAGTCGGATTGCAGTTCAACCAAAATCAGGCTTAAAGACACCAGGGTTGCAGTAATACCTCCATGCGGCAGAAGTCTGTGTGGGAAAAGGAAGACTTGTGTGGCTCTACGCATAAGGTCGGTGGGCGCCCACACAGCCAAGCCCGGCTGCAGTACTGGTCAGACTAGTCAAGATAGTCAGCCCAGCGCTATGCTGACCAGGCGGGGAAATATGCCAGCATCTAGCGCGGATCAACGTCGGCAACGCTTCGAACACGGAGTGAACACTGATCTGCCTAGCCGTAACGCTGAGCAACGTCGGCGTTCCGGGGAACATCCTCGGCCCACCGTCAAGCATAGCGCGGCAATGCCTTGTAGTAGCACGGATCATCCCCTGCGTAGTTCGGATCATCTGCATAGCGCCCATCATGTTCCGCGTAGCCACGATGGTAATCAAGACGAGTCGGATTGCAGTTCAACCAAAATCAGGCTTAAAGACACCAGGGTTGCAGTAATACCTCCATGCGGCAGAAGTCTGTGTGGGAAACACGATGGAAATCCAGACGATGTGGTTTTGCTGTATTTTAAGACCTTATGATTTTGCTTACAGGCGCGCGAGTCTGTCTGCGGTCTGCGCGGAGCAAGATAAAATACTGGCGGAAAAGATTGCCCTCGCAAAATATTGCACACGCGACAGTGCTGGGATGAGCAGGGAGCAGACCAGGAGCACCAGCCACCATACACGGAAGAACCGGCATGGCAGTAACGATCGGGAACGCGAGGCAGGAATAAAAGGTCCTGGGATACTGGCGCCGAGTCGGATTGCAGTTCAACCAAAATCAAGCTTAAAGACACCAGGGTTGCAGTAATACCTCCATGCGGCAGAAGTCTGTGTGGGAAAAGGAAGACTTGTGTGGCTCTACGCATAAGGTCGATGGGCGCCCACACAGCCAAGCCCGGCTGCAGTACTGGTCAGACTAGTCAAGATAGTCAGCCCAGCGCTATGCTGACCAGGCGGGGAAATATGCCAGCATCTAGCGCGGATCAACGTCGGCAACGCTTCGAACACGGAGTGAACACTGATCTGCCTAGCCGTAACGCTGAGCAACGTCGGCGTTCCGGGGAACATCCTCGGCCCACCGTCAAGCATAGCGCGGCAATGCCTTGTAGTAGCACGGATCATCCCCTGCGTAGTTCGGATCATCTGCATAGCGCCCATCATGTTCCGCGTAGCCACGATGGTAATCAAGACGAGTCGGATTGCAGTTCAACCAAAATCAGGCTTAAAGACACCAGGGTTGCAGTAATACCACCATGCGGCAGAAGTCTGTGTGGGAAACACGATGGAAATCCAGACGATGTGGTTTTGCTGTATTTTAAGACCTTATTTATGATTTTGCTTACAGGCGCGCGAGTCTGTCTGCGTTCTGCGCGGAGCAAGATAAAATACTGGCGGAAAAGATTGCCCTCGCAAAATATTGCACACGCGACAGTGCTGGGATGAGCAGGGAGCAGACCAGGAGCACCAGCCACCATACACGGAAGAACCGGCATGGCAGTAACGATCGGGAACGCGAGGCAGGAATAAAAGGTCCTGGGATACTGGCGCCGAGTCGGATTGCAGTTCAACCAAAATCAGGCTTAAAGACACCAGGGTTGCAGTAATACCTCCATGCGGCAGAAGTCTGTGTGGGAAAAGGAAGACTTGTGTGGCTCTACGCATAAGGTCGGTGGGCGCCCACACAGCCAAGCCCGGCTGCAGTACTGGTCAGACTAGTCAAGATAGTCAGCCCAGCGCTATGCTGACCAGGCGGGGAAATATGCCAGCATCTAGCGCGGATCAACGTCGGCAACGCTTCGAACACGGAGTGAACACTGATCTGCCTAGCCGTAACGCTGAGCAACGTCGGCGTTCCGGGGAACATCCTCGGCCCACCGTCAAGCATAGCGCGGCAATGCCTTGTAGTAGCACGGATCATCCCCTGCGTAGTTCGGATCATCTGCATAGCGCCCATCATGTTCCGCGTAGCCACGATGGTAATCAAGACGAGTCGGATTGCAGTTCAACCAAAATCAGGCTTAAAGACACCAGGGTTGCAGTAATACCTCCATGCGGCAGAAGTCTGTGTGGGAAACACGATGGAAATCCAGACGATGTGGTTTTGCTGTATTTTAAGACCTTATGATTTTGCTTACAGGCGCGCGAGTCTCTCTGCGTTCTGCGCGGAGCAAGAAAAAATACTGGCGGAAAAGATTTCCCTCGCAAAATATTGCACACGCGACAGTGCTGGGATGAGCAGGGAGCAGACCAGGAGCACCAGCCACCATACACGGAAGAACCGGCATGGCAGTAACGATCGGGAACGCGAGGCAGGAATAAAAGGTCCTGGGATACTGGCGCCGAGTCGGATTGCAGTTCAACCAAAATCAGGCTTAAAGACACCAGGGTTGCAGTAATACCTCCATGCGGCAGAAGTCTGTGTGGGAAAAGGAAGACTTGTGTGGCTCTACGCATAAGGTCGGTGGGCGCCCACACAGCCAACCCCGGCTGCAGTACTGGTCAGACTAGTCAAGATAGTCGACCCAGCGCTGTGCTGACCAGGCGGGGAAATATGCCAGCATCTAGCGCGGATCAACGTCGGCAACGCTTCGAACACGGAGTGAACACTGATCTGCCTAGCCGTAACGCTGAGCAACGTCGGCGTTCCGGGGAACATCCTCGGCCCACCGTCAAGCATAGAACGGCAATGCCTTGTAGTAGCACGGATCATCCCCTGCGTAGTTCGGATCATCTGCATAGCGCCCATCATGTTCCGCGTAGCCACGATGGTAATCAAGACGAGTCGGATTGCAGTTCAACCAAAATCAGGCTTAAAGACACCAGGGTTGCAGTAATACCTCCATGCGGCAGAAGTCTGTGTGGGAAACACGATGGAAATCCAGACGATGTGGTTTTGCTGTATTTTAAGACCTTATGATTTTGCTTACAGGCGCGCGAGTCTGTCTGCGGTCTGCGCGGAGCAAGATAAAATACTGGCGGAAAAGATTGCCCTCGCAAAATATTGCACACGCGACAGTGCTGGGATGAGCAGGGAGCAGACCAGGAGCACCAGCCACCATACACGGAAGAACCGGCATGGCAGTAACGATCGGGAACGCGAGGCAGGAATAAAAGGTCCTGGGATACTGGCGCCGAGTCGGATTGCAGTTCAACCAAAATCAGGCTTAAAGACACCAGGGTTGCAGTAATACCTCCATGCGGCAGAAGTCTGTGTGGGAAAAGGAAGACTTGTGTGGCTCTACGCATAAGGTCGGTGGGCGCCCACACAGCCAAGCCCGGCTGCAGTACTGGTCAGACTAGTCAAGATAGTCAGCCCAGCGCTATGCTGACCAGGCGGGGAAATATGCCAGCATCTAGCGCGGATCAACGTCGGCAACGCTTCGAACACGGAGTGAACACTGATCTGCCTAGCCGTAACGCTGAGCAACGTCGGCGTTCCGGGGAACATCCTCGGCCCACCGTCAAGCATAGCGCGGCAATGCCTTGTAGTAGCACGGATCATCCCCTGCGTAGTTCGGATCATCTGCATAGCGCCCATCATGTTCCGCGTAGCCACGATGGTAATCAAGACGAGTCGGATTGCAGTTCAACCAAAATCAGGCTTAAAGACACCAGGGTTGCAGTAATACCACCATGCGGCAGAAGTCTGTGTGGGAAACACGATGGAAATCCAGACGATGTGGTTTTGCTGTATTTTAAGACCTTATGATTTTGCTTACAGGCGCGCGAGTCTGTCTGCGTTCTGCGCGGAGCAAGATAAAATACTGGCGGAAAAGATTGCCCTCGCAAAATATTGCACACGCGACAGTGCTGGGATGAGCAGGGAGCAGACCAGGAGCACCAGCCACCATACACGGAAGAACCGGCATGGCAGTAACGATCGGGAACGCGAGGCAGGAATAACAGGTCCTGGGATACTGGCGCCGAGTCGGATTGCAGTTCAACCAAAATCAGGCTTAAAGACACCAGGGTTGCAGTAATACCTCCATGCGGCAGAAGTCTGTGTGGGAAAAGGAAGACTTGTGTGGCTCTACGCATAAGGTCGGTGGGCGCCCACACAGCCAAGCCCGGCTGCAGTACTGGTCAGACTAGTCAAGATAGTCAGCCCAGCGCTATGCTGACCAGGCGGGGAAATATGCCAGCATCTAGCGCGGATCAACGTCGGCAACGCTTCGAACACGGAGTGAACACTGATCTGCCTAGCCGTAACGCTGAGCAACGTCGGCGTTCCGGGGAACATCCTCGGCCCACCGTCAAGCATAGCGCGGCAATGCCTTGTAGTAGCACGGATCATCCCCTGCGTAGTTCGGATCATCTGCATAGCGCCCATCATGTTCCGCGTAGCCACGATGGTAATCAAGACGAGTCGGATTGCAGTTCAACCAAAATCAGGCTTAAAGACACCAGGGTTGCAGTAATACCTCCATGCGGCAGAAGTCTGTGTGGGAAACACGATGGAAATCCAGACGATGTGGTTTTGCTGTATTTTAAGACCTTATGATTTTGCTTACAGGCGCGCGAGTCTGTCTGCGGTCTGCGCGGAGCAAGATAAAATACTGGCGGAAAAGATTGCCCTCGCAAAATATTGCACACGCGACAGTGCTGGGATGAGCAGGGAGCAGACCAGGAGCACCAGCCACCATACACGGAAGAACCGGCATGGCAGTAACGATCGGGAACGCGAGGCAGGAATAAAAGGTCCTGGGATACTGGCGCCTAGTCGGATTGCAGTTCAACCAAAATCAAGCTTAAAGACACCAGGGTTGCAGTAATACCTCCATGCGGCAGAAGTCTGTGTGGGAAAAGGAAGACTTGTGTGGCTCTACGCATAAGGTCGATGGGCGCCCACACAGCCAAGCCCGGCTGCAGTACTGGTCAGACTAGTCAAGATAGTCAGCCCAGCGCTATGCTGACCAGGCGGGGAAATATGCCAGCATCTAGCGCGGATCAACGTCGGCAACGCTTCGAACACGGAGTGAACACTGATCTGCCTAGCCGTAACGCTGAGCAACGTCGGCGTTCCGGGGAACATCCTCGGCCCACCGTCAAGCATAGCGCGGCAATGCCTTGTAGTAGCACGGATCATCCCCTGCGTAGTTCGGATCATCTGCATAGCGCCCATCATGTTCCGCGTAGCCACGATGGTAATCAAGACGAGTCGGATTGCAGTTCAACCAAAATCAGGCTTAAAGACACCAGGGTTGCAGTAATACCACCATGCGGCAGAAGTCTGTGTGGGAAACACGATGGAAATCCAGACGATGTGGTTTTGCTGTATTTTAAGACCTTATGATTTTGCTTACAGGCGCGCGAGTCTGTCTGCGTTCTGCGCGGAGCAAGATAAAATACTGGCGGAAAAGATTGCCCTCGCAAAATATTGCACACGCGACAGTGCTGGGATGAGCAGGGAGCAGACCAGGAGCACCAGCCACCATACACGGAAGAACCGGCATGGCAGTAACGATCGGGAACGCGAGGCAGGAATAACAGGTCCTGGGATACTGGCGCCGAGTCGGATTGCAGTTCAACCAAAATCAGGCTTAAAGACACCAGGGTTGCAGTAATACCTCCATGCGGCAGAAGTCTGTGTGGGAAAAGGAAGACTTGTGTGGCTCTACGCATAAGGTCGGTGGGCGCCCACACAGCCAAGCCCGGCTGCAGTACTGGTCAGACTAGTCAAGATAGTCAGCCCAGCGCTATGCTGACCAGGCGGGGAAATATGCCAGCATCTAGCGCGGATCAACGTCGGCAACGCTTCGAACACGGAGTGAACACTGATCTGCCTAGCCGTAACGCTGAGCAACGTCGGCGTTCCGGGGAACATCCTCGGCCCACCGTCAAGCATAGCGCGGCAATGCCTTGTAGTAGCACGGATCATCCCCTGCGTAGTTCGGATCATCTGCATAGCGCCCATCATGTTCCGCGTAGCCACGATGGTAATCAAGACGAGTCGGATTGCAGTTCAACCAAAATCAGGCTTAAAGACACCAGGGTTGCAGTAATACCTCCATGCGGCAGAAGTCTGTGTGGGAAACACGATGGAAATCCAGACGATGTGGTTTTGCTGTATTTTAAGACCTTATGATTTTGCTTACAGGCGCGCGAGTCTGTCTGCGGTCTGCGCGGAGCAAGATAAAATACTGGCGGAAAAGATTGCCCTCGCAAAATATTGCACACGCGACAGTGCTGGGATGAGCAGGGAGCAGACCAGGAGCACCAGCCACCATACACGGAAGAACCGGCATGGCAGTAACGATCGGGAACGCGAGGCAGGAATAAAAGGTCCTGGGATACTGGCGCCGAGTCGGATTGCAGTTCAACCAAAATCAGGCTTAAAGACACCAGGGTTGCAGTAATACCTCCATGCGGCAGAAGTCTGTGTGGGAAAAGGAAGACTTGTGTGGCTCTACGCATAAGGTCGGTGGGCGCCCACACAGCCAAGCCCGGCTGCAGTACTGGTCAGACTAGTCAAGATAGTCAGCCCAGCGCTATGCTGACCAGGCGGGGAAATATGCCAGCATCTAGCGCGGATCAACGTCGGCAACGCTTCGAACACGGAGTGAACACTGATCTGCCTAGCCGTAACGCTGAGCAACGTCGGCGTTCCGGGGAACATCCTCGGCCCACCGTCAAGCATAGCGCGGCAATGCCTTGTAGTAGCACGGATCATCCCCTGCGTAGTTCGGATCATCTGCATAGCGCCCATCATGTTCCGCGTAGCCACGATGGTAATCAAGACGAGTCGGATTGCAGTTCAACCAAAATCAGGCTTAAAGACACCAGGGTTGCAGTAATACAACCATGCGGCAGAAGTCTGTGTGGGAAACACGATGGAAATCCAGACGATGTGGTTTTGCTGTATTTTAAGACCTTATGATTTTGCTTACAGGCGCGCGAGTCTGTCTGCGTTCTGCGCGGAGCAAGATAAAATACTGGCGGAAAAGATTGCCCTCGCAAAATATTGCACACGCGACAGTGCTGGGATGAGCAGGGAGCAGACCAGGAGCACCAGCCACCATACACGGAAGAACCGGCATGGCAGTAACGATCGGGAACGCGAGGCAGGAATAAAAGGTCCTGGGATACTGGCGCCGAGTCGGATTGCAGTTCAACCAAAATCAGGCTTAAAGACACCAGGGTTGCAGTAATACCTCCATGCGGCAGAAGTCTGTGTGGGAAACACGATGGAAATCCAGACGATGTGGTTTTGCTGTATTTTAAGACCTTATGATTTTGCTTACAGGCGCGCGAGTCTGTCTGCGTTCTGCGCGGAGCAAGATAAAATACTGGCGGAAAAGATTGCCCTCGCAAAATATTGCACACGCGACAGTGCTGGGATGAGCAGGGAGCAGACCAGGAGCACCAGCCACCATACACGGAAGAACCGGCATGGCAGTAACGATCGGGAACGCGAGGCAGGAATAAAAGGTCCTGGGATACTGGCGCCGAGTCGGATTGCAGTTCAACCAAAATCAGGCTTAAAGACACCAGGGTTGCAGTAATACCTCCATGCGGCAGAAGTCTGTGTGGGAAAAGGAAGACTTGTGTGGCTCTACGCATAAGGTCGGTGGGCGCCCACACAGCCAAGCCCGGCTGCAGTACTGGTCAGACTAGTCAAGATAGTCAGCCCAGCGCTATGCTGACCAGGCGGGGAAATATGCCAGCATCTAGCGCGGATCAACGTCGGCAACGCTTCGAACACGGAGTGAACACTGATCTGCCTAGCCGTAACGCTGAGCAACGTCGGCGTTCCGGGGAACATCCTCGGCCCACCGTCAAGCATAGCGCGGCAATGCCTTGTAGTAGCACGGATCATCCCCTGCGTAGTTCGGATCATCTGCATAGCGCCCATCATGTTCCGCGTAGCCACGATGGTAATCAAGACGAGTCGGATTGCAGTTCAACCAAAATCAGGCTTAAAGACACCAGGGTTGCAGTAATACCTCCATGCGGCAGAAGTCTGTGTGGGAAACACGATGGAAATCCAGACGATGTGGTTTTGCTGTATTTTAAGACCTTATGATTTTGCTTACAGGCGCGCGAGTCTGTCTGCGTTCTGCGCGGAGCAAGATAAAATACTGGCGGAAAAGATTGCCCTCGCAAAATATTGCACACGCGACAGTGCTGGGATGAGCAGGGAGCAGACCAGGAGCACCAGCCACCATACACGGAAGAACCGGCATGGCAGTAACGATCGGGAACGCGAGGCAGGAATAAAAGGTCCTGGGATACTGGCGCCGAGTCGGATTGCAGTTCAACCAAAATCAGGCTTAAAGACACCAGGGTTGCAGTAATACCTCCATGCGGCAGAAGTCTGTGTGGGAAACACGATGGAAATCCAGACGATGTGGTTTTGCTGTATTTTAAGACCTTATGATTTTGCTTACAGGCGCGCGAGTCTGTCTGCGTTCTGCGCGGAGCAAGATAAAATACTGGCGGAAAAGATTGCCCTCGCAAAATATTGCACACGCGACAGTGCTGGGATGAGCAGGGAGCAGACCAGGAGCACCAGCCACCATACACGGAAGAACCGGCATGGCAGTAACGATCGGGAACGCGAGGCAGGAATAAAAGGTCCTGGGATACTGGCGCCGAGTCGGATTGCAGTTCAACCAAAATCAGGCTTAAAGACACCAGGGTTGCAGTAATACCTCCATGCGGCAGAAGTCTGTGTGGGAAAAGGAAGACTTGTGTGGCTCTACGCATAAGGTCGGTGGGCGCCCACACAGCCAACCCCGGCTGCAGTACTGGTCAGACTAGTCAAGATAGTCAGCCCAGCGCTGTGCTGACCAGGCGGGGAAATATGCCAGCATCTAGCGCGGATCAACGTCGGCAACGCTTCGAACACGGAGTGAACACTGATCTGCCTAGCCGTAACGCTGAGCAACGTCGGCGTTCCGGGGAACATCCTCGGCCCACCGTCAAGCATAGCGCGGCAATGCCTTGTAGTAGCACGGATCATCCCCTGCGTAGTTCGGATCATCTGCATAGCGCCCATCATGTTCCGCGTAGCCACGATGGTAATCAAGACGAGTCGGATTGCAGTTCAACCAAAATCAGGCTTAAAGACACCAGGGTTGCAGTAATACCTCCATGCGGCAGAAGTCTGTGTGGGAAACACGATGGAAATCCAGACGATGTGGTTTTGCTGTATTTTAAGACCTTATGATTTTGCTTACAGGCGCGCGAGTCTGTCTGCGGTCTGCGCGAAGCAAGATAAAATACTGGCGGAAAAGATTGCCCTCGCAAAATATTGCACACGCGACAGTGCTGGGATGAGCAGGGAGCAGACCAGGAGCACCAGCCACCATACACGGAAGAACCGGCATGGCAGTAACGATCGGGAACGCGAGGCAGGAATAAAAGGTCCTGGGATACTGGCGCCGAGTCGGATTGCAGTTCAACCAAAATCAGGCTTAAAGACACCAGGGTTGCAGTAATACCTCCATGCGGCAGAAGTCTGTGTGGGAAAAGGAAGACTTGTGTGGCTCTACGCATAAGGTCGGTGGGCGCCCACACAGCCAAGCCCGGCTGCAGTACTGGTCAGACTAGTCAAGATAGTCAGCCCAGCGCTATGCTGACCAGGCGGGGAAATATGCCAGCATCTAGCGCGGATCAACGTCGGCAACGCTTCGAACACGGAGTGAACACTGATCTGCCTAGCCGTAACGCTGAGCAACGTCGGCGTTCCGGGGAACATCCTCGGCCCACCGTCAAGCATAGCGCGGCAATGCCTTGTAGTAGCACGGATCATCCCCTGCGTAGTTCGGATCATCTGCATAGCGCCCATCATGTTCCGCGTAGCCACGATGGTAATCAAGACGAGTCGGATTGCAGTTCAACCAAAATCAGGCTTAAAGACACCAGGGTTGCAGTAATACCACCATGCGGCAGAAGTCTGTGTGGGAAACACGATGGAAATCCAGACGATGTGGTTTTGCTGTATTTTAAGACCTTATGATTTTGCTTACAGGCGCGCGAGTCTGTCTGCGTTCTGCGCGGAGCAAGATAAAATACTGGCGGAAAAGATTGCCCTCGCAAAATATTGCACACGCGACAGTGCTGGGATGAGCAGGGAGCAGACCAGGAGCACCAGCCACCATACACGGAAGAACCGGCATGGCAGTAACGATCGGGAACGCGAGGCAGGAATAAAAGGTCCTGGGATACTGGCGCCGAGTCGGATTGCAGTTCAACAAAAAACAGGCTTAAAGACACCAGGGTTGCAGTAATACCTCCATGCGGCAGAAGTCTGTGTGGGAAACACGATGGAAATCCAGACGATGTGGTTTTGCTGTATTTTAAGACCTTATGATTTTGCTTACAGGCGCGCGAGTCTGTCTGCGTTCTGCGCGGAGCAAGATAAAATACTGGCGGAAAAGATTGCCCTCGCAAAATATTGCACACGCGACAGTGCTGGGATGAGCAGGGAGCAGACCAGGAGCACCAGCCACCATACACGGAAGAACCGGCATGGCAGTAACGATCGGGAACGCGAGGCAGGAATAAAAGGTCCTGGGATACTGGCGCCGAGTCGGATTGCAGTTCAACCAAAATCAGGCTTAAAGACACCAGGGTTGCAGTAATACCTCCATGCGGCAGAAGTCTGTGTGGGAAAAGGAAGACTTGTGTGGCTCTACGCATAAGGTCGGTGGGCGCCCACACAGCCAAGCCCGGCTGCAGTACTGGTCAGACTAGTCAAGATAGTCAGCCCAGCGCTATGCTGACCAGGCGGGGAAATATGCCAGCATCTAGCGCGGATCAACGTCGGCAACGCTTCGAACACGGAGTGAACACTGATCTGCCTAGCCGTTACGCTGAGCAACGTCGGCGTTCCGGGGAACATCCTCGGCCCACCGTCAAGCATAGCGCGGCAATGCCTTGTAGTAGCACGGATCATCCCCTGCGTAGTTCGGATCATCTGCATAGCGCCCATCATGTTCCGCGTAGCCACGATGGTAATCAAGACGAGTCGGATTGCAGTTCAACCAAAATCAGGCTTAAAGACACCAGGGTTGCAGTAATACCTCCATGCGGCA
Organism: Standfussiana lucernea; assembly: GCA_964057025.1. Classification (NCBI taxonomy): domain Eukaryota; kingdom Metazoa; phylum Arthropoda; class Insecta; order Lepidoptera; family Noctuidae; genus Standfussiana; species Standfussiana lucernea. The sequence goes on from OZ059784.1 coordinate 21,829,443, forward strand.
GAAGTCTGTGTGGGAAACACGATGGAAATCCAGACGATGTGGTTTTGCTGTATTTTAAGACCTTATGATTTTGCTTACAGGCGCGCGAGTCTGTCTGCGTTCTGCGCGGAGCAAGAAAAAATACTGGCGGAAAAGATTGCCCTCGCAAAATATTGCACACGCGACAGTGCTGGGATGAGCAGGGAGCAGACCAGGAGCACCAGCCACCATACACGGAAGAACCGGCATGGCAGTAACGATCGGGAACGCGAGGCAGGAATAAAAGGTCCTGGGATACTGGCGCCGAGTCGGATTGCAGTTCAAACAAAATCAAGCTTAAAGACACCAGGGTTGCAGTAATACCTCCATGCGGCAGAAGTCTGTGTGGGAAAAGGAAGACTTGTGTGGCTCTACGCATAAGGTCGGTGGGCGCCCACACAGCCAAGCCCGGCTGCAGTACTGGTCAGACTAGTCAAGATAGTCAGCCCAGCGCTATGCTGACCAGGCGGGGAAATATGCCAGCATCTAGCGCGGATCAACGTCGGCAACGCTTCGAACACGGAGTGAACACTGATCTGCCTAGCCGTAACGCTGAGCAACGTCGGCGTTCCGGGGAACATCCTCGGCCCACCGTCAAGCATAGCGCGGCAATGCCTTGTAGTAGCACGGATCATCCCCTGCGTAGTTCGGATCATCTGCATAGCGCCCATCATGTTCCGCGTAGCCACGATGGTAATCAAGACGAGTCGGATTGCAGTTCAACCAAAATCAGGCTTAAAGACACCAGGGTTGCAGTAATACCTCCATGCGGCAGAAGTCTGTGTGGGAAACACGATGGAAATCCAGACGATGTGGTTTTGCTGTATTTTAAGACCTTATGATTTTGCTTACAGGCGCGCGAGTCTGTCTGCGTTCTGCGCGGAGCAAGATAAAATACTGGCGGAAAAGATTGCCCTCGCAAAATATTGCACACGCGACAGTGCTGGGATGAGCAGGGAGCAGACCAGGAGCACCAGCCACCATACACGGAAGAACCGGCATGGCAGTAACGATCGGGAACGCGAGGCAGGAATAAAAGGTCCTGGGATACTGGCGCCGAGTCGGATTGCAGTTCAACCAAAATCAGGCTTAAAGACACCAGGGTTGCAGTAATACCTCCATGCGGCAGAAGTCTGTGTGGGAAAAGGAAGACTTGTGTGGCTCTACGCATAAGGTCGGTGGGCGCCCACACAGCCAAGCCCGGCTGCAGTACTGGTCAGACTAGTCAAGATAGTCAGCCCAGCGCTATGCTGACCAGGCGGGGAAATATGCCAGCATCTAGCGCGGATCAACGTCGGCAACGCTTCGAACACGGAGTGAACACTGATCTGCCTAGCCGTTACGCTGAGCAACGTCGGCGTTCCGGGGAACATCCTCGGCCCACCGTCAAGCATAGCGCGGCAATGCCTTGTAGTAGCACGGATCATCCCCTGCGTAGTTCGGATCATCTGCATAGCGCCCATCATGTTCCGCGTAGCCACGATGGTAATCAAGACGAGTCGGATTGCAGTTCAACCAAAATCAGGCTTAAAGACACCAGGGTTGCAGTAATACCTCCATGCGGCAGAAGTCTGTGTGGGAAACACGGTGGAAATCCAGACGATGTGGTTTTGCTGTATTTTAAGACCTTATGATTTTGCTTACAGGCGCGCGAGTCTGTCTGCGTTCTGCGCGGAGCAAGATAAAATACTGGCGGAAAAGATTGCCCTCGCAAAATATTGCACACGCGACAGTGCTGGGATGAGCAGGGAGCAGACCAGGAGCACCAGCCACCATACACGGAAGAACCGGCATGGCAGTAACGATCGGGAACGCGAGGCAGGAATAAAAGGTCCTGGGATACTGGCGCCGAGTCGGATTGCAGTTCAACCAAAATCAGGCTTAAAGACACCAGGGTTGCAGTAATACCTCCATGCGGCAGAAGTCTGTGTGGGAAACACGATGGAAATCCAGACGATGTGGTTTTGCTGTATTTTAAGACCTTATGATTTTGCTTACAGGCGCGCGAGTCTGTCTGCGTTCTGCGCGGAGCAAGAAAAAATACTGGCGGAAAAGATTGCCCTCGCAAAATATTGCACACGCGACAGTGCTGGGATGAGCAGGGAGCAGACCAGGAGCACCAGCCACCATACACGGAAGAACCGGCATGGCAGTAACGATCGGGAACGCGAGGCAGGAATAAAAGGTCCTGGGATACTGGCGCCGAGTCGGATTGCAGTTCAACCAAAATCAAGCTTAAAGACACCAGGGTTGCAGTAATACCTCCATGCGGCAGAAGTCTGTGTGGGAAAAGGAAGACTTGTGTGGCTCTACGCATAAGGTCGGTGGGCGCCCACACAGCCAAGCCCGGCTGCAGTACTGGTCAGACTAGTCAAGATAGTCAGCCCAGCGCTATGCTGACCAGGCGGGGAAATATGCCAGCATCTAGCGCGGATCAACGTCGGCAACGCTTCGAACACGGAGTGAACACTGATCTGCCTAGCCGTAACGCTGAGCAACGTCGGCGTTCCGGGGAACATCCTCGGCCCACCGTCAAGCATAGCGCGGCAATGCCTTGTAGTAGCACGGATCATCCCCTGCGTAGTTCGGATCATCTGCATAGCGCCCATCATGTTCCGCGTAGCCACGATGGTAATCAAGACGAGTCGGATTGCAGTTCAACCAAAATCAGGCTTAAAGACACCAGGGTTGCAGTAATACCACCATGCGGCAGAAGTCTGTGTGGGAAACACGATGGAAATCCAGACGATGTGGTTTTGCTGTATTTTAAGACCTTATGATTTTGCTTACAGGCGCGCGAGTCTGTCTGCGTTCTGCGCGGAGCAAGATAAAATACTGGCGGAAAAGATTGCCCTCGCAAAATATTGCACACGCGACAGTGCTGGGATGAGCAGGGAGCAGACCAGGAGCACCAGCCACCATACACGGAAGAACCGGCATGGCAGTAACGATCGGGAACGCGAGGCAGGAATAAAAGGTGCTGGGATACTGGCGCCGAGTCGGATTGCAGTTCAACCAAAATCAGGCTTAAAGACACCAGGGTTGCAGTAATACCTCCATGCGGCAGAAGTCTGTGTGGGAAACACGATGGAAATCCAGACGATGTGGTTTTGCTGTATTTTAAGACCTTATGATTTTGCTTACAGGCGCGCGAGTCTGTCTGCGTTCTGCGCGGAGCAAGATAAAATACTGGCGGAAAAGATTGCCCTCGCAAAATATTGCACACGCGACAGTGCTGGGATGAGCAGGGAGCAGACCAGGAGCACCAGCCACCATACACGGAAGAACCGGCATGGCAGTAACGATCGGGAACGCGAGGCAGGAATAAAAGGTCCTGGGATACTGGCGCCGAGTCGGATTGCAGTTCAACCAAAATCAGGCTTAAAGACACCAGGGTTGCAGTAATACCTCCATGCGGCAGAAGTCTGTGTGGGAAAAGGAAGACTTGTGTGGCTCTACGCATAAGGTCGGTGGGCGCCCACACAGCCAAGCCCGGCTGCAGTACTGGTCAGACTAGTCAAGATAGTCAGCCCAGCGCTATGCTGACCAGGCGGGGAAATATGCCAGCATCTAGCGCGGATCAACGTCGGCAACGCTTCGAACACGGAGTGAACACTGATCTGCCTAGCCGTAACGCTGAGCAACGTCGGCGTTCCGGGGAACATCCTCGGCCCACCGTCAAGCATAGCGCGGCAATGCCTTGTAGTAGCACGGATCATCCCCTGCGTAGTTCGGATCATCTGCATAGCGCCCATCATGTTCCGCGTAGCCACGATGGTAATCAAGACGAGTCGGATTGCAGTTCAACCAAAATCAGGCTTAAAGACACCAGGGTTGCAGTAATACCTCCATGCGGCAGAAGTCTGTGTGGGAAACACGATGGAAATCCAGACGATGTGGTTTTGCTGTATTTTAAGACCTTATGATTTTGCTTACAGGCGCGCGAGTCTGTCTGCGGTCTGCGCGGAGCAAGATAAAATACTGGCGGAAAAGATTGCCCTCGCAAAATATTGCACACGCGACAGTGCTGGGATGAGCAGGGAGCAGACCAGGAGCACCAGCCACCATACACGGAAGAACCGGCATGGCAGTAACGATCGGGAACGCGAGGCAGGAATAAAAGGTCCTGGGATACTGGCGCCGAGTCGGATTGCAGTTCAACCAAAATCAGGCTTAAAGACACCAGGGTTGCAGTAATACCTCCATGCGGCAGAAGTCTGTGTGGGAAAAGGAAGACTTGTGTGGCTCTACGCATAAGGTCGGTGGGCGCCCACACAGCCAAGCCCGGCTGCAGTACTGGTCAGACTAGTCAAGATAGTCAGCCCAGCGCTATGCTGACCAGGCGGGGAAATATGCCAGCATCTAGCGCGGATCAACGTCGGCAACGCTTCGAACACGGAGTGAACACTGATCTGCCTAGCCGTAACGCTGAGCAACGTCGGCGTTCCGGGGAACATCCTCGGCCCACCGTCAAGCATAGCGCGGCAATGCCTTGTAGTAGCACGGATCATCCCCTGTGTAGTTCGGATCATCTGCATAGCGCGGATCATGTTCCGCGTAGCCACGATGATAATCAAGACGATGTGGTTTTGCTGTATTTTAAGACCTTATGATTTTGCTTAGAGGCGCGCGAGTCTGTCTGCGTTCTGCGCGGAGCAAGATAAAATACTGGCGGAAAAGATTTCCCTCGCAAAATATTGCACACGCGACAGTGCTGGGATGAGCAGGGAGCAGACCAGGAGCACCAGCCACCATACACGGAAGAACCGGCATGGCAGTAACGATCGGGAACGCGAGGCAGGAATAAAAGGTCCTGGGATACTGGCGCCGAGTCGGATTGCAGTTCAACCAAAATCAGGCTTAAAGACACCAGGGTTGCAGTAATACCTCCATGCGGCAGAAGTCTGTGTGGGAAAAGGAAGACTTGTGTGGCTCTACGCATAAGGTCGGTGGGCGCCCACACAGCCAAGCCCGGCTGCAGTACTGGTCAGACTATTCAAGATAGTCAGCCCAGCGCTATGCTGACCAGGCGGGGAAATATGCCAGCATCTAGCGCGGATCAACGTCGGCAACGCTTCGAACACGGAGTGAACACTGATCTGCCTAGCCGTAACGCTGAGCAACATCGGCGTTCCGGGGAACATCCTCGGCCCACCGTCAAGCATAGCGCGGCAATGCCTTGTAGTAGCACGGATCATCCCCTGCGTAGTTCGGATCATCTGCATAGCGCCCATCATGTTCCGCGTAGCCACGATGGTAATCAAGACGAGTCGGATTGCAGTTCAACCAAAATCAGGCTTAAAGACACCAGGGTTGCAGTAATACCTCCATGCGGCAGAAGTCTGTGTGGGAAACACGATGGAAATCCAGACGATGTGGTTTTGCTGTATTTTAAGACCTTATGATTTTGCTTACAGGCGCGCGAGTCTGTCTGCGTTCTGCGCGGAGCAAGATAAAATACTGGCGGAAAAGATTTCCCTCGCAAAATATTGCACACGCGACAGTGCTGGGATGAGCAGGGAGCAGACCAGGAGCACCAGCCACCATACACGGAAGAACCGGCATGGCAGTAACGATCGGGAACGCGAGGCAGGAATAAAAGGTCCTGGGATACTGGCGCCGAGTCGGATTGCAGTTCAACCAAAATCAGGCTTAAAGACACCAGGGTTGCAGTAATACCTCCATGCGGCAGAAGTCTGTGTGGGAAACACGATGGAAATCCAGACGATGTGGTTTTGCTGTATTTTAAGACCTTATGATTTTGCTTACAGGCGCGCGAGTCTGTCTGCGTTCTGCGCGGAGCAAGATAAAATACTGGCGGAAAAGATTGCCCTCGCAAAATATTGCACACGCGACAGTGCTGGGATGAGCAGGGAGCAGACCAGGAGCACCAGCCACCATACACGGAAGAACCGGCATGGCAGTAACGATCGGGAACGCGAGGCAGGAATAAAAGGTCCTGGGATACTGGCGCCGAGTCGGATTGCAGTTCAACCAAAATCAGGCTTAAAGACACCAGGGTTGCAGTAATACCTCCATGCGGCAGAAGTCTGTGTGGGAAAAGGAAGACTTGTGTGGCTCTACGCATAAGGTCGGTGGGCGCCCACACAGCCAAGCCCGGCTGCAGTACTGGTCAGACTAGTCAAGATAGTCAGCCCAGCGCTATGCTGACCAGGCGGGGAAATATGCCAGCATCTAGCGCGGATCAACGTCGGCAACGCTTCGAACACGGAGTGAACACTGATCTGCCTAGCCGTAACGCTGAGCAACGTCGGCGTTCCGGGGAACATCCTCGGCCCACCGTCAAGCATAGCGCGGCAATGCCTTGTAGTAGCACGGATCATCCCCTGCGTAGTTCGGATCATCTGCATAGCGCCCATCATGTTCCGCGTAGCCACGATGGTAATCAAGACGAGTCGGATTGCAGTTCAACCAAAATCAGGCTTAAAGACACCAGGGTTGCAGTAATACCTCCATGCGGCAGAAGTCTGTGTGGGAAACACGATGGAAATCCAGACGATGTGGTTTTGCTGTATTTTAAGACCTTATGATTTTGCTTACAGGCGCGCGAGTCTGTCTGCGTTCTGCGCGGAGCAAGAAAAAATACTGGCGGAAAAGATTGCCCTCGCAAAATATTGCACACGCGACAGTGCTGGGATGAGCAGGGAGCAGACCAGGAGCACCAGCCACCATACACGGAAGAACCGGCATGGCAGTAACGATCGGGAACGCGAGGCAGGAATAAAAGGTCCTGGGATACTGGCGCCGAGTCGGATTGCAGTTCAACCAAAATCAAGCTTAAAGACACCAGGGTTGCAGTAATACCTCCATGCGGCAGAAGTCTGTGTGGGAAAAGGAAGACTTGTGTGGCTCTACGCATAAGGTCGGTGGGCGCCCACACAGCCAAGCCCGGCTGCAGTACTGGTCAGACTAGTCAAGATAGTCAGCCCAGCGCTATGCTGACCAGGCGGGGAAATATGCCAGCATCTAGCGCGGATCAACGTCGGCAACGCTTCGAACACGGAGTGAACACTGATCTGCCTAGCCGTAACGCTGAGCAACGTCGGCGTTCCGGGGAACATCCTCGGCCCACCGTCAAGCATAGCGCGGCAATGCCTTGTAGTAGCACGGATCATCCCCTGCGTAGTTCGGATCATCTGCATAGCGCCCATCATGTTCCGCGTAGCCACGATGGTAATCAAGACGAGTCGGATTGCAGTTCAACCAAAATCAGGCTTAAAGACACCAGGGTTGCAGTAATACCTCCATGCGGCAGAAGTCTGTGTGGGAAACACGATGGAAATCCAGACGATGTGGTTTTGCTGTATTTTAAGACCTTATGATTTTGCTTACAGGCGCGCGAGTCTGTCTGCGTTCTGCGCGGAGCAAGATAAAATACTGGCGGAAAAGATTGCCCTCGCAAAATATTGCACACGCGACAGTGCTGGGATGAGCAGGGAGCAGACCAGGAGCACCAGCCACCATACACGGAAGAACCGGCATGGCAGTAACGATCGGGAACGCGAGGCAGGAATAAAAGGTCCTGGGATACTGGCGCCGAGTCGGATTGCAGTTCAACCAAAATCAGGCTTAAAGACACCAGGGTTGCAGTAATACCTCCATGCGGCAGAAGTCTGTGTGGGAAAAGGAAGACTTGTGTGGCTCTACGCATAAGGTCGGTGGGCGCCCACACAGCCAAGCCCGGCTGCAGTACTGGTCAGACTAGTCAAGATAGTCAGCCCAGCGCTATGCTGACCAGGCGGGGAAATATGCCAGCATCTAGCGCGGATCAACGTCGGCAACGCTTCGAACACGGAGTGAACACTGATCTGCCTAGCCGTTACGCTGAGCAACGTCGGCGTTCCGGGGAACATCCTCGGCCCACCGTCAAGCATAGCGCGGCAATGCCTTGTAGTAGCACGGATCATCCCCTGCGTAGTTCGGATCATCTGCATAGCGCCCATCATGTTCCGCGTAGCCACGATGGTAATCAAGACGAGTCGGATTGCAGTTCAACCAAAATCAGGCTTAAAGACACCAGGGTTGCAGTAATACCTCCATGCGGCAGAAGTCTGTGTGGGAAACACGATGGAAATCCAGACGATGTGGTTTTGCTGTATTTTAAGACCTTATGATTTTGCTTACAGGCGCGCGAGTCTGTCTGCGTTCTGCGCGGAGCAAGATAAAATACTGGCGGAAAAGATTGCCCTCGCAAAATATTGCACACGCGACAGTGCTGGGATGAGCAGGGAGCAGACCAGGAGCACCAGCCACCATACACGGAAGAACCGGCATGGCAGTAACGATCGGGAACGCGAGGCAGGAATAAAAGGTCCTGGGATACTGGCGCCGAGTCGGATTGCAGTTCAACCAAAATCAGGCTTAAAGACACCAGGGTTGCAGTAATACCTCCATGCGGCAGAAGTCTGTGTGGGAAACACGATGGAAATCCAGACGATGTGGTTTTGCTGTATTTTAAGACCTTATGATTTTGCTTACAGGCGCGCGAGTCTGTCTGCGTTCTGCGCGGAGCAAGAAAAAATACTGGCGGAAAAGATTGCCCTCGCAAAATATTGCACACGCGACAGTGCTGGGATGAGCAGGGAGCAGACCAGGAGCACCAGCCACCATACACGGAAGAACCGGCATGGCAGTAACGATCGGGAACGCGAGGCAGGAATAAAAGGTCCTGGGATACTGGCGCCGAGTCGGATTGCAGTTCAACCAAAATCAAGCTTAAAGACACCAGGGTTGCAGTAATACCTCCATGCGGCAGAAGTCTGTGTGGGAAAAGGAAGACTTGTGTGGCTCTACGCATAAGGTCGGTGGGCGCCCACACAGCCAAGCCCGGCTGCAGTACTGGTCAGACTAGTCAAGATAGTCAGCCCAGCGCTATGCTGACCAGGCGGGGAAATATGCCAGCATCTAGCGCGGATCAACGTCGGCAACGCTTCGAACACGGAGTGAACACTGATCTGCCTAGCCGTAACGCTGAGCAACGTCGGCGTTCCGGGGAACATCCTCGGCCCACCGTCAAGCATAGCGCGGCAATGCCTTGTAGTAGCACGGATCATCCCCTGCGTAGTTCGGATCATCTGCATAGCGCCCATCATGTTCCGCGTAGCCACGATGGTAATCAAGACGAGTCGGATTGCAGTTCAACCAAAATCAGGCTTAAAGACACCAGGGTTGCAGTAATACCACCATGCGGCAGAAGTCTGTGTGGGAAACACGATGGAAATCCAGACGATGTGGTTTTGCTGTATTTTAAGACCTTATGATTTTGCTTACAGGCGCGCGAGTCTGTCTGCGTTCTGCGCGGAGCAAGATAAAATACTGGCGGAAAAGATTGCCCTCGCAAAATATTGCACACGCGACAGTGCTGGGATGAGCAGGGAGCAGACCAGGAGCACCAGCCACCATACACGGAAGAACCGGCATGGCAGTAACGATCGGGAACGCGAGGCAGGAATAAAAGGTGCTGGGATACTGGCGCCGAGTCGGATTGCAGTTCAACCAAAATCAGGCTTAAAGACACCAGGGTTGCAGTAATACCTCCATGCGGCAGAAGTCTGTGTGGGAAACACGATGGAAATCCAGACGATGTGGTTTTGCTGTATTTTAAGACCTTATGATTTTGCTTACAGGCGCGCGAGTCTGTCTGCGTTCTGCGCGGAGCAAGATAAAATACTGGCGGAAAAGATTGCCCTCGCAAAATATTGCACACGCGACAGTGCTGGGATGAGCAGGGAGCAGACCAGGAGCACCAGCCACCATACACGGAAGAACCGGCATGGCAGTAACGATCGGGAACGCGAGGCAGGAATAAAAGGTCCTGGGATACTGGCGCCGAGTCGGATTGCAGTTCAACCAAAATCAGGCTTAAAGACACCAGGGTTGCAGTAATACCTCCATGCGGCAGAAGTCTGTGTGGGAAAAGGAAGACTTGTGTGGCTCTACGCATAAGGTCGGTGGGCGCCCACACAGCCAAGCCCGGCTGCAGTACTGGTCAGACTAGTCAAGATAGTCAGCCCAGCGCTATGCTGACCAGGCGGGGAAATATGCCAGCATCTAGCGCGGATCAACGTCGGCAACGCTTCGAACACGGAGTGAACACTGATCTGCCTAGCCGTAACGCTGAGCAACGTCGGCGTTCCGGGGAACATCCTCGGCCCACCGTCAAGCATAGCGCGGCAATGCCTTGTAGTAGCACGGATCATCCCCTGCGTAGTTCGGATCATCTGCATAGCGCCCATCATGTTCCGCGTAGCCACGATGGTAATCAAGACGAGTCGGATTGCAGTTCAACCAAAATCAGGCTTAAAGACACCAGGGTTGCAGTAATACCTCCATGCGGCAGAAGTCTGTGTGGGAAACACGATGGAAATCCAGACGATGTGGTTTTGCTGTATTTTAAGACCTTATGATTTTGCTTACAGGCGCGCGAGTCTGTCTGCGGTCTGCGCGGAGCAAGATAAAATACTGGCGGAAAAGATTGCCCTCGCAAAATATTGCACACGCGACAGTGCTGGGATGAGCAGGGAGCAGACCAGGAGCACCAGCCACCATACACGGAAGAACCGGCATGGCAGTAACGATCGGGAACGCGAGGCAGGAATAAAAGGTCCTGGGATACTGGCGCCGAGTCGGATTGCAGTTCAACCAAAATCAGGCTTAAAGACACCAGGGTTGCAGTAATACCTCCATGCGGCAGAAGTCTGTGTGGGAAAAGGAAGACTTGTGTGGCTCTACGCATAAGGTCGGTGGGCGCCCACACAGCCAAGCCCGGCTGCAGTACTGGTCAGACTAGTCAAGATAGTCAGCCCAGCGCTATGCTGACCAGGCGGGGAAATATGCCAGCATCTAGCGCGGATCAACGTCGGCAACGCTTCGAACACGGAGTGAACACTGATCTGCCTAGCCGTAACGCTGAGCAACGTCGGCGTTCCGGGGAACATCCTCGGCCCACCGTCAAGCATAGCGCGGCAATGCCTTGTAGTAGCACGGATCATCCCCTGTGTAGTTCGGATCATCTGCATAGCGCGGATCATGTTCCGCGTAGCCACGATGATAATCAAGACGATGTGGTTTTGCTGTATTTTAAGACCTTATGATTTTGCTTAGAGGCGCGCGAGTCTGTCTGCGTTCTGCGCGGAGCAAGATAAAATACTGGCGGAAAAGATTTCCCTCGCAAAATATTGCACACGCGACAGTGCTGGGATGAGCAGGGAGCAGACCAGGAGCACCAGCCACCATACACGGAAGAACCGGCATGGCAGTAACGATCGGGAACGCGAGGCAGGAATAAAAGGTCCTGGGATACTGGCGCCGAGTCGGATTGCAGTTCAACCAAAATCAGGCTTAAAGACACCAGGGTTGCAGTAATACCTCCATGCGGCAGAAGTCTGTGTGGGAAAAGGAAGACTTGTGTGGCTCTACGCATAAGGTCGGTGGGCGCCCACACAGCCAAGCCCGGCTGCAGTACTGGTCAGACTAGTCAAGATAGTCAGCCCAGCGCTATGCTGACCAGGCGGGGAAATATGCCAGCATCTAGCGCGGATCAACGTCGGCAACGCTTCGAACACGGAGTGAACACTGATCTGCCTAGCCGTAACGCTGAGCAACGTCGGCGTTCCGGGGAACATCCTCGGCCCACCGTCAAGCATAGCGCGGCAATGCCTTGTAGTAGCACGGATCATCCCCTGCGTAGTTCGGATCATCTGCATAGCGCCCATCATGTTCCGCGTAGCCACGATGGTAATCAAGACGAGTCGGATTGCAGTTCAACCAAAATCAGGCTTAAAGACACCAGGGTTGCAGTAATACCTCCATGCGGCAGAAGTCTGTGTGGGAAACACGATGGAAATCCAGACGATGTGGTTTTGCTGTATTTTAAGACCTTATGATTTTGCTTACAGGCGCGCGAGTCTGTCTGCGTTCTGCGCGGAGCAAGATAAAATACTGGCGGAAAAGATTTCCCTCGCAAAATATTGCACACGCGACAGTGCTGGGATGAGCAGGGAGCAGACCAGGAGCACCAGCCACCATACACGGAAGAACCGGCATGGCAGTAACGATCGGGAACGCGAGGCAGGAATAAAAGGTCCTGGGATACTGGCGCCGAGTCGGATTGCAGTTCAACCAAAATCAGGCTTAAAGACACCAGGGTTGCAGTAATACCTCCATGCGGCAGAAGTCTGTGTGGGAAACACGATGGAAATCCAGACGATGTGGTTTTGCTGTATTTTAAGACCTTATGATTTTGCTTACAGGCGCGCGAGTCTGTCTGCGTTCTGCGCGGAGCAAGATAAAATACTGGCGGAAAAGATTGCCCTCGCAAAATATTGCACACGCGACAGTGCTGGGATGAGCAGGGAGCAGACCAGGAGCACCAGCCACCATACACGGAAGAACCGGCATGGCAGTAACGATCGGGAACGCGAGGCAGGAATAAAAGGTCCTGGGATACTGGCGCCGAGTCGGATTGCAGTTCAACCAAAATCAGGCTTAAAGACACCAGGGTTGCAGTAATACCTCCATGCGGCAGAAGTCTGTGTGGGAAAAGGAAGACTTGTGTGGCTCTACGCATAAGGTCGGTGGGCGCCCACACAGCCAAGCCCGGCTGCAGTACTGGTCAGACTAGTCAAGATAGTCAGCCCAGCGCTATGCTGACCAGGCGGGGAAATATGCCAGCATCTAGCGCGGATCAACGTCGGCAACGCTTCGAACACGGAGTGAACACTGATCTGCCTAGCCGTAACGCTGAGCAACGTCGGCGTTCCGGGGAACATCCTCGGCCCACCGTCAAGCATAGCGCGGCAATGCCTTGTAGTAGCACGGATCATCCCCTGCGTAGTTCGGATCATCTGCATAGCGCCCATCATGTTCCGCGTAGCCACGATGGTAATCAAGACGAGTCGGATTGCAGTTCAACCAAAATCAGGCTTAAAGACACCAGGGTTGCAGTAATACCTCCATGCGGCAGAAGTCTGTGTGGGAAACACGATGGAAATCCAGACGATGTGGTTTTGCTGTATTTTAAGACCTTATGATTTTGCTTACAGGCGCGCGAGTCTGTCTGCGTTCTGCGCGGAGCAAGATAAAATACTGGCGGAAAAGATTGCCCTCGCAAAATATTGCACACGCGACAGTGCTGGGATGAGCAGGGAGCAGACCAGGAGCACCAGCCACCATACACGGAAGAACCGGCATGGCAGTAACGATCGGGAACGCGAGGCAGGAATAAAAGGTCCTGGGATACTGATGCCGAGTCGGATTGCAGTTCAACCAAAATCAGGCTTAAAGACACCAGGGTTGCAGTAATACCTCCATGCGGCAGAAGTCTGTGTGGGAAAAGGAAGACTTGTGTGGCTCTACGCATAAGGTCGGTGGGCGCCCACACAGCCAAGCCCGGCTGCAGTACTGGTCAGACTAGTCAAGATAGTCAGCCCAGCGCTATGCTGACCAGGCGGGGAAATATGCCAGCATCTAGCGCGGATCAACGTCGGCAACGCTTCGAACACGGAGTGAACACTGATCTGCCTAGCCGTAACGCTGAGCAACGTCGGCGTTCCGGGGAACATCCTCGGCCCACCGTCAAGCATAGCGCGGCAATGCCTTGTAGTAGCACGGATCATCCCCTGCGTAGTTCGGATCATCTGCATAGCGCCCATCATGTTCCGCGTAGCCACGATGGTAATCAAGACGAGTCGGATTGCAGTTCAACCAAAATCAGGCTTAAAGACACCAGGGTTGCAGTAATACCTCCATGCGGCAGAAGTCTGTGTGGGAAACACGATGGAAATCCAGACGATGTGGTTTTGCTGTATTTTAAGACCTTATGATTTTGCTTACAGGCGCGCGAGTCTGTCTGCGTTCTGCGCGGAGCAAGATAAAATACTGGCGGAAAAGATTGCCCTCGCAAAATATTGCACACGCGACAGTGCTGGGATGAGCAGGGAGCAGACCAGGAGCACCAGCCACCATACACGGAAGAACCGGCATGGCAGTAACGATCGGGAACGCGAGGCAGGAATAAAAGGTCCTGGGATACTGGCGCCGAGTCGGATTGCAGTTCAACCAAAATCAGGCTTAAAGACACCAGGGTTGCAGTAATACCTCCATGCGGCAGAAGTCTGTGTGGGAAAAGGAAGACTTGTGATGCTCTACGCATAAGGTCGGTGGGCGCCCACACAGCCAAGCCCGGCTGCAGTACTGGTCAGACTAGTCAAGATAGTCAGCCCAGCGCTATGCTGACCAGGCGGGGAAATATGCCAGCATCTAGCGCGGATCAACGTCGGCAACGCTTCGAACACGGAGTGAACACTGATCTGCCTAGCCGTAACGCTGAGCAACGTCGGCGTTCCGGGGAACATCCTCGGCCCACCGTCAAGCATAGCGCGGCAATGCCTTGTAGTAGCACGGATCATCCCCTGTGTAGTTCGGATCATCTGCATAGCGCGGATCATGTTCCGCGTAGCCACGATGATAATCAAGACGATGTGGTTTTGCTGTATTTTAAGACCTTATGATTTTGCTTAGAGGCGCGCGAGTCTGTCTGCGTTCTGCGCGGAGCAAGAAAAAATACTGGCGGAAAAGATTTCCCTCGCAAAATATTGCACACGCGACAGTGCTGGGATGAGCAGGGAGCAGACCAGGAGCACCAGCCACCATACACGGAAGAACCGGCATGGCAGTAACGATCGGGAACGCGAGGCAGGAATAAAAGGTCCTGGGATACTGGCGCCGAGTCGGATTGCAGTTCAACCAAAATCAGGCTTAAAGACACCAGGGTTGCAGTAATACCTCCATGCGGCAGAAGTCTGTGTGGGAAACACGATGGAAATCCAGACGATGTGGTTTTGCTGTATTTTAAGACCTTATGATTTTGCTTACAGGCGCGCGAGTCTGTCTGCGTTCTGCGCGGAGCAAGATAAAATACTGGCGGAAAAGATTGCCCTCGCAAAATATTGCACACGCGACAGTGCTGGGATGAGCAGGGAGCAGACCATGAGCACCAGCCACCATACACGGAAGAACCGGCATGGCAGTAACGATCGGGAACGCGAGGCAGGAATAAAAGGTCCTGGGATACTGGCGCCGAGTCGGATTGCAGTTCAACCAAAATCAGGCTTAAAGACACCAGGGTTGCAGTAATACCTCCATGCGGCAGAAGTCTGTGTGGGAAAAGGAAGACTTGTGTGGCTCTACGCATAAGGTCGGTGGGCGCCCACACAGCCAAGCCCGGCTGCAGTACTGGTCAGACTAGTCAAGATAGTCAGCCCAGCGCTATGCTGACCAGGCGGGGAAATATGCCAGCATCTAGCGCGGATCAACGTCGGCAACGCTTCGAACACGGAGTGAACACTGATCTGCCTAGCCGTAACGCTGAGCAACGTCGGCGTTCCGGGGAACATCCTCGGCCCACCGTCAAGCATAGCGCGGCAATGCCTTGTAGTAGCACGGATCATCCCCTGCGTAGTTCGGATCATCTGCATAGCGCCCATCATGTTCCGCGTAGCCACGATGGTAATCAAGACGAGTCGGATTGCAGTTCAACCAAAATCAGGCTTAAAGACACCAGGGTTGCAGTAATACCTCCATGCGGCAGAAGTCTGTGTGGGAAACACGATGGAAATCCAGACGATGTGGTTTTGCTGTATTTTAAGACCTTATGATTTTGCTTACAGGCGCGCGAGTCTGTCTGCGTTCTGCGCGGAGCAAGATAAAATACTGGCGGAAAAGATTGCCCTCGCAAAATATTGCACACGCGACAGTGCTGGGATGAGCAGGGAGCAGACCAGGAGCACCAGCCACCATACACGGAAGAACCGGCATGGCAGTAACGATCGGGAACGCGAGGCAGGAATAAAAGGTCCTGGGATACTGGCGCCGAGTCGGATTGCAGTTCAACCAAAATCAGGCTTAAAGACACCAGGGTTGCAGTAATACCTCCATGCGGCAGAAGTCTGTGTGGGAAAAGGAAGACTTGTGTGGCTCTACGCATAAGGTCGGTGGGCGCCCACACAGCCAAGCCCGGCTGCAGTACTGGTCAGACTAGTCAAGATAGTCAGCCCAGCGCTATGCTGACCAGGCGGGGAAATATGCCAGCATCTAGCGCGGATCAACGTCGGCAACGCTTCGAACACGGAGTGAACACTGATCTGCCTAGCCGTAACGCTGAGCAACGTCGGCGTTCCGGGGAACATCCTCGGCCCACCGTCAAGCATAGCGCGGCAATGCCTTGTAGTAGCACGGATCATCCCCTGCGTAGTTCGGATCATCTGCATAGCGCCCATCATGTTCCGCGTAGCCACGATGGTAATCAAGACGAGTCGGATTGCAGTTCAACCAAAATCAGGCTTAAAGACACCAGGGTTGCAGTAATACCTCCATGCGGCAGAAGTCTGTGTGGGAAACACGATGGAAATCCAGACGATGTGGTTTTGCTGTATTTTAAGACCTTATGATTTTGCTTACAGGCGCGCGAGTCTGTCTGCGTTCTGCGCGGAGCAAGATAAAATACTGGCGGAAAAGATTGCCCTCGCAAAATATTGCACACGCGACAGTGCTGGGATGAGCAGGGAGCAGACCAGGAGCACCAGCCACCATACACGGAAGAACCGGCATGGCAGTAACGATCGGGAACGCGAGGCAGGAATAAAAGGTCCTGGGATACTGATGCCGAGTCGGATTGCAGTTCAACCAAAATCAGGCTTAAAGACACCAGGGTTGCAGTAATACCTCCATGCGGCAGAAGTCTGTGTGGGAAAAGGAAGACTTGTGTGGCTCTACGCATAAGGTCGGTGGGCGCCCACACAGCCAAGCCCGGCTGCAGTACTGGTCAGACTAGTCAAGATAGTCAGCCCAGCGCTATGCTGACCAGGCGGGGAAATATGCCAGCATCTAGCGCGGATCAACGTCGGCAACGCTTCGAACACGGAGTGAACACTGATCTGCCTAGCCGTAACGCTGAGCAACGTCGGCGTTCCGGGGAACATCCTCGGCCCACCGTCAAGCATAGCGCGGCAATGCCTTGTAGTAGCACGGATCATCCCCTGCGTAGTTCGGATCATCTGCATAGCGCCCATCATGTTCCGCGTAGCCACGATGGTAATCAAGACGAGTCGGATTGCAGTTCAACCAAAATCAGGCTTAAAGACACCAGGGTTGCAGTAATACCTCCATGCGGCAGAAGTCTGTGTGGGAAACACGATGGAAATCCAGACGATGTGGTTTTGCTGTATTTTAAGACCTTATGATTTTGCTTACAGGCGCGCGAGTCTGTCTGCGTTCTGCGCGGAGCAAGATAAAATACTGGCGGAAAAGATTGCCCTCGCAAAATATTGCACACGCGACAGTGCTGGGATGAGCAGGGAGCAGACCAGGAGCACCAGCCACCATACACGGAAGAACCGGCATGGCAGTAACGATCGGGAACGCGAGGCAGGAATAAAAGGTCCTGGGATACTGGCGCCGAGTCGGATTGCAGTTCAACCAAAATCAGGCTTAAAGACACCAGGGTTGCAGTAATACCTCCATGCGGCAGAAGTCTGTGTGGGAAAAGGAAGACTTGTGATGCTCTACGCATAAGGTCGGTGGGCGCCCACACAGCCAAGCCCGGCTGCAGTACTGGTCAGACTAGTCAAGATAGTCAGCCCAGCGCTATGCTGACCAGGCGGGGAAATATGCCAGCATCTAGCGCGGATCAACGTCGGCAACGCTTCGAACACGGAGTGAACACTGATCTGCCTAGCCGTAACGCTGAGCAACGTCGGCGTTCCGGGGAACATCCTCGGCCCACCGTCAAGCATAGCGCGGCAATGCCTTGTAGTAGCACGGATCATCCCCTGTGTAGTTCGGATCATCTGCATAGCGCGGATCATGTTCCGCGTAGCCACGATGATAATCAAGACGATGTGGTTTTGCTGTATTTTAAGACCTTATGATTTTGCTTAGAGGCGCGCGAGTCTGTCTGCGTTCTGCGCGGAGCAAGAAAAAATACTGGCGGAAAAGATTTCCCTCGCAAAATATTGCACACGCGACAGTGCTGGGATGAGCAGGGAGCAGACCAGGAGCACCAGCCACCATACACGGAAGAACCGGCATGGCAGTAACGATCGGGAACGCGAGGCAGGAATAAAAGGTCCTGGGATACTGGCGCCGAGTCGGATTGCAGTTCAACCAAAATCAGGCTTAAAGACACCAGGGTTGCAGTAATACCTCCATGCGGCAGAAGTCTGTGTGGGAAACACGATGGAAATCCAGACGATGTGGTTTTGCTGTATTTTAAGACCTTATGATTTTGCTTACAGGCGCGCGAGTCTGTCTGCGTTCTGCGCGGAGCAAGATAAAATACTGGCGGAAAAGATTGCCCTCGCAAAATATTGCACACGCGACAGTGCTGGGATGAGCAGGGAGCAGACCATGAGCACCAGCCACCATACACGGAAGAACCGGCATGGCAGTAACGATCGGGAACGCGAGGCAGGAATAAAAGGTCCTGGGATACTGGCGCCGAGTCGGATTGCAGTTCAACCAAAATCAGGCTTAAAGACACCAGGGTTGCAGTAATACCTCCATGCGGCAGAAGTCTGTGTGGGAAAAGGAAGACTTGTGTGGCTCTACGCATAAGGTCGGTGGGCGCCCACACAGCCAAGCCCGGCTGCAGTACTGGTCAGACTAGTCAAGATAGTCAGCCCAGCGCTATGCTGACCAGGCGGGGAAATATGCCAGCATCTAGCGCGGATCAACGTCGGCAACGCTTCGAACACGGAGTGAACACTGATCTGCCTAGCCGTAACGCTGAGCAACGTCGGCGTTCCGGGGAACATCCTCGGCCCACCGTCAAGCATAGCGCGGCAATGCCTTGTAGTAGCACGGATCATCCCCTGCGTAGTTCGGATCATCTGCATAGCGCCCATCATGTTCCGCGTAGCCACGATGGTAATCAAGACGAGTCGGATTGCAGTTCAACCAAAATCAGGCTTAAAGACACCAGGGTTGCAGTAATACCTCCATGCGGCAGAAGTCTGTGTGGGAAACACGATGGAAATCCAGACGATGTGGTTTTGCTGTATTTTAAGACCTTATGATTTTGCTTACAGGCGCGCGAGTCTGTCTGCGTTCTGCGCGGAGCAAGATAAAATACTGGCGGAAAAGATTGCCCTCGCAAAATATTGCACACGCGACAGTGCTGGGATGAGCAGGGAGCAGACCATGAGCACCAGCCACCATACACGGAAGAACCGGCATGGCAGTAACGATCGGGAACGCGAGGCAGGAATAAAAGGTCCTGGGATACTGGCGCCGAGTCGGATTGCAGTTCAACCAAAATCAGGCTTAAAGACACCAGGGTTGCAGTAATACCTCCATGCGGCAGAAGTCTGTGTGGGAAAAGGAAGACTTGTGTGGCTCTACGCATAAGGTCGGTGGGCGCCCACACAGCCAAGCCCGGCTGCAGTACTGGTCAGACTAGTCAAGATAGTCAGCCCAGCGCTATGCTGACCAGGCGGGGAAATATGCCAGCATCTAGCGCGGATCAACGTCGGCAACGCTTCGAACACGGAGTGAACACTGATCTGCCTAGCCGTAACGCTGAGCAACGTCGGCGTTCCGGGGAACATCCTCGGCCCACCGTCAAGCATAGCGCGGCAATGCCTTGTAGTAGCACGGATCATCCCCTGCGTAGTTCGGATCATCTGCATAGCGCCCATCATGTTCCGCGTAGCCACGATGGTAATCAAGACGAGTCGGATTGCAGTTCAACCAAAATCAGGCTTAAAGACACCAGGGTTGCAGTAATACCTCCATGCGGCAGAAGTCTGTGTGGGAAACACGATGGAAATCCAGACGATGTGGTTTTGCTGTATTTTAAGACCTTATGATTTTGCTTACAGGCGCGCGAGTCTGTCTGCGTTCTGCGCGGAGCAAGATAAAATACTGGCGGAAAAGATTGCCCTCGCAAAATATTGCACACGCGACAGTGCTGGGATGAGCAGGGAGCAGACCAGGAGCACCAGCCACCATACACGGAAGAACCGGCATGGCAGTAACGATCGGGAACGCGAGGCAGGAATAAAAGGTCCTGGGATACTGGCGCCGAGTCGGATTGCAGTTCAACCAAAATCAGGCTTAAAGACACCAGGGTTGCAGTAATACCTCCATGCGGCAGAAGTCTGTGTGGGAAAAGGAAGACTTGTGATGCTCTACGCATAAGGTCGGTGGGCGCCCACACAGCCAAGCCCGGCTGCAGTACTGGTCAGACTAGTCAAGATAGTCAGCCCAGCGCTATGCTGACCAGGCGGGGAAATATGCCAGCATCTAGCGCGGATCAACGTCGGCAACGCTTCGAACACGGAGTGAACACTGATCTGCCTAGCCGTAACGCTGAGCAACGTCGGCGTTCCGGGGAACATCCTCGGCCCACCGTCAAGCATAGCGCGGCAATGCCTTGTAGTAGCACGGATCATCCCCTGTGTAGTTCGGATCATCTGCATAGCGCGGATCATGTTCCGCGTAGCCACGATGATAATCAAGACGATGTGGTTTTGCTGTATTTTAAGACCTTATGATTTTGCTTAGAGGCGCGCGAGTCTGTCTGCGTTCTGCGCGGAGCAAGATAAAATACTGGCGGAAAAGATTTCCCTCGCAAAATATTGCACACGCGACAGTGCTGGGATGAGCAGGGAGCAGACCAGGAGCACCAGCCACCATACACGGAAGAACCGGCATGGCAGTAACGATCGGGAACGCGAGGCAGGAATAAAAGGTCCTGGGATACTGGCGCCGAGTCGGATTGCAGTTCAACCAAAATCAGGCTTAAAGACACCAGGGTTGCAGTAATACCTCCATGCGGCAGAAGTCTGTGTGGGAAAAGGAAGACTTGTGTGGCTCTACGCATAAGGTCGGTGGGCGCCCACACAGCCAAGCCCGGCTGCAGTACTGGTCAGACTAGTCAAGATAGTCAGCCCAGCGCTATGCTGACCAGGCGGGGAAATATGCCAGCATCTAGCGCGGATCAACGTCGGCAACGCTTCGAACACGGAGTGAACACTGATCTGCCTAGCCGTAACGCTGAGCAACGTCGGCGTTCCGGGGAACATCCTCGGCCCACCGTCAAGCATAGCGCGGCAATGCCTTGTAGTAGCACGGATCATCCCCTGCGTAGTTCGGATCATCTGCATAGCGCCCATCATGTTCCGCGTAGCCACGATGGTAATCAAGACGAGTCGGATTGCAGTTCAACCAAAATCAGGCTTAAAGACACCAGGGTTGCAGTAATACCTCCATGCGGCAGAAGTCTGTGTGGGAAACACGATGGAAATCCAGACGATGTGGTTTTGCTGTATTTTAAGACCTTATGATTTTGCTTACAGGCGCGCGAGTCTGTCTGCGTTCTGCGCGGAGCAAGATAAAATACTGGCGGAAAAGATTGCCCTCGCAAAATATTGCACACGCGACAGTGCTGGGATGAGCAGGGAGCAGACCAGGAGCACCAGCCACCATACACGGAAGAACCGGCATGGCAGTAACGATCGGGAACGCGAGGCAGGAATAAAAAAAAGGTCCTGGGATACTGGCGCCAAGTCGGATTGCAGTTCAACCAAAATCAGGCTTAAAGACACCAGGGTTGCAGTAATACCTCCATGCGGCAGAAGTCTGTGTGGGAAAAGGAAGACTTGTGTGGCTCTACGCATAAGGTCGGTGGGCGCCCACACAGCCAAGCCCGGCTGCAGTACTGGTCAGACTAGTCAAGATAGTCAGCCCAGCGCTATGCTGACCAGGCGGGGAAATATGCCAGCATCTAGCGCGGATCAACGTCGGCAACGCTTCGAACACGGAGTGAACACTGATCTGCCTAGCCGTAACGCTGAGCAACGTCGGCGTTCCGGGGAACATCCTCGGCTCACCGTCAAGCATAGCGCGGCAATGCCTTGTAGTAGCACGGATCATCCCCTGCGTAGTTGGGATCATCTGCATAGCGCCCATCATGTTCCGCGTAGCCACGATGGTAATCAAGACGAGTCGGATTGCAGTTCAACCAAAATCAGGCTTAAAGACACCAGGGTTGCAGTAATACCTCCATGCGGCAGAAGTCTGTGTGGGAAACACGATGGAAATCCAGACGATGTGGTTTTGCTGTATTTTAAGACCTTATGATTTTGCTTACAGGCGCGCGAGTCTGTCTGCGTTCTGCGCGGAGCAAGATAAAATACTGGCGGAAAAGATTGCCCTCGCAAAATATTGCACACGCGACAGTGCTGGGATGAGCAGGGAGCAGACCAGGAGCACCAGCCACCATACACGGAAGAACCGGCATGGCAGTAACGATCGGGAACGCGAGGCAGGAATAAAAGGTCCTGGGATACTGGCGCCGAGTCGGATTGCAGTTCAACCAAAATCAGGCTTAAAGACACCAGGGTTGCAGTAATACCTCCATGCGGCAGAAGTCTGTGTGGGAAAAGGAAGACTTGTGTGGCTCTACGCATAAGGTCGGTGGGCGCCCACACAGCCAAGCCCGGCTGCAGTACTGGTCAGACTAGTCAAGATAGTCAGCCCAGCGCTATGCTGACCAGGCGGGGAAATATGCCAGCATCTAGCGCGGATCAACGTCGGCAACGCTTCGAACACGGAGTGAACACTGATCTGCCTAGCCGTAACGCTGAGCAACGTCGGCGTTCCGGGGAACATCCTCGGCCCACCGTCAAGCATAGCGCGGCAATGCCTTGTAGTAGCACGGATCATCCCCTGTGTAGTTCGGATCATCTGCATAGCGCGGATCATGTTCCGCGTAGCCACGATGATAATCAAGACGATGTGGTTTTGCTGTATTTTAAGACCTTATGATTTTGCTTAGAGGCGCGCGAGTCTGTCTGCGTTCTGCGCGGAGCAAGAAAAAATACTGGCGGAAAAGATTTCCCTCGCAAAATATTGCACACGCGACAGTGCTAGGATGAGCAGGGAGCAGACCAGGAGCACCAGCCACCATACACGGAAGAACCGGCATGGCAGTAACGATCGGGAACGCGAGGCAGGAATAAAAGGTCCTGGGATACTGGCGCCGAGTCGGATTGCAGTTCAACCAAAATCAGGCTTAAAGACACCAGGGTTGCAGTAATACCTCCATGCGGCAGAAGTCTGTGTGGGAAAAGGAAGACTTGTGTGGCTCTACACATAAGGTCGGTGGGCGCCCACACAGTCAAGCCCGGCTGCAGTACTGGTCAGACTAGTCAAGATAGTCAGCCCAGCGCTATGCTGACCAGGCGGGGAAATATGCCAGCATCTAGCGCGGATCAACGTCGGCAACGCTTCGAACACGGAGTGAACACTGATCTGCCTAGCCGTAACGCTGAGCAACGTCGGCGTTCCGGGGAACATCCTCGGCCCACCGTCAAGCATAGCGCGGCAATGCCTTGTAGTAGCACGGATCATCCCCTGCGTAGTTGGGATCATCTGCATAGCGCCCATCATGTTCCGCGTAGCCACGATGGTAATCAAGACGAGTCGGATTGCAGTTCAACCAAAATCAGGCTTAAAGACACCAGGGTTGCAGTAATACCTCCATGCGGCAGAAGTCTGTGTGGGAAACACGATGGAAATCCAGACGATGTGGTTTTGCTGTATTTTAAGACCTTATGATTTTGCTTACAGGCGCGCGAGTCTGTCTGCGTTCTGCGCGGAGCAAGATAAAATACTGGCGGAAAAGATTGCCCTCGCAAAATATTGCACACGCGACAGTGCTGGGATGAGCAGGGAGCAGACCAGGAGCACCAGCCACCATACACGGAAGAACCGGCATGGCAGTAACGATCGGGAACGCGAGGCAGGAATAAAAGGTCCATGGGATACTGGCGCCGAGTCGGATTGCAGTTCAACCAAAATCAGGCTTAAAGACACCAGGGTTGCAGTAATACCTCCATGCGGCAGAAGTCTGTGTGGGAAAAGGAAGACTTGTGTGGCTCTACGCATAAGGTCGGTGGGCGCCCACACAGCCAAGCCCGGCTGCAGTACTGGTCAGACTAGTCAAGATAGTCAGCCCAGCGCTATGCTGACCAGGCGGGGAAATATGCCAGCATCTAGCGCGGATCAACGTCGGCAACGCTTCGAACACGGAGTGAACACTGATCTGCCTAGCCGTAACGCTGAGCAACGTCGGCGTTCCGGGGAACATCCTCGGCCCACCGTCAAGCATAGCGCGGCAATGCCTTGTAGTAGCACGGATCATCCCCTGCGTAGTTCGGATCATCTGCATAGCGCCCATCATGTTCCGCGTAGCCACGATGGTAATCAAGACGAGTCGGATTGCAGTTCAACCAAAATCAGGCTTAAAGACACCAGGGTTGCAGTAATACCTCCATGCGGCAGAAGTCTGTGTGGGAAACACGATGGAAATCCAGGCGATGTGGTTTTGCTGTATTTTAAGACCTTATGATTTTGCTTACAGGCGCGCGAGTCTGTCTGCGTTCTGCGCGGAGCAAGATAAAATACTGGCGGAAAAGATTGCCCTCGCAAAATATTGCACACGCGACAGTGCTGGGATGAGCAGGGAGCAGACCAGGAGCACCAGCCACCATACACGGAAGAACCGGCATGGCAGTAACGATCGGGAACGCGAGGCAGGAATAAAAGGTCCTGGGATACTGGCGCCGAGTCGGATTGCAGTTCTACCAAAATCAGGCGTATAGACACCAGGGTTGCAGTAATACCTCCATGCAGCAGAAGTCTGTGTGGGAAAAGGAAGACTTGTGTGGCTCTACGCATAAGGTCGGTGGGCGCCCACACAGCCAAGCCCGGCTGCAGTACTGGTCAGACTAGTCAAGATAGTCAGCCCAGCGCTATGCTGACCAGGCGGGGAAATATGCCAGCATCTAGCGCGGATCAACGTCGGCAACGCTTCGAACACGGAGTGAACACTGATCTGCCTAGCCGTAACGCTGAGCAACGTCGGCGTTCCGGGGAACATCCTCGGCCCACCGTCAAGCATAGTGCGGCAATGCCTTGTAGTAGCACGGATCATCCCCTGCGTAGTTCGTCATCTGCATAGCGCGGATCATTTTCCGCGTAGCCACGATGGAAATCAAGACGATGTGGTTTTGCTGTATTTTAAGACCTTATGATTTTGCTTACAGGCGCGCGAGTCTGTCTGCGTTCTGCGCGGAGCAAGATAAAATACTGGCGGAAAAGATTGCCCTCGCAAAATATTGCACACGCGACAGTGCTGGGATGAGCAGGGAGCAGACCAGGAGCACCAGCCACCATACACGGAAGAACCGGCATGGCAGTAACGATCGGGAACGCGAGGCAGGAATAAAAAAAAGGTCCTGGGATACTGGCGCCAAGTCGGATTGCAGTTCAACCAAAATCAGGCTTAAAGACACCAGGGTTGCAGTAATACCTCCATGCGGCAGAAGTCTGTGTGGGAAAAGGAAGACTTGTGTGGCTCTACGCATAAGGTCGGTGGGCGCCCACACAGCCAAGCCCGGCTGCAGTACTGGTCAGACTAGTCAAGATAGTCAGCCCAGCGCTATGCTGACCAGGCGGGGAAATATGCCAGCATCTAGCGCGGATCAACGTCGGCAACGCTTCGAACACGGAGTGAACACTGATCTGCCTAGCCGTAACGCTGAGCAACGTCGGCGTTCCGGGGAACATCCTCGGCTCACCGTCAAGCATAGCGCGGCAATGCCTTGTAGTAGCACGGATCATCCCCTGCGTAGTTCGTCATCTGCATAGCGCGGATCATTTTCCGCGTAGCCACGATGGAAATCAAGACGATGTGGTTTTGCTGTATTTTAAGACCTTATGATTTTGCTTACAGGCGCGCGAGTCTGTCTGCGTTCTGCGCGGAGCAAGATAAAATACTGGCGGAAAAGATTGCCCTCGCAAAATATTGCACACGCGACAGTGCTGGGATGAGCAGGGAGCAGACCAGGAGCACCAGCCACCATACACGGAAGAACCGGCATGGCAGTAACGATCGGGAACGCGAGGCAGGAATAAAAAAAAGGTCCTGGGATACTGGCGCCAAGTCGGATTGCAGTTCAACCAAAATCAGGCTTAAAGACACCAGGGTTGCAGTAATACCTCCATGCGGCAGAAGTCTGTGTGGGAAAAGGAAGACTTGTGTGGCTCTACGCATAAGGTCGGTGGGCGCCCACACAGCCAAGCCCGGCTGCAGTACTGGTCAGACTAGTCAAGATAGTCAGCCCAGCGCTATGCTGACCAGGCGGGGAAATATGCCAGCATCTAGCGCGGATCAACGTCGGCAACGCTTCGAACACGGAGTGAACACTGATCTGCCTAGCCGTAATGCTGAGCAACGTCGGCGTTCCGGGGAACATCCTCGGCTCACCGTCAAGCATAGCGCGGCAATGCCTTGTAGTAGCACGGATCATCCCCTGCGTAGTTGGGATCATCTGCATAGCGCCCATCATGTTCCGCGTAGCCACGATGGTAATCAAGACGAGTCGGATTGCAGTTCAACCAAAATCAGGCTTAAAGACACCAGGGTTGCAGTAATACCTCCATGCGGCAGAAGTCTGTGTGGGAAACACGATGGAAATCCAGACGATGTGGTTTTGCTGTATTTTAAGACCTTATGATTTTGCTTACAGGCGCGCGAGTCTGTCTGCGTTCTGCGCGGAGCAAGATAAAATACTGGCGGAAAAGATTGCCCTCGCAAAATATTGCACACGCGACAGTGCTGGGATGAGCAGGGAGCAGACCAGGAGCACCAGCCACCATACACGGAAGAACCGGCATGGCAGTAACGATCGGGAACGCGAGGCAGGAATAAAAGGTCCTGGGATACTGGCGCCGAGTCGGATTGCAGTTCAACCAAAATCAGGCTTAAAGACACCAGGGTTGCAGTAATACCTCCATGCGGCAGAAGTCTGTGTGGGAAAAGGAAGACTTGTGTGGCTCTACGCATAAGGTCGGTGGGCGCCCACACAGCCAAGCCCGGCTGCAGTACTGGTCAGACTAGTCAAGATAGTCAGCCCAGCGCTATGCTGACCAGGCGGGGAAATATGCCAGCATCTAGCGCGGATCAACGTCGGCAACGCTTCGAACACGGAGTGAACACTGATCTGCCTAGCCGTAACGCTGAGCAACGTCGGCGTTCCGGGGAACATCCTCGGCCCACCGTCAAGCATAGCGCGGCAATGCCTTGTAGTAGCACGGATCATCCCCTGTGTAGTTCGGATCATCTGCATAGCGCGGATCATGTTCCGCGTAGCCACGATGATAATCAAGACGATGTGGTTTTGCTGTATTTTAAGACCTTATGATTTTGCTTAGAGGCGCGCGAGTCTGTCTGCGTTCTGCGCGGAGCAAGAAAAAATACTGGCGGAAAAGATTTCCCTCGCAAAATATTGCACACGCGACAGTGCTGGGATGAGCAGGGAGCAGACCAGGAGCACCAGCCACCATACACGGAAGAACCGGCATGGCAGTAACGATCGGGAACGCGAGGCAGGAATAAAAGGTCCTGGGATACTGGCGCCGAGTCGGATTGCAGTTCAACCAAAATCAGGCTTAAAGACACCAGGGTTGCAGTAATACCTCCATGCGGCAGAAGTCTGTGTGGGAAAAGGAAGACTTGTGTGGCTCTACGCATAAGGTCGGTGGGCGCCCACACAGCCAAGCCCGGCTGCAGTACTGGTCAGACTAGTCAAGATAGTCAGCCCAGCGCTATGCTGACCAGGCGGGGAAATATGCCAGCATCTAGCGCGGATCAACGTCGGCAACGCTTCGAACACGGAGTGAACACTGATCTGCCTAGCCGTAACGCTGAGCAACGTCGGCGTTCCGGGGAACATCCTCGGCCCACCGTCAAGCATAGCGCGGCAATGCCTTGTAGTAGCACGGATCATCCCCTGCGTAGTTCGGATCATCTGCATAGCGCAGATCATGTTCCGCGTAGCCACGATGGAAATCAAGACGATGTGGTTTTGCTGTATTTTAAGACCTTATGGTTTTGCTTAGTTAGTTATTCTTCTTATGTGATTATTGTAATGGGTATAAAAGACCTGGGAACCTAGCTAAGGAGATATAAGAGGTCCAACTCTTTCACAAGTTTTATTTAAAAATACAAGTTTTTAATGTTTACTTTTCTTTAAAACGCTCCATGACTGCTGCATACTATTCAATGCATTGACTTTTACCGTAACACGTAATATTTTACCCCAGAAAAAAATGTTCCCAGCCCTAATAAGATTGATGTACAGAATGCTTGCGTAGATCTCTATGGAGAAGAATGGACAAGAAACTCCATGGACACTCGATTGTTACGTACCACTCCACGCCCCGCCCTGTTCAATTTCAAAGTCTATGCCTTCCAAAGCAGAAAAATTACTGAATATTTGAATTTTAGCAACTACGAAGACATGTGTGCGCTAGAAATGTTCGTTGCCGCGGCCAAAGTCTTCAAAACACAGCCATTATAGTCACATCTGAAGAGGAAATTTCAGATTCTATGCCTTCCAAAGCAGAAAACTTACTTTATATTGGTATTTTAGCAACAACGAAGACATGTGTGCGGTAGAAATCTTCGGTGCCGCGGCCAAAGTCTTCAAAACACAGCCATTATAGTCACATCTGAATAGGAAATTTCAGAGTCTATTCCTTCCAAAGCAGAAAACTTACTAAACATTTTGATTTTAGCAACAACGAAGACATGTGTGCGGTAGAAATCTTCGGTGCCGCGGCCAAAGTCTTTATAACACAGCCATTATAGTCACATCTGAATAGGAAATTTCAGAGTCTATTCCTTCCAAAGCAGAAAACTTCCTAAATATTTGAATTTTAGCAACAACGAAGACATGTGTGCGGTAGAAATCTTCGGTGCCGCGGCCAAAGTCTTCAAAACGCAGCCATTATAGTCACATCTGTATAGGAAATTTCAGAGTCTAGTCCTTCCAAAGCAGAAAACTTACTAAATATTTGAATTTTAGCAACAACGAAGACATGTGTGCGCTAGAACTGGTCGGTTTCGAAGCAAAACTCTCCAAAATACAGCCATTACTGACACATCTGAATATGAAATTTCAGAGCCTATTCCTTCCAATGCAGAAAACTTACTAAATATTTGAATTTTAGCAACAACGAAAACATGTGTGCGGTAGAAATCTTCGTTGCCGCGGCCAAAGTCTTCAAAACACAGCCATTATAGTCACATCTGAATATGAAATTTCAGAGTCTATTCCTTCCAATGCAGAAAACTTACTAAATATTTGAATTTTAGCAACAACGAAGACATGTGTGCGGTAGAAATCTTCGTTGCCGCGGCCAAAGTCTTCAAAACACAGCCATTATAGTCACATTTGAATAGGAAATTTCAGAGTTTACACACTATGCTTGTAGGTACTTGGATTGGTGAAAAATCCAGCAAGTGTGGAACATGTCAGCGTAGCTTTAGTCAAAATATAAATGTTATATGAATTAATTTTCCACTTGTCGTTAAGTTACCTGAAGGGCGTAGTGTTGTTGAGTTCTACTTATACAAGATACAGCCAGTACTGTCACATCTGAATACGAAATTTCAGAGTTTATACACCATACTTGAAGGTACTTGGATTGGTGAAAAATCCAGCAAGTGTGGTACATGTCAGCGTAGCTTTAGTCAAAATATAAATGTTATATGAATTAATTTTCCACTTGTCGATAAGGTACCTGAAGGGCGTAGTGTTGTTGAGTTCTACTTATACAAGATACAGAAAGTACTGTCACATCTGAATACGAAATTTCAGAGTTTATACCCTCCATGGCAACAAAACTTTTTTTTTTTTCATTGAAGTATAAACGAAGAAAGGTCTACGCTAGAATTGGTCAGTTCCGCGACCAACCTCTTCAAAATTTCAGAGTCTATTCCTTCCAAAGCACAAAACTTACTAGATATTTGATTTTTAGCAACAACGAAGAAATCTGTGCGCTAGCACTGGTTGGATCCGCGGCCAAACTCTTCAAAACATTGCCATTATAGTCACATCTGAATAGGAAATTTCAGAGTCTATGCCTTCCAAAGCAGAAAAATTACTAAATATTTGAATTTTAGCAACTACGAAGACATGTGTGCGCTATAAATGTTCGTTGCCGCGGCCAAAGTCTTCAAAACACAGCCATTATAGTCACATCTGAAGAGGAAATTTCAGATTCTATGCCTTCCAAAGCAGAAAACTTACTTTATATTGGTATTTAGCAACAACGAAGATATGTGTGCGGTAGAAATCTTCGGTGCCGCGGCCAAAGTCTTCAAAACACAGCCATTATAGTCACATCTGAATAGGAAATTTCAGAGTCTATTCCTTCCAAAGCAGAAAACTTACTAAACATTTTGATTTTAGCAACAACGAAGACATGTGTGCGGTAGAAGTTTTCGGTGCCGCGGCCAAAGTCTTTATAACACAGCCATTATAGTCACATCTGAATAGGGAATTTCAGAGTCTATTCCTTCCAAAGCAGAAAACTTACTAAACATTTTGATTTTAGCAACAACGAAGACATGTGTGCGGTAGAAGTTTTCGGTGCCGCGGCCAAAGTCTTTATAACACAGCCATTATAGTCACATCTGAATAGGGAATTTCAGAGTCTATTCCTTCCAAAGCAGAAAACTTAATAAATATTTGAATTTTAGCAACAACGAAGACATGTGTGCGGTAGAAATCTTCGGTGCCGCGGCCAAAGTCTT
Organism: Standfussiana lucernea; assembly: GCA_964057025.1. NCBI lineage: Eukaryota > Metazoa > Arthropoda > Insecta > Lepidoptera > Noctuidae > Standfussiana > Standfussiana lucernea. The sequence goes on from OZ059784.1 coordinate 21,860,149, forward strand.
CAAAACACAGCCATTTTAGTCACATCTGTATAGGAAATTTCAGAGTCTAGTCCTTCCAAAGCAGAAAACTTACTAAATATTTGAATTTTAGCAACAACGAAGACATGTGTGCGCTAGAACTGGTCGGTTTCGAAGCAAAACTCTCCAAAATACAGCCATTACTGACACATCTGAATAGGAAATTTCAGAGTCTATTCCTTCCAAAGCAGAAAACTTCCTAAATATTTGAATTTTAGCAACAACGAAGACATGTGTGCGGTAGAAATCTTCGGTGCCGCGGCCAAAGTCTTCAAAACGCAGCCATTATAGTCACATCTGTATAGGAAATTTCAGAGTCTAGTCCTTCAAAAGCAGAAAACTTACTAAATATTTGAATTTTAGCAACAACGAAGACATGTGTGCGCTAGAACTGGTCGGTTTCGAAGCAAAACTCTCCAAAATACAGCCATTACTGACACATCTGAATATGAAATTTCAGAGCCTATTCCTTCCAATGCAGAAAACTTACTAAATATTTGAATTTTAGCAACAACGAAAACATGTGTGCGGTAGAAATCTTCGTTGCCGCGGCCAAAGTCTTCAAAACACAGCCATTATAGTCACATCTGAATATGAAATTTCAGAGTCTATTCCTTCCAATGCAGAAAACTTACTAAATTTTTGAATTTTAGCAACAACGAAGACATGTGTGCGGTAGAAATCTTCGTTGCCGCGGCCAAAGTCTTCAAAACACAGCCATTATAGTCACATTTGAATAGGAAATTTCAGAGTTTACACACTATGCTTGTAGGTACTTGGATTGGTGAAAAATCCAGCAAGTGTGGAACATGTCAGCGTAGCTTTAGTCAAAATATAAATGTTATATGAATTAATTTTCCACTTGTCGTTAAGTTACCTGAAGGGCGTAGTGTTGTTGAGTTCTACTTATACAAGATACAGCCAGTACTGTCACATCTGAATACGAAATTTCAGAGTTTATACACCATACTTGAAGGTACTTGGATTGGTGTAAAATCCAGCAAGTGTGGTACATGTCAGCGTAGCTTTAGTCAAAATATAAATGTTATATGAATTAATTTTCCACTTGTCGATAAGGTACCTGAAGGGCGTAGTGTTGTTGAGTTCTACTTATACAAGATACAGAAAGTACTGTCACATCTGAATACGAAATTTCAGAGTTTATACCCTCCATGGCAACAAAACTTTTTTTTTTTCATTGAAGTATAAACGAAGAAAGGTCTACGCTAGAATTGGTCAGTTCCGCGACCAACCTCTTCAAAATTTCAGAGTCTATTCCTTCCAAAGCACAAAACTTACTAGATATTTGATTTTTAGCAACAACGAAGAAATCTGTGCGCTAGCACTGGTTGGATCCGCGGCCAAACTCTTCAAAACATTGCCATTATAGTCACATCTGAATAGGAAATTTCAGAGTCTATGCCTTCCAAAGCAGAAAAATTACTAAATATTTGAATTTTAGCAACTACGAAGACATGTGTGCGCTATAAATGTTCGTTGCCGCGGCCAAAGTCTTCAAAACACAGCCATTATAGTCACATCTGAAGAGGAAATTTCAGATTCTATGCCTTCCAAAGCAGAAAACTTACTTTATATTGGTATTTAGCAACAACGAAGATATGTGTGCGGTAGAAATCTTCGGTGCCGCGGCCAAAGTCTTCAAAACACAGCCATTATAGTCACATCTGAATAGGAAATTTCAGAGTCTATTCCTTCCAAAGCAGAAAACTTACTAAACATTTTGATTTTAGCAACAACGAAGACATGTGTGCGGTAGAAGTTTTCGGTGCCGCGGCCAAAGTCTTTATAACACAGCCATTATAGTCACATCTGAATAGGGAATTTCAGAGTCTATTCCTTCCAAAGCAGAAAACTTACTAAATATTTGAATTTTAGCAACAACGAAGACATGTGTGCGGTAGAAATCTTCGGTGCCGCGGCCAAAGTCTTCAAAACACAGCCATTTTAGTAACATCTGTATAGGAAATTTCAGAGTCTAGTCCTTCCAAAGCAGAAAACTGACTAAATATTTGAATTTTAGCAACAACGAAGACATGTGTGCGCTAGAACTGGTCGGTTTCGAAGCAAAACTCTCCAAAATACAGCCATTACTGACACATCTGAATATGAAATTTCAGAGTCTATTCCTTCCAATGCAGAAAACTGGCTAAATATTTGAATTTTAGCAACAACGAAGAAATGTGTGCGGTAGAAATCTTCGTTGCCGCAGCCAAAGTCTTCAAAACACAGCCATTATAGTCACATCTGAAGAGGAAATTTCAGATTCTATGCCTTCCAAAGCAGAAAACTTACTTTATATTGGTATTTTAGCAACAACGAAGACATGTGTGCGTTAGAAATCTTCGGTGCCGCGGCCAAAGTCTTCAAAACACAGCCATTATAGTCACATCTGAATATGAAATTTCAGAGTCTATTCCTTCCAATGCAGAAAACTGACTAAATATTTGAATTTTAGCAACAACGAAAACATGTGTGCGGTAGAAATCTTCGTTGCCGCGGCCAAAGTCTTCAAAACACAGCCATTATAGTCACATCTGAATATGAAATTTCAGAGTCTATTCCTTCCAATGCAGAAAACTGACTAAATATTTGAATTTTAGCAACAACGAAGACATGTGTGCGGTAGAAATCTTCGTTGCCGCGGCCAAAGTCTTCAAAACACAGCCATTATGGTCACATCTGAATAGGAAATTTCAGAGTTCATACACCATACTTGAAGGTACTTGGATTGGTGAAAAATCCAGCAAGTGTGGAACATGTCAGCGTAGCTTTAGTCAAAATTTAAATGTTATATGAATTAATTTTCCACCTGTCGATAAGTTACCTGAAGGGCGTAGTGTTGTTGAGTTCTACTTATACAAGATACAGCCAGTACTGTCACATCTGAATACGAAATTTCAGAGTTTATACCCTCCATGGCAAAAAAACTTTTTTTTTTCATTGAAGTATAAACGAAGAAAGGTCTACGCTAGAATTGGTCAGTTCCGCGACCAACCTCTTCAAAATTTCAGAGTCTATTCCTTCCAAAGCACAAAACTTACTAGATATTTGATTTTTAGCAATAACGAACAAATCTGTGCGCTAGCACTGGTGGGATCCGCGGCCAAACTCTTCAAAACATTGCCATTATAGTCACATCTGAATAGGAAATTTCAGAGTTCATGCCTTCCAAAGCAGAAAAATTACTAAATATTTGAATTTTAGCAACTACGAAGACATGTGTGCGCTAGAAATGTTCGTTGCCGCGGCCAAAGTCTTCAAAACACAGCCATTATAGTCACATCTGAAGAGGAAATTTCAGATTCTATGCCTTCCAAAGCAGAAAACTTACTTTATATTGGTATTTTAGCAACAACGAAGACATGTGTGCGGTAGAAATCTTCGGTGCCGCGGCCAAAGTCTTTATGACACAGCCATTATAGTCACATCTGAATAGGAAATTTTAGTCTATTCCTTCCAAAGCAGAAAACTTACTAAATATTTGAATTTTAGCAACAACGAAGACATGTGTGCGGTAGAAATCTTCGGTGCCGCTGCCAAAGTCTTCAGAACACAGCCATTATAGTCACATCTGAATAGGAAATTTCAGAGTCTATTCCTTCCAATGCAGAAAACTGACTAAATATTTGAATTTTAGCAACAACGAAGACATGTGTGCGGTAGAAATCTTCGTTGCCGCGGCCAAAGTCTTCAAAACACAGCCATTATAGTCACATCTGAATATGAAATTTCAGAGTCTATTCCTTCCAATGCAGAAAACTGACTAAATATTTGAATTTTAGCAACAACGAAGACATGTGTGCGGTAGAAATCTTCGTTGCCGCGGCCAAAGTCTTCAAAACACAGCCATTATGGTCACATCTGAATAGGAAATTTCAGAGTTCATACACCATACTTGAAGGTACTTGGATTGGTGAAAAATCCAGCAAGTGTGGAACATGTCAGCGTAGCTTTAGTCAAAATATAAATGTTATATGAATTAATTTTCCACTTGTCGATAAGTTACCTGAAGGGCGTAGTGTTGTTGAGTTCTACTTATACAAGATACAGCCAGTACTGTCACATCTGAATACGAAATTTCAGAGTTTATACCCTCCATGGCAAAAAAACTTTTTTTTTTTTCATTGAAGTATAAACGAAGAAAGGTCTACGCTAGAATTGGTCAGTTCCGCGACCAACCTGTTCAAAATTTCAGAGTCTATTCCTTCCAAAGCACAAAACTTACTAGATATTTGATTTTTAGCAACAACGAAGAAATCTGTGCGCTAGCACTGGTTGGATCCGCGGCCAAACTCTTCAAAACATTGCCATTATAGTCACATCTGAATAGGAAATTTCAGAGTCTATGCCTTCCAAAGCAGAAAACTTACTAAATATTTGAATTTTAGCAACAACGAAGACATGTGTGCGGTAGAAATCTTCGGTGCCGCGGCCAAAGTCTTCAAAATATAGCCATTATAGTCACATCTGAATAGGAAATTTCAGAGTCTATTCCTTCCAAAGCAGAAAACTTACTAAATATTTGAATTTTAGCAACAACGAAGACATGTGTGCGGTAGAAATCTTCGGTGCCGCGGCCAAAGTCTTCAGAACACAGCCATTATAGTCACATCTGAATAGGAAATTTCAGAGTCTATTCCTTCCAAAGCAGAAAATTACTAAACATTTTGATTTCAGCAACAACGAAGACATGTGTGCGGTAGAAATCTTCGGTGCCGCTGCCAAAGTCTTTATAACACAGCCATTATAGTCACATCTGAATAGGAAATTTTAGAGTCTATTCCTTCCAAAGCAGAAAACTTACTAAATATTTGAATTTTAGCAACAACGAAGACATGTGTGCGGTAGAAATCTTCGGTGCCGCGGCCAAAGTCTTCAAAACACAGCCATTATAGTCACATCTGAATAGGAAATTTCAGAGTCTAGTTCTTCCAAAGCAGAAAATTTACTAAATATTTGAATTTTAGCAACAACGAAGACATGTGTGCGCTAGAACTGGTCGGTTTCGAAGCAAAACTCTCCAAAATACAGCCATTACTGACACATCTGAATATGAAATTTCAGAGTCTATTCCTTCCAATGCAGAAAACTTACTAAATATTTGAATTTTAGCAACAACGAAGACATGTGTGCGGTAGAAATCTTCGTTGCCGCGGCCAAAGTCTTCAAAACAAAGCCATTATAGTCACATCTGAAAAGGAAATTACAGAGTTCATACACCATACTTGAAGGTACTTGGATTGGTGAAAAATCCAGCAAGTGTGGTACATGTCAGCGTAGCTTTAGTCAAAATATAAATGTTATATGAATAAATTTTCCACTTGTCGATAAGTTACCTGAAGGGCGTAGTGTTGTTGAGTTCTACTTATACAAGATACAGCCAGTACTGTCACATCTGAATACGAAATTTCAGAGTTTATACCCTCCATGGCAAAAAAACTTATTTTTTTTTCATTGAAGTATAAACGAAGAAAGGTCTACGCTAGAATTGGTCAGTTCCGCGACCAACCTCTTCAAAATTTCGGAGTCTATTCCTTCCAAAGCACAAAACTTACTAGATATTTGATTTTTAGCAACAACGAAGAAATCTGTGCGCTAGCACTGGTTGGATCCGCGGCCAAACTCTTCAAAACATTGCCATTATAGTCACATCTGAATAGGAAATTTCAGAGTCTATGCCTTCCAAAGCAGAAAAATTACTAAATATTTGAATTTTAGCAACTACGAAGACATGTGTGCGCTAGAAATGTTCGTTGCCGCGGCCAAAGTCTTCAAAACACAGCCATTATAGTCACATCTGAAGAGGAAATTTCAGATTCTATGCCTTCCAAAGCAGAAAACTTACTTTATATTGGTATTTTAGCAACAACGAAGACATGTGTGCGGTAGAAATCTTCGGTGCCGCGGCCAAAGTCTTCAAAATATAGCCATTATAGTCACATCTGAATAGGAAATTTCAGAGTCTATTCCTTCCAAAGCAGAAAATTACTAAACATTTTGATTTCAGCAACAACGAAGACATGTGTGCGGTAGAAATCTTCGGTGCCGCTGCCAAAGTCTTTATAACACAGCCATTATAGTCACATCTGAATAGGAAATTTTAGAGTCTATTCCTTCCAAAGCAGAAAACTTACTAAATATTTGAATTTTAGCAACAACGAAGACATGTGTGCGGTAGAAATCTTCGGTGCCGCGGCCAAAGTCTTCAAAACACAGCCATTATAGTCACATCTGAATAGGAAATTTCAGAGTCTAGTTCTTCCAAAGCAGAAAATTTACTAAATATTTGAATTTTAGCAACAACGAAGACATGTGTGCGCTAGAACTGGTCGGTTTCGAAGCAAAACTCTCCAAAATACAGCCATTACTGACACATCTGAATATGAAATTTCAGAGTCTATTCCTTCCAATGCAGAAAACTTACTAAATATTTGAATTTTAGCAACAACGAAGACATGTGTGCGGTAGAAATCTTCGTTGCCGCGGCCAAAGTCTTCAAAACAAAGCCATTATAGTCACATTTGAATAGGAAATTACAGAGTTCATACACCATACTTGAAGGTACTTGGATTGGTGAAAAATCCAGCAAGTGTGGTACATGTCAGCGTAGCTTTAGTCAAAATATAAATGTTATATGAATTAATTTTCCACTTGTCGATAAGTTACCTGAAGGGCGTAGTGTTGTTGAGTTCTACTTATACAAGATACAGCCAGTACTGTCACATCTGAATACGAAATTTCAGAGTTTATACCCTCCATGGCAAAAAAACTTTTTTTTTTCATTGAAGTATAAACGAAGAAAGGTCTACGCTAGAATTGGTCAGTTCCGCGACCAACCTCTTCAAAATTTCAGAGTCTAGTCCTTCCAAAGCAGAAAACTTACTTAATATTGAAATTTAGCAACAACGAAGACATGTGTGCGGTAGAAATCTTCGGTGCCGCGGCCAAAGTCTTCAAAACACAGCCATTATAGTCACATCTGAATAGGAAATTTCAGAGTCTTTTCCTTCCAAAGCAGAAAACTTACTAAACATTTTGATTTTAGCAACAACGAAGACATGTGTGCGATAGAAATCTTCGGTGCCGCGGCCAAAGTCTTTATAACACAGCCATTATAGTCACATCTGAAGAGGAAATTTCAGATTCTATGCCTTCCAAAGCAGAAAACTTACTAAATATTTGAATTTTAGCAACAACGAAGACATATGTGCGCTAGAACTGGTCGGTTTCGCGAAAAAAGTGTGTGCTAGATCTGATCAGTTCCGCGGCGAAATGTATCAAAATACAGCCATTACTGACACATCTGAATAGGCAATTTCAGAGTCTATTCCTTCCAAAGCAGAAAACTTACTAAATATTTGAATTTTAGCAACAACGAAGACATGTGTGCGCTAGAAATGTTCGTGGCCGCGGCCAAAGTCTTCAAAACACAGCCATTATAGTCACATCTGAATAGGAAATTTCAGAGTCTAGTCCTTCCAAAGCAGAAAATTTACTTAATATTGAAATTTTAGCAACAACGAAGACATGTGTGCGGTAGAAATCTTCGGTGCCGCGGCCAAAGTCTTCAAAACACAGCCATTATAGTCACATCTGAATAGGAAATTTCAGAGTCTATTCCTTCCAAAGCAGAAAACTTACTAAATATTTGAATTTTAGCAACAACGAAGACATGTGTGCGCTAGAACTGGTCGGTTTCGAAGCAAAACTCTCCAAAATACAGCCATTACTGACACATCTGAATATGAAATTTCAGAGTCTATTCCTTCCAAAGCAGAAAACTTACTAAATATTTGAATTTTAGCAACAACGAAGACATGTGTGCGGTAGAAATCTTCGGTGCCGCGGCCAAAGTCTTCAAAACACAGCCATTATAGTCACATCTGAATAGGAAATTTCAGAGTCTATTCCTTCCAAAGCAGAAAACTTACTAAACATTTTTATTTTAGCAACAACGAAGACATGTGTGCGCTAGAACTGGTCGGTTTCGCGAAAACATGTGTGTGCTAGATCTGGTCAGTTCCGCGGCGAAATTAATCAAAATACAGCCATTATTGTCACATCTGGTGGTTACCATGATCTGTTAATGCAGGAATGTTTTCGTATTGTTCCGAGAGTGGGACAGTGACAGAGCTATATAGCTGATTAGCGCTATCTCTTACCCACTCACTTTCTACTTTCCTACTCTCGGAATAGTCCTAAAACATTCCTGCACTAACAGATCATTGTAACCCACCTGAATATGAAATGCGATCACTTTTATGACTGTTGCCATGCCACCTAAACTTGATAATTGTTTTGTTCAATATTTTAAATATCCCAACATTTATTTCGAACTTAGAAATATAAGACAGCTAACAGACGTAGAAACATATTAATATATTATTGTGACGTAGTGGCAATTGTTGCTAGACCATTTGGAAGCGACACAACAGATGGAAGAAAGACCCTCTCCTGGACATAGATGACTATACAATTAGACATTTCTTCCAAAACTTTTTTTCCAAATACTATTTAGGTACTCGTATATATTTGAACAAACAAAAGTCGTCATCTGCCTAGCCTTTTCCCAACTTAGTTGGGGTTAGCTTCAAGTCTAACCGAATGCAGCTGTAGCCGGATACGACTATTTTACACGAAACGACTGCCTAGCTGACCGCCACAACCCATGTAATTATTTTACAACTACACAACAGAAGAGAGAGACCTAGTCTCAGAAGCAGTTGACAATACATTTTCTTTTCGCAAACTTCGTTCAGAAAAGCATTTTTTTATCTTAATCGTTTTCATCGTTTTTCGTAACTGATCTGATTTACCAATTGGCAAAAGATAACTGTTAATTATAGTACCATATTATGTACAATATTTGTTCATAATACAATACAATTTTAAGTAGAATATGATTGTTTTCAAACGATTTGATCAATCTTATGACTGTTGCCGCCTTAATTGCATATTTGTTATGTCCAGTATTTTAAATATCTCAACATGAGTATACACTATAAAACGATAAAAAAATATATCCTTTAAAATTTACATAAATAAATCGCGTTGACTGGGAAGATAATTACTTATTTAGATATTCATTTTTGTAGTTTTCATTGCAATCAAACCATGTCCGCATTTAGTGGGCAATATGTTTGTAGCTAATGGATATTTTAAAGTGTGCTTTTTCGAATTTAGAAAGAGAAGACAGCTAACAGACGTAGAAATACATTGATATAAATATATATAAATATCGATTTTCTTATGACGCTGTGGCAAATGTTGCTAGACCATTTGGAAGCGACACAACAGATGGGAGCCCCTCTCCCGGAAGTAGATGACTATAATAATAATAATAAAATCGTTTTATTCGGGACAACATAGGAGCCATTTTAGTTATTACACACCTTAAATACTAAAACTTATACACTAGGATTAGTAAAATAAAAATTAAGAATAACAGAAGAGTTAGTGAGTCATATACTTACGAGGCATTTCATGCGGACAATGTTTCCGCATGAGATGCCTCAGTACAGGAGCTCTCGGATCATCAGCCACGACCTTCAGGAAGCTATTGCTACTCCCCCGAATCCTGCCCACAAGCGATGCCACCTTTTTCCTGATGATAGCATGGAAACCATCAGTACGCGATTGGGCAAACATCCCCGAGGCACTACAGAAACGAGGGAGTTTCAACATCATCCTGAAAACATTATTATATTGGACGCGCAAGGCATCGAGCGTCCCCCGTGAACAGTTGAACCACAGACTTCCCGTGTACAGGCCTTGACAGTACGCTTTAAACAACGGTATTTTGACCTGATTGGTGTAACGAAAAAATCTGCGTGCCAGCATGTTCCCACGGACCGCCAACGCCCTGCGCTCCCTCTCCACGTCATCATCGTCCTTAAGGTCGTCGACAAGTATATGGCCTAGATATTTAAACTTGGCCACCTGCTTTATATTAGCACCGTTCACTATGCAATTAGTTTTTTTTTACATTTTCTTGCAATATTTCCTTTGCAAAAACATTGTGTTGAAATACTACTACAAACGATGCTGTGTAAACAAAGTGGTCACTTTTTGATGTACGATTATCGTTCTTCTTCTTTTTATTTTGGTAAAAAACAGTGATTTGCTATTTCAATTGCACGTTTTTATTTCCTGATGACATTTTAGCAGATGTCGTGCAATAATTTGACAACTACACAACAGAAGTGGGAGACCTTATCCTGGAAGCAATTGACGAGACATTTTCTTACAACACTTTCTTTGCAAAAACTTTGTGTAGAAAATTTACTACAAACGAAGCTGTGAAAACAAAGTGGACACGTTTTGATGTACCATTGTAACTCTTCCTCTTTTTTTTTAAAAAAAAACCATGATTTGCTTTTCAATTGTTAGTTTTTTTTTTGATGACATTTTTGGCAGACGTCGTGGAAAAATTTGACAACGACACAACAGAAGAGAGAAACCTAATACCAGAAGCAATCGACAAGACATTTTCTTAGTGAAAACTGTGTGTAGAAACTTTACAGCAAACGATGCTGCGTAAATAAAGTGGACAATTTTGGATGTACGGTTATCGTTCTTCTTCTTTTTATTTTAAGAAAAAACGGCGATTTGCTATTTCAGTTGTTAGTTTTTTTTTATTTCTTGATGTTATTTTGGCAAATGTCATGGAATAATTTTAAAGATAAGACAGCTAACAGACTTAGAAATATATCGATATAAATATTGATAAATGTATTGATATCCTTATGACGCTGTGGCAAATGTTGCTAGACAATTTGAAAGCGACACAACAGATGGGAGACCCTCTCCCGGAAGTAGACGACTATGCAATTAGATTTTTTTTTAATGAAAGAGAGTTTTTCTTTTTGTTTTTTCGAAAAACGGTGATTTGCTATTTCAATTGTTAGTTTTTTATTTCTTGATGTTATTTTGGCAAATGTCATGGGAAAATAAATAAAAAAAATAAATATAATAAATAAATTTTAAAGATAAAACAGCTAACAGACGTAAAAATGTATTGATGTAAATATATATAAGAATTGATTTTCTTATGACGCTATGGCAAATATTGATAGACAATTTGAAAGCGACACAACAGATGGGAGACCCTCTCCCGGAAGTAGACGACTATGCAATTAGATTTTTTTTTAAATGAAGGAGAGTTTTTCTTTTTGTTTTTTCAAGAAAAACGGTGATTTGCTACTTCAATTGTTAGTTTTTTATTTCTTGATGTTATTTTGGCAAATGTCATGGAATAATAAATTTTAAAGATAAGACAGCTAACAGACGTAAAAATGTATTGATGTAAATATATATAAGAATTGATTTTCTTATGACGCTATGGCAAATATTGATAGACAATTTGAAAGCGACACAACAGATGGGAGACCCTCTCCCGGAAGTAGACGACTATGCAATTAGATTTTTTTTTAAATGAAGGAGAGTTTTTCTTTTTGTTTTTTCAAGAAAAACGGTGATTTGCTACTTCAATTGTTAGTTTTTTATTTCTTGATGTTATTTTGGCAAATGTCATGGAATAATAAATTTTAAAGATAAGACAGCTAACAGACGTAAAAATGTATTGATGTAAATATATATAAGAATTGATTTTCTTATGACGCTGTGGCAAATATTGATAGACAATTTGAAAGCGACACAACAGATGGGAGACCCTCTCCCGGAAGTAGATGACTATGCAATTATTATTTTTTTTACATTTTCTTTCAATATTTCCTTTGCAAAAACATTGTGTTGAAATACTACTACAAACGATGCTGTGTAAACAGAGTGGTCACTTTTTGATGTACGATTATCGTTCTTCTTCTTTTTATTTTGGAAAAAAACAGTGATTTGCTATTTCAATTGCACGTTTTTATTTCCTGATGACATTTTAGCAGATGTCGTGCAATAATTTGACAACTACACAACAGAAGTGGGAGACCTTATCCTGGAAGCAATTGACGAGACATTTTCTTACAACACTTTCTTTGCAAAAACTTTATGTAGAAAATTTACTACAAACGAAGCTGTGAAAACAAAGTGGACACGTTTTGATGTACCATTGTAACTCTTCCTCTTTTTAAAAAAAAAAAAACGATGATTTGCTATTTCAATTGTTAGTTTTTTTTATTTCTTGATGACATTTTTGGCAGACGTCGTGGAATAATTTGACAACGACACAACAGAAGAGAGAGACCTAATCCCAGAAGCAATCGACAAGACATTTTCTTAGTGAAAACTGTGTGTAGAAACTTTACAACAAACGATGCTGTGTAAATAAAGTGGACAGTTTTTGTTGTACTATTATCGTTCTTCTTCTTTTTATTTTAAGAAAAAACGGCGATTTGCTATTTCAATTGTTAGTTTTTTATTTCTTGATGATATTTTGGCAGACGTCATGGAATAATTTTAAAGATAAGACAGCTAACAGACGTAGAAATATATTGATATAAATATATATATAAATATTGATTTTGTTAAGACGCTGTGGCAAATGTGACTAGACAATTTAAAAGCGACACAACAGATGGTAGAGACCTAAGCCCAGAAGCAATCGACAAGACATTTTCTTAGTAAAAACTGTGTGTAGAAACTTTACAACAAACGATGCTGTGTAAATAAAGTGGACAGTTTCTTTTGTACTATTATCGTTCTTCTTCTTTTTATTATAAGAAAAAACGGTGATTTGCTATTTCAATTGTTAGTTTTTTTATTTCTTGATGTTATTTTGGCAAATGTCATGGAATAGGTTTAAAGATAAGACAGCTAACAGACTTAGAAATATATCGATATAAATATTGATAAATATATTGATATCCTTATGACGTTATGGCAAATATTGATAGACAATTTGAAAGCGACACAACAGATGGGAGACCCTCTCCCGGAAGTAGATGACTATGCAATTAGTTTTTTTTTTTACATTTTCTTTCAATATTTCCTTTGCAAAAACATTGTATTAAAATACTACTACAAACGATGCTGTGTAAACAAAGTGGTCACTTTTTGATGTACGATTATCGTTCTTCTTCTTTTTATTTTGGAAAAAACAGTGATTTGCTATTTCAATTGCACGTTTTTATTTCCTAACTACATTTTAACAGATGTCCTGCAATAATTTGACAACTACACAACAGAAGTGGGAGACCTTATCCTGGAAGCAATTGACGAGACATTTTCTTACAACACTTTCTTTGCAAAAACTTTGTGTAGAAAATTTACTACAAACGAAGCTGTGAAAACAAAGTGGACACGTTTTGATGTACCATTGTAACTCTTCCTCTTTTTTTTTTAAAAAAAAACCATGATTGGCTTTTCAATTGTTAGTTTTTTTTTATGACATTTTTGGCAGACGTCGTGGAAAAATTTGACAACGACACAACAGAAGAGAGAAACCTAATACCAGAAGCAATCGACAAGACATTTTCTTAGTGAAAACTGTGTGTAGAAACTTTACAGCAAACGATGCTGTGTAAATAAAGTGGACAAATTTTGATGTACGATTATCGTTCTTCTTCTTTTTATTTTAAGAAAAAACGGCGATTTGCTATTTCAGTTGTTAGTTTTTTTTATTTCTTGATGTTATTTTGGCAAATGTCATGGAATAATTTTAAAGATAAGACCGCTAACAGACTTAGAAATATATCGATATAAATATTGATAAATGTATTGATATCCTTATGACGCTGTGGCAAATGTTGCTAGACAATTTGAAAGCGACACAACAGATGGGAGACCCTCTCCCGGAAGTAGACGACTATGCAATTAGATTTTTTTTAAATGAAGGAGAGTTTTTCTTTTTTGTTTTTTCAAGACAAACGGTGATTTGCTATTTCAATTGTTAGTTTTTTATTTCTTGATGTTATTTTGGCAAATGTCATGGAAAAAAAAATTAAAAAAAATATAATAAATAAATTTTAAAGATAAGACAGCTAACAGACGTAAAAATGTATTGATGTAAATATATATAAGAATTGATTTTCTTATGACGCTGTGGCAAATATTGATAGACAATTTGAAAGCGACACAACAGATGGGAGACCCTCTCCCGGAAGTAGATGACTATGCAATTATTTATTTTTTTACATTTTCTTTCAATATTTCCTTTGCAAAAACATTGTGTTGAAATACTACTACAAACGATGCTGTGTAAACAAAGTGATCACTTTTTGATGTACGATTATCGTTCTTCTTCTTTTTATTTTGGAAAACAACAGTGATTTGCTATTTCAATTGCACGTTTTTATTTCCTGATGACATTTTAGCAGATGTCGTGCAATAATTTGACAACTACACAACAGAAGTGGGAGACCTTATCCTGGAAGCAATTGACGAGACATTTTCTTACAACACTTTCTTTGCAAAAACTTTATGTAGAAAATTTACTACAAACGAAGCTGTGAAAACAAAGTGGACACGTTTTGATGTACCATTGTAACTATTCCTCTTTTTTAAAAAAAAAAACGATGATTTGCTATTTCAATTGTTAGTTTTTTTTATTTCTTGATGACATTTTCGGCAGACGTCGTGGAATAATTTGACAACGACACAACAGAAGAGAGAGACCTAATCCCAGAAGCAATCGACAAGACATTTTCTTAGTGAAAACTGTGTGTAGAAACTTTACAACAAACGATGCTGTGTAAATAAAGTGGACAGTTTTTGTTGTACTATTATCGTTCTTCTTCTTTTTATTTTAAGAAAAAACGGCGATTTGCTATTTCAATTGTTAGTTTTTTATTTCTTGATGATATTTTGGCAGACGTCATGGAATAATTTTAAAGATAAGACAGCTAACAGACGTAGAAATATATTGATATAAATATATATATAAATATTGATTTTGTTAAGACGCTGTGGCAAATGTGACTAGACAATTTAAAAGCGACACAACAGATGGGAGACCCTTCCCGGAAGTATGTAGACACACTATACAATTGGACTTTTTTTCAACATTTTTATTCCAAGTAATAATTTACTACAACAAACGATCGTCTTTCTCCTCTTTTTTTTCAAGAAAAACGGTGATTTTCTATTTCAATTGTTAGTTTTTTATTAGTTGATGACATTTTAGCAGACGTCGTGGAATAATTTGACAGCGACACAACAGAAGAGCGACCTAATCCCAGAAGCAAATGACAAGTCACTCATTTTCTTTGGTAAAACTTTGTGTCAAAACGTAACTACAATCGAAGCTGTGTAAACAAAGTGGACACTTTTTGATGCACGATTATCGTTCTTCTTCTTTTTTAATTTTGAGAAAAAACGGTGATTTGCTGCTTGTTCAATTGTTAGTTAATTTTATTTCCTTAAGACTTTTTGGCGGCATGTTATTTTTAATCGTAATCCTCCAGTGAAACACCAGCCTGCAACAAAAAATAATAGGTATATTTTAATATTTGGACTCGACACGCTAAGAAGAAGTAGATCTACATAAACATAACATCACGCCTGCCACCCCCGAAGGGTTGGACAGAGTTGTATCTAATAGTACACTCAAATTTCACTAGTTATGTTTAAGTCCTTTGTAATAGGGGGTGAATTTATTGCCAACAACCGGGCACAAATCCAGGCGCCGTAGCTGCTACTGGGAAACTCGTGATGGAAACATCTAATAACACTTTGTCCGACCTGGGAATGGAACTCAGGATCTCATACTCAGTACTTCAGCAGTCGTGCTTGTGACCACTAAAAGGGCAGTTTCACTTTGTGCAATTGTATGCGTATACGTATAGTGTACAACTGCAGGTCCTAAAGTTATACGTAATTATATGTGCCTGTTTTCCCCGAAGAGTTAGGCAGAGGCGACGTATAGTTGGGTGTACTATTCGGCCATTTCGCCAGTTATGTTTAAGTTCCATATAATAAGGCGACCGGGCACATATCTTGAGTCTGGGCCGCCACTGAGAAATACCTAGTGAAAAAACTCACTTTTCGCGACCCTGGGATCGAACCCAGGAACTCATGCTCTGCAGAAGCGTTCGCAACATTAACACTATAAGTTAACATTAGGTAACTGTAGCTACCGACTGAGCGAATAAATACCCTCAAGAAACGTACATAACATTTGCTTACCTCATATCTTTCTGAGCAAGTACCCTGCGAAGTCTGTTACGTTAGCGCTGAAGTTCGCGCACGAATTTCCCTTGGTACTCGCGAATGTAGTCGGTCGTTCCGACGCACGTGTGTCTCCCCATCAGAAAATTTAGCCAAGTGACATCAGGTATAGAACTCTGGATCATGAAAACTTTCGCCTGCAAAAATAAAAAAAAAACGGTGTTTATTGATCGAACGTTTTAAATTTGAAGCAACGGTGATGCTATCGAGATGGGTAGATACACCTATAGGCTATGAATAGAGTTAAGAATTTGCCAAAATCTACGTATTCTGGAGATTTATCTTCATGCAGATATCATTACTGGGATGATTGGTAATGGGTTTTGCCCAGATACTTTATAACTATAGTTTATTTAAACTAAAATTACCTTGCCTTAAACTGAATGCGAATGCATTTAACGCGATTCGATACGATTCGATCTTCATGTTTCCTAATAAGAAGAAAAAATAGCCAAGAACTTCCATGTTCTTACCAACTCTATATGAAAACTTACCCACGAGGGTACGTTTTTTAGAAGACAGACAATAAAGTAAATGGTGAAAGAAATAGTTTACATTAAAAAAGAAAAGAAATAAAACAAAGTGCTTTGCTAAAATGGCTGTATCTAAACGAACTTGAATGAAAATGTCACTTACGTAAATGAAGGTGGTGTTTCGTGTTTGGTAGACGCAGTCGCACCCAGAGCGAAAGATTCGTACTTTGCCCTACAGCTCCTTTCTTAGCAGAGAAAGGACGACGCCTTCTCGGTACCTGTGAACAACAAAAAGCATTTCTTTAATTAAAATTTTACAATGAAATTGTACTGTGGGGACAAAGCCACTGCTGCCTATGGAAACACAACCAAGTCTATTGAATAAGATGTAACCCGTATTAAAGTTGTCCATTGTTAAACCCTACTGGGGTTGCAAACCCTACGTGGGAATATTCATCGACATTACTTACGCTCTAATAAAAGTATTATAAAAATGTTGATTTGTAGATACTTTGCTATTAGACTTTGAAATATGATAAATTCTAGACTTGATGCTAAAATATATTAATAAAGGCAGTACACACATTAGGTAAAGGGTACTTCTCAGCGCAATAACTGTTAATGTATTCCTTAATTTATGTCTACAAAATGTAACAAAAAATAAAAGAAAAAGAGACCAGCTGGGTTACTATAATCAAACGTTCCTGCTCTAACAAATTATGATAACCCCCCAGTAACTGGTTTCTTGATATTATAAAAGACAAAGAAGTTGAAGTTGTAACGCTTCTGTAAAACGTTTAAATAAATAAAATAAGGTAAGTACATGCCATTGATTCGGGGTAATGTTTCCTGTGTAGATCTGCCTCGTGGTGGTAGTGAAGAGAACTTGAGCCAAGCTGGGGCAGGCACACCTGCACCGTCGGTCCTCAAAGAACTGATCCTGCGAAAGAAGAACACAACATTACTCAACGCCCATCTACCAATCACTATTAACAGACATCGACAGGATTTTTTTGGGCGGTGTTTAACTCTGGCACATTTAAAAAAGGTGTTAAGAATTTTTCGTAGCTCGGTTGTTTCGCGAACAGAGTTTACTGCGCAGCTTTGCTACGCAGCGTCACTCCCCCATAATTTTATTGATTGCCGGGTCGGCCGCACCCGTGAACGATGACTCTCAATAGGTACAAAATGTAATCTCAAACAGCACAACGTTGAACATTTTACGAACACTATTACGCGAAAACAATGGATAAAAAAAAGAAATTTACCATAAAATATGAATCACTCGGACCAGCGCACACCCGGCTGTAGGGGCGAACGCTGAGATGGCTACTGAAGGGGGACCGTGCTCCGTCGCCGCCGTGCTCTTCCCCTCCTGCCCCGCCAACCTCCGCGTGCCTGGCAACCACCACCCTTATGTACCGTAGCAAGATGTGCGTGTAAGCTGAGGAACCACCTTGGGAATACGCAAAATAAAAATACTAACATTTAGTAGTACACTTAAAACGATTCTGGGAACTTGTGATAAAATTTAAACTAACTATTGCCCGCGACTTTGTCCGCGTGAAATTATTATAAAAATATTACATACTTCCCTATTTGAATCGGATTTTGTTAGTAATTCCAAGGGGTTTAATTTTTCGCATGGAACCCTAATCCTTTTTCTAAAATACAAGAAGCCTAAGTTACGCTTTAGCCCTATCAAATTCGGTCCAGTAGTTTCGGAGATTAGTAGGTATAAACAGACAGATAAACAACTTTTTATTTTTCGTTTTAAGTACCGTATAATTATATACTTTCATATGCATTGAGTTATTTCCGTTTTAGCCATTTTGCTACGGAATCCTAAAAATTAAAGTAGGTATTGTGATTCTGATTACAGTTAAGAATTTGTAAAGACAGTTATTTACTAAATAGCAGAGCACAAAGCATTAAAGATAGAATGATTTTTCTACATTATTGGTAATAATTTAGTTCTAAAGAGGTTTTAATAGCCAAACTATATAAGTTGGGTATGAAAAAAAAACAAATAGAAACGAAACTTTTGTTTTAAAAAATAAAAATCGCCTTTTCAGTTTGTGACTTTTTACTTGCTTTTCGCGGGTTTGCGGTTAAACGGTTTTCAGGCAACTAAAACTAACTTTTCGTTATTTTTTCGTAGAATAATTTATATTTGTTGCATAATCCGTGTACGTTACCCCAGCAAGAAAATGTCTCCTAGAGTTATATGAGTAGAACGTATAATTGGTGCCTTATCTGCTGTAAATGTGCCCCCACATAAAAAATGTGTGCCCCTGTCGTTTTGTAAAAAAACGGAAAAAACGATTCTTGCTGGGGTAACGTTTTTCTAGCAGGAAAATTCTAAACGTATGATCGGAGAGATAACAATTGTGCATGGCCAGAGAGCTTATATGTGTGCCAAAATGTGCCCCCAAAAATAAAATCTGTGCCCCTTCAGGTTTTCGAGATATTGCATTTCCTGCTGGAGTAACGTTTTGATGAATCGTATATTATTATCTCTAAAACCATTGCATGTGCCCATTTGCCAGGTCTTTGACCCAAAATTTGATTGGTCCCGATGTTTAAAAAAGAATATAGTTCATGAAATGTGTGATGAATAACTACTACTAAAAAGAAATAGCTCTTTTTTGTATTAAATAAAAAGCCCGTATTTGTCTTTTTATACATATATTTATTGATAAGCCGTAGGTTAGATAAATTAACAGTAAGTTTTTCATCATTAATGCTCCAACCAGCCCGCTTAATTCAAAATTTCTTGCGTTATTTGCAATTTACAGGTCAGTGCTAGGTTGTAAAATATAATTCGCGGCTGTAAGACGTATGTAGTTACAGAATTATAATCATCAAAATCACCAATACAACCCTCCAAGTTCATAAAGGCGTAGGAACAAAAAAAACAGAAAAAGTTATTCCTACAGCTTTATGAACTTGGAGGGTTGTATTTGTGATTTTTTGGGATGCAAATTTACTAATTTTATTGTATGTTAGACTTAGATGAAAAACTGATCTGTGATTTAAATAATAATGACTACACAACGTGCAAATAATTTTTAATATTTATAGGTAGGAAATTTGATCTGTGATTTGATGCAATAATTACTTTGAGAATTAAAATTAAGGGAATAAAAATAATAATTTTCACATCAACAAGCTGTTTCATTTAATATAGTCACAAGGTGCATTTAATATATTTTTTAATTAACCCCCAAAACTTTTGAACGCGACTGTACCGACAACAGTTTAGGTATAATACGTCCAATAAAGAAGGTCATCGATATGTATGAATCAGTCGCTTTTTAGTAGTCATTGGAATTTGGTCGGATAACCAGCCGTTGTTTACATATTTTGGTTTTTGTGTATATTTACTCCAAGCTGAATATTTTCACCATATATTTTTGACTAAAGGCACAATATTTTGGTTTGCACCTACACATCTGGGATTGAGCCGGTTCCTTGTATTTTGCCGTCAAAGTTATGACACCATCGTTTTGACTTTTGGCAAGATTATTCAAAAACGCATGCATGAACAATGGTTATTATTAGCATCAAGAAGGACCGAATACAGTTTTCAGCGAACTTATACCTTGTCTCATTTAGGCGCTGCGATGTTTTTTCGGGTTTTCATAAAACCGCGATAACTTGAAAACTATAAATATTTTCTTAAATCTAATTGGGGCACTAAGGGGCACACATTAAGAGCTACTCGTGTATGTTTATTCTACAGGGGCACATGCAATGGTTTTAGAGGTATACGATTCATCAAAACGTTACTCCAGCAGGAAATGCAATATCTCGAAAACCTGAAGGGGCACAGATTTTATTTTTGGGGGCACATTTTGGCACACATATAAGCTCTCTGGCCATGCACAATTGTTATCTCTCCGATCATACGTTTAGAATTTTCCTGCTAGAAAAACGTTACCCCAGCAAGAATCGTTTTTTCCGTTTTTTTACAAAACGACAGGGGCACACATTTTTTATGTGGGGGCACATTTACAGCAGATAAGGCACCAATTATACGTTCTACTCATATAACTCTAGGAGACACTTTCTTGCTGGGGTAACGTACACGCATAATCCTACCTTATTGTGACTTAAAACAGATATCTTTATGTCGATTGTAATGGCAGAAAAAGCAATAAAAGCTAGTAAAATTATAGCGCTGCTGGAAGAGGGGTGTAGCCAAAGGGGTGCTAGTTCAATATAGACTTGTTATAGAATTATTTGATACTACATATTATTTACTTGTACTATGTATAGTAATATAAATATCATGGTGGTTTCGCCGGGAAGGATACTCCGCAGCAAAGTTGACGTCGAAACTAGAGATATAGACTTTTTTTGAATAGGACTAGAATTTTATAGACTTTTCATAGAATTGTTCATGTAACTTATACTTGTTACAGCAAAGGTGGTTCCGCCAGGGAGCATGACGTGCACAGAACATATTTATGTTCTGTGCACGTCATGCTCCCTGGCCAGGGTATTTACCCTAAAGGGAAGAATGACAACTCCATAAAAAAAAATCTAGACAGCACTGTGCTGCCATCTAACTGTATCCCATATAAAACTATTCAAAGCGGGAAGATTTGAAAGTGGTTTCAGGATTGATCAGAATTTTAATTGGAAACTCGA
Source organism: Standfussiana lucernea (assembly GCA_964057025.1). Lineage (NCBI taxonomy): Eukaryota > Metazoa > Arthropoda > Insecta > Lepidoptera > Noctuidae > Standfussiana > Standfussiana lucernea. The sequence goes on from OZ059784.1 coordinate 21,881,433, forward strand.
AACGAATCCGCAATATTACCAAGCAAAACATGCGCTACTTTTCCTTAGTATTATTGCAGATTCGTTTCTAGTTTCCTAAAAAGAGTTCCTCAGAGTAAATGGGTTATAAAAAAAAACAATAAGGATAGTGGAAATTGACATTTATTGACAGGATAGTGGATTATCCAGTACAGCATGTTTGGAAAATTTCTTTTCCTCAATATTAATGAACTCTGAATCTTTAAAATGCTTATTGCATTAACATTCTATGTTCTGAATGTAATTTGCGTTGGAAGTCGACAGACGACCAAAGCTTATCTGGAAAGCAATATTTGGCCCATATATCACACCTAAAAAAGAAAGAAACATATTAATTTGATGGTGAGTCGGGTGGATGGAGTTATTGAAATATTGTAACCGTATGAAATTAAAATTCTTGGTTTCTGTATAGATTCAGACTTACCGCCGCATATTTGTTGTTGCTGGTTTAGGAAATCGATTTATTTTAATGTTTTGGTCATCGGGATTTGGCGATAACCCACACTTTAGATGTATGTAAGGTGTAGGTATTTTTATTTTTGTGTTTCATTTGTTTTTATCTATTGTATAATTATATGAATGGATACCTATGTGGTCAAATTAATGTACTTTGTGTTAAAATTGATTTTAAAATTTGCATGCTATTATTACGGCGGAATGTGTCCTGCTCTAAAACATTTTATAACATCCTGTATTTACCACATTTTATGCAAATAAATATACTTACTTACTTACATAAGTACTTACTTATAACATTTTCGCCGAAGTTGTCAGCCATTTTGTGACTTCCACAAATTAAGTCTCAGAGTAACTAGGTACGTTTAGATAAAAATTACGTCTCGACACTACCGAGGAAGAACAAAAGGTTTCGTAATCAACGAACAACAATTAACGATCACGCACAATCACGGATAAAAGCAAATTCTTTGCATAAACAGGTAGCCCGCTAGGTTAGGTTCTGTGAGTACGCCATACTTGGTTGGGTTGCCCATGAATTTGATAAAGTTGCTACTACAAAATCTTACCTTAAACTTATTATTTTATTTTCAACCATGGTTAGACAAAGTAAGAAAAAAATCAAGTAATTTTGAGTGTTATTTGCTAGCGTAAGAGAATAGAATAGAATAGAATAGAATATACTTTATTGTACACCAAAATTGTTACAGAACGGTTTACAAAATTGTTAATTTTATGGTTACAATGGCGGTCTTATCGCTGATAGCGATCTCTTCCAGACAACCTTTGGATGGACTGTACGAACATGAAATAGAAAAAGGGGGGGTAGTCAGTGGTGTACTGCAATTAATATACAAAATTCAATATAATACAAGTTATTTACTACTTATCATGTAATATAAATACAATGCATATAAATACATATATATAATAAATACAATATAATAATAATAAATATTTTGTTTTATAAAATAAAAATAAAAAAAAATATTACAGAGAAAGAAAATGATTTTCAACTAAGTTTTTAAAAGCAACGAGTGACTGAGCTTGTCTTACTGACACCGGCAATTCATTCCATAAACGGACAGCCTGGACCGTGAATGACTGGTCATAAAATTTGGTGGAATGTGCAGGCATCAAAAGTCTCAAATTCTCCGATGATCTCAAATTTCTAACATGAGTGTCATGAATAAAATTAAAACGTTGTTTGAGATAAGCGGGCGTTCCGGGATTAAACAGAATATTGTAGAGTAATGATAAAATATGCGCATTCCGGCGAAGGCGGATAGGCAACCACTTGAGCCTAACGCGAAACTCTGAAACATGATCATATTTGCGTAAACCAAATATGAATCTGATACAAAAATTTTGGAGTCGCTCAAGCTTATCTAGCTGCACTACATTGAGATCTGGATAACAGGCATCAGCATAGTCGAGGATTGGGAGTAGAAGGGATTGAGCGAGCGCAGTTTTAGTGGCAGTTGGGAGGAAATTGCGCAATCTGCGCAAAGACCCAGCAGACCTAAACAGTTTGCAGCTCACTTCTTGCAACTGGGGACCCCAGGACATGTCTTTGTCAATGTAAATTCCCAGGTCTTTTACTGAGTCGCTATAAGGAATTGTGGCACCATCAAAAACAATTTGGGGAAGCTTCGACCAGTCAATTCTTGAACGCATCCTAGGGCTGCCGACAACAATGACTTGAGTCTTCGCAGGGTTAACCTTCAAACCATGAGCCAAACTCCATTCCGAAATACGTGCTAAATCCTTATTCACCAAATTCACCGCCTCAGACAATTCATCTACGGGAGCCTGGGAATAAATTTGTAGGTCGTCAGCATAAAGGTGGTAGGATGAGAGAAGTTTGTTAGAAATTGAATTTATAAATATAGCGAAAAGAAGAGGAGATAGAACGCCCCCCTGTGGAACGCCGGCAGAGGTACTGCACCATGAAGACGACGAACCTTCAATGCTAATACGTTGTCGACGGCCACATAGGTAACTACGAAACCAATCAATTGCCGTTGGAGATATGTTAAGAGAGCTAAGTATACCGAGTAAAATATCAAAATCGACGGTGTTAAAAGCATTACTGAAGTCTAATAAGGAAAGGACTGTCAGATTTCCATTTTCCATACCTAACCTTATATCGTCCGTAATGTTAACAAGAGCTGTGGTAGTGCTATGACCTGGACGAAACCCGGATTGGTAAAAATTAAGGAGACTGTTTTTACAAAGGAAGACACTAAGCTGGTTATGGATAAGGCGTTCTAGGACTTTGGATAGGAATGGTAATATGGAGATCGGGCGGAATTCAGAAAAGGAAACAGGATTAGACTTTTTTGGGAGAGGGGTAATTTGGGCTTCTTTCCAAGAAGATGGAAAAACACCACAGAATACGGAATAATTAAGGATATGGCAAATGACAGGAAGGATTACGTCCAGGATAGGAAGTATCATCTTGCGACTGACACTGTCACTACCAACCGCATTTGATGTAATGGATAGTATACTCTTCTTAACATCACAAGCAGAAAATTGATTAAAGACAAAAGGAGAGTAATTGGGAGTGGGAAGAGATGAAAGATTATCAAGAGTTTTGGCTTTAATAGCCCCATTGAAATTACAAGTGGTGGAAAAATGCCTATTAAGTGATTCAAGATCTATATCTTTAGGAATAGACTCTTGACGCGACTTACCGACTCCCATTGATCTGAGAAATTTCCAGACTTTAGCTGGGTCACCGCTTTCCACAGACTTATGAATATGACGGCGTTGGGCATCCCTACAAACCAAGTTGCTGCGATTGCGAATAGCAACGTACCTACCACGACTTAAGGTGTTAGGTCTGTTCTTGTATCTAGATTTGGCTGCCGCTTTCTTTTGCAAAATGACTTTCAAATCGGCTGTTAGCCACGGTGCAGGTTGATGCTTTATTTTTACTAACCTAACAGGTGCATGGACGTCATAGAGCTGGTTAAGGCTAGAATTGAGAAAATCAACTTTGACATCAATTGACTCCGCATCAACGAGATCAGACCAATCAATGCTGCCGGCATCCTCACGAAGGCTTTCAAGGTTCATACCACCAAAACTGCGCTGTAGAAGAGTTTTAGGCTTTATCTTAGGAGGGCGGATTTTGTAAGAGAGAAAAATTAAATCATGGTAGGAGAACGCGTCAGCTGAACACTGCCCATGCTTAGCTACATGTTGTGTGGAAGAAACGAAAATGAGGTCAAGGAGCGAAGGAGCACAATTAGGAAAATGGTGAGTTGCACTTAATGGAAGAAGAGATAAATTGCAGGATTGGGAGATGGATTGGAGGGTGGAAGCGCGAGAATCATTTTTAAGAAGACAAGTGTTGAAGGCCCCCATAATTATAGTGTGCCTGTAAGAAGGTGTCAGGTTGAGTAAGAGACTTTCAAAGGAGGAGAAGTAGTCGATGCGCAAAGAAGGGCAATAATAGACACCAAGTAAAACCTTCGAATGATGAAGATTAACTTCCAAAAAGAGATGCTCGCCTGCATTCGACGGTGGTGGCTGTGATGACATATCAATAATTGAAAAAGGAATGTTTGCACGTAGGTAAATGGCAACACCACCACCACCGCAGCTTGTCCTATCATTTCTTATTAATTGATATCCGGGCAAGGAATAAGATGTGGACAGAAGGCATGGTTTCAGCCACGATTCGGAAACAAGGATTGCATGGATGTTCTTGCATTCCAGATTCGCAAGCATATCATGGTAATGAGCCGGAATACTTTGAGCATTAATATGGACTACATTCAGATTTTTCGGTACATCAGAAAATTGAGACTGAAGTGTGTCAGCAAGAGTCGGGATGCTACTGAAGCTATCGTTGTCACTGCTAGCTGATATAAAACTGTCATCGTCACTAACCGCAATAGAAGAAATCATTAAAAAACACAATAAATAATATAAAATAGCAATATAAAATAATGAGAAGTAATAAATAAATAATAATATATATAAATATGTAGGGTTGGTGGTAGGTTAAAAGTCCACCCGCCAGTTATGTGTTAACAAAAATCAATTGAGAAAAATTCAAGAAACATATTAATTAACAACAAGTACGTCGTTCGGGCATAAGAAAGAAAGGGTGAATAATATGTAAAAAGAAAAAGAGCTGAAATTCCAGCATAAATTATCTATGTTTCCATAGACAATTCATGCTCAAAATATTACAAATCTTAGAAGAGTAAAACGGAACGTAACTATTGACATGACGCTTGACAGACGTCAAGTGTCAGAATAGTGTGATAGCGAAGAATGTAAACAAAACGTAAAATTGCAAGAAACATTAAAAACAAGGTAGGAATAAAATAATAAAAAAAAGTGTAATACGAAGGTAAACAAACACTAACAAAAGATGTGAAATTGTTACCCGAACGACAGTGATAAGGCAATTCACTTTTTAGCAGCCCGCCTATTCCGCTAAGAGATATTATTTTATAGAAAGTCTGTAATTATCTGTAAATACTATCATCGTCGATTATATTATTTACTACCAAAAGTTCAATTAATTTAATTGCTGGTAACACTAAGAATCGGATACCTTTGGAGCATTATGACAGACCCAAATTAAATAATTGTTTGGTCTGGTTTTAGGTCTTTCACAATTCTTTTTTTTTTTTGTATAATCAGGGGTGGTCGACTCTGTACGGCGAACTTTGGACATACCTACTGGGGATACAAAAAATGTTACCCCAAAAAAAAGAATTGTGAAAGACCTAAAACCAGACCAAACAATTATTTAATTTGGGTCTGTCATAATACTCCAAAGGTATCTGATTCTTAGTGTTACCAGCAATTAAATTAATTGAACTTTTGGTAGTAAATAATATAATCGACGATGATAGTATTTACAGATAATTATAGACTTTCTATAAAATAATATCTCTTACGCTAGCAAATAACACTCAAAATTACTTGATTTTTTACTTACTTTGTCTAACCATGGTTGAAAATAAAATAATAAGTTTAAGGTAAGATTTTGTAGTAGCAACTTTATCAAATTCATGGGCAACCCAACAAAGTATGGCGTACTCACAGAACCTAACCTAGTGGGCTACCTGTTTATGCAAAGAATTTGCTTTTATCCGTGATTGTGCGTGATCGTTAATTGTTGTTCGTTGATTACGAAACCTTTTGTTCTTCCTCGATAGTGTCGAGACATAATTTTTATCTAAACGTACCTAGTTACTCTGACAATACGATACATTACATCTGTTAACACGAAAGGCAAAGGTAATTATTGAAGTTGTGCTCAATGATGTTTGCCTGTACAGTACTAATATTGTTTGTAAAATTGATGAATTACTAATGTTAAATTAACAGTATTCTAACCAGTGATAATATGACCTAAAGCTTAAATTGAACTCAAAATAAATTATACTGTGGAGTCGTCTACCAGTATATTAAGTAGAATCAAAACTTAATCTTCTAACAAATTTTTATTTATTTACAGGCATTGCGAAATGGTGTCATATTCAAGACTTTTACGACCTCGACAACATGAACCCAAATTTCGTGTTTGCACCATTGTTGAGAAACGATCATTTAAACCCAAACACTAAACAAAAAATGAAAGTAAATATAGCTGCTCAAGTGCTAAGTCACTCTGTAGCAGCAGGCATGCTTGCCAAAATAGCACAAGGTATGTATATTTTTATATTGGTTTGACTGAAGTGCTTGGCTTTAGTGGGGCCTAAGCCCACATAGTATGCACATTCAAGGGCCGTGAAAAGACATTGAGCAATGATCAAGATGCACCATGCCATTATCCAATCACACTTCTGCTTGTATTTGTCCTGCTATAGTTATGAAGAATCAACTCCAGTTTTGCCCTATTTTTATACCATGAAACAATGTAGTCTACATTTCATACCTACCATAAAATGTCTGTTTAAGTATACTTATATTTTTTTTTTAATTTTCAGGAACATTGCCTGCAGATGCAACAACAACGGCCGATGTTATATCAAACATTGATAAATTGTTTGACGCCATAAATAGCGATACGGCTGATCTCCGAAGAGGAAAACCGCATTCCACAAATATGACGTCAATGTCACCTCACATTGATCATTTTTAGAAAATGAAATCATTTTTCGAAAATTTAGAATTTGTGGGTTGCCGGAGCTCACCGCCTTCGAAGGATGGATGGATCTGGACCATCAATGGCATTATAAAAATATTTCATGTGCTTAAACATAAACACAATGTTAGATCACTGGCAACTCGAGGTCTCCAGCAGGATCCCTTGGAGAATTTGTTTGGCGCTATTCGTGCAAATTGTGGTGCAAATTCGAACCCGATGTCTTCACAATTTATTGGTGTACTGAAAACCACCATCATTTCAAATCTGGCCCATATTCAAAAGGGAAATAATTGTGAAGACGACAATTTTTAGGTTCTGTGACTACGCCATACTTTGTCAATTTCCACTATCCTGTCAATAAATGTCAATTTCCACTATTCTTATTGTTTTTTTTTTTATAACCCATTTACTCTGAGGTTAATTTTAGGAAACTAGAAACGAATCTGCAATAATACTAAGGAAAAGTAGCGCATGTTACTTTTCCTTAGTAATATTGCGGATTCGTTTCTAGTTTCAAATTAAAACTTTGATCAATCTGAAACCGCTTTGAATAGTTTTATATGGGATACAGTTAGATGGTAGCACAGTGCTGTCTAGATTTTTTTGTATGGAGTTGACATTCTTCCCTTTAGGGTATATATTATGTTCTGTGGGTATAATTTTTTGTATCCCCAGTAGGCATGTCCAAAGTTCGCCGTACAGAGTCGACCACCCCTGATGACGTGAAAAGAGGACGCTCCGCGCGTGCACAGCCTTTTTATAACTTCGTTGCGCCATTCTTGTCAGCCGCATCGATCACAGTTCTCGATCCCTCGTTCAATCGTCGCGAGTTGAACGCAGGGTTGCCAACACGGCCATGCTGCATGGTGCCTGCCCCAGGCACATCACGAGTCTGGATACGATACTGAAATTAGAAAGAACATAATGTTGCGACACAGTTTAATAAAGCATCCCTAAGTAGGCACACTCTGATGTATTGCACACTTTCAACACAAATGCCGTGCTAAGCCACATCCTGCACCTAAAGGGACTATGCCACACTTAGGAGACCAGGCTTATATAGCGTAGTCAAAAGATTACTTGCACTTAAAGAGCCTTTCACTCACTCAAGCGTCCCAACTTGACCTTTTACTATCAAAGCGAAGCAAAGCAATCATAGTTACCTTTCTAAAGTGCAATACCACAATGACCGTATCCTATCTGGACTCGTTATGAATAAATAAATGACTCGTTATGCTAAATGAGACAGATGAAAGATATTAAATTAATTTAATGTCCGATTCAGGGAATCATAACTTTACTGCGATTATTCAGTTTTAGTAATCACAGAAAACCAACTAAAACAGTCATAAATACCATACCAACACGGTTTTGATTAAATATCCATTTTATCATTACTTTTTACATTAATATTAATCCACGGCTTCATATTTTCCGCCGCAGCTACTCACTTATAAATTTTAGAGGTCCTTTGACTACCTTTTACATGTGATATCTCGTATCTATCGTTATCCAGGACTTTTTTATTTGAAATGGGCCTTTGAATGCTGTCAAAAATTTACGACTCTGGACATCATTATTTTGACTTTGTATTTTAATTAATACCAAGTTTCCTTCTTTATACTGTGTGGCTTTGATTCGTGTTTTGTCGAACCTTCGTTTTTGATCCTCGACACTGGCTTTAATGTTTTCGTCTACTCTTTCGCGTAACTTTGACACGTCTACCAATGCTTCGCTTTCAAGATCTGGGGCAAGACTATCAGTATCCGTACGTATTCTAAAGCCAAACATTACGTCGCTAGGAACGGCCTGCGTTGTTTTATGTATTGTGCTATTAAGCCCCTGTTGTAATACCTTAATACACTGATCCCACCTATCGTCATCGGTACTAGCCCCCATAGTTTTCTAGCACGCGGTACACCTGATGCTACTACATGTAGTCCAATATTTCTATTTATACAGTATTGAGTAAATTGACTTGAAGTAAAAACAAGAACCTGCATCGCTTATTATTCTTCGAGGGTTTCCAAATATTGTAGATATGCGTTCTAGTTCCTTAATTACGCCCGTCGCGTTTGTTTTGCGTACAGCTGATATAAACACAAATTTAGTAAACGAATCCACAATTACTAATAAATACTTGTTTTTATTACTAATAGTCACAAAAGGGCCTAGATGGTCGAGATGGAGGGTATGGAATGGTTGTGCATACTTAGGCCGAGGATACAGAAGTCCCCCTTTCGGACCCCCCTTATTTTTAAAATATTTACAATTTAGACAATTTTTAATGTACTTTTTAACAGTATTACGCATTCGTGGAAATCAATATCTTGTACGTATACATACGCTCAACACATTTGTCAACCGAAAACTGACCTAAATCGTCATGCGGAACTCCTCAATAAATGATAGCAAATGGACTGGGTTACATCTTATGATCTGCCAAATACATTTCGTTGGAACAACCCATGTACGACCCTGACTAGTTCTCCTATAAACTTTCCCGCCTAAAATTTTGTAATTGGTAAACATAATTATCTTTGTTTTCGTCGGCCTCTCCCTCTCCTGATAATAGAATGTCTTACGACTAGAATCTGTAACTACGTTAGGAGAAGGTTGATTTATAGAGACTGAATATTTGGATACAGGAGTATGATTTATGCCTGCAGATTGACTGTATGTTGTCGTTTTATTAGACTGTGGATCACGTAAACTACCTTCCTGCTTAGCATTTTTCTTATAAACACGACTATGTAAATAACTAGCCAAATCATCAGTTGATCTAAAATTACTAGCTTCTATAGATGCTCCAATGTTATTATCGCAAATATTTCCTACTATTATTGAGATAATATCTTGTTCAGAAAATTTTAACTAAAACGATCAATTTTACATTTCTGCTCAAAATAAAACTCATACAAAGATTGATTATCAACAGGTTTTTTGTCTATTATCTCTTTCAAAAGGTCAAACATATTTCTAATTCATATTTCTGTGGTAATGGGTTACCACGTGGGCCACTGTTTTTCTGTACGTAATAACGAATCGTACCATACTTTAGTCGACCCCTTTAATTTATTTAAAGCTTGATAACGAATCATTCTATCGGACCATGAAAAAGTATTTGCGTAGGATCGAATAATACTAAGCCACTTGTCTACATCGTCTTTTGTCGGATCAAAATCGTATGAAATTGTTCAAAGTAATGGAGTTGGTATTAATCACAGTTTCGTTGTGGTCACGAGATACCTTATTCTTCCGTCGTGATGGCGGTGTCGGTGTCCTGGCGCTGAAGCTCGAGCTTGAAGAAGAGGTGGAGCGAGCACGTTACGTATCCTCTTTGAGAGCCTACTGCTATTATTGCACCTACATACCTATCGCGAGGAATTTACTTGTCAATTCTGATGTTTAAAAAAAAGCATGATTCTACTCTGAATAAAATCAAGGCAACCAAGTTCTTCTTCTTTAACAAACATGCATCCATCCAAACTTTCGCATTTTTATTAGTAGTAAGATGAATTTCTATATTGCCTCAGCCTTATACAGTTCGTCACAACACCTACTCACTACAAAATTGACATATTTGCACAAAAACTTTTTTTAATGATAATTGAACCTGTTTCATAAAAGAATATAAAAACTCTGTTCGGGTCAATCACCGAACAATAATAAACATGTCAACGTAATGGGGGCTATCGCGCATGAATTGGCCGCTAGAGGCGTTCGATTCGTGTAGAGTAAGGTCTTCAGAAATGTCAGATGTCATAGTGTACCCGCGTTGCGCGCTTTTTTATCATGTAGTTTTATTAATATTCACGCGTGTGGTCAAGATTGAGCCATTCCTGATTAATTATGACTTGAAGATTGTAGGTAGCAAGTTGGGAGTTTTAATTTGTTAGTACTTGAAGGAAGAATGATTTTTAAATGTTTCATGCTTGCTAATTTTAGGGACAATATTGTAAATATGAACCTTAAGTTTACACTATGTTGTTGAACGTAGTTAAATAAACTTTTTATGAAGTTATTGGTACTTTAAAGTATTAAATAGAATTAATGACAGGACCTTACTCGACAGTGGCGCCATCTGGTGAGCACAAAAACGATAGCCCGCGACGCCGCGCTCTATGTCTTGTATATTTTATAATATATTACCGAAGTAAAACAGTCAGTACTTACGTTTCGGATAGTTTTAACCGTTATCCCATTTGTGTTACTTTGGGCTTCACCAGTCACAATAAAACTTAAGATCTTTGTGGTGTTCACTAGAAATACTAGTTAGGGTTTAGAATAAAACCACCAAATTATCAGTAAGTAGATGAAACACTTTAAGGGTACGTGCTGTCGCTGCCCGAGTTAAGTGAGAACTAACGACACGACTCAACACGGAACCTTAAAGCTCACGCTACGTTTATTCTAGTATATCACATCTCTTCCTTTTTATAAGAAAATATTTATTTCAATTTAGGCCAGAAGAAGGCACTAAAGGAAATGAGTTCATTTTATTTCCCCATTCGCTAAGGTAGTTTGTATTGAGAAGAATGGGGAAGAAACTCAATACTTACTCTTTTTAAAATGTTTTACAAAAATATGTAAGTACTTATATTAATTGGTGTAATAGTTTTAAACTTACAATATTAAGTTTATATAATTATCTAGAATACCATTACTATACTCGTACTATATGTTACCATTTACTATGCTAACATAGGTACAAAATATTAAAATTTAAACAATGACAGATAAATTATGTTAATAAACATAATCCAGGTACAAATATTGTAGGCATATACATTTATTCTTTAATTTTATAATTAAATTTAGTTTTAAGTACAATAATTACAATATTTAGCAGTTAGAAATTCAGTCATTCATTCGATATAAGTACAATGATAATATTGCCATTTATAATTTAATTATATTTTAGGTACTTACAGTACCTGCACTATTTAGCATTAGCATGGTACTTACAGTTACCCTTATTGATACCTTCTTTAGGTGTATGATGTTCGTCATGTGTCGGTAGTCTTGACAGTCCGCTAAATCTATACTAATATTATAAATGTGAAAGTTTGGATGGATGTTTGTTGCTCAATCACGCCAGAACGGCTGAACGGATCTGGATGAAATTTGGCACAGAGATAGATTATAGTTTGGAATAGCACATAGGCTACTTTTAATCCCGGTAGAACGACCCCTGGGTCAATTATCGAACTTCACGCGGGCGAAGCCGCTGGCATAAGCTAGTAAATAATATATGTATATAGCTCCGCTCTTCTCTTACATAATAAACTTACAAATAGGTATACGAGGTGGAAGGGACACCGTACCGAAAACGGAAACCACATACTCAGTACCTATATCATTGTGAACATAGAAAATTTTCATTGGTAATTAAAAAAAAACAGCTATTCCATACATTTGACCGTGTAGGTATTGCACTTTTGTAGGAAACAGCTGTTTTTTTTTTGTAATAAACGAGAAAAACATTTGTTGGTACGGAATCCTTTCCACAATGTATAACAAAAAGAAAAACATAAAAAACACGATCAATTGTATGTGTGTTTGTGTGTGTGTGTGTGTGTGTGTGTGTGTTTGTATGTGTGTGTGCGCTGTTGTGTCTACTGTACGATCCTAGTTAAATGACTCTTATATTATAGATCAAATAACATCGATTAATTGAACATTAATATTTTTGTAGTGTTGTGATATAACCATGCCCGAAAGTGGGCCATTAATACAATATTTTTGTGGATAGGTATTTTTAAATATGCTTTATTCGTACCTTAATACCTATAATAATATAACAATATGTGTCTTAATTTTCGCGTGTAGTTAGTTTCTGTTACTTTTAATCGTGATCTTCCAGCAACACTACACCAGCCTGTAAGAAAAAAAAAAGTTAAATATTTGCAGCACTCGACACGTTAAGGAGGGTTAGGAAGAGGTGTATCTAATAGTACACTTATATTGCGCCAGTTATGTTTAAGGCCCATATAATAGGGGGTGAGCCTATGGCCATCAACCGACAAATCCAAACGCCATAGCCGTTACTGGGAAACTGCTGATGGAATAACCGAATATCTCTTGCTCGACCTGGGACCGAACCCAGGACCTCATCTTCAGCAGTCGCAGTTGCGACCACTGGACCCACGAGACAGTGACTCCAACCTGGGGATCGAACCCAGGACTCACGCTCAGTAGTCGTGTTTGAGACCACTAGACGGCTAGACGGGGCGGTGGCACTTTGCGCAAATGTGGTGGTGCTTTTGGAAGTGTGGATTTTGAAGTTACATTATACATATATGCCTGTTTTCCCCGAAGGGATTGGCGGAGGTGACCTATAGTACACCCACATTTCACAGTTAAGTTTAAATTCCTTGTTATAAGGAACGCCGTTGTGACCCTATTACCATCATCATTCATTCATCATCAGTCTGTCCAATAGCACGCCACTCAGCTCGATACTCGGCCACCCTTGGATCACCAGTGTCCTTGCGGAGGTCGTCGAAATACCTGATGGGAAAACTCAGTATGCGCCCGACCCGGCGATCGAGCCCAGGACCTCATGCTCAGCAGAAGCGCTTTCATCATTAACATTAGGGACCTGCCTCACCACAGACGAGTGAGCAATTAGATAGCGACTGAGCGAAAACTGAGTAAAAACGCCCAAGAAACGTACAAAACATTGTAGGTTTCATATCAGTAAAAGAGATAGATACAGGGTGGCAGGAACACCGACGCGAAAGCCACCACGTACCTACATGATTCTTAAACCCCCACCCATATCGGATTTTTTTATCGGTAGTTAATTAATAACCGACTTAAAACAAATACAAAAGGTGGAATTCGGTGACTATTGTTTGTTTCATTGAATTTTTTGCCATCGACTTCCGAAAGTAAAGTTATTTTCCACTTTTTTTTAAGTCGTTTTATTTTTTAGCTTAAAAGTTTTTATTTTAACCTTTTTAGTCATCGTACCACACACAAATCCTTGTCAAGTATCAATTTCGCAATTTCTTTTAATTGGGTGACATATTTATTCCAGCTATTTTGATTTAAAAAGCAAGCTACTGAACCGATTTTGATGAAATTTCTATAATCGGGACGTATAAAATTGGTTCTTAAATGATTGAGATACGAGGTAAAAACACAAAAAAAACAGCCGAATTGAGAACCTCCTCCTTTTTTTTAAGTCGGTTAAAATAAGACAGCTGTTCCATATATTTTGACCGTGTAGGTATTGCAGTTTTATAGGAAACAGCTGTTTTTTAGTAACCGACGAAAAAATTCTATAGGGGGAGGGGGGGTTCAGAATACCTTAGGGTATTCTGAACCCCCCCTCCTACCTAACCTAAAACCAACCGAAAAAAAACAACCTGTAACCTTTTTAGCGTCGATGTCCCTGACACCCTGTATAATACATATGATTGACGATTGTCCATACCATAGGCGAGAACTTTGTCAAACAAACACCTCGTTTCTGAAGTTGTTAACTCCCTACTCACTCACGAAAGGTGCCTTAAAGATGGAAGCGCCAAGGTAGACCGTGAAATTCAATTTTGTTACGTTTTTGCAATATGCAGGTCAGTGTCAGGTTGTATGTTGATTTCAAAATTATTCGCGACCGTAAAAAATATAGCTTCACTGAGTTATAATCATTCAAATCAAACCCTCAAAAACACAACCCTCTAAGTTACTATACTTTTTCATGAAATAGTCATGCATGGGATTAAACTAACTTGGGGGTTTGTATTGATGATTTGAATTATTATAATTCAGTAACTACACACGTGTTACGGCCGCAAATCATATGTTGATTAACATACAGCCTGACACTGTCCTGCACTAAATCCTGCAATAAATTAAAATTTGAATTTCGCAGGCTACCCGTGCGCTTCCTCCCAAATGACTACTACTACTCGTATATTGCTTACCTCATCGCTATCTGAGCTCGAGTCAAGTTGTCTCCGAAGCCTGTTACGTTCGCGCTGGCGTTCGAGCTCGCGTTGGCGGATGAATTCCCCTCGGTACTCGCGAATGTAGTCACGGTCGTCTGGACGCACGTGGTGTCCCCTCATCAGGCATTTTAGCCAAGTAAAAGTCATCATGTATAGAACTGTCATCGTGATGCCGCTCAGGATCATGAAGACTATAGCCTGCAAACGAAAAATAACCGTGTTAACTACTGATCAAACGGTTTATATTTCAATCAACAGTGATGCTATCGAGGTGAGTAGGTATAATTTCAGGCTGTAAAAAAGATCTAAGACTTAGTCAAAATCCACGTATTCTGAACATCTGTGTTCTTACATGTGGCAGATAATTATATATTTTTTCCCTTTTTTTGTGTAAAGATTTAAGTTATTTCTTATTATTTTATTTGATGTTGTGTGCGCTTGTGGCGTGTCCCAATCAAACGTTTTTTCTTTAATTACTGGGAAGAATAGAATTCCATGTGTAAGACTCGAGAGTAGGTGATGGATTTTGCCCAGAAACTTTATGATGTATGCTTTATGGTAGGCCATTAATTAAACCATTCAATAATTGAGATAAGCTCGGATTTTACGACAAAGTAGTTTACCTATGGATGCAAATATAACCCTAAAAGGGTAAAATAGAATTCTATTTCACTCAGGCCGATTTTAATAATCTCACAACAAGTGTAGGTATGTCTTCTAATGTCCCATAAATTGTAAAACCAAAAAAATATATATAAAACTTTATTCTGGAAACAGTTCGTTTAGAATCCACTAATTAATCGAGGTTAGACTTCAACATACAGTAAAGATTAGAGCAAACAGGTACGGGGAATATGCGGATGAGGCAGCCGACGCCGGTCACTATCAGACACTTTACTGAAGTATCTGGCCAGTGTCGGCCTGTCGGGCATATGCAGTCGATCAGCAACAGAGTTTGGCTGATCTTTTAGAGTACCAATCGACATAATAATTCATTTAAATAAAGTGACAAGTACTTTTGTCAATTTGTAAAATATTAAGTATGGTCTTACATATGTAACATAACAACATCACGCCTGTTACCCCCGAAGGGTTAGGCAGAGGTGTACCTAATAGTACACCCACGTTTCGCCAGTTATGTTTAAGTCCCATGTAATAGGGAGCGAGCCTATTGCCATCAACTGGGCACAAATGCAGACTTCACTGCTACTGAGATTTGCCTAACGGAAAAAACCAATTACAATTTGCCCGACTTGGGAATCGAACCCAGGATCTAAAAAAGGTAAGCGAGTGTATAATGTATTTTAGCCACTACACTACCTTATTACTAGGTTGTTACTTGTTTTACAGATATTTCTCTGTTTTTGCTAAATTGTCAAAGAGTTTGTTGTTAAAACAGAGCCTGAAAACTAAGCAATTTATAATATTAACGAGCTGTTGCCCGCGACTTCGTTCGCGTGGAAGAAATTTCATATAAACTTACAACTCCTATTTTAAACCCTTGGGGGATGAATTGCCCAAAAACCTTTCTTAGTGCACACTTACGTCATTTAAGAAACGTTTGTGCCAAATTTCATGCTTCTTCGATCGGTCAGTGAATCAGTCAGCCAGTCAATTTCTTACTTTATATATAAAAAATAGATAATCTCTAGTAATTCCCTAGTAGGTACCTATGCAGTTAACACAGTGATAAAATATAATGCTTATTTAATGTTATCTAAATATTACATTGTGTTATTTAGTTTATTATGTCTCACGTTCTACTTAAAATTACAAATCGAGTGAAGTTTCTCACCTGTTGAAGATTCAGAAATCTACGAGTCACTCTTAACACACGTCTAAATATGGGTAGTAAAACGACGCGACGTCTGCGATCCTTTTGTAAGCATTGCAAATAGAAGACATAATTACGTGAATATATTAAATTAAAATAATTCTGGTAATAGAGAAGTATGGAAAACATGCAGTGCCGCCGCGCCGAAAGGGCAGGATGGTGGTTATTTTTTAACTTTGCTCATCATCTGCCTAGCCTTTTTGATATACATATTCGTAGTATATTTATTTGCAATCCATAATGTAATGTACTTACAATAGGCTTAAAGTAATGGTACAATTACAGACCCTGTAGGGCATAGCTAAAAGTATAAAGGTTATGCTTAAAAATTAAGTGAAGAATCAACTATTTTTATGATATTATATTAATTAACAAAATTTTAACATTCTTATTTTACATTGAGATCAGTAATAAGTACCTAACACCCGCTAACATGTTGGGGTCGGCTTCCAATCTAACCGGATGCAGCAGAATATCAGTATAATACATGAAGAGATTGCCTGTCTGACCTCTAATCATTCCCGCTCATTTAAATAGAGAACGTTCGATGTTGAACGGTTCCCGAAGAGGCAGAAAAAAGAATGCGTGCAGATATCAAGTTCTGCAATCCAAATGCACTTCTTTATTATATGCTGGTCTGCAAGTAAGTACTTACACAAAATTATCTTTATGTTTACGAATTAGCAAAAGTAGTCAAGAACTCCCATGTTTCTACCAGCTCTATATTAATCTCACCATCGAAGGTTGTTTTTGTCAGGGGATAAACGACGCTGAAACGATTACCACGTTTTCAGCACATCATTTTAAAGTCACAAACTTGGAAATTTTTCGTCGGTTATTTAAAAAAATAGTGCAAAACCTACACGGTCAAAATAAGACTTTTTTTTTTAAATTACCGATGAATAATTTCTATGTCCGTTCAGAACGATGTACTGATTACGTGGTAACCCTTTTCTCCTCGCTGTACCTTCCACCATCTATAGTGAAGGACATAACTTATAAATGAAAATAAATAAAAAGAAAATCGAATGAAAATGTCACTTACCATGATGAGTGTAGTGTTTCGTGTTTGATAGATGCACTCGCACCTGGGACAGAAGATGTGGACTTTGCCCTCAAGCTCCTTCTTTAGCAGAGGAAAGACGACGCCCTCGCAGTGGCTGGGAACAGAAAAAACGCTAATAAGTAAGTAATCTACATACATTAGTATTAATAACGCAGACGGGGTACAAAAGTATTGCACAAAATGAAAAGAAAATAAAAAAGTTAGGTAGAGGTGTACCTAATAGTAGGTACACCCACATTCTCGCCAGTTAAGTTAGTTTTTTTTTAATCTTCGTTTTATTGTCAAAATACCACTTTGTTTTGTCCAGTGCGAGACGAATAAATACTTTTTCTTTCTTTTCTTTCTTTCTAGTTATGTCCAAGTCCCATGTAATAGGGAGCCAGCCTATTGCCATCAACCGTGCACAGATCCAGACTCCGTGGCTGCTACTGAGAAATTCCTCATGGAAAAACCCAATAACAATTTGCCCGACACGGGAATGGACCCCAGAACCTCATGCTCAGCAGTCGCACTTTGCCACCTATAGTATAAAAGGGCAGTCGAAAAAAAAATACAAACAGAAAATTTTTAACGCTCGACTTTGCAATCTTACCCTGCATCAAATCATTTAATTTAAATTCTACAATAAAATTGTACTGTGGGGACGAAGCTATGACAATACAATCAAGTCTTTTTAATAAGATGAAACCGTATTATTATGCACAAAAAAAAAAGTTGTGGGGTTGCAAACCGTACGTGGGAATATTCATCGACATACTTATGCTCTAATAAAAGTATTAAGTATAAAAAATTACATGATGCTGATTTGTAGATGTTTTGCTTAAAAATTTAAAAAAATATATAAATTCCAGACTTGACCTTAAATTTTACCTATATGTCTATGCAGTAAACATTTAAGTATAGAGTTATAAATATTAAAGAAATCGCCACTTCACAAGGCTGTTGTAGACTTCCGAAAAACTAAAGCAGACTGACTTCCCAGTGCGTTAAACTGCTAATATACCCGTTAGTTCATGTTTACATTATTTTACTATGATGAAATAATGCACATGCACTGACAACTAGGCTAGAACCTAGAATGAGACGGTTTTCAGCTAGGCTTCAACTCACTCTACCAACTTTAGTTACCACTTACCTACTCAGTACATCATTCTGAACCCCCACCCCCCCAAACATAGAAATTTCTCATCGAGAAAAACAAACAGCTGTAGCCTACAAAAGTGCGATACCTACGTGGTCAAAATGTAGGAAACAGTTTTTTTTTATGATGTACGCGGTAACCGTATTCGCGTCGGTGCCTTCCACCCTGTATAGCTCCAAACATGGTATGATATGTTTACTATATCATACCATGTTCGGTGCTTAGCTCGCGCTCCTCAACGACCAGTGTGGAAAAGAAGAGGTGTTAGAGTCATTGTAGATATGCAAGCATGAGCTTGCTTGATTTGTTAAGGATTAAGGCTACACACGTAATCAAAACTCGCATACCATCACGCCTGGCACCCCCGAATCGTAAGGCAGAGCAATACCTAATAGTGCACCCACATTTCCCCAGTCATGTTTAAGTTCCATGTATCAGGGGGCGAGGCTATTGCCATCAACCGGGCAAATTCAGACTTCGCGGTTGCTACTGACACATTCCTGATGGAAAGACCCAATAACGATTTGCCCGACCCGGGAATAGAACCCAGGCCAGCAGTCGCGATTGTGACCACTAACTAGACCAGCGAGGGAGTCTCACGTAACTAAAATTGCAACTATATTATGCGTTGTCATTGTTGGTTGGCCAAATTTCGCAATTGGTAGACAATAAGGTTTGCCGATGCGTTGCCGACTAGAGACAAAACATGTTGGACTTTTTTTTACTTGATTTAAGCCTCGCGTCCTGAATTAACTCGAATATCTGCCACAATAGGAAATGTGCCCTACCGATATGAAGATAATTTCAGCCGCCTCTGTAAGCAGTATCATCACCCCTAATGAACCGCCGAGCAATCTCCGACTGTGTTTTATTACGAGTACTTAAGACTTTCAATAATACTATTAATCGCTCTGATCTTTTATCAAATTTTATTTTAACGTTCCCGGTAGTTCGAAGCGATGCATGGTACCCGCCGCTGCGTGTTCCATTTTATTAATAGGAAAAAATATTTTATTGTGCGTGCAAGCAGGAACTTCAACCACATTTGTAAACAGCACGATTTGGATCTCTTCTTAACAAGTGTGTCCTCGGCCAGAAGGTGCCCGAGCCTTAGCTTTATTAATTCAGATAGGTATAGCTTTTTTAACCAAGATTTAGTATAAGTAGGTATATAAGCTCAATAGATTTAAGTACTAGTGTCTATATTAGTAGTATTAAGATAATAATGTGTTTTAGTTTGAGATTTGATCTTGTCCTATTTTTCTTTATTGTACATTGGCACCTCTGTGTTTTTCTACACTCCTTTTTTTATATTCTGTTTTTTTTTTTTTATAAGCGAAGATTTGTCATTGGCTGTCAGCCTCACGTACCATTTTAATCTGTTTTGTTAGCTGTTAGTCTTCCGTAGATGATAGATAAATAAATAAATAAATAAAATAAAGAATCATCATCTTATTCTAAACGCAGTAGCAAAATACAGAGAAGATAAAAAAAAAAAATTGTAATCTTTTTGTCGTGTGGTTAGTGCCTAACCTGGTGTCACAATTTTTTAGATGCCACCCATAGGCCTCTGACTTGCCTATACATGCCATCGAGAAATATCTCTCAGGCATGCTGGTTTCCTCACGATGTTTTTCTTCACCGAAGCAAGTGATAATTATACAATACGCACATGATTCCGAAAAATAAGAGGTTCGTGTCTCGGGTTAGAACCTGAGACCTATGATATGACAGACCAACGGCCACACAACTAGGTTATCACTGCTTATATAATAAATGCTTATTAATATTATAATAAAGAAAACATACCAAAGATTCGGTGGAACGTTTCCCGTGTAGATCTGTCTCGTGATGGTAGTGTTAAGAATTGAAGCCGGGCTGGGGCAGACGCACCTGCACCGTCGGTCTTCGAAGAACTGACCCTACAAAAGAAGAACATACAACATCACTCAACTCCAGTTATCCGCACTCTTGATTTTCCGTTTATAAATAGACAGTTACACGCTCAGGTAACGAGAAAGGTCCTATATTCGCGCGCTCACGTTATCAGAAATCTACGCGTTATTTTTTTGGGTTTATTAGATTCCTGGCACTTTTTAAAATATAATGAACTGGTAATAAAAAAGGAGTAGCCTTGTTTTCCATTTGACCGTAGTATTTTCCCGAAAAAATGATACGCGCACCTTTGTTGCGCAGCGTGACCCCCCGATTATTACGCGTAATTGCCTTGTCTGCTGCACCCGAGATCAAGATAAATCTCAAACGTTGCAAAATTAAATCCCAAACAGCACAACATTTTAACGACCACTAATGCGCGAAAACAATGGGTTTAGATGAAAAAGCTATTTACCAAGAAATGTGAATCAATCGGACCGGCGCGCACCCGACCGCTGGGGTGTACACCGAGGTAGCTAGGGCTACTGAAGGGACGTCAGTCGGGACTCCACTACCCCGTTCACCCCGCAACTACCCCAGACGCATCGTCTCCCTTCTCGGCCGTCGCGTCTGACGTCATCGATCTATCCCGCGCTCTCGGCCACCAGCCCCGGCAGCCTCCGCGTGCCTAGCAACCGCCCCCTTATATACCGAGGCAGTAAAGGGCGCTGCGTTTAACTTATGTGGTATACAATGCACCCTAACACTAACTCCGCTAGGGCTCGCCGCCGCGTCCGTGTAGGAGATTTATGATCTTTTGGCAAGTCATGTTTTCGTATAAATTATCTTTGACTTCGAGATGTAATAACTTTATTTCCTTATATGATTTGTTTTTGTTGTTTTTTTTTACATGAGCTTCGATTTGACTAGTGTCGCGCATTGTGGGGGTTTTCGGCAACTTTTTTATATTCTTGCCCTTTGTTTTAGACATCTCTATCAGCATAGCCAGCTGCCTCTCGGAAGCAGTTAGCCAGCTGAAATAACAAGGTACCAGATACCTGGTGAATTTATTCAAATGTCTTGAACTGTAATAATCGCGACCTTTTTGACCTAGTTTATTATCCTTTTTTTTATTAGGAAACTATGATTTAATTTGCTTTGTTTTCCGCGCATGGCCTTCGCAGGTTGAAGGAGAAAGAAAGGTATCAAGCTGCCAAACAGCCTAATATTACAGCTAGAAAATTAAAATATTTTTGAATTTTGAACATAAATATTAATTTGTTTATCATAATTTTAGAAATAATAATGTTTATTTATGATATTCTGTTTATAAACACAACTTAAATATTCAAATAATAGTTAGGCCTTAAACATATGCGCCTCTTTGCTAAGATTAAAAAAATAACAGTCACCGCTGACTACAAGAAGAACCA
Source organism: Standfussiana lucernea (assembly GCA_964057025.1). NCBI lineage: Eukaryota > Metazoa > Arthropoda > Insecta > Lepidoptera > Noctuidae > Standfussiana > Standfussiana lucernea. The sequence goes on from OZ059784.1 coordinate 21,903,338, forward strand.
CGTTGGACTTAGTGGAAATAAATGAAAAAAAGCACGAGTGTCAAATACAGTGCATTGTGAATTTAATTATATTGCAATAAGAGTCAGTTTTCGAAGAAGTGTATTGAAAAAAGGCCTCCTCTTTTTGAGTATACTATTAAAAATATTATATTTGTTTATTTAAACATTTTCTTGCAATTCAATTTATGTCTCTATTCTTACCTAAATAATTTCATTATAAGGTATTTCTTTACGTTTAATCTATACTAATCTATGCTAATATTATAAATGCGAAAGTTTGGATGGATGGATGGATGTTTGTTGCTCAATCACGCCAGAACGGCTGAACGGATCGGAATGAAATAAAATAAAGATTACAAGTCTGGGAACCTGACAACTATATAATGTTGTCATTACACTGGTGTTACTGTTACCTGAATAATCAAAATGTCTGTTGGCCTACCATGACGTATGAATGTTTTAGTGCTATTCCAGTGTGGGAAAGAGATGGAGCTAGACATCCTGTATAGCTCTGTCTCTTTCCCGCATGTTACGCCACCTGATGACTTGAATGCTATCATTCAAGTGACACAGACAGAGGAAAATGAAAGAAAAAACTTGCTGCACCAACTGCAAGTAACCTGTGACGAAGGCATGAAGATGATGACGAGTTGATGAAACTTGAGCTCTGAATAAAGTACCTACAGCTGACAAAAGCAAGTACCCATTGCGACTTCGAGATTGTCTTTGTTCACCGTTTAATCATATGAAGAAGTCTCTTTTCTAATACTACGAGTATAAACCTAGGTGGTAGGTATCTATAAACCCTTCACAAATCAATCACTTTACTGTAATCATCTTTATAACGATAATAATTAAATTATACTCAAAAACTGAAAAAGACAAGACAAAATTGATAGAAATCACCACAGAGTTTAGCATAGACATAAACATGCAGTTTGGACTAGACAAATGTAAAACGGTACGTATAATAAGAGGCAAATTAAACCTGGTCACTATACAATTAACACTACTGACACAATTACATCTATGGAACAAACTGAGTTATATACATATTTAGGATACAGACAGCTCAAAGGAATAGATCACACAACAATTAAACAAACACTGAACACAGAATACAAGAGAAGAGTGGTCGCAGTGTGTAAAACCCAACTCTTCGGAAAACATCTAATAAAGGCGTTGAACACCTACGCAATTCCAAAATTAACTTACTCATTTGAGGTGATTAAATGGTCAAAAACTGACATCGAGCAGGTAGAGAGAACAACACGCACGACACTAACTAAACATAATAACCTACACCCTAAATCTGCAATAGAAAGGCAGACCATCAAACGGCAACACGGAGGAAGAGGCCTAATAGATGTCCATAACCTTTGGTGGCAAAAACAAATAAGTAGATTGAAAACATTCTTCCACAATAAATCTAACACAAGCAACATACCTATAGCCATTGTAATGAACGATAGCAACTACACACCACTTCACCTAAACGAACAAATAGATACACAACACACTAACAATGAAGACCCACAGAAGAAAAAGATAAAAGATTGGAAAAAGAAAGTGTTGCACGGTAGACATCCCCATGATTTAAAACAGTCTCACATAGATACGATAGCATCAAATAAATGGCTAAAGATAGGTAGTTTACTCTCGGAAACCGAAGGGTTTATGATTGTAATACAAGATCAAATTATAAACACTAAAAACTACAGGAAATATATTATTATGGACCCCACAATAACGAACGATAAGTGCCGCAAATGCCACAGCCAACCGGAGACCATTCAGCACATCACAGGGGCATGCACAACACTCGCACAAACAGACTACACCCATAGACACAATCAGGTAGCGAACGTCATTCACCAAAATTTAGCTCTCAAACATAAACTGATACAAGATACTACTCCTTACTACAAATACACACCAGAAAGATTTCTTGAAAACACTACACAGAAACTACTACAACCGCGGTATTATGTTGGACAGGACCATTCATTACAATAGACCAGATGTAATACTTCAGGATAAAATTAATAAAGTCACTTACCTTATAGACACAGTAGTTCCTAACACACATAACTTGCAAAAAACAATAGGTGAGAAAATTACTAAATATGCTGAATTAAAAGAAGAGGTGGCCAGAATATGTAGACAGGAAAAAGTGTACGTAGTTCCGATAGTAGTGTCCACCACGGGTGTTATACCCAATCACCTCCACCATAGCCTCAAATTAATAGACCTCGAGGATTCAATCTACATTACACTCCAAAAAGCCGCAATTTTAAACACCTGTAGAATAGTAAGAAAGTTCATTCAAATCGAGGAAAATGCAAAATAATAGGTATAAATCTCTAAATAAAATAACCTAGAAAAAATAAGTTTAATTTATTTCGTAAAAAGAAAACCGCGCGGTAGTACCTTCTTTATAGAGGACTTTATCAAAAATCAAATAGGTACGGCTCAATTACATAATTGGAGTCTAGGACTAGGAATAATATTTCCCACTATATTGGTAAACATCGACGGGTAGGTTGATACATAGCAATTAAATTAAACCGAACTTTCAGAAAAAACAAATTGCGCAGGTAGAAGCCAATTTTTAGAAGAAAAAAATATGGAATTTCTTATTCGACATTTTAGTTTAGTCTTTAAAATACGTATTTCGTGCATTATTTGGTCAATAATTTTCAATTAACACTGAAATAGGGCAAATTTGTGTTAAATAACTGGAAAAACTTACCAGTCGCGGAAGGGCTTGTGAACGCAATGAGCGATGGGCGGGCTTTGCAGCTGCCCTAGACGGCCGATCAATAACTTTTTTCACAGAACCGCCAATTTCAGTATTCACCTGCTATAAAATACATTAATAACTGAATAACTCACCTTAACACATCCTAATGACAACAGCATTAACACGACAATTAGATCCATTATTGTAATTCCACCGGACTCCGGAAGCAACTGCAGGGAGTTTTTTGAAATATTACCGTGTAGGCACAATCTGAAAGGTAAAAAAATGGGTTGTAGTAAAACTAACCAGGCATTTTCCATAACGATCGTAACAGTCGATTATTTTCCTCTTGGATTTTCGGCGAAGATTATTATCAGTAATATTGTCGTAAACATGAATAAACAACCAAAATCTGTTAATGATAAAAATCGATAACAGGCTTGTAGGTATTTGTATTGTAGTATTGATATGTTGGTAAGTGATAAAGAAAATAGCCAAACAAAATGTATTGGGTTGTTGAATTGCTTAACGTTGGGATGATGACTAGAGGTGGGCGTTGAATCAACAAACTGTTTTTTTTTAACGACTTTTCATTCGTCAACGAGTTAACTGTTATTCATCAGTGAAATAACAGGTTGAAAATATTAGCTGTTAATTTACGTCAACATGTCTTTACACATTACTTTATTCATTTCCGAAAAAACTGAAACGTCAACACGTCTTTACTTTAAAAATCTTCTACCAATATATTTTAATTTAATAGTCCTAATATTCTTCAATAAACTGTTTACAACAAAACGTTACGTTAACTCATGGAATGGCATATCATTAATAATATTGACGCAATACGTTAACGATTGAAATTTAAAAACCTGTTAATAATTTAATAGTTTTTTCAACCTGTTGACCATTGATGATTAACAGTTAAATTACGTTAACCATAAAACCGTCAATGACACACGTCTAATGATGACCGTGATTTTGAGTGGAGAATGGAATCGGCAATCTCCCTATGGTTCGTAGATACCCCACGGCAGGTCACACTTAGGCTGGTGGATCGACAGTTCTGAAGCGAGATACAACGCTGGGTGAGAGCTTAGACAGCTGGGTGAGAGTACAGAAAGATCGTGTAAAATGGCGTGCAATTTTCTATTTTTGCCTGTACAGTACCACTGCTGTTCAAAGGCCTACCGCAATTCCTTCTGTAAGTCGAGTCTACTTTAATACAAGAATAAGACAGATTGAAAACTCTTCACTTATAATTATTAATTAATTACAACAAGAATTCTGACAATAAAGACAAAAGTTATTTCTACGACGAGGCGCGACTGAAAAAGGCTCAGCCAACTGAGCTCGGGGTTTAGGCTTGGTATTCTCCCGCCGAAGTGATGTCAGCTGATGCAGGTAGCCAATGACTCGTCAGCAACGTTCCAACGTCCGGTCTAGGTGGCAGCACTGGACCCACGGTGCGTCGCTTGACTTATTAGATATTGGCGCTATGTTTGGTCGCCGGAAGCAGTAGCGCCAACACTTCCATAAGCTCTTTTCCCCTACCTCCTCGAATCAGCCCTTAAGGGTAACCCGCGAAATTCATGTTTTGTTCCGTTTTTGCAATTTGCAGGTCAGTGTCAAGCTCACAGAACATACATATACTCTAAAGGGTCAAGCTGTGGTCAAGCTGTATGTTGAGCAAAATACAGGGTGGAGGGACACCGACGCGAAAACGGATACCACCATGCGCTTCCACCTTACTTAGGGAGGGCTAAATCCAGCAATTATTTCCATGGTCCATAAAATCCATCTTGATTTAACTGACAGCAGCCAAACTAAAGGGACTAGTTTGCTTTGGTCATATCGATATAAATAATTACAAATGCATATTTATGTCGTCAGTATTTTACGCTATGTAAATATCGGTATTAAATAAGACTAATCAAATTAAACTATAAAAGCATTGTCTTAATAAAACTAGCGGCTTAATTATGAACATCAGTCTGGATTTTTGCCCGGTTGATGGCAATAGGCTCGCCGCCTATTACATGGGACTTAAAACATAACTGACTAAACCCTTCGGGAAGTATAGGCGTGATGTTATGTCATGGATCAGTAGTTTCGGCTTTTTTTTGTAATTGCATCTCGCAGGTCAACCTATGATGCTGGCTTCTGCTTAACCGGCCAATCCTGTGGGTGCCTTAATAATTACCTATAGTTAATTATTAAAACTACTGAATTTCGGTAGATCATTTGGTGGCTTAATTTATTGCATTTTAACCCTACTATAACGTCATGCAAAGAATACGTCGAGTTACCAGTAACCCTGTATATAGAATAGATTAATTCCAAATATCTATCTAACATTATACTGCGTGGAAGGGACACCGACGCGAAAACGGTTACTACGTACCTACTCAGTACATCATACTGAAACCCCCCACCACATAGAAATTTTTCACAGGTACCTTAAAAAAATCTGCTGTTTACTGAAACTGACTGGCTGTACGACAACATACAGCTAACGTTACTTTTAAAAACTAAAGTAGACCTACCTATCTATATTTTTTATTTTGTTCATTCGATTTCAGAACCCAATTCGTTTATCTGTTCATCGAAAACAACTTGTTGCAGTTTTTGGCAACATACTTTTAGTGCATGTCGCCAGGGTGCGCTTTACGCGACACTGGATTTCAGACGTTCGTCCTCGAGCCGAACGTTGAGTATGCAAGAGATCCCAGCTTTGTAGCATTACAAAGCGTAGGTATTGTTCAGGTTTCAAGTCTTAGTAACTACTTAGGCTGAGTTTAGTTCTTTTTTTTAATTTAGTAGAAAACCAGTGCGTGGTAAAATAACGTTAAATAATAACTTAGTTTGATTGCGCGCGTGCAGTTCTCTGTTGTTTTCTAGTAAGGATAGGTGTTTTTTTTTGAATGATTTTGTTATTTATGTGAAAAATGTTTGCGACGATTTGCTGTGATAATCTGAGATGCTGTGATTGTCAAAAGCGGTAAGTAATGTGTATTTTAAGTATAATAGCATACTATTTAAAGGATTGTTTATTCATATAAAAAGTATGGTTTATTCATATGTTTTTAAAGTTGTATTTGGCCAACCAAAAATAATATCACTACCTACATTTTGTACTCGATTGTTCGAACGACAAATAATTTACTACTTAAGTTTTTATGCTAAGTTTCTCATATATAAGTGAACTATGTATGTTCTTTTTGAGAAATAAATTTCTTTAAACCGATATTTTCTCGAAAGTCGTTGCGATGATAATTTTCTTCTTTTGAAAATGAGAAATACCTTCCATTTCAAGAAATATTAAGTCTTGAGATGTATAACTAATTTGCAAGTCTTGAAGCAAACTTTACTTTTTATTTAATCTGAGTGATTGAGTTTAATATATCATTCAAATAGAGATGAAAGTGTGTAAAATTAAAAGAATATTAAGAATTAGCGACTATTGCGAAATAAAAAGGGGTATCCTGTTACCCAGCAACTAAGTTGTGTAGGTCATATTCAGCTGCACCTGGTTAGACTAAATACTGCCCTGGGAAAAGGCTAGGTTCATGATGACAATGAGCTAATATTAAGAAATTTTGAAACAACATCAGACATGTAATCTACCACAATATTTCACCAGTTATGTTTCATAGGAATTTTCCAGCCTTTTTCAGTTCCCATTAAATTATGTACTAAAGAACAAACCTAAATAGTAAGTAATACAGGTTGAGACCATTGACATAAACTGGGCACTAATCTAGACCCGATTCCTTGGTTGCTACTGATAAATTCCTTATAGAAAAACCCAATAACCCATTGCCCAACCTCAAAATTGAACTGTCATGCTCAACAGTCAATAACATACACATATAATAACTGCCTATTAGCCATTGTTATTAAATAATAAAGCATACCTAAGTAACTTGGTTGTGTACAGGTAATATGACCTAATAACTGTTCACTTCATTCAGCAGCATCTTAGGCAGAATGCGAAAAGCATATTTGGCAAAAGGCTAGAGCGATGATGATGAGTGATCTATTATTATGACATTTTTAAATTCAGTGCTTCAAATAATTATGTTTTGAAGTGAAAAAGTAGCAATGTTTATTAGCTGTAATCTGGTCATATAGTTTATAGTCAGTGCTTAATTTTGTAGTTCAATATTCTTCAAAATATTGACAGCCTTACAAAGGTTGATGGTAAAAAAATGGACAAACTAGAAATACTTACTATCTTACTCACTTTAATAAATATGACGGGTGATGACTAATATATTTTATGTATGTAGTGATAGTTAGGATGGCCAAAGAAAAGATGGGTGGATTGTGTGAGAAATGATATGAAAGAGAAAGTAGTAAATGATGCCGTGACGTCTGACAGGGAGAATGGAAGAAGAAAACGTGTTGCGCCGACCCCAAGTAGAATGGGACAAGGGCAGAAAGATGATGATGTAGTGATAGTTTGATTGGATCTTATGAGGTAGGCAAGTAGGCAGAGAGCCCTGCAATGCATGCGCTTGGACTAGACTAATTACTAGCGTAAAATATTCCCTCGGCTGGACTGCACAGGCCTAATCCTTGTGGCAGGAAAGTAGACAACAGATGAGACATACACTTGGGAGCAAATAAATCGAGCCACTTAATTTTTTCACATATTAATGTTTATTATTTTTAGTATTTTGGAATGCATCGATTCGAAACATATTATAACCTTAAGGGTTATTTAATGAGGGTAGTAAGTTGTAAAATTTTCATTTTAATTAAAGTTTAAAGTGCAGTATAAAATAATCGCATTTAATTTGCTTATGACATTTCGGTTGTACTCCATTAAAAAAGGTTAAATTGGGGGTTTTATTAATTATACCCATATTGACGTGTTATTGTTTACTTTCTGAACTGTTTAAACCCTTGTGAATTTTCTATCAAAATTACCATTTTTCTTTCAGAGCCAATAATTTATCATTCAATAAGATTACGCAATAATTTACCCTCATTGTAAAGGCTATTCAATAAACTTTTAGGCGATATATGATTTGAATTGATATGTTGCATGTTACCAAAAATATGTGAAAAAAGGAAGTGGCTCAATTTATTTGCTTGCAAGTGTATTATAAGTATTTTTCTTCTTACCATATCAATGGCAAAAAGTTCCATTATTCATTAACACTAGTATCATATCTTTAGTTCCACTATGTCATCATCATTTGCCAAATATTTTCCCAACTATATACATAGGGTTCGGCTTCCAGTCTACTGGGTAATACGATAGTCCTTGGTAAAACTGGTTGTCAGACTTTCGGGCCACTGACTATGTGTAATGACTGTCAAAGATCTATAATTGGCTGCAGGGACCAATAGCTTAACTAGGTTTCCGAAGCACGGAGAAAACTCAGTATGTAATGGGTGGTTACCCATCCACAGACCAACTTAGGTAAGTGCAGCTTTACCTGAAGATTGATCTGGGGGGCTGCTATTATTTAGCCACATCTCCTCCAAAAACTTCCACTTTGTAAGGCCCAAGAATCTGCTCGCTAGTGGTGTCATGCCAGACATAATAATAGTGTAAGCTATGGCAATAGGTGAGCGTGTAGTTATGAAAGCACAAGTTTTTTTTTGCTGTTGCCCTTAGACTAACTGTATTTCAGAATAATGCTAAAGCACGAATGTCAATTTTAAACTAAGTTCAATTACTAATCAGAATAAAATTATTGTCTTCACATAGAATGTTCATTTTATCATCTATCTAGCCTATCCCTAATGCCAAAGCCAAGCCTTATATTCAACATTGGGCTTGGCTTCCAGTTCAATGAGTTCCAAGTGATCAACTGTCTATCCAACCTCCAACACCCAGTTACTATGTAATAGGATAGGATACATTCATATAGTATTTTGTTAGTTTTAATTCTATTTTTACATTATTTTAAAATACCTAATCAAATCAAGATTCATGCAAACAAATTCATTCCAAATACAAGTCAAATTAACTAGTATTGCTAGTAAGTAAACTGATAGTGAAGCTACCAGTATGTGATATGATGGAGGAACAGCACCTGAAAGATGTATTGGCTTGCTTGCAGAGTTAGCAATTATTTTTAATGATAGAACAGCATTTGGCTCACCCTATTGCGTGGATCCGAATGCGGTCTTCAACAAAATGTTAGTGTACTTATAATAGTACATTTTCATCCACCTACACATTTTGATTCAAATCTACAATTTTTATTTTACTTGAGAGTGCCCACGTCTACACATCAAAACAAGTTTCTCTTGGGGAACTTTCGAGTCATGTTTTACAGTGTATACGAGAAGACAGTGTTTACGCATATTCATTCAATAGGTTATACGTGTAATTTGTATTGTATTTTTATACCTATAAAATTACTAATCTTGGTCACATCCTCACATCATCACACTCATGCTACTGTCATTATTGACATTGACAGCCGTGACTCCATATCGTAAACCGTCCATGACAGGTGACTAATTTTCCGTCCTAATGTCATAGACAACTTTACACAGTCTTATTCTGCCTCCTCATCATAACACTGTAAAAAAAGCGAAAAACATGAATGATAAGACCTATACAATGATTCTATTATATTCACAACCATACATTGATCTATACAACATAGGGCAGCTTACCACTCTAGGCATCCTCGAGGCGAACTGTAGTTTTATTGTTAAAAGATAAAGCAAGATACCTATTGCTCATTTTTTGTCACGCACGACATCTTTGGTGCTACGCACAGTCTTAAATTCCGTTATCGTTAGATAATGTATTATAATTATTTCGCACCACTGGCCAAAAGATAGATCATGTTATTATTATATTAATATGACCCCTTTATCTTCGCGTCCCTTTTGATTAAAAAAAATATTATTAAAACTTCTTCATGAAGAACAAAAGAAATCTAAGAAAAAAAAAATGCATTTCTCGCGACAATTGTTGAATAATAAACGTGTATCACCACCTTTTTGGAGCTGTCAGACAATTTTTCCACTTCATAAATAAATTGCAAAATTCTATCTAGTCTATGTTTCACGGCTGCTGACCGATCATGTTTTGAAGTGGGTAGAAGATAAATGTGTTACTTTTGTGATGACTGTACGAGTTATTTGTAAGGTAATTAGAAAAAAAATATTGTTTTCATAACGTCATTGTACCCTCTTATATTATACACAAACAATAAAGTGAGAATCATGGCGTGTTCAGACCACCAGACGACTGCCTAGGTGGCAATTTTCAGATGTCATAATTTTTGTACAGTGTCTACTTTTTACGTATTATGCCAAATAATCGGGTTTAAAATATGAAGTAATGAAATGTTACAGAATGCACATAGTTTATCAAAGAAAGCTTAGCTAGGCGCTTAAAATATAAATTATAAGAAACTCGTCATGGTTCTCAAATGCTTCATTTTTCAATATCATTTTGAATATTTTACCATATTCATGGTTTTATAGGCTTTAATGTGTAATATTAGACTTCTCCGCCTGCTTGTGATACCGTTTAGCATTCATTTAGCACAAACATTAATTATAACCATGTAGGAGCTCTCTCTGACAAGAAGTTTTTGAAAAAACTTACAGAAGTGTATAATTTTAGTAAAAGCCATGTATGCCGTTTCACTTCAATGTATCATTCTTCTTAATGTGTTTATTCTTTTACTAGACATTTTAGTTTTGTTTTAATATGGAATTATTTTATTCAAAACTATGAATTCTTGCTGAGAAATTTGCCTATTACTCACACAAGTTTTTATTGGTAATACTCCAATCACATACCAATAAAATGATCATTTTATTGTATTAATTCCTGGTTGCTGAAATTCTATTTAATATAATAGTTGTTCATTTATGAAAGCTATTGTTATTTTGGCCATAAATTACATTAGTTAACAAGAGATTCAATCCAGATTGTCTTATCGGTGATGAGGTGAGATATACAAAAATTGGGATTAATGTTATTGAAAAGCTGGATTTATAAAAATGAGAAGAAACCTCAAAACAATAATGATCTTACTGTTACTTAAATATTCTTTTTCATGGCTATCAAAACTTGTTTTTAACTGGTTTTAAATTTGATAACAGTTAGTAAGAGTTAAGAATCTGTAACTGATAAGTCTATTTTGGAAACCATATTAATAGTGTTATTTAGATAACTGACTTAACCAGTCATAAAATATATTTGGGTCATAATATCCATGAGTGGTGATCTTTATTTAAATTACCAGTGTGTGCAGAAAAGACTAAAACACAAAAATTAAAAAACATAAAAAAACACTATGAAATCTCATTTAATTGGTTGACCACAATATCAAATAACAGATTAAGGGTTGGTTTTTCATTAGTAAGATCTTTGATCTTAAGAATATTTCTGACAATTATTGACATTATTCGCTAGCTATATTTATTCAACAAATGAGATCTGACACAAAAACCTGCCCTCAATTGCCTAGCTTTCAGAAGCCTGGGGTAAGCTGTCAATAAGTACACATCATCAGAATTTCAAAAGCATTTCAAAACCTAAAAATAATCCAAGAATTTGAAACAGGTTTTTGGTGATGCTTGGCAGAGGCCTACATCCAGCTGTGAAGGTCTTGTCTGATATTGTAATGCCAGCTTAAAAACTCAGCTAAATACTCTGTCAAGAGTAATTTTAAAAAGCTTCCTGCCCTTGTCCTATGTTGCTTGGGGTTGGCGCACCATATTTTTTTTTCTAATATTCTTGATTCAATTAATATGCCAATAAATATAAAATTTAAGATATGCTTTTGCGAATTTTTTGATTCATACTTGATATTGATATCATCCTGCACATCTACTGCATCTAAGCTTATTTTCGTTATTCATGCATTTGTTCACTTTTATAACATAACATAACATAACATCACGCCTGTAATCCCCGAAGGGTTAGGCAGAAGTGTACTTAATAGTACACCCACATTCCGCCAGTTATGTTTAAGTTCCATGTAATAGGGGGCGGGCCTATTGCGATTAACCGGGCACAAATCCAGACTCTGTAGCTGCTACTGAGACATTCCTAATGAAAAAACCCAATAACATTGTGCCTGACCTGGAAATCAAACCCAGTACCTTATGCTCAGCAGTGGCGCTTGCAACCACTTGACCAATGAGACAGTCTCTCTTATAATGTATCTGTATTATAAATAATTATTTTTACTTTTGTTATAATTTTTTGTCTCTGCTCCTCATGAATGTTCAGTTTTTATGTATAGTTTAGACAGTGGCAGTGTCCAACAGTCGGTCAATAAGCTACAGTTATAAAAAATACAATATCTTGTAATTTATCATCTCTATATATATATTTCCTGGAACAAGTGATCTATATTATTATTTTTACTTTTGTTATAATTTATTGTTTTTGTCTCTGCTCCTCACGAATGTTCAGTTTTTATGTATAGTTTAGACAGTGGCAGTGTCCGACAGTTGGTCAATAAGCTACAGTTATAAAAAATACAATATCTTGTAATTTATCATCTCTATATATATATTTCCTGGAACAAGTGATCTATATTATTCTATGAAATTGACATATAGTACAATTTACTGCCCAACTGTCCACTACCGCTTCCACCAATTCCACCTCTGCCTGAATTTCATAATGCATAATTTGACACAAGATCTCATAATTACATACACAATATTAAACAGCATAGAACCTGTGTTCTTTTGTGTTGTGAATCATGATGAAAAACATCATCAAATTTGCTTATCAGTGCTTAAAAGTTCACAAAGCTAGTTTGTGCAGATGCATTGTCTTTCTTTCTTTCACACACACAGACACATACAGCCATTCTATTTAGATACGTACTCTACGATTCATGTTCTAAGGACTTCTTAGTGGAGTGTCAATCTTCCTCCGTGTCCTATTAAAAAGCGATCGTCTATTCTATTTTTATTTATGACAATTGTGCCGATGTCGACAATTCTCCTAACGTCTGATAAACGTGTGAAACACAGGTGTGATGGAAAAGCGATCGTTGTCTTCCCGATCGTTTATACCGTACGTCATAATTCGCGCGATCATTTTTGTGAATTCATAGAACCCGAACGCGACGTAGCGCCGCCAGAGGGCTAAGAGTAGGTGCGAATATTTTGACGGTCTCTACTTATAAAGCGACATGTATGTCTAAACACCGCATGGTTTACAGGAGGTGGTTTTGAATATTCAAATGATTCTAAAATGACTTTTATTAAATAATTTAATATTTTAATTAATGTAATAATTAAGTACTCGAAATAAAGAGTTTTTTTACGCTCTTTTATAAACCATGTGTTTACATGTCGCTTTGTAGGTAGGCACCGTCGATTTGTATTATTGTTTTTTTTTTCATTTTCCTTTTGACCAAATGCAACTGTTCGAAATTATTATGAAACTAAAAAAAAATTGACGCTCCATCCTATTGTAGGTGTATAGAAGGCACTTTAATTTTTCCAAATGCTTTATACATAATTATATATACTTATAACTGTCACAACATCTTAACCAGTCATATTATTGCAGCACTAACTCAATATTTTAGAGCAATACAGAACAAAATATTATAATTCATTAATATTAATATTGGTTAGATTAAAAAAAAAAAATTGGCAGCCGTTTGAGGCATCTTTCAAAATGCACAGCCTTAAACTTTTACATTGATTTCGTTTCAAACATGAAAAAATAAGTTTTAATCGTTTTTCCTTACTAACCGTACTCATAAATTGCTACATGCAGTCGCCCAAATTGAAATTAGGTACTCAGGTGTTTTAGTATTGGTTACTATGTTGCTAAAAGATGACGACTTTCTGAAAAGACATCATTTTCGCTTCGTTTCCGTTTGTAATATCCGGGTGGTACTGCCCTGAGGTACCTGTCCCACCACAAGGAAGCGATATCACCGAATTTCTCGTTCAAGAAAAATACAAAAGAAAGATTGTAGGACCTTTGCCAATAAAAGAGATTAAATACATTAATCGTTGATCGCCGACTGTTCCCATCGCGGGCGAGTAATCATTTTTCACAGCGACTACAGAGTATTCGTTCAGCAACGCTTGTTAGTAGATCACTCGCTGAGTCTCTCCCTTAGTACATACGCATACCATCGAGTAATCACCCGACGCCGCGCAATCTCACACTTACCGGTCGTTGCTGGCTAACTCGCTTCTCGAATCGCTGGCGGCGAGACAGGTGCCTTAGCAGTAAAGTCACAATTTCACTTTGATCAAGTGCATATCACTTGTCACGGCCAGCTATACCTTATTCAGTAAACAGGTTGGGTTTTTGAGACGGGGTAGTAAAGGTAGGTAGTTAGGTACCATACCCATGTACTCGTAACTACTGGAAAATGTTCTTAGGAAACTGTCGTTGTTGGTAATAATAACCTATACAGTTAAGATAGGTTATTATTACCAACTGCATTCATATATTTTGCAAATCTGCAGGCACTTAAACGTAAACAAATTTTTTCGCACTTAGCCTATACAACACTGTCCTTTAGTCTTCCCAATAAAAGTATGTTTACAGTTTTATTACTGTGCACTTTTTTATCGATACCATCAAAACATTTGACGTAATAACATTAGAACAATAACAAACACACTAAATTGTATTGATTTCTACGCGCTACGAAGGAAACAAATGATAATAACATAAGTAATTACATCACCGTAGCGCCTGACGGTTTAAGCGTTCTACTCAGCTGCTAAAGCTGAAATTATAGAAGTGCAATAATATGAAGGCAGTTATTTAGGCGTCACAAATGGAGCTTACACACGTCAACTGTACGCATACGAAAGTTGCCGACATGCCCGCGGCTTCGGTGTGTAGGGTCTATTAAATGTTAGTAAAAACAGGTGACGTGTTAATGCAGGAATATTTTAGTTGTTGTCCAGAGTGAGAAAGAGACAGAGCTTTACAGGATGTCGAGCGCTTATCTTTTTCCCACCTTGGAATAAAACTAAAACATTCCTGCATTAAGACGTCACGGTAAGTCACCAGGCATTATAATCACATACGCTAAAATGTTGGGAAAATACCCTTCTCCCTCCGCTCCCCTTGATTCACAAATTGGCACGTTTATGCAATTCTGTCTGCATTAAATCTGTCTGATACATGTTAAAGTGACAAACTAGATACCCTTGCAATTGTAATGACGGGATGCAGTCGACAGGAAATGTTATACTTGGCCAAATCAATTGAAACGTGAATATTGACTACTTATTCAATTTATAAAGAACACGGAGGAATATTTTTAAAATAACATAACATCACACCTTTAACCCGAAGAGTTCACCTACGTTTCACTAGTTTAGTTGTATCTACCATTAAATATAGAGCGAACCTATTGCCATTAACCGGGCAAAAACCCTTGGTTGCTACTGAGAAATTACTGATAGAAATGTCCAATACCACTTAAACCGATTTGGGAATCGAACTCGGAACATCATGCTCTGCACATGCGCTTGCGAACTGCCAATGACGCATCTTCGAATCTGT
This sequence comes from Standfussiana lucernea, assembly GCA_964057025.1. Lineage (NCBI taxonomy): Eukaryota > Metazoa > Arthropoda > Insecta > Lepidoptera > Noctuidae > Standfussiana > Standfussiana lucernea. The sequence goes on from OZ059784.1 coordinate 21,918,586, forward strand.
ATTGTTAATCTTCTTCTTCTTTGCGTGTCGATGGACTCAAATAATACCCGACCATTATATAGCCATCTGCACAGCTTTTGCGTTGGCTTCGTGTAAATCCTGGATAGTGCAGTAGGCTGGGCAGAATGGGCAATAAAGGAAGTGGAGCATATCCTGCAGAGGTGATCCACACTGGCATTGTATTTGGGGCGGGTCGATGAAACCCCATGTATTGTAAATCATTTTTCGATTAATATTATGCTGAGTGATACACCATGCCTGTGTCTTGGTTTATCGGGATCTGGTAGAATAGTGTCTAAAATCTTGGTTCTTCTTCGGTCTGTTTATACTGGAAAAGTCGATAACCCTTGGCAAGACTTGCTGTCTGAGTTTCGGTCGTGACAGTAAATCAAATATGTCATTACAAAACCAACACTGATCAAGGCGGCTATAAAGAAAGGTTTCAAGCAAAGCGAATGCTAACAATGTCAGCAATTTATACAACTATGGCGACTTACAGATTTTTTTTTTTGTTCCTCAACCTAACTAGGTTAGGCAGAGGTGTACCCAATAGTACACCCACATTTGGCCAGTTATGTTTAAGTCTCATGTAATAGGGTGCGAGCCTATTGCCATCAACCGTTCACTAATCTAGACTCCGTGGCTGTTAGGTACTGAGAAATTCCTGTTGGAAAAACCCAATATAAATTTAACCGATCTGGGAATCGCACGGTACCTCATGCTCTGAATTGCTCTGCGATTACGACCACAAGAGCAACGAAGCAGTTTCCATTTATAGTGAACTTGGTGTAAAAATATCTTTCGATCTCGCATTGTATGAAAAGCTTCTACAATGCGAAATCAGTTTAAACTGGAAACTAAAGATCCTACAGTTCCGAATAGTTCTACATGTCTTTTCGTCCCCTTATGTTCCCGTATGTGTGTCCCCTGAGTTGATTGGTGGATAATACTTAATAGTATTATCCACCAATCAACTCATCGCAGTCCATTGCTGGACTTAGGCCACACATCCACATTCATTGTTGACCCATTTGTTCCAGAATGCCAATACAGGCGCCTCAATGGACGGATTATTTGAACTGTCCTGTGTGCTGCCGCGAATTCGGTGCGCCGCCCCGCAGCCCCATTAGCCTCGGATGCGGCCACACACTATGTAGACACTGCCTCAATCACTTACACAGGAAACAATGTCCGTTCGACCAGGTTAGTACTACCTACTAATGTAACACAAGGGAAATTAATTGCTAAGTGAACTAATTACCTAATTAAAATGTCCGTATATCAAAACCGATGGTCAATCTTTGACATTGTTTGAAATGGCTAGAACACGGATAATTTATTTTTTTAGACTACAAACTAGCTTGCTATAGTAGTATCTGTGACAAGGCCATCAATACTTATGAAGAAGCCGACAGAAGTTGAGTCTGAATTTATTAGAGCTATAACCACTGTAATAAAATGCGGCCAATGCTATAGACCAGTTGTGGCTCCGTGGGAACAGCCCCAATCTCCGTGAGAGGAGGTCGGTGGTCTGAACCCAAGCAGGCACTTTATTTGAACACCCCTACTCTCAAAACTATGGAATCGGCATGTCCATATCCCAAAAGCAAAAAATCACAGACATGTTACATCTAAGAACTCGCACTGGGCCAGGAGACCCGGGCCCCAGCAGTGGGAGCTTTATAAGCTGATCATGGTACAGTAATAAAACCTACTTCTAAATCTTCATGACCCTAATTTTGCGTAAGGACATCTCTCACGTATTAATGTAATATGTTTCTGTAAACAACCCTCCCAACGTCGTTATTTAGATGCAAGCTGTTTTAATATCAGTCATAAATGTTATGACTGAATTCCGTCTCCATAACTATGTTTATTGATCTTGGAAGGTGTCTTTCTTCATTCTCACCCCACTTACACATCTTCAATCAGTCAAATAATCTCTGTTCTAGAGAATAATAGAGTTGTGCTTTCTGGCTCACCATACTTCTTCCGGAGCATATCTTGACGACACTATTTGAGCTTGTTGGAATACCCCTAAGGCACCTCAAACAGACAACGTTGCTAGTTTGATCGTACGCTATAAAGTAAAGGAAAAGCTCAAAATACACCACACACAGTCGAAATTAGATTGAGATGGTAGGCAGTCTGTAAGACGTAGTGCTTCTGAAACTAATCTTTAAACGCACTGATTAAGGAAGTTTTCTTCCACCAGAAAAGTATACGATTGACGGTAAAAGTATTTCTATTTTCACATACTTACCTGTGGCATAAATGCACGTGTTCTAGGAATAGAAAAGGGGTGTTTTGAGGGGGGTGGCAGGGTACACGTGCGACAGCTATATATATATATATGGAGAGCAATCGGCCGCTGAATCCTGTACGGAAACAGCCTACTTATAATAAATACTAACGTTCTTAAAATTATTCAGTATTTTTCATACTTCAAACAGTCAACTCCTTGGTAAAGTTTCAGTTTATGGACTTTGGTTCTTTTTTTTTTCATAACATTAAGCCTGTAATCCCCAAAGGGTTAGGCCAGTTGTGTTTAAGTCCCATGTAATTGGGGGCGAGCCTGCTATCAACCGGGCGCAAATCCAGACTCCGTGGCTGCGACTGAGAAATTCCTGATGAACAAACCCAATAACAATTTGCCCGACCCGGGAATCCAACCCAGGCCTCATGCTCAGCAGTTGCAGTCGCGATTGCAATCACTAAACCAACAAGGCAGTCGATTAGAACGAGGCGGTAGTTTTTTATTTAAATTGTGTTTATTATTATTTCTCTGTGTGCCTGAGGATTGTAAAGTAGAATCAGTGTACGTATTGTAATTTAAACGTCAAGGCCAGTTTAAAAAGAAATCGATTTTAAAGTCGTCCTTTGTCACGCACCGCTCAGCGATGGCGTTCAACTATCACCCACTGCCACAACAGTTTCTATTTACTTGAGCCTTTATTAAAACGTGGTTTCTCAGGTACAAGTAACTATATAATTCGTACTTACCTAACGTTTTCAGTAGCAAATGTTTATTTTAACCCAACTTTTACCCCAACACGCTGTCGAATTTTCATCACCACCCCAAAATAAATTTCAAGTTCAATGTATGTAGCGTCTAACCAGCTGCGGTGTGTGGCTCATTACGTACTATAGATTATGTTGACTAAGGTTCCGCCAACGGCTTCCCACGCGTCTATTACCTACGCCAAAACCTAAAACTTCCCCCGAACAGTTCTATATGACCTCGCAGCAGATTATATCCAATTACTACTTACAGACCACAAAGATCCAATGAAAGGCTATCACTGGTTTTAAAAAGAACAACATAAAATATTCATGGCACGTTGAAAACTTCCAGCAGATTTAACCTGTGTGAACTTGGCACCCGAGTTTGGAAAAATTGTTTTTTTTTTTTTGGTTTTTCGGAAGATTTCGATTAGTATTGAAGCTATTTTCCTAAGTAGTAATGCAGAAATAAAAAATGTCTTACCCCTAAATTCGAAAAATCTGTTTTTTCGGCTGTTTTTCAATTCGTTAATAGTGGATTGAAGTTCAATATTTTTCGTAAGTACTCGTAGTAAAACAGTTTTTGTTTTAAATAATTTTTTTGAAACTTTTTTTGTTTTTGTTTTTCGGGAGATTTTATTTAGTAGTGGATAGTAGTGAAGCCATTTTTGTAAGTAGTAATGTCGAAAAAATTAAAAATTAATTAATAAAAAATGTCATCCCCCGAAATTCGAAAAATCAGTTCCACTACTAACGTTCATCTATGAGAAACAACCGGAAAAAAAAACAGATTTTTCGAATTGCAGGGATGATATTTTTTTTCGGCATTAGGTACTACTAACTTACGTAAATAGCTTCACTACTATACACTACTAATCGAAATCTTCCGAAAAAACCCAAAAAAAAAACGGTTTTTCCAAACTCGGGTGCCCTGTTCACACAGGTGCATATTTAAATCAAATTCTATTTCTGTCAGCGCTGGCTGGCGAGGCTTTGTTACATTGAATTCTCTTGAAAAGATTATTTAGGAAGTGTGGCAGCAGAAACCTTATTATAGTAAATCCATTCCGAGATAAGAAATTCTCAGTTCTTTCGTTTTCAATGACAATTCTCCATAATTGACACCGGAGCGGAGGATCTATTGATACCAGCGAGGAATTGGGGTCAGCGCAGCGGCTCTAGACTCAGTGTCGTGTCCGTCAGCGTTTTGTGCAGTTTAGTTGTTTAACGCGTTCGTTGCTGACGACAGATTTTGATAGTTGATCCTTTGTGACGTCTGTCCAACCTCCCTTTGGCCTAGGCCATCAAGTACAGTCTCCACAAGCATAAGCATCAGCGGCAGTGCTCGCATTCGTGTTCTGACTAGCTCACCCCCAGCGTATAAATGGTGCTAAGCGTGAGAAGTGCACGCCGGCGTGACTGGTTCGGGCGTGAAGACATGGTTGATCCGCTCGTCTGTATTGAAGTATGTATTTAGTATCATAATCTTGTTTACGTATTCGGATAAAGCTGGTTGTTGATGTAGTTAGTCGGATGCATTTTTTTTTCATCCCATAACAATGTATTAATTTAGATCATATCAAACGTCTCTGCTTACTACATAAATACTGCTATACTTAGTCTCGGTTTTCTAAGCAATATATACCGTGAATTGTGTATCAAATTAATATCGTAATTAGCTACTGTTTTCCGCCAAACATGTGTTGCATTGCGGAGCGAAAGCCTACTAATGACTCGTACTGCGCGCTGTGCCTCATGTTAGGCGGTTTTCGTCTGAGCCGTGTCATAGTTGCCCAATGTTAGGGTAACCACGTTATCTGTGATATGAGTGAGAAACGTGTGTTGTTGTGTTGATGCTATAATTTCTCCTTACCTTAATATCTAGGTAATTGTAAGATTTTACTTATCAGAGAAAACTTTTTCTTTGATTTCTATCATTAAGAAGTAAAATCAAACAGTCTTTGGACCGTTTCAGCTGCGCACTTCAGCTTTTAAATAAAACACTTAGTTATTACACAGTTATTTACTTAACTTGCCATTCAATCAGTTAATACAAGCATATTAAGCTTAATCAGTCTATAATTTTACCAGTGCTGGTGGGCCACCGACCTCTATGTATGAGAAAGTTTGGAGCTTATGGCTAAATACAGTGCAACCTCGATATAACAAATCGGAAGGGAACAAGTAAATATTCGTTATATCAAGTAATTTTCGTTAAACTGAAGTTTGTTATGTTGAGGTTAGGTTGGTCTAAAATTTGTTATAAAGAGGTAAAAAATACTTTTACGTTTCTGAGCCATTACAACTTGAATCTTTAACAATTGTGGCGAGCAGCAGTGTTTACATTACTTTCCATCAAACAACAATGATTGTTTTACGAAAAAAATTGTGTCGAAACCTGTCGCGATATGAATTACATACTATGGGATTAAGGGTCATACATTGGTGGGAACGTTATATAAAGGTTTTTTGTTGACAAAACTTAATTAGAGGTATTTACACTTTTTCTTAATAGTTGAAAATTCGTTATAAAGAGGTTGTTCTCAAAAAATGTTCGCAATGTAAAGGTATATTTTACATTGACTCTTATGGACAATTCAAGGGGATTACAAAGAATTTGTTAAATCGAAGAAGTCGTTATATTGAGGTACGTTATATTAAGGTTGCACTGTAATACGCAGGGCTCGATCTTCAAGGTTTGGCCGTGCTCACCTTCTCTTACTCCGTGCCTCGGGAAGCACGTTGAAGCTGTTGGTCCCCGAAAGTCTGACAACCAGTCTTACCAAGAGGTATCGTATTACTCAGTACTAACTGGGTTGTAGAGGTCAGATCTAGCGGTCGAAGTAAACTACTAATATTCAGCTGCATCCGACTAGACTGGAAGCCGACCCCAAAATAGTTGGAAAACAGCTAGGCAGATGATGTATGAGGAAGTTTGGTCACAGTTATGTACCGATCACAAAAAAAAAAACTGAAAAATACACGTGTATGAATTGCAAATCTATCGTAAATCTATAAACGTTATAATTTTATTATTCTCGATGCAAAACATCGTTGTACAACATTCCTGCATAGTTCTCTTATCATAATTAATCTGATCAATATAAACACTGTCCGGCCGTTCAAAATAGAACGTTGACCTTCATGAGAAGTTTATAAATTCAACGCTCGAAAGGTCTGTCGTGAACGAACACACCCCTTGCGAATTGCGACCCCTCCTGCTTCGCAGATAATTGTTATTCAATTTTGTACTTCTATTATGGAAAGCAATACCACATAATAATTATGGGGACGTAAACTCGCTAATAATGATGCTGTTTCAAAAATAAAAACTTAAATTTGTTATTTTAAAACTTACTTAAGAGAAATCGTGATTGATATAGGTTATGATACGTCCTTTAACCAAAATTGGAAGACATGAGACATCAACCAAGCTACACTAGGTCCGAGTGGTGGTTGGTCCTGCGTGTTCGCCTCGTGGCCCAAAGAGGAGAACTGTGTCCCAGCCGTGGGAATTTTGTATGCTGATGATGCACCTCTCATGATAGGTTACACTTACACCTATATTCTCGAGTTCAAGTAATTACTTATGCAAATATTTTTATGCAATAGACAAGAATTTTAACGAAGAACCGGCAAAGAAAGCAAAGCTTAATTTTTTTTTACTTTTGACAGTTCTAACTTCAAGCAATTATTAAACTACCGAATAAAAATCGTATCTTAAATAATGACTTTTACTCAAGTAATCACTATTCCTTGTTACTTGATACGGGTGTAAGAATCCTTTTCGGAGTGGAACTGTAAAATTGACCACACTGAAACCCACAGGTGCCAGCGCCAAATCCATGTGCACCTGACTCATTTTCATACCTATCGCTTCATGAAGATCGTCCTATCGCATCTGGAGTCTGTGCAGCATATGGTATTCCGCACATCTCTATCAGCCGGCATATCAGTATTCACCCTCTTTCTAGCGATTATCTTTCAGTTAGCACGTAACTGTTAAACAATCATGTACTTTAAACATGTTTGTATGTGTATTTAAGGCACGGACGATGCATCCAACGTTTGGACTTCTACTGCTTTATAGGTGCATCCAGACTGACGTGTTTCTTTTGTAGTGTTATCTCAACAATATTTACTTAGTAACTTTCTAAAACTTTGCGGCTATCTCTGTAGCTTTTATCCTTTGTGGCCCACTAATTCAGTGTCGATGTACCTTTAGAGCCATCCATCATCCTCGAAACTTGCTTCACGCTATGACCCTCATTCCAGAAATTGTATCGTGGTTTATTAACACAAAAACTATAACATAATTTACAAAAAAAGCTGTTATACTAACAAATGTGCTATATTAGCAAAAAAATAAATGTAAATACAGAAATTAAACTAATTTGAAAAGCATACAAATTAGACCAAAAATCACCGAATAACATTGGACTAAAGATACTATTTTTTTTAAATGTCTTCTGTTTTCTCCTACTATTTTGCTGTGCCTGACAGCGTCCCACTTTGTTTTTAATTGTAGTTTACCACTAAACCAATCACAATAATGTTAGAGTAACTATTGTATGGAATGAATATGAAGTCATTGATGTAATATCTTGGGTTCCGTCCAACCATTACAATCCAGTCACATCATGTTACATCACCGTCCTTCCGTTTTTATCAACTCGTTACAATTGATCGGTATTGTTAATTTACTTGACGCGTATCGCACAAGATGTATGACTGCCTTGTTGATCTAGTGGTGGCAGACAGAGCATGATGAGCTCCTGGGTTAGAAACACAGGTCGGGCAGAGTTATTGGGTTTTTTTCATCAGGAATTACTCAGTAGGAGCTACAGAGTCTGTATTTGTGCCCGATTTATGGCAATAGGCTCGCTCCCTGGGACTTAAACATAACTGGCTAAACGTGGGTGTACGCTTAGGTATACCTTTGCCTAACCCTTCGGGATTACAGGAGTGTGATGTGGTGGAAACAAAATGTTTTACAACACGTAATTAATTTTAACAATTAGTAAAAGTTTTTTTCATAAACGTTACACTTGTCTTAATTTCACCAGGGAAACCATTCAAAATATGTTATTCTTGTATTACGATTTCTAAAAAGGTTTTTACATTCAGTTAGCAGATGAGTGAAGGTCGATCTTATAATATTAATTTCTATACAATCTTACCTCTATCTAATTCTTCGGGATTACAGACGATATGATTACATGTGATTATATTGTTATTACTTACTAAAATCAAAGTATAGATACTTTGATTTTAGTAAGTTAGCCAACTGTTTCTGTTACTAAAATATATCAATTTATCAATTGATATATACTTAGTATCCTAAGTTCTTTAATTAACTGCAATGTATTCATTTCGAATCCCTTTTGCACTCCACCGAAATTATCGTTTATAATTCGAAAACAGTTTAGAATAACATGAACTTTTGCTATCGTAGCGGTGCTTTCTACAAAGAAGAGCAAGGGATATAAAAACTCGTCCTTTTAATGTAAGTACCCTCCTGCGATTGCATCGGAGTTTATTATTTCCGATGGGTATAATTGAGATTTAGCTTACCATACTTATTTCTGCATGTATTGGTCACTAAGGGGGAGAATTACGAAGGGTTCGGACACACACACACACACACTGACAATGATCTTTTGAATCAATAATGTCAAGGCTAACCAAGTGGATGTATTTCTCTCGATGCATCACGAGTTTGATTTGTGTTCTTCAAAAGGTTAAAAGGTTTCAGCAAAAGTTTTTTGCGAATTCTATGGAAAGTTGATAAAAGCTTTATTGATTGTTTACATGAAATGTCCTAATTTTGTTGTATTTGTAACAGATTTTCTAAAAACAAATAAACTTAAATTAAAAAATAGCTACAACTGCCTATACAAATTGAACGGTCTTCTTCTTCTTCTTGTCGTATCGATGTTACTTCCATTTTTTACATTTTGGGCACAGTAGTTTATTGCGGCGTCAGAGGCGTTATTCAGGTCGTCGAGAGTGCAGGTAAACGGACACCTAGAACACTCCAGTAGGTGGGCCATAGTTTGATCCGGAGCGCCGCACTGGCAATCATGAATAATACCCCATTTTGCCAGATTATGTTTGCAGCGGCCTACTTGGGTACGCAGTAGCAATAAAAAAAAAATGTCCTGTACGAAGCCAAAAGGCGTATATCAGCATGGTGCTGTAACATTTGAACAAATGTCACAGCATTTTATAGACCACTATGACTACCTGTTGATATTACTACAGCCTATCGCAGTCTACTGCTGGCCATAGGCCTCCCCCAAACAGCGCTAAAACATCCTGTCTTTGGACTACTGCATCCAGTGTTTCCCAGCTAGATAGCTAGGGGCAGTAGGAGGCAAGATCCTAACTAATATCTATTATAAATGTAAAAGTGTCACGTTTGTTTGTCACGCCATGACGGTTCTACGGATCTCGCTGAAATTTGAACACAGGTAGACCATAACCCCAGGGTCACCATGGTGGCCATCGATTATTCATCTTAGTAGGACGTTCTTGTGGGATAACTTGCGACCTACATGCGAGAAAAGCCGCGGGTTGATTTATTAAATTTTTTCTCGTACCCTTGCAGGCAGTCATCCAAGTGGACCCCGAGGAGCTGGTGGTGAACACGGCGCTCCTCCAGCTCGCGGGGTACACGCCGCCGGCGCAGCCGTACCACCCACCTTCCATCCAGGCGCTACCGGATCATGACAAACAGGCGTACGACTGCATCATCAAATGCATGGAACATCTCGCTGTCTACCTCAAGTATTGTGGCAATGGTGAGTACACATTTAAGATACTAGATATACATGGTGGAAGGGACTACAAATTTTTCGTCGGTTAATAAAAGCAAAACAGCTGTTTCCCACAAAACTGCAATACCTACACGGTCAAAATGTATGGAACAGCTAATTTTAAAAAAAATACCGGTAAAAATTTCTGTGTGGGAGGGTTTCAGAATGATGTACTGAATAAGTGGGAACCGCTTTAGCGTCGGTGTCCCTTCCTCCTTGAATAATGTAAATAAAGTAGCACAAGGAATTTCATAGAAAAAACAGTTATCCCACGTCTCAGTGAGGCTAGGTCAGAGACAGCTAACATTTTTTTTTTTATGTTCGTACCATGGATAAACTTGTGCAGTTTGATGGTTTGTATCAGACCCTTAAATGTGATAGGTTTTTCTTTTGTTTTGTGTGTGGGTACTTTGTCTTTCTATTCGTTATGCCTGCAGTGTCACTCATTTAGTTGAAAGCCTGGAACCCTTTTTAATATTTCACTTCAGAAATTGGGAGTTAAAGGGCTGGGAGGGAACTAATCTCTTCGGACGAAGCAACTCGTATAATTTGGATAGAACTTCACTTCAGGTAAGTTCGTTTAATGTCCAATTATACTTCGTTGCTTCGTCCTTCGAGATTAGATAACATTGTAGATTTTAAAAGATGTTGAAATATTAAAACACTTATGTTTAAACATTAAAAGTATAATGATCAAACCAAACAAAACTAAAATTATCATTAAAATTAAAATGTATCTTCTCATTGATTTGGGGTAACAAACAAAATTTTTACTAACATTTTAACATAATACATCAATCGGAATTTAGGATTGACAAAGCAAATTGATCAAGTTGTTCACATTGAATATCTCTATGGTAATAATCTAGCAAAGACATTGGAACTGCCACTCCATCCAGCTGTCTTTCGTATTGTGTCAATATTGACACCAGCTCTATGAGCGGCTGAGGTAGCTGCGTGTCTGTCTGGTGGAGTGAGCAGAAAATATAGAGAGGACTTTTAGTATTACTGCAAAGGTAGGGAATTTGTAGAAAACAAGTTTTTTTCCCAGTTTCATGTAAAAGCGTTCACAGCGAATGCTCCAGGGTCTCTATTCCACGAGATGTACTTAACACATTTAATGTTAATTCTTAATGCAAAAAGATCTATTTTAGGTCGACCGAAGGCATGTACAATCTTTTCAAAAGCATGATCTTTGATCTCCCATTCGGTATCTGGGTTAGATTATCTAGACTCTGCATCTGCTATTATCATATATTATATTGCATTATCTGCTGAACTTATGTATGAAGCGAATATAAATATACCACGGTCTTCACACCATTGTCACAAGGACTTTGTAATTTCAGTTAGATGTGGAAATCTTACTCCATCCATACGGTTGATGTATGAAATAGCAGTTGTGTTGTCAATACGTAGTAAAACTTGACAATTACATAATCCCTTTGCGAATGTTTGTAAACCCAAGAAAGCTACCATGAGTTCTAGATAGTTAATATGCTTGACACATTCCAAATTACTCCACTGGCCACTGGCGGTCTCCTCACCGCATGCTGCCCAACATGATGATGATGAGATGACATCAATTGATTTTAACCACCAGGTAAAATCATCTTGTAAATACTGTGGTAAAAACATGTGGTTATCATAATTACTTGTTTGATATTATGCAAGGTATTTGCATCTTTCCATTTGCTTAGTATAAAGCCAACCATACTGAATCGCGGGGCAAGATGAAGTGAGTAGGCCTACCAAGCGTGCAATATGTCTTATTTTTTTTATTCTGGACGCTCTTACTCGCACGTCTTTCTACATCGTTCTCACGTGTATGTTCAATCTCGACATGAATGATGTAACCGAGACTTTGTAACAACATAATGATTTAAAAGAGTGTCCATGGAGTTTCTTGCCCATTCTTCTCCATAGAGATCTACGCTTTCGAATGGGCAACTACAGTACTTTCACAAGTTATTATGCCCTGTGACTGGGACTGTAGCTTAGTTTATTTTTTGTGTTTTGACATTCAAAAGTGCCTGTAATGGTCTAATTGAAATAAATGCTTTGAGTTTGAGTTTACAACGAGGTTTGAGTTGAAATTATTGTAATTCTTTTTAATTAAATTTCGTTTTTGTTTAGGTAGGCTAACATGGATTTTTTCGTATCTATTTTGAAACCAAGGTTACACACGTTACTGGGAATCATACAGCTCTTATCATCATTGATTATAAATCCTAAGGACTTCAAAATAACTTTTGTTTTTAAAATATTATCTAGACAATCTTGATAATTATTAGAAATAATACAAATGTCATCTAAATAAATTGATGACAAATAACCTAATGACCTCAGTAAATTACCGGTTTCAATAATTTTGTAAAAACAAATGGGGCTGTGTTTAGACCAAACGGTAAAACAATAAATTGGTAAATTTTACCATCATACTTAAATCGTAAGTACTTCTTGCAGGTTGGGCTTATGGTTACGAGAAAATACGCATCCTTCAAATCAAGGGTAGCCATGAAACTGTTCGATACTAGTTTTAAAGTTGTTCTCAGATCTTCAATTTTGAAATGTTCTGTTATGATGTGCTTATTCAAAGAATTAAAAATTAAATATAAATCTGTTTTTACCATTAGGTTTTTTAACCAGGAAATAGCTTGAAAGAAACTGTCCTTCACATGGTTCACAAAGTGAGATAGCTCCACAGTTTATGAGATCAGTGATGGCCATCCTGTATTGAACTGATTCTGATGAATATAAAATAGGCAGATTAGGTTCGTGTGACTGATAGACGTGACTGGTTTAGTAAACGGTATCACGTAACCTCTTATCCATGATAATATAACTGGACCATTGGTTATTAATTGCCATTGATAATAAAAATATGATAATCGTCCTGCGGAACATACCAAGTCTAGCGCCGGGGGACTGGGCGCTGCTTCGAGCGCGGCTGCTGTCTCGGTGGCTGCTGCGGTCGTGGGCGCTGGCTCGGTCCACCTCGCTGCTCGTGCCTGCCGGGCTGGCGGGAACGGAGGCCTCTGGTTTAAAGCCTGAGCGGTAGCCTGTCTCGGTCTCTGCGCTCGTACAGGTCTTCTGACTTGGGTGTTTATTTTAATTTCAGCGCCTGATTTCGACATCGCTTTTGCATCTTTCAGAGTATCAGTCATCTGTTCTCCAAATAAGAAATTATCGATTTCTGTACTAAATAATTGATCTTTAACGTCCTTCTTTACAGTCAGTCATAATGTCAGTCTTACATATAAGACTACGTCTTGTCATGGACTCATTGTGTTATGAGTCACACATCAGTCGACCCGCTTCGATCAGTAATTTTATAACTGTCTGGTCTTTTTGATCTAAGGAGAACAATATATTGAGAGCTTCACTAATACAAGATATACTTGCTGCGACCTGCACCTGTTTGTTCTCTAGTGCTTTGTCTTTCTTAACAAGCACATCCAATAAAGCGGCCTTTATTTCAGGATTTAACTTCGGCGCGTAAATCTTCTTGCAGTTATTTGGAACAACATGTCTTTCTAGCATCTCTTTTCTGGCATCCTTCGTCAGACCTGTCATCGCGATGTGTTCCCAGTGAACAGATAAATCACCTCTAATATCCGGCCCATATTTTTTATCTTAGGTGTTTCGCCCAAGAGATTCAAAATCTCTTCATCCAATTCAGGGGGGTTGAGCGCTGCTTTAATAGGGGGTACTGACTGCACTGACTGTACCGCATCTGTAGCAGGGGACGTACCCGCTTGGGGTGTTTCCGTATCAGCACGGATATCACCTTAGGATGAACTTCCATATCATCTGGAATATAATGATTACCATATGTAGGTATCGGAAAGAGAATAGCGCGGCGATAGTCCTTTAAAACTATCCACAACACTAGGTATGTGTCTACTCAAATTGTATTTATATGTAAGTGGGTGATTAAATAATGTGAAGGTAATATTCCTTTCAAATGTAAACAATTACTCATAATGTGGGTATATAATTTAACCCAATAAAATTGGGAATCCAAAATTATATGAAAGTAACACCCCCTTGAGATGTACACAACATTACTTGGTGCATGACGTCATGTCAATTTTTGATACGGATATAGTCCTAAAAACTATTCGCAATATCTAAATTCGAACACGCGACCATTTGTCGCGTTTATTGATTTTCTTTTTAAGTTTTCGGATCTTTCGTCTCAAATAATCACTGTCGTCGTTTTTGTGAGTACGTTTCGGCAACTTTTTTCCCTTTTTAACGAAAAGGGGAAATAAGGTGATGATCGGCGAAGCATTAAAACGCGAATGAGTGACATTGCAGGCATAACGAATAGGAAGACAACTTTATCTAGTACTTTAGTAGTACTTTTTTGTGGTTACTTAACCACACACACAAAAAAAGAAAAACCTACAACTTAGTGGATGAAAGGCGATATAATAGACGTATTACTACAATGTTATCTAATCTCGAAGGACGAAGCAACAAAGTATAATTCGAGTCGATTTACTGTCGTATATCTTAAGTGTATGAATATGTCAACTCAAGGTATGAGATGAACTATACGATACGGCAAAACTGAGCTACGAAACTATGTGTATATAACCATCGGAGCTAAGTTTTGTTGCGGAGCGGTCTAGATGCACTTGGTACGTTTGTATAAAACTTGCATCGTTGAACTATTTTCTACAAGAGCTAGTCCAAGCTAAGTATTGTAAAGCTAAGGAGCTTATTTTTTGACACCATACACATCTATGAGCTTCGCAGCTTAGGATATCTCTTTTAAATCATAGGCAGCATTAGCTGTGAAGCGCTTCGTCCAGAGTACTGCCATCGTCCTTATTTCTGCTAAGCAGGCTTCCCATGTTCCGGTTTGAAGGATGTAATTACAGGCGCCCTAAAGCTCGCTTGCACCACATACCACTTAATACATTTATCCGCTAAACCCTTTAAAATCTTTCTGTCTCCGCAAATACAAACGGTTGACAAAAATAGAATGATTATTCAAATTCATTTAGAGCTAAACGTGTTTGTGTGTGGTGCAAGACCGACGAAGTGTTAGAAAATGTTTATCACATTTTTGCACCGCACATACATTCACGGCTTTTCTGTGAGTAATGAATAGAAAGGTATTTCTCATGATAAATGGCCTTGAAAAACATGAATAGCTATGACGAAATTAGTCTTATGAAATTACCAATATCGTGCATTTTCCTCCTAATGCCTGATGTTTCCCGAAATGACGTCATCAATAACTATCACTCTTAGTACTTTTTGCAAGTGTTACGAAACCTCTTAGTTTATGCCCTCAAATTACTGGATGTTCTCAAAAATCGTTGCTTCCAAACTTTATATACTAACGCATTTATGAACACGACGTAAAAAATGAGGTTCTTATGCTTTTTCTGTGTACTTTACTGTAGCTCAGACAGATAAACCGAATTCAGTGCGAGTTTTTTTCTGCTAGAATGTTTTAAACTTCATCGTCATTTGTTTAACTATCATTAACTGTTATTCGCTTTTGTATAAATAATCATCCCCTGCCTTTCTATTCTCTAGTCCGCTTCGCGTATTTTTTTTTAATGGCCGTTGTTAATGTTCCTTTGCTAGATATCAGTATTTATTCATCGACGTTTCCATTTTCCTCCTGACTCTTTTTATGCGCCAAGTGTTTTACCCTCTTTTGACTGAGCCAAATTCAGAGTTTTAGAGGCTTCATGCCAGTTATGTAGAGTTAGCTAACTAACTTCCGAGTTTCTTTTGCTAGGTTTTTTATCAAGTGGACGAGCAAAGTTTCAAGTATTAATTAATACCTACCAAAATATTTTTCGAAACCAAACTAATTACTTTGGTCAAGAACAGGGTAAAGGCCAGAAATAATTACGTCACTAACAGCTGATGAGTGACAAAGATTGCGAAACTTTCCACTATGTAATGGGTAGGTAAATATCGATATCCAACGGCGACAAAACTATTAAACAAGTAAAAGAAATTGCGAAATTGATACATGACAAAAGGGTAAAATAAAAACTTTTTGCAAAAAAAATACCGACTTCCAAAAAAAACGTAAAATAACTTTCAGAAGTCGGTGGCAAAAAAGCCAACGAAACAAACAATAGTCACCGACCTACGAAAGTAAAGTTATTTTTTTTAAGTATCAATTTCGCAATTGAGAACCTCCTCCTTTTTTGAAGTCGTTTAAAAATATGAGAACTTACCGTCTGTGAAGTTTTGCCAACTTGATATTGAGCATTTTTGGGTACGTTTACTACATAGACTCTAAACAGATGTTAAAAATCCTTATTTCCCTAATGAAATAATTCCTGGTTTTCTGCATGTATGTATGAATGTTTCATTGTAATATTTCGGTATTTCAAGTTATGTCATTCTGACTCTTACTGAAGCCTCCTACGGGAATTTATCGTTATAATTAACACGGTCGAGTTCCAGAGATTATTAGGTATTTTTAATTTTCAAGCCGAAATTCCCTACACGCTGGCATATACTGTATGCAAACTTACGAATATAACATAGTGCATACTTCGGTTGACACTTACCACCATATGCCCTGTGGATTTGATGCGAATTGTTGGGTTATGGCTTATGCGGAAGACTTACAGAGTTGTAAGTCGTGGGTACGAGCCCAGGCAGCCTTAATACTTTGTATTTTTATTTAACCACGACTGAACATAAACGGACAAGGAAAACACCGTGTAAAAACCGACATGTCAAAAATTCCAAGACCTGTGACATCCACCAACCCTCGAGTCCACGTGGTGGATAACGGCCCACTCCATCTCTCAGAGACCTGGGGGAAATAATAGACTGATTATGCAGAAGTGCATATAGGAGAGCCTTGATCTACGACGTCAAAGATATTTCAGCTTGAATGTATTCTTTTGCAGTCAACCAAAGTATGGCCGGCAGCCGTCTCTCTCGGCCCATGCAGAGAAAGTTAGTCATGCTGCTGCAGTGTGCCATCACTGATGAAGAGGGGCGGGGGAGGGCGGCACGCGCGGCCCGCTCGCTCGGCGAGCGAACCGTCACCGAGCTTATACTGCAACATCAGGTAAATTAGGACTAAGTTTACATCAGCATCTGCCTAGCTTTTTTCCAACTTTATTGGGGTCGGCTTCCAGTCTTAGTGGATGCAACTGAATGCCAGGGCTTTACATGGAGCGATTGCCTATCTTACCTCCTCAACCCAGTTACTACTGGGTAACACGGTACCTCTTGGTAAGACTGGTTGTCAGTTTCGGGCCACTGACTACTTGTAATGACTGTAGAAGATCTAAAATTGACAGCCGGGACCAACAGCTTAGCGTGCTTTTCGTGGCACGGTGGAGACTCGGTATGTAATGATGGTCACCCATCCACAGACTGAACTTGGCAAGCGCGGCTTAACCTTGAAAAGCGACCCGTGCGGCTGCTATTATTTAGCCACGAGATCCTCCCACGACTGTCACACTGGGACACACTGTGACTAACTTTTTTTTTTTGTTATCCTCTCATGTGTCCCAGTGCTGGGCAAAGGCCTAACTTTTTCGTAGCGTGATGTCACTTAGCCTAGCTCTCCCTATGAATTTGTTAGTTTTTTTTATTTTTCATTTCTGACCGGTAAGAAGTTCCAGATACTAGTGCGTTTAAACCAAAAAACTGTTTAGGTTTATTTTTATAGTATTTGTAAGGTTCAAGTTCACGTGTAATATGATTGATGCCACCTGAAAAATTATGTTTTTCCTACTCCTCCGCTATTCTGAAGACCAGGGGAACGCTATGCCGACGTGTGTTGAAGAAATCACCCCTTATGGTGGCGGGTCCGTTATGTTTTGGGCGGGCGTAACTTCCAGCTATAATACCGAGATAGTATTCATTGAAAATGACTCACTAAATGCGCAAAGGTTAATAAAAATCCTTAATAAAGATATAGCAGAAGCCCAAGGTATAACAGAAATCCTTAGTCAACATGCACAACCCGCACTGACTGTAATTAGTGAGGATGCTATTTACATGGACGATAATGCTCGGGCCCGCCGTTCTCGCGTCGTAGATGCTTATATGCAAGAGGACGGTATTCGTCGTTTGGATCGGCCAGCGCGTAGCCCCGACCTTAACCCCATTGAGCACGTCTGGGACCTCCTAAAAAGGCGAGTACGATCTGTCCAACCACTTCCACAGAACTTCATGGAGCTTAAACGTGTGATCTTGGCTGAGTGGGAACACATTCCACAGTATACCATCAAAAACCTGGTGGAAAGCATGCCAAGACGATTACATGCCGTAATCGCTGCAAGGGGAGGTCATACTCGTTATTAATTTTTATATTTTCATGCCTTTTTTATTAAAATACCATAAAAATGTTTACATTGACTAAAACACTGATTCCAGGACTTCTAGTCTTTTATACTAATGACATACTAAAAATATTAATATTATCCATAGAAAAGCCAATGCTTGTAAGGTGCCCGTTTTTTTTGCAAATGAGTGTATTATTAAATGGAGGAAAGGGCAGTTTTGGTTATAATTAAACGCTAAAGATGAGTAACATATTTATTTGGATAAGGATTAATACTATGTCGGTAAAAAGACCTTCGCAAGTTAAGCATTATTTTTGAACAAATTTTAAAATCATAAACATGGTTATTGTCAATCAACCTTAAAAGATAGATATATACTCGTACTATCGCGGACTTTTTTTAGAACTTTTGAAGAGAAAAAAAAATTCCCTCATACATTATTTTTGTGTAACTTGTTAAGGCAACGCACGTCACGAAAGCGTTCGCCCGCGACTTCGTCCGCTAAAATTGTGATATCTAGGCTAATAAGCACGATATAAATATTATGTATAGCCTATAGCAGCACTCACGAATAATGTAGCATTCTACCAGTGAAAAAATTTTTAGACTCGGATTAGTAGTTCCGAAGATTACCCCTACATACAAACTTACAAACAAATTTTACCTCTTTATAATTTTATTATAGTATAGATAAGTAGAATATTATGGACAAGAATTCATTTGTTTGAGTTTCTTTGCAGAAACAGGAAAATAACCCGAAGCCCGCTAACTTTAAACCCGCTATTGTGTAATTGTTTTTTATAGCACCACAATTACCATGCAGACGGTTTCTTTTTAAAGTCTGTTGCTGAATCAGACCCCTTACTTGAAGCTCTTTTCTTTACACTGTCAATGTCAAGTTATGCGTGTCAAAAGGACCACAGACAAGGATGTCTCACCATAAGGGTTCCGCTTATATAATTATATTACTATGCACCCTTAGCCTTATGTAATTAGGTTGAAAAGTGGTCGACCGTCAGTGAACTCAAAGTACCCACGTAACCCTACCGATGCTTATAAAGGTTACGTGTGTGGTTAGACCACCAGTAATTTGTACACTTTTTGCATGATCAGACCGGAAGTACTTTAGATAATTATAGATTTTTTGCAATTGAAATTTTACAATGTTATCGATCGCCGTATGTTGTTTGTGGGTACACAGACGTCAAAATAGGTAGGTAATTATACAGACAGCTAAGTACTGCCCCTTTTTAAACTGACTGCGACAACGCCAAAAGGACAGGTGTTTAAAAAGAGGTATGAAATTAGTTAAAAAGAAATACTTTCACATTAATGTCTTTGTCTAATTTTTGAAAATACAAAGTAGCAAATATAACGGAATAATTAAGCCTGCGTATCGCAGGTATGTGTTTCGTGCTCAACGTTCTTACTAGCCATGTCATCAAGCTTTCACACAAGCCCATCCATCTATCTTTTGTCAGTCGCTTTTCTAATAGTCATCCACAATTATAAGTAGTAGTACTACCTAGTGGTACCGTATGCAAGTGTGAACATTTTAATAAAGGAGTTAGTCTGTCAAAATCCATTCGAAAATTAGCATCAAACACATCGTCATTTTATTTTAAGGTTTTGTATGAAATTATCTGCCATTTGAGTTAAAGGAAAGTAATATTTATGCATCATTATGCGACCTGCAAAATACCTAGACCCATGATTTTAAAGGTACAAGCGTAAATTAATACAGATCTTTCACTTTATATACTTTCGTTTGCTAATAGCCTACCGACCGCCGCACAGTGGGCTGAAAATCGACTTTCATTGACATATAATACTTTTTTCCCAAATGTCCACTTTTATGACTTGAAAATGTTTTGGGAGACTAAATCCATGCCTAAAAATATCAACATTATGGAATAGCATTGCAAACAACGCAAAAAAAAATCTTTAAAAATTACTATGGAGCTGGCATCAAAAAGTCTTATACCTCCGCCATCGTTCAACTGGCCCTAACTCCCTTGCAGGTAATTAAACCTTGAATTATTTAGAATTTTTTGACATACTCCTCGAAGCGGCCACTGGTGCGACCTTTTTTTAAAAAATCGCTTTCAATTTAATATTTTCAAAAAATATTTTTAATCAAATGTTTAACTTAATTTAAGCTTAAAATCTACACGGACTACTTAAACGATGCACCCGACCACTACTTTGTATTAACACGCCACATGATCATAAAAAATAAGGTCTAAAGACCTAATAATGTAACGATCCTAATTATGGTCATTGTTTTATGAGTTTAAGTAATATGGTTATTCATATCTATTCTATGAGTTAGCTAATGAGGGTAGTAAGTAAATTAGTTTAATGATTACACTAAATAACGTCGTTGCAATAAATAGGAGAACTCAAAATAAAATAAATTCATTTCGCCTTACGCATTGAAAGTACAAACAGTAATAACATCGCCGTAAACATGGAAAGCATCGTAACAAATCTTGATATGTTCGTTATTTTAAAAGGTTCAGCCAAAAAAAACGATTATCAGTTTTTATTTGAGACAGTGTTATCTCGATTGAGATGTAGTTTATCTGAGGAAGATCGTGTGACGTTTAAAGAATTTTGCCGGAAATTTACGAGAGCAGCAGAGAGGCGTTGGCATTCTGCAAGCCGAAAAATGGAGTTATTCCGAAAGGAATATGGAAACTGGCTTGAGAAAAATGTCGACTGGCCTAACTGCATCAAAGACAATGTTCAGGAAGCTTCAACATCTGTAGCTCATGAGGAAGAAGAGCCATCAACATCATCAGTTGGTACTATGACCAAACGGAAACTCCCTAGAAAACCTTTTGAAGAGTTGGGAACGAAGGAAAAGAAGAGACGGAGTGGTGATTATTTAAACAGTGATTGCAGTGAGGTTGTTCATGCAGCTTGTACCAAGTTGAAGGAAGATGGAAGAGACAATATTGCTTCTGTAATTGAATACTTATTGAAAAATCCAGAAGCAGTTAGTAGATTCCAAGACTTGATAAAAAAACCGGCTGGCAAGGAAACCTTTACACCCCTAATGTCGCTTGGATTAATGCTATCTTTTAAATTATCAAAATGGCAATATATGGCTCTTGGTCAGTCAATTTTGACTTACTGTATTACGTCATGGGGTGGGGTGAGTAAAACTTTGTTATTGCCCATTGAAAGAGCTCAAAGAGCTATTCTCAAGGTGGCTACTTGCCGCCCTTTCCTTTTCCCCACTAACCTCCTGTATAAATCTTGTGAAGTGCTAACAGTTCGACAATTATTTATAATGAGCACTGTACTAAAACAACACGCAGCACTTCCTTATAGCACTGAATTAACTCAAAGGAGACGGAAAGATATAGTTTGCCCTCAAAAAAGTACAAAACATGCCAACAGCCAAATTTTATGTCTACCTCGGACCGCTACTTTATAACAGGCTAAATAAAAAAGGAACCATCTACTCCTTAAATTCACAGTAACTGCAAGAAAACCCTTAAGGAAGCTCTTCAATCTTTGTCCTATGAAGATACAGAGAAATTATTACTTGTGCTAAAGTAAATATTGTTCGTATTATTGTTATTTTTAAATTATTATAAGCTAAGTTAATATACTATATTTTATACACCTTTATACCAACAAGATTAACATGCTAATTATGTGATTATTTAATCAATTAATAATACCTATAATCGCCTGAAACACAGGACTACCTAATTCAGGCAAAAATCATGGGTGCACTTGACATAGATTTAAGAAAAACTGTATTTAATGTTATACCTTTATATTTTTTGAATAAAATTTTAATATATATATATATATTTTTTATATAGCTTTGAGAGAATCAGCAATTCGAGAAGGTATTAGATACTTATATCCTTTCTATTATAGGGTGCAACTAGCAAAACAAGAGTGTTATCCACCTGAACCCGAAAATTCCATCACGGTTACAGATAGCTCAGCCAGAATTTCTCTGCAGGCTCTCTTAGACCTAACAGTGAATAGAATATTTAAATCTTTACCATAAGATTTAAAGCAAAAAGAACTGATTTTAAGGCAGAAGGCCTTCACGACTGCTTATGCAATATTGTCTCTTCCATCTTCCTTCAACTTGGTACAAGCTGCATGAACAACCTCACTGCAATCACTGTTCAAATAATCACCACTCCATCTCTTCTTTTGCTTCGTTCCCAACTCTTCAAAAGGTTTTCTAGGGAGTTTCCGTTTGGTCATAGTACCAACTGATGATGTTGATGACTCTTCTTCCTCATGAGCTACAGATGTTGAAGCTTCCTGAACATTGTCTTTGATGCAGCTAGGCTAGTCGACATTTTTCTCAAGCCAGTTTCCATATTCCTTTCGGAATAACTCCATTTTTCGGCTTGCAGAATGCCAACGCCTCTCTGCTGCTCTCGTAAATTTCCGGCAAAATTCTTTAAACGTCACACGATCTTCCTCAGATAAACTACATCTCAATCGAGATAACACTGTCTCAAATAAAAACTGATAATCGTTTTTTTTGGCTGAACCTTTTAAAATAACGAACATATCAAGATTTGTTACGATGCTTTCCATGTTTACGGTGATGTTATTACTGTTTGTACTTTCAATGCGTAAGGCGAAATGAATTTATTTTATTTTGAGTTCGCCTATTTATTGCAACGACGTTATTTAGTGTAATCATTAAACTAATTTACTTACTACCCTCATTAGCTAACTCATAGAATAGATATGAATAACCATATTACTTAAACTCATAAAATAATGACCATAATTAGGATCGTTACATTATTAGGTCTTTAGACCTTATTTTTTTATGATCATGTGTCGTTTTAATACAAAGTAGTGGTCGGGTGCATCGTTTAAGTACTCCGTGTAGATTTTAAGCTTAAATTAAGTTAAACATTTGATTAAAAATATTTTTTGAAAATATTAAATTGAAAGCGATTTTTTAAAAAAAGGTCGCACCAGTGGCCGCTTCAGGGAGTATGTCAAAAAATTCTAAATAATTCAAGGTTCAATTACCTGCAAGGGAGTTAGGGCCAGTTGAACGATGGCGGAGGTATAAGACTTTTTCATGCCAGCTCCATAGTAATTTTTAAAGACTTTTTTTTTTGCGTTGTTTGCAATGCTATTCCATAATGTTGATATTTTTAGGCATGGATTTAGTCTCCCAAAATATTTTCAAGTCATAAAAGTGGACATTTGGGAAAAAAGTATTATATGTCTATGAAAGTCGATTTTCAGCCCACTGTGCGCCGCAGCCACCGTGCCGGGCTGCAGATGGCCTTTATATTCAGTGCGTTACCGATAAACGGGTGGCGCGCACGCACTCTTCTACTTAGTACTACGTTATTTCGTAATAAAAGTTAAATCTTCATAGTTAATTCGTGTTGGCGCCATGGCTTCTGCCGGCATATGTATAGGAGATGGAGTTCATATAAAAGCAGTTGTAAGTACAAAAGTTTTTTTTCAGATTCACCATATTTTCCACAGTAAAATGTAATAATCGAGGATTTAGACAGAGGAAGTTAATTATTCTATAAAACGGTTTTTTACACGATCGACGATAGAGGGGATGCAGTGAAAACTAGTGAAGGGACAGAGAGTTGCGATTTAAATTATCTTTCGTTCGAGTACCCACGACAGTACCCACATTTACCTAAAACTTTGTCGGATCATGAAGAAGACCCGATGCTTCGCATCTCGGCCACCCATGATGCGACATAATTTAACTTGAAGTAGCTTTTATACACGAGACTTAACTCCCGTTGTCAAAAATAACTAAGCGCACACATACTTGAAAAACAACTTTTTGTTATATCTTTGTAGTTAATAAATGTTTGTTTTTTCTTTCTTTCTAGAACCCGCAGCAACTGAGCGCGAACCTATGGGCAGCGGTGCGCGCGCGTGGCTGTCAGTTCCTGGGCCCAGCAATGCAGGAGGAGGTCCTCAAACTAGTGCTGCTCGCACTAGAGGACGGCTCCGCCCTCTCTAGAAAGGTGATACCCATACATTTAACTATCATATCTGCCTATTACGGTTAAAGATATTTATTTTCTCTAAAGAATTACAAATTCACTTATAGAGAAATGTTACAATGTTATCTGCCAGTAAGCGTAGGTAAAAATAAGAACCAATATGTATCTTAAAACTAACATTACAATATTACTTCGACTTAACATCCACCATTTTAGTATAACAAGTACAAGATAAATGAATCAAAAGAAGGTAAGTTACACACAAGAAACAACACTAAAGTTTTGAGCGATGAGGGTAGGGTGCAATCTAATAGTTGTTGCGTGTTTACTAAGGCCTACGACACAGTGCAGAAACATAGCGATTTATTAAATTGTTTTCGGTTAATATTTGTACATATATTTATTTATTCTTGTTTATGTAAACTATCTGCATTTTTTTAAAATTAAGTAATTGATTTTCAGGGAAAGATCTTTTATTATATACAACATGTAACGTAATTAACGCACACCCTCAAACACCCCAATTAGAATATTATGTTATGATCATAATACATACACTACATTTTTAATTGAACATGTGTAGGCATTGATTATATTATTAATTAAATTAGTTATACTAATTCCGGAAGAACGTTGTGGTCGCAGTACAAATCCACGAACGCACACAGTCGCACGCGTAGGTATGAGGGTCGTGCTAGCCTAGTAGGTACCTATTCGCTCGCGTTCGAGACGAGTTAACGCCGCCCGCTCGACACAGCTGTAGGTATTAGTGCCGAAAAAAGCCGACAATACACGATTTTTTACGTTAAAGAAATATGTTTGTGTGTGACAGTTGTTTATTTATGTCTCGTAAACATTTGATTGCATCTTTCAATCACACTTTTCAGGCTTTGGACTGTCGACTCTGAATAATTAGCAATAATCGTTACAAAATGTTATGCTAGTGTAAATAATAATGAACTGCTAAACATAGGAGGCGGTACGACAACATTATTCAAAGACGGCGTTTCTAAAAGTGAATCAAATACCTATTTACAATAATTAAAAAAATCGAATAACTTACTGATTGCCAAAACACTCGACGACTACGACGTCTTTTAAACCACTTTCAAAATGTCCACCACCCTGTTCAATACATTTTAATGCCCGTTTTCTTAATTGATGTTTTAATTTAGAAAGCACTTCAGTGTCATTTTTCACTATTTCAAAAACGTTCACTATCCTGTTTTTAGGTCCTCGGCACTTGTGACTTCACTAAAATAAACTAACGATTTAATACGTCCCCACAAAAAAAAAGACAAGACGCGTGAAATCAGCTGATCTGGCAGGCTACTGTCGAACACTCCTAGTGAAATGAGCAGAGGCACCATCGTGGTGGTAGAAAACCTTTTGTAAATTATGAAGAGCTATGTTTTCTAGCAGCGTATGTAGAGTTTCTCGTAAAAAAGTAAATATGCGTCTCCTGTGTTAATCTTTGTAAGAAAACAGGCCCCAGTAAGTATGTACCACTGACACCGGCCCCGACGTTAACTGAGAAACGGTGTTGGAAGGTCACTCTGCATGCGTGAGGATTTTCGTGCATCCATAAATGTATGTTGTACATCCCCACACGTGTGAATGTACTTTCATCTGTTCAAAACTTCAAATTATGTTCCGCTGCCAATTTTCTAGTGACCAGCGGCTGAACTGCATGCGTGGTGCGAAATCGTTTGGAGTCAGCTCCTGGCATCTTCTGAGTTGGAATGAATGTTTTTTATCACCACGAAGTGTTCTCCACACATGCATTTGACTACATTCAAAGCGTGGCGCTGCTTCTCGGGTACTGGCATGGGGATTCTCGTCGAAATAGTCCAGTATTTCGTTTTGAAGACGAGTACGTGTAGGCACATTGGCTCTCCTGTCGATGGCCGTGTTCGGACGGAACGTTCCATGGTCGCGAAGCCGCTGAGCAGCAGCTAACATAAACCTGCGGTCAACTCTGGTACCATCCCTTTGGTTGAATGTTCTGCAAGCTAGAGCCACATTATCACCACACTATGCCAAAGTCCTCACCATTTTGGTGTACTGAACATTTGTGTATTGGAAATACATCGCACGCGAAAAATTATTTGCAAACACTCTACGTACTTTCCTGTAAAATGTCCGCGCGTGACTAATATTGTTTACATTTAAGTTTGGTTTCATCGTAGCCGCGGAAGCGCCGGTATCGTCGTAGCTGTCTCGCTCTATCCCGGGGTTTTTAGTTTGCAGGAGAAAGGGAACGAAAACAAGCTTGTCATATTTTGTATTTTGTTGGTTATTCTATTGTGTCCTTTGTCCAGTGCTTGTAAGTGTGTGCGTGCGATTACAATCGTTAAGTTTACTTAACTGTATTTGTAAAGACTTTAATGTTCTTGAAATAAGGTTCATTTTTCTTTATTTTGTATTAAATGACGGAATTTGTATTAATACAAATAAAACTGCACTTTTAAAATTCTTATTGCCTTGATTTACAGTCCATTTCAGTTTGTTTTGGCTGTACAGGGGTAGTGTGACTGTAATATACGTAGTTTTAGTTAATTTTGGGAAAAAAAATGACCTATATTAAAAATGGTAGAAATCGATTCAGTAAACGATTCTGAACAAACTAATTTCAGGATGTGCGTTAATTATGTTACATGTTGTATTTTTTTAAAGTTTTCTTGTATACGTATGACGATTTGATTTCTTTTATGTCTTTAGGTAGTTTGTTATAGAAATTGGCCCCTTCATACATAATATTCCTTTTTCCATATTTAGTCCAAGGCTGGGTTAAGCAGATGTCATTAGCTTGTCTTGTTAAAATTTAAAAGTTTGTGCCCTTTTATTAAATATTATCTGAGAATGTATATCTTTAGTTAGTCATTCCCCATGTTGAAAGAAGAAGTTACAACAAACAATGACTCCGCCTATCGCTCCGCTTATGCACTGCACGCACCTTTACAATACCACCACCGCCACGCGTGCCACGAACTATCTCTTTCGCACTTTTGTGGCGGAGATTAGTTAATTGTGTACACCTTTTGAGCACTTTGAAAAATCAACTGTCTTTATATGGTTATTAAGTTCTAACTTGAATGATCGTGATAAGTATTTACTCAAGCAAATTAGTAGGCACGTCCACTCACGACGCTAGCTGGCTTTCATCTCTATTAAGCAAGCCTATATGCCGGTCATATAAGCCGTAGAACTGATTACCATCTAGATGAACTGGTTCTTGAATGGAGACAGCGAATAAATAAAAATAAACATTTATCAGTAACACTCAAAACGGTATATTTACTATGTTATTTATCCGTGATCACGGTGCTTAGAACAGCGCCGAAATATCGGGTACTCAATACAAATAGTGAACTGGTAAATATCCAGTTTTCAGTGTAAATGATAAGTGTTCACTGTTAGTGACCATGTCAGTTTAAAACTTATATTAAGAAACATATTTATTCACCAACCAAAAAACCAAATCAACACCAAAACCAAACCAACTGGACTGAACTTGGTTTCTGGACCAAATTTTTAACATCCACCAAACTGCTTACCAGTTTGTCGGTCGCTCGTCTTTAATACATTTGGTTCAAATACATACAATCCATAGACAGTAGTAGATAAAAAGTGTGGAATAAAAGTAGCATATCTGTACACCAAGTATTGTGGCAATGCGAGCCGCCGCACGGTGGGCCGAAATCAAGCTTTCATAGACTTAGGGATTCACGAAAATTGATGACCAATTTAAATAAAATAATAACGGCTTTGCGATCTACCACTAAATACAAGACACTTTTCTTCTACGATTTTTGTATATACCTAATATTTTTAAAGTTATAACGATTTGAATTTATTTTTGTATGGAGAAATTTGAATTTATATGAATAACTTTTAATTCTCAAGAGTTTTCAAAAAACGGCTTTCGGTATTCGATTGTGCTATTTTTTAGGCAAATTGTCCGATATATGCTTCGATTTTCTTCGATTTTGGAGAAAATTTATTTTCATTCCCTTTTCCACACCACCCTTGAGGTAGAGAACTAAACGCGTTTTTTTTTATCAGTGATGTCCCCAGGAGGCCTAATCCACTCATACGCACACTCTTAAATATAACTTCACGATTTTCACTTAGATGCGTCATAATACTGTTGGTAAGGGCAAAGTTCACCTTCTGCCCGTAACCTGGGTTCGGAACCTCTCTCATGGAGAAGAGGCCCGTGACCCACCACTGAGATTTTTTTCCCCTAGCCTGCTCCGCCCCACTCCCGGGCAAAGGCCTCCCTCCAATCTTTCCATTTCACTCGAACCCGCGCGTCCTCCTTTTTATACTAAATAGGCTGGCGTTTAGCCGCAACTCGCCTGATGTGAAGCGATGATGCGGCCTAGGGCACTGTTCGGATGGGAACTATTCAGTTCGTCCCGCCATCTCCTTCGGGGAACCAGTTTCCTGCAATTTTGACCCACATTACTAGCTGATTATGCTTACGCTGAGCTTGGTTTACTAATATACTAACAATGATTGTATTGGTTCTGTTGCAGGTTTTGGTAATGTTCGTAGTCCAAAGACTGGAGCCGCATTTTCCGCAGGCTTCGAAAACTAGCATAGGCCATGTCGTCCAGCTCCTATACAGAGCTTCGTGTTTTAAGGTAAGGCTTTAATCCTGTGTTGTTATTTCTTATCCTATCTCCAACCGCAGCTTAGTAGATCATGAACATCACGCCTGTAATCCCCGAAGGGGTAAGCAGAGGTGTACCTTATAATGAGAGATTTTCCTTCTTCACTATGTTAGTCCTAACGAAAAGTAAAGTTAAACCGATACGGACACATTTCAAACGCCGGTCCGGATACCGGACTCTGACGGATAAAGACCATCTTCACCAGTTTCACTAACTACCTTTAGTCGGCCGGGATTACAATGGATTTGACTACTTGGTGACCGGGAATCAGAGATTAAATTAACTTGTAAAAATTTTTGAAATAACTCCAATATTATTACTTACCAAATTTCTTTTCACATTCCAGGTATCAAAACGCGAATGCGACTCATCACTAATGCAACTAAAGGAAGAGTTTCGCACGTACGAGTCACTTCGGCGAGAGCACGACGCCCAGATAGTCCAGATTGCCACGGAGGCGGGGCTCAGGATAGCGCCCGACCAATGGAGCGCCTTGCTGTACGGAGACACCGCCCACAAGAGTCACATGCAAAGCATCATAGGTGAGCGTAAAGATCAATCTTATTTTAGGCGCGGGAGTTGGCCATAAGATCTACATTGACGCTCGTCTCGAGTGATTGTTATTTTTTTGTTTTATTCCACGTTCACCTGACGCCGCGTCGTTACAATGACATAAACATGAAAATTGATCTATTCTTTATGTTTAATTTTCTGAACGGAATGAACAAACGAGTAAAAGATTACGAATTAAAGACAAAGCGAACAAGAAGGGAAGCGTCTGATATCTGTTTTAGTGATGCCGCTTTGAGGCCGTTTACACAACGCTGTAATGTACGATATTTTATTGTAAAATCTGGGAGAACACGTGGATATCCCACTCTTCATATAAAATAAACAGTTTTATGATCCCAACATTATACTATTAATTATAACATTGTACTAATGAACACCTGGGGATGTAGACAAATTACAATATCTTTTACGAATTGAAATACGCATCCACACTTCAGACCCATTACTACCGCTGTTTAGATGGTCCGATCGTGGTTAGATTTCCGTTTCCTACAAAAGTGCAATACCTACACGGTCAAAATTTATGGAAAAGCAGATGGTTTTTTTAACTATCGATAATTCTTATTATTCTATTCCATTCATCTACAAAATATATTGTAATATGTAACTTCAGTCAGAGCAGCCTCGTTTAAAATCGTTCTTGCAGCCAACTTGACTAAATGTTTTAACAAAATCCACTCATACGAAAAACAAACGGTAGCACATTTGTATTCGTAAAAAAATTATTGAAATTACGACCAATGATCTGTCAAATTTGTCAGTTTTGTTCGCACTCGCTTGAGTTAGAGTAGATTTATACCGCTAGATAGATTTGTAGTATATGAGTGCGACAAAATACTAAACAAATATCATTGTCAACAAAACTGAAATGTAATCATTTTTTAACGGCTAGAATTAAACAAACTAACAATTGAATAGCTGGATGCGGACCTACGGCTGCCCGGGAAAGGTCTCTGTCCAGCAGTGTGCATCTATCTACAGAGACCACGATGAAGTTAACTAGTTACTTTACTTCCAGACAAGTTGCAGACACCGCAGTCGTTCGCGCAGTCGGTGCAGGAGCTGTTCATCGCGCTGCAGAGGACCGGCGACCCGGCGCAGCTGATCGTCATGAGTCTGCATCTGGATAGGTTGGCGAACATCGATGCCAGTCCTGGTATGTCGTGTGTTACAGTGGTACTATGTGGTGGATCTTTTGGTGTTTGTATGTCATTGACAGGATTGTTGGTGTAGTGCTGCATGATTTTGACATCTGTATAATCTTACGGAAGTAATTTTCTCACGCGGACAAAGGTCGCGAGCAACAGCTAGTATAGAATATAGGAGAAGTAGTATTAAATACTGTAGTTTGTCATATTTTTACACGGTGTAGCAGAAAAAGCGCAATACCTATCTATCTTTGTTGGATGTTCAGACGACCAAACTGGACAACTCGGGAACATGGGTCGAAATAATACGGACTCTTCATGCTATAGCGTCAGCCGATGCGATATTTTGTCATATCATAATGATCATCAGCCTACAGCAGTCCATTGCTGGACGTAGGCCTCTTCAATCGCTCGCCACTTAACTCGGTATTCGGCAACTCTCATCCTGTTGCTACCAGCCAACCTGCGAAGCTCGTCGCTCCACCGAGCCGGAGAGCGTCCCACCTTACGCTTGCCGATTCCCAGTCTCCAATCCAGAAAACGTCTACCCCAACAGTCATCGGTTCTACGGCTAATATGGCCGGCCCATTGCCACTTCAGCTTACTTATTCTGTGAGCTATCTCGACAACTTTGGTACTCGAGAGACTCCAAGCATAGCCCGCTCCATAGCTCACTGTGCGTCCTTGAAAGTATGGACCAACCGTGCCGTGAATGTCCCACGTTTCGGCCCCGTAAATCATAACATGCATGACGCACTGATTGAGAGCTTAGTCTTGAGGCTCTGTGAAATACGCGACGCGAAGGCTCGACGAAACTTCCCAAACGCGCGTTATTTTGTTTGAGAAGTCCAATTTTTTTCATTTAGCTTTATGTACTACCCTAATCTCGAAACCATTCAGGACAATTTCGACCCCCTGTAACATCGTTGTGGATAAAACTATATATTTTGATATAGAATGACTTGGCAATCACACACAGCAATAGAACTAACATTCAACAAAATCTACCTAATATTGCTTTAGCCAATGCTACCTTGCTCGAGCCAGCCCGCGATGCTGTGCCAGTAGTTTTAAACCAGCCCCTAATTAATTCCACTCAGATCCAGCCTGTCCCCTTGCTGCCCTCCCCCAGCGACGCCCTAAGCCGAGGTCCGAGCCCCACAGGGGGCGCCCTTAGCGTGTAGTCGCTTAGTTTGTAAGTTTTTTGCCCTGGCTGGAGGCCTTAAATTCAAGGCATCCACAGGATAGTCCGGTTGAGCAGACGACAACCTCCTAGGTTGAACTGCGAGATGCCATACAAAAAAAAAAACCAACAGTTTGGTTTTAATTTGAGTGAAGTGTCAATAGTTCTAGTATAGATTTTAACTCGACTAGCCGGTGTCATATATTTTGATCCACATTCAACGTAGATTTCCCGTCGAGTGCCGTGTATAATTGTGTTGTGAAATCGTAAGTAAAACTCTGTTATTAATAAGTGTTTCCCTACATATTTAATCAATTATTTTTGGTAATTTAAAAAAGGATGGGTATTTAAGTAGGTACTGTAATTGTTTTTAGGTGCTGTTAATCATAGCCAGGATTAGAACGCAACATGGACAAGCCAGGGCCTAGTAAAAAACGTAAGGTTAAAGATGAAAATCGGCAGTTTCAAGAAATTTGGACTGAGAAATACTTTTTTGTATGGTCGCATAACAAAGTCGTTTGTTTAATTTGCAAGAATTCTGTTGCTATTGCAAAGGAATATAATGTAAAAAGGCACTATAAAACGCAGCATCCTACTTTTACCAAGTTTACAGGCGAATTAAGAAAGCAAAAAATGTTGTCTTTAAAACGGGAGCTTACTAACATAGCTTGCTGACCGCAAGCTATGTTTACAAACCCCATTCAAGATTCAGAAACAGCTACAGAAGTTAGTTATGAAATTTCTCGAATGATAGCAAAGCGAAGTCGCCCCTTCAATGATGGGGATTTTGTAAAAGAATGCATTGAAATTGCCGCTAAGAAAATGTGTCCAGAAGCAGCAAAAAAGTTTGAGAAAATTCAACTGAATCGTATGACTATCCAAAGACGAATTATGTCTTTGTCAGGTAATATTGCGGAACAATTAAATGAAAAAACTAAGATCATTGAATTTTTTTCATTAGCACTCGACGAATTCACTGATATTAGTTCCACAGCTCAACTTCTCATGTTCATACGAGGTGTTACTCAAGATTTTGAAGTCTTAGAAGATTTATTAGGAATGTGTTCATTGAAAGGTCAAACCAGAGGAGTTGATATACTCAATGTACTTTTGGATGAGTGTTCAAAAACTGATTTGGACTTATCAAAATTATCGGAAGTTGCGACTGACGGTGCTCCTTCGATGATTGGTGTCAATTCTGGGCTAGTTACTTTGCTGAAAAAGCATCTGCAAGAAAAAAACATAAACGCTGAAGATCTCATGCAGTTTCACTGCATTATACACCAAGAAGCCCTCTGTTCTAAAAAAATTGAATTTCAAAATGTCATGAAAGTGGTAGTTTCGAATGTAAATTTCATAAAATCATGAGGACTCAATCACAGGCAATTCAAACAATTCCTTGATGACATCGAAAGCGAATATGGAGATTTACTGTATTATACAGAAGTAAGGTGGCTAAGTCGTGGATTGACACTGGAACGATTTCTAAATTTAATAGAAGAAATTGGAATATTTCTGGCGGAAAAGCAAAGGGATGTCCCGGAACTTAAAAATGCTGATTGGTTGTGTGATTTGGCTTTTTTAGTTGACATTACAAATCATTTGAATGTCTTGAACACACGGCTTCAAGGCAAAAATCAACTGATATCCCAGCTCTACGCTCATGTATCATCCTTTCAATGCAAGCTGACACTTTTCAGATCGCAATTGAATTCTGGAAATTACAATCATTTTCCGAATTATAAGAAAATGGCTGAAAAATTCAACAAAACTGCGATTAATTTCAGTTATGTAGAAAAGCTAGATATTTTGATTCAATCATTTCAAGACAGATTTTCGGAGTTTAAAAAAGTGAAACCTCTGTTGGACATATTCAGCAATCCTTTCACGATTTCAGTTGAAAATGCGCCAGAGTCAATGCAGTTAGAATTATCGACATTCAAAACGACCAAGATTTACGCAACAAATTCAACGAAGGAGACTTACTGAACTTTACCGCTGCATTAATAAAAATACGTACAAAGAGTTGCGCATAAACGCTCTGAAATGTGCCAGCTTATTTGGTTCTACCTATATATGTGAACAAACCTTTTCAATACTAAATAATAATAAAACAAAAAATCGGAACCGCCTTGCAAACGAAAGTTTGGAAGCAGTTTTACGTGTTGCTACAAGTAAATTTGAGCCAAATATAAAAAAAGATTGTAAGCACTATGCAGTGCCACGCTTCAAATTAATAAATTCTTTTTCAATTTTAATACATTATTATCAATTCTTTATTGTCTTTAATTACCTATACTTCTGGCGGCCCGCCATCAGTTCATAATTTGCCCGAGTGGCCCCTAGTCTTAATAAGTCTGTGCATCCCTGAATTAGAACTATTTAAAATAGTACATTACTCTTATGTGAATGTGTTGCCGTGTGATGTCTAAGTCATTTTATTGCACGTCTTCTATGCACTCCCCTCGTTTCCGCTTTGGTGGAGTCCGGGCCTAACTACACAAGTTTAGATAGTTGTTTCCGAAATGTCTTGTAGAAATCTTGGCCATCAAACATTGTCAGTAATATAACACCATGTATCATACAGGCTATTTTGACAAGTATTGCTTACAAATTGTTTAACGTGTAAACGACAAACGAAGACTGTGGACACAACATGAGAACAAATGTTTCATATCTTGATGTAAAACATTATTGTAAAATAAATGTTTAATACATTAATGCAAAAATATAACCGTTTCAGACGCCAAGAATCCGTCATGGCAGCATCTATCGGAAGTGATGACGTCACTGAAGGAGGTGGTAGCGGGGCTGATACACTACCTGCAGCAACAAGTAACGGGCCGCGACTCGAACCACAACCAGAAGCTTCCCGTGCCTGACCGGTGTCTGGATAACAATACCAGTGAGTTGAGGCTGACGCTTTATATATACAGTCGTGGTCAACTAATTAGGGACATGCAAGATAGTGAAGAACAATAACCGGTTAAGTACATACAAATATAAAACCCTATTGATTTCTCAGTAACTATTATTTGCATAATTTGGTCCGATTATTATGCTTTAAATGGCTGTAAATAAAAGAATAAATAAATAGAAAAAAGTATTTAATATCAAAGGTTGAACATGTATTCAATTTTAAGGTATAATTCTGTAGCTGGACATTTAATTAAGGACAGTAAACTATAATGAAAAATAGAGTTAAACAAAACTAATAATCTGCAGTATTATAATATCTTTAACAGCTCCATTTTATTTCGTGTAAAATCAGTACCCAGTAGCAAAACCTTTGTTAGTAATTACCGCTTGACACCGATGTGGCATAGACATTATCAGTTTCTGGCATGTTTCGACAGGAATGTTTGCCCATGCCTCACAAAAAGCTTCATTAAGTTCATCTAAAGTTGTGGTACGATAAGTGGCTACTTTTTTCTTGATTTCGTGCCAAAGGTGCTCGATTGGGTTAAGGTCCGGGCTATTTGCTGGCCAATCTAGCACCGATACTGACTGACTGGTAAGAAACGACTTGACTGAACGGGCGGTATGTTTCGGGTCGTTATCATGCTGAAACGTCCATATAATAGGGAGATGCTCCTCAGCATAGGGAAGCATCGTTTCCTCCAATATTGCCTTGTATTGATGTTGGTCTAAGTTACCCTGAACTTTCCTCACAGGTCCCACTCCACGTCCAGAAAATGAACCCCACATTTTAATGTTTCCACCGCCATGTTTCACCTGCTTTTTTGTGAATCTTGGATTCATTTCCGCTTTTACTGGACGCCGTACGTATTGCCTTCCATCTGAAGAAATCAAATTAACCTTGGTCTCGTCAGAGAATAATACATGTTGCCATTGGGCGTAGGTCCAATGTCCATATTTACGTGCAAACGCCAAACGAGCATTTCTATGTTCTTTCTTCAACAACGGTACTTTGCGAGCCACTCTTCCGAACAACCCTGCTTCTACCAGACGTCGTCGAACGGTCCACGCTGAGACACCAGCTCTTTCGTCTGTCCCAAACACTTCGTGTTTAATTAAAATAGAGCTTAGAAACGGATCTTTCTTAGCTAACCTGGCTATCATTCTATCTTCTTGCGCAGTTGTTTTTCTCGATCTTTTTGTTCTGGGCACATTTAAATCTGTGTTATTGCGTCTGACATGTTGCACTGCATTGTATACCATAGTTTTTGAACAATTTAAATGTTCTGCTATCCTTCGGTATGGCCAACCATGCTCGACAACAAACTTCATGATAATTTTTCGTAGTGTTGGATCGCAACTTTTATTTTTACCCATTTTTCTTCAAAATATTTTTCAAAACTTAAAATAAATATCGGGATTGCCGCCAAAACTACCACGAAACAATAAGAGAAGAAGTAAAAAAGTATTGAGATTCAAATTTTGAAAATAGAACGCAATATCTCAGTGTCCCTAATTAAATGGCCAGCCAGCATTATTTGAACAAATAGCACTACGATAATCTATCAGCTATACTGTAAAGAGGTTTAATGTTTAATAAGTTGTTATTGTTTGTATAATCGGGCACATAAATGAATAATTATACTTACATGTAAGAGATATGGAATATGGTTTAGACTCGTTGGAAAATAAAAAATAAATTCACAATTCGGTTTAACCAGAGTGTCCCTAATTAGTTGACCACGACTGTATATATTGTTTTTTGGGACAAGCCCGCTCCTCTATTCCCAAACCACTGCAACTCCTGAAAGCCAGAATCAACAGTGGCAACCACAAAAAACGCGCCGAGAAAATGAAGCTCGACGAAGTCCCAGAGAAACGATTTAACTGTATTGAATCCCGAAACAAATTTAACCCGCCAGCACTCGCGCCTCAAGAAATTACATCAGCACTCGCGTGTAGAGCATTTTGCTCACGTTTATAAATGTCAATAAATGCAAGTTTTACCAAAAAATGTTAATAAAAATGTATTTTATTAAAGAAAATATACATTATTTATTCAACAAAATATATATTCAAAAAATTAACAATATTAAGCTTTTTTATTTTAATTAACAACCATAGGAACTAATTTGCCAGTCTTCTAAGGCAGTCTTACGGAAAAAAATAAACAAAAAAAAACCTTAACTAAGTATAAATAACTAATCTTCGTCATATACTCGAGCCCCACCCGACCCTTGCCCAACGAGCCAGCCCGCGTTGCTGAGCAAGTAACTTTAAATTCCCCAAATAATAATAATACGACCCAGCCTGTCCCCACTTGCTGCCCTCCCCAAAATGACGCCCTAAGCCGAGGTCAGAGCCCCACAGGGGGTGCCCTTAGCGAGCGGTCATTAGTAGAATAAATTAGCTTGTAAGCCCTGGCTGGGGGCCTTAAATTCATTTGAGGTCACCACAGGATAGTCCGGTTAAGTAGTAAACCAGCCGTAGAGAGCTGGAAAACTGCGAGTGGCCATCATCAAAAAAAAAAAAATATATACTCGAGCTTTACACATATCACATAGTGCACGACTATGCTCGGTACATAAAAATTTTTGGCAGTAAATGCAGCTCTTTTTGGTCTTGCGATTTTTGCGTCTTCGGCAAACCGCGCAGATACCACTTGGTTTTTCTTCTTCTGGTAACTCAGATTCTGGTACAAAGCGTTTCATCACTTGCTGAAGAGGATATGCAATATTTTGGAAGGTGCTTCGAGGTGCTATGTGGATATTTGTAAAGCGAACTAGCCACTGATTTTACCCCTGGTTGTTTTTCGACAATGTTGTGAGCTCTTGTTCTCACATTGGAACGAAGTGGATTATAGTTCCATTTTGTACACCCATCTTTGCCTACGTAACACAGCTGATTGCCCGGTGAAATTGAAGAAACCTCACCTTCTACTTCCGATGACGATTGTTCGGTGTTAGTGGAATGATGACTGTTCCCTGTCTCGATCGCTTTCAATATCATCGGCTCTAAAAGACGGGTCCTCAATGTCTTCCAAACCTTCCTCCATCAACCATGCCAAAACTTGTTCATCACTTCGATCACGATCCATCTATAATAGAAATACATAATAGATTACTATTTCAGTAATGTAAAATCATGATATTACATAAAAGTAGCAGTAAAACTGTCGCTAAGATGAAAAAAAATAAAGTCATGAGTAAAACAAGTACTTACGTCGATACCCGCGCGATGAGCAAAACGCCGCCTGATGGTACACGGCGCAACAAACCACCTCGTCCAAGTAACTGGCGCATACTGGCGAGAAGTGAACTGCATACAGGGGTGGGGGACGGAACAAAATTCAGCTACCAAATGAACGATGTACGTACGAATAATTTTGACAAAATGACGCGTGTTTTAAATTTACTGTGAGCAAAATGCTCATAGTGCGAGTGCTCGCGGGTTAATCAGGAAAAACATAATTTCCACTTCCACCTCTTCACACACACTTCCAACTTCTTTTATGCATAGGTGGAGCGCCGAATAAACAGTTAATACGTCTACTTCAATGTGTGACTGAGGAACATTGCCACCAGTTTTTCAAGTGTACAACACTTAAAGCGTTTAGAGTTAAACATCAAACGTCAAGTCGTGGTGCAAGCTGGCTTTAAAATATTGACGCGATACTTTGTAATGTGACCCAATCAATCCAGCAACTTTTCTCAGTATTCGGTAACCACAAACTCCACAAATATGGCTGGAACTTATTATTTTTTTTTTCTATAAATAAAACACACACTCATGTTCTAATACCATGTCTTTGTCCGTCCCTCAGCAGGCCAGGGTTCCCCTCAAACGGCAGCGTCGACGCCCACCCACACCAAGTACAAAGTGTCGATGTGCCGCGACGCCGCCACGCGCTCCTTCTGCCCTAGAGGCAACTCCTGCACCTTCGCGCATTCTGAAGAGGAACTCGAAAGGTATGTCACTTAGCAAATGTCATAATCAGCCTATAATTGTTACTACTGCTGGGACGCAGGCCTCCTATCTGTGATAGGATAGGGCAAAGAGTATAATAATGATAAGGGAGAAGAGAGCCGTCTTGTGCCATTTCGAAGCATACTGATTCGAAACGCCATCTGAATTTCTTAACGGGAACTAAGGCTCTATATGTAGCTATAGGAATGTATGCATGTATACCTTCTTCTTACGTATATAGGTCAATATTTGTTTAAGTACATACACGTACGTAGTATTTGTTATAGGTGGTCATTCAAATTTTTCAGATTTTTTGCAAATAGAAGCTGTGTGTACGTCGTATGTTGATCATAATGCGATTTGCGAATATAATGATGATACATTTATAAATTACTTACGATCATTAAAATGTAATAATTGCAGGAGCTGTTATAGATATATTAAGATATTTTAAGGATCGTGATTCATTATGTAAACGAGCTATAATTATAATCGCGAATTGCATTTTGATCAACATACTCGTACGATGTGAAAATATTAATGTCTGGGTAGTAATCCAAACAGGACGGAGGAGAAACTCAACTCCACGTCTCGTGTAGATGAAATACCCAAATACCAATAATTAAACACAATATGGACACACGAACACAAACAGGCGCAGGCGCAAGTTGCCGCGACCATTATTTGATGTTGCCAGAATATGTTAGGTATACAATAAGAATTTCAGCTTCGAAATATAAAAATATGGTATTTTTGATGAAAAATTTAACAATTATTCTCTGGAAAAATACTGTAAATTAAATTAGAGCACTAAATTATTTGTTTTTCTTTTTCGCATCAAAGTTGCATCACTGATTACGTTTAAAGTATATGCGGTTACTCTGTTACGAAATTTTGTAAACTAGTGTAATCATTGGTCAGAAAGACAACTGACAAAAGTTGAGATGAGAGATGTAACTGGAAAATCCCTATAAGAACAAACAAATACTCAAAAATTGTTCTTCAAGTAGATCGAAGGTCTACTCTTATTCTGCGGAAAACGAAGTGGCGGCCGAAACGTCACACGTGTCTTGCTACGGCTTCATTAGTTTTGAAATTTCGGTCAGCCGACGTTTGTTTGACATTTTCATCTTCTACGTCTACCTTAATCCACGCAACTGTGGACAAATATTCGAATTTGACAAATTATTGGTCGGAATTTTAACCTCTTTTACGAAACCAAAAGTGCTACCGTTTGATTTTCGTATGAGAGAATTTTATTAAGCATTTTGGTCAAAATGGCTTCAAGAATGTTTTTCGAATCGAAGCCGCTCTGCATGAAGTTAGTCGAGAGCAACATCTTGCAATACATATGGCAGATTTAAAAGTTTCACATGTATGCGTTTATAGTAATACCGACATTTTCATCTTGATTATAAATACTCTTTTCCGTAAGCCAAAGAAACTACCGATACAAGAAAAAGATACTGTTTCCACTCATAGGCCTATTTATTCTGTTATCGATGTATTACGATAACTTGCATGTTTTATTAACGAACTACTATTTGCCCATGTTATTTGGATGTTTGTTTGGTGCTTGTTCATTCAATTTCTAAGAGACTTTTATAATGATGGTAGTTTATATCAAACGAAATTCGACGAGTCGCAAGAAACCCGGCCGCCTTACATCAGTCCGGATAAATCGTCAGTCGTATGAAGTTACATGCGAGGAAGAAACAAGCAATCATTGTGTAATGTACACTTCTGGCTAACTACATGCCTAATCTGCATGCATAATCTGGAGTACCCGAAATTATGATAACAAAATGTAATAAATAATTAACTTTGAGTGTCTCCTTTCTCTTTCATTTGCCTGATCTGCCTACTTGCGTTTTATTTGTATCCGTGTACCGCCTACGTACATATTTTAATACAGGTTGGAAGGGACACCGTCGCTAAGCCGCTCACCACGAGTTCAGTACATCATTCTGAACCGGACGCAGAAATTTTTCGTCGGTTATTAAAAAAAAAATCAGCTGTTCAGTACATTTTGACGTGTAGGTATTGCAGTTTTGTAGGAAACAGCTGATATTTTTTTGTAATAACCGACGGATATTTTCTGTGGAGGTGTTCAGAATGATGTACTGATTACGTGGGATCCGGCTTAGCGTCGCTGTACCTGCCGCCCTGTAAAAGGCGCACCTAATCTAAGACTTCGGAATACTAGATTATCTTAATAGGTATAAGTCATCTACAGAATTAGATAGAAAGAAAAAATATTTATCTGTCGCGGGACATGACGTGCATACAAAATGACACGAAGGGCTAATATTTAAACTATTTGTCACAAAATTTAGTATTCCAGCTTAGTATTACTTAAATATCAGAGAGATATCTTAGTTTTAGTTAAATATAGTGGCTAAACAATTACACCCGCACGAGTCGTCTTCGAGGTTAAGCAGTGCTTACCAAGCTTACATACTGAGATCCCTTCGAGCATAGGATACCACGATAAACTGTTGTTCCCAGCTGTCGTTTGTAGATCTTTGACAGTCGTTACAGGTAGCTAGAAGCCCGAAAGTCCGACAACAAGTCTTACCAAGGGAGTATTACCCATTAACTAGGTTGTGGAGGTCAGATAGGCAGTCGCTCCATGTAAAATACTGGTATTCAGCTGCATCCGGTTAGACTGGAAGCCGACCCAACATAGTCGGGAAAAGGCTAGACTGGTGATGATTACTTGATAAGTTAGAAGGTACAAGTTGGAAAGGACACCGACGATAAAAAGGTTACCACGTATTGAGTAAGTACATCAATAGTGCACCAACCCGCACCAGGCCTTATTAGATTGTGGCCTTGAACCTACAGATATGAACTGCGTCTGTGCCAACACGTATTCCCTGTATAATAGCTCGCAATATTTATTTATTAAGTAGAAATCGCGAAGAACTATCTAGTCTACATCATTATCTATCTAAACTCTCCCTGTCCTGACCTTTAGAATTGATATATAAAACTTGATATATAAAATTATTACCATAATGTATTTAGTCTCAAATCTCCTTGTCTTCAACTACACGTTAAACTTTTTTTTAAATCATAGTAAAATTAAAATTTACTGTAGAAGTTCCTGATCTACCTACCTAAACGGTGTGATATTAGGTACTCACAATGCGATGTTGTTTTATGCTAAAATAATGACAAACTTTAAGTTAACTTGCTGCGCCCACACAGGACCATGAACTCATTAGTTTTAGCTCAGCCTATAACTGTGCGTACATTTTATATAAATAAAAAACAACGGGACTTCTCCGACGGACATGACCGAAGCTAATGCAACTTTGAAGGCCACAGTCAAGTGCAGAGCTAATATCCCGACAAGCGGTGAAGCAACCGTCTATAATAACAAAGGACTGCATAGAACTTTGCTATATAGCCCGCCACAGAACCGACACAAAGGCAGAATATCGCCCCGTGTCCTGGATGCAGCATGCCGTACGTCGATTGGCAATTTTGTAATCCTAGAACATGAGATAACAATTATTTGCTATACTAGCTCCTGTTTCGGGTTCGCAGTCTACTGAAGGTCAATTCCCGTATTTAGTAGCGGTAGTTGTCGAAAACATTAATGAATTGTGTGACTAAATTTGAAAGAAAAAGATGTAAATAATAGCGTGACGGTTGACAAGGAAGAAATACACGTAAAAAGAAAATAAACCTTAGAGTAAATGAAAACGAGCTTGTCGCGTATGGTTTCTTGTCCCCTTTACTATTGACACGGCAGAACGGAACCAAAGTTGTGTGGAAAATGTTAGCTCAATCAGTTGGGGAGAAATGGTTTAAAATACAGTTCCAAACAGACACCGGCACATGTAAATAAAAGCTTGCAAAACCGCGTCGCGCCAATCCCAAGTAACATGGTACAGGGAAATGATGATAAGAAGCCTTCGTTATTTAGGCACATTCCCATCATAACGATAATCAATGACAAGAACAAGTATGTTTTAGATTAGAACCGTTGTCGAAAACAGGGTAAACGATATTTTAAAACATCGAGAGTTATGTTCTATATCTAAGTTAAATATCAATTCACCTTTCGGAAGACATTTTGAATGATGGTGAATTGATTGCGATTCTGGTCGTGATGAGCGTGTAGAATTAAAGCTTAGCGGCATTTGTGTGCACAGCGATTTTTTATTTTTAGCAATATTTTTTATTTTCGTTTGTCACATTGTCTGTGCTGCCAGCTATTAAATTGTGCTTGTAATAGAACCTAGGTTTTTTTTAACAAGACCTAGATTTCGTAGTCTTCCTTATTTTAATTAAACTTTCAATGTTCTGTGTGCTTTTGCTGAAACTCATGTTACGTTTTTAATATATAGTTCCCGTTAATGTTCGGTTATTATCACTACTATCGTAATGTAAGTTAATTATTATCGATTCATCAATAATTTCGAGTCCAAAATTGTGCCGAATGGCTGATTTTTTGCAAAGAATACAATAAACTTTGGTAAATACACTATTTATTTATTTAACAATTTATGTACACACTAAATACAGAAATCAAGAAAGGAACAGAAAAGAGAGTACAAAGGTAATGCTTATTTCTAATGAAGTCTCTTCCAGCATACCTGCGAAAGGAGATACTAAAAAAAGAGATGTAGACAAAGTGTGTAAAAGAAGAAGAGAAAATGGAATACATAAAACATAAATCAGATAACTATTTTAAATATAATATACAATATAAGAAAATACTTACATACATATAAATACAAAGATACATACATACATATAAATACAAATTACTATGTGTTACTTTGACATATTATTTTTTATCACCGTACAAGCCGATACTCTAGAAACCCTAAAAATATTTGAATTTCGTAAGCTACCCTTTCTTTCGCCCGGCCGTGGATACAGCCCTCAAAATAGCTTAGAGGCGTATTACAAAAAAACGCGAAATTGCAAGGTTTCTTCGTTGAAATTGTATGTTATCCGCTCGTTGTTTGAAATAACAATTACTTATTAA
This sequence comes from Standfussiana lucernea, assembly GCA_964057025.1. Lineage (NCBI taxonomy): Eukaryota > Metazoa > Arthropoda > Insecta > Lepidoptera > Noctuidae > Standfussiana > Standfussiana lucernea. The sequence goes on from OZ059784.1 coordinate 21,962,170, forward strand.
AAAAAGTTAGTTTCCTCTACTACAATAATGATAAAGCGAATTTTAGTTAAATTATTAATTTATTCAGTAATAATCATTCCCCCGATGCATGTTTAGACAAAAACTCACGGAGACGTGATTCGGGAACGTAATGCAAGGTGACCTGACCAATTGCAGCCGCGCGTTCTTAATCGTCCCCCGGCCCGCGGTAGTGAGTCGTGTACTTAAAAGAAATGGGCCTATAAGATCTCTAGTGGTTATATACTCTAAGGGAATACTAGTACTCAGATACTCATTTTTATCCTTAAAAATATTTTAGTTTGAGAGTGATTCCACTGTACATTACAATTTATTACGTACTTACTAATTCTGTGACATCAGGCAGGAAGTTAAAAAGGACGTTAAAAAAATTTAAAAAGGAAGTATCAGTTGTCCCTCCCCTGGCGATGCCCATGGTTTGAACGCATATCACACATTTAAACTCTAACCTACTCAACCGATTTTGATGAATCATTAAAAAAAACACTGCCTCTGCATGTATTAGAAAATGATTTCCCCGCGGAGGCCACGCTTACCGGGCGAGTCTAGTAAGATAATTTTAATGCTAGGGTTAACTAAGGTATTTGTTTTTTTTAATCTTATTAATTACTTGCGTAGAACATCAGACTATCGACCTCAATTATTATTATGCCCATCGTGGCCACAACGCTGTATCCGCGCATGCTTTCGCCCTTAGCTAACGCTATTTTTATACTTAAACCTTTGTCTTACAATGAAGGCCGCACTAAACACGTGTTGAGTCTGCGTCTTTTGTGCGTAACCCCTTTAAAGCTCCCCTAGTCCGACGTATTCGACCACGGTCTCGTTTTGAATAAGGTGACTGGGGGTGGACTTTTAAATAAGAATAACGTCAACTTTTTTCCTGTGTAACGGTTACCAAGTACCAACCTCAATTCTTTGTCACTTTTTCGTCTTAAGATAAACCGTTTTTAGTAACAATCGTTATCTACATTTATTTTTCGCTGTTGAAAAAGCAATGTTTATTTCTTCTATTGGTTTCAATGTTGCATTGTAACTACCGCAGAAACCCATGCTTAACAACATGAAATTAAACAAAACTTACACTGTTCCATAAAAGCTATATCATACTGCAGTGTGTAATTATGATCGTATGTTTCTTATATCTTTAATAAAATTCAAAGTCAAACCTTATATTTCTATAAGGCTATTAAAATGCACTTTTGAACTACATAAATACCATAAAATAAATAAACATAAAACCTACAATCTATTTCATCTTAAATAATTATAGGAAATTAATCGAAGTTCTCCTATTAGATTCTTAACTTCATTCCCATATTTAATACCAAAACATAGCATACAATATAAATGAAAAGGGTAGGAAGAACATAAAAAGCTACGCAAAAAATTCAAACCGGATAAATCAGTTTGAAGCAGTTTGCGATCTTCTTTACGCTGTATTCAAGTGCAATACGCTAGTAATTTAACTATTACAATATTAGCGGCGCGCGGCGTACACCAGTTCGCGTCGGCACGAGCTACTGAACACTTGTGCTTTGTTTGACGCCTCGAGCTACTTACTGAAAACCTTCTTCTTCGACACGGAACAGCGTATGTATCGTTACAACATAGACAATTATTGTGATACGCTAATTTTTATAGTGGAACTAAACAGCTGACATGACATAATAACGTGTCTATTAAAGTTAGTGTATTATTTGCGATTCTCGGAAAAGTTGAAAGCTTCCGCTGAAAGTATTTTTCGTATTTGTAGACGATTGTGATTTTTGTTTTTTAGATGGATTCACATCAAAGTAATCAATGCCATGCTGGACCTTGTTTCACGAGGATCGTAATCCGTAATTTTGGGTTCGTATGCTTATTATTATTAAGTAGAAATTGTTTAATCTTTATTTCTTTTAATATCGTAATACGTAGGTTGTGTGGAGAATAAATTAAATAATGTTTGTATCACAAGACTTAGAGTACAACTACTTCCAAGGGTATTAACAAATTCACTTTATCGCTTGGCGGGTATTTTATATTAAGTTGTTGTTTTGACTTAGGTTGAAATTGGCGATGTGTTACTGACAAAATTTAATATTTGTAAGTATTAAGATGTTCTCCTTCACAAAAAAAAAACTTTTATTTATGTACTCTCATGTCTAAACACGTGCGCATTACATAACTAAAACCAATACAGCCTTATGGTGGATCCACACAGCCCGGCGGCACTGCCGGCGGCTTGACCACAAGCAAAGCCCGGCCGGTAAGTGCGGCTGTGAATCGTACAAGTCATATTTCAGTATTGTTTTGCTTGCCGTGGTTGATGCGAATTGTAACTTTTTATACGTACGTATAGATATCAGTTGCTAATAGCGCGTATCTGATGGTGGAGTTCTACGTAACACTAGTTTGTTTCAAATGAAACAAGATGAATCTGCACACTTACCACGACCACAAACATTAGAGACAAGAAATACGACGGTGCCTTTTTATTTCGTCGGCAATGACGTATTCCACATCAAAGAATATGAGGGATCCACCATTACAAGCAATATTTTTGGCCTATTACTCAATGCAACGTAATGTAAATATTAAGATGTCTCCTTAAGGTGCATTGTGCCTACTTCTTTAGTTATTCCAATACGGGGTTAAAAAAATGTTAAACGTTATTTCTTTAGTGTTACTTTTTTTAATCATTGCGAAATAAATATTTCATAGAATTCATTAAAAATCAGCGCTGGTTATAAGTACGTTTTATTTTTAAATGTGTTCTTTGTGTGCGGCTATACCAAATGAATTATTTTTCTTACTTTCTTGAATTCATCAGCCTTGCAATATATCACTGTAACTGCGCCGTAACTAGAACATGCGTAACCCGGTTTCGGTCCCGTAGTAAAACCCGGTTTTAACCGGGTTTCGATGTCATAACCGTAGAAAAAAACAGGTAAACACTACGATTACCAATTATTAGAAATTCTTATTCTTACGATGGTATTAATATTGAAGCATCATCAATATCTATAAATGTTAAAATTTGAAGGTTATGTTCGTGATTGCACGTGTAGCCACGTTGTTCTTCGGAGCGCAATACATGTTATGCGGCTTTCACTATAATTTAAATAAGTCATTTCAGGGGTGTTTTATTTGTTTAATAAATGATGTTTTGACTGCCTCGTTGTCGTAGTGGTCGCTAGTGCGACTGCTGAGCATGAGGTCATGATTCGTTTCCCGGGTCGGGCAAAGTGTTATTGGGTTTTTCCATTAGGAATTTTTCAGTAGCAGCCACGGAATCTAGACTTGTGCCCGGTTGATGGCAACAGGCTCGCCCTTTATTACATAGGACTAAAACAGCTGGCGAAATATCGGTGTACTATTAGGTACACCTCTGCCTAACCCTTCGGGAATCACAGGCGTGATGTTATGTATATATTATCCTGAATAGCAGCTTATAAATATATTGTATCGAATATTTTGATATTTTGAGATACTTCCGTTGACTAAGCAACAGTAGAAATCGTTGGTTTGTAAAATCACATGGTAAATCTCTCAATAGTGTGCGTACTAAATTACATTTGCAGTTGAAAAACATATTCTCCTATACATTTCGTATGGAAGAATTGCAAAAATAAGTTTGTTCTTAGGATAAAATGTTTTATTATTCCACCGGGCTACGGAACCCTTCACTGTGCGTGTCTAGAGGTTTTTTTTATCAAAAGTAGGGTTATATCTATAGAGATACGCGAAATCGATTGCACTTTACAACTATTTAACCTTACATGAACTACATATTATGTACTCGTACCAAAAATAGAATCACATGTATTCTTGTCGCGTCCCTCTTCCTACAAAGCGAATATATTAACAGACAATTAGTACTTACAATTGCGCCGAGCGTTTACAATAAGTGTCAATTATATCAATGATATTTATGATTGATTTTCATTGATAATCTCTTGAACGAACTTCGTCGATTTATTATTTTCATAAATAGTACATTGTAATCGTGGTCGAAAACACCCTTCACAATTACTCTTTAAATATTTTGATCCAGTCGTGAGGCATTCGATACTGTTAGAATATTATACCTTTGATTTATGTTTGGTGTACATTGTGTGCCATAAGACGAGAAATGTTTTATAAACGATAGTACATCAGGAAAATGTACTACGAGCGACGGTAGATATACCTAACCATTAAAACCTTGGAGCTCTTACGAAGAGGTTGAAATGTGGGCAGTTGCTTGACGGTGTGAGCCGTCAACAAATGTACATATGGGAACTGGGCTCTCACTTCATTAGCAATAGGTACTCGATACATCATAGGGTATAGCTTCTCAAAAACAATATGAGATTCTGTCATTTGTAAATTTATGATACCTGGGTTCACCCGTCATTAGCAATCTTCGATATATATGATATGGAGTTTTTCAAGGACAACATGAGATTCTGTTGTTATTTAGCTGAAATATTAGTATTTTCTTACATTGTGGCATTATAAGAGTAACGAATATATGAGATCTGGGTCCAGCCTTCAGTAACAACCTTCCATTTACAATGGGACAGGGCTTTTTGAGTCGAACTTTAGTTTATTTATTATAACCAATATGAAATGTTTATACAGGGAGGAAGGGACATCGACACCGTGACACATTTCTATGTGGGAGGGGGGGGGGTTCAGAATGGTTTAAGAACTTTATTATTCCTCATCAAGAATTAACAATAATTCACTTACTGAGAAACTAAATTTAAATAAAATGTTTGTAAGCGTACAGAATCTACGTTCATTGTAAAAATAACAAAATATGAGGGTAAGCGATCACAACAACAAATAACAAATGTATTTAGTAGCTAATCACCAACCAACCAAGAATGATGTACTGAATACGTGGTAACCGTTTTAGCGTCTGTGTCCCTTCCACCCTGTATTTTCCAACAGTAGTACGCTCCCGTGGGATAATTTCTGTCCTATAGGCAGTCGAAGCCGCTAGCAAAAGCTGGTATTACCATTACCAGCACGCGTAGTCCTCTTTATGTTATGAGATTGGGAAGAAAATGTTAAAAGTTGTGGTACAGTCTCGTCATCACGATTCTCCTACCCTTATCCCAATTTACTCTTAATCACAGCAGTGAGCTCCTTCCTAACCATATCATCCTTGACATGGTCCATCCATCGTTTATTTGATCTTCCTTAACTCTTTTAGGCACACACCCACACTACATCCACACCCCCCAACCCCCCACACCCCCCCCCCACACCCCCATATGTACCTTATTCTACCGCATCAAATGCCATGCATGTGGTGGTAAGATTACTAATCCCTTATTCGCCACACACGCATCCGTCTCACGTAAATGTGGATGCCACTAACGCAAACCGTATTGTTTCAGGTTTAGGATGAACGGGTCGTACCAGTTTAACATTGGGCCCCATCCCAACCCGGCGATGCCGGCCCCGGGTTCGCCGTTCCCGGCCCCCCCCCCTGGAGTTCCGTTCCCTCCATACCCGATACCGCAGCATCTTCTGGACGGCCACCATTTCAATGTTACAGGTAAGATTTCATCGTCATCTGCATGATGAATTCATCCCACTGCTATGTATAGGTCGCCTTTTGAAGGTACCCACCCAAAAAAAAAAGTATAGGTAGTTTCTCCACGTTCCTGTGCCAGCTTCATCCACGTTTTTCCCCCCGATGGTAACATTATAAATTAAACTCTGTTATAAATTATCATTTTCCTGACCTCAACCCATTTTTTTGTAGTCGGCGCATCACGACTTTCTTTTATAGCCTTCATTACTCAAAACTTCATTTCAAACGTCAAATTTTATACAATTAGATTATGGTAAGCTCCAGATAAACCTGCAATAAAGTTCATTGCCCTTTCCTTTATTTTTCTGCCTAGGTACGCGGACAATAAATTATGAATCCTTTTTCATTAAGTACTTAAAAAAGTAAAGGATTACGATAGATGTCGATTCAGGACAGCTTTATGTCATTATATCTGTTTTCGGAATTAAGTATGTCAATAAATGTGTGTGGGTCAATGACCGATATTGCACGTGTATCTGACGTCGACCATAGTTCAGTATTTCCTGTGTCTATTCTGATACGACCTACAGACTCACGCGAGAAGTCTCGCCGGGACATAGCGCGAGAACCGAGAAGGTCTTCGACCTTCTCCCGAGACCCAAGAAAACCTTTGAAGCGGGCAAAAAAGGCCGACACCAAGAACGAGATGGCAAGAAACAAATCACTTTCACGCTTCTCGGATGTTCTCGGGGGTTCTCGGCTTGAGTCTGTAAGGCCTTTAAGAGGAAACATGTAAACAAACTCAGAGGTCACAGTTTTTTTAACACCAAAATATATTTCCTTGGTCAGATCATGTGAGGATCATGGAGATTAGCGTCTGAGATGGTATTTTGAGGAAACAACCACATAGATTTGATTTCATATGGGTGTCAGTTTTCACTTACAATAAATTACTCGTAAGGTAACGCGTTAGTATTATTGTTGCTGAGCTATGCGTTGAAAATCAAATAGTGCGCTTTTATCAGGCAAAACTTCAACGCGACGCCTAGCCTGGTGTTAGTGAACATGTTGTTTAGAGTTAAGACCGTCTTAACTTCAGCAACATTGATAAGTAAAGGCTACCTTTTTTATTTAATAAAAATAATGTGTTATAGATATAATTAAATCATTTAGTTCTGTCCTGTGCGAGAAAAATAAATACTTTTCTAATATTCATCATGGTCTTCCTTCCTAATCGTACGTGCATGACTGTAACGATAGTTTCAAATCGAAAGGAATCCTTCATATTTCCTGGAAATTTTATTGTAAACAATATACTTCATAAAAGACGTACGTTTGTGCTGTAGGTTTCCGCATCGAGTAAATAAGTGCACAATGGTGCATCGGGTGTGGCCTGACATTCCGACGTCTATTATATCCTGGTTGAGTGTTATTTGTCACTATGCGTCAATTCTCAGCTCAGTTGCAATAGGCATTCCAAGAAGGCAGGGTCGTACCTAGAGGTGGTAGTTATCTGAAGAGGTATTTTATTTATTTTTATCTTTATTGGCCGACCAACTTCTAATCATCATCATTTGTCGTCTCGAGCTTTACCCCAGTTTATTTGGGTATGGCGCAACATGTCATCTTCTTCAATACCTTTCCTGTTACTCTTTCTAGCCATATCATCTTTCACACAGTTCAGCCTCACTCTATATAGCCATTCTTGTTTACACATACATTTATTTGTTTACAGTTATGCCTCCACCTGTGAATATTCCCGAAGGTATAGACCACGTGACCAACGGCCACCATACTATGTAAGTTTACTTTACATCTAAGTTACATAACAGAACTCAACAGTTTTACTGTGCTAGCGTTTTGCTGTAGGTACTATAACTACATTTGAAATTCTATTCGCTTTATTTTAACTAATTATTTTGTTTTTGAATTGTCTTTTTTTGTTTGTACTGTGGACACTTTTAACGTGCACGTCTTGCTACATCGTTCTCACATAATGTACCATCTCAACAAGAATTATGTATTCAAGGTTTTTGTAACAACATTATGATTTAAAAGAGTGTCCATGGAGTTTCTTGCTCATTCTTCTCCACAGAGATCTACGCTTTGGAATGGGCAACTACAGTACTTTCACAGTTATTATGTCTTGTGACTGGGACTGTAGCTTCATTTTTAACCGACTTCAAAAAAAGGAGGAGGTTCTCAATTCGGCTGTATGTTTTTTTTTGTGTTTGTTACCTCATATCTCCGTCATTTCTGAACGGATTTGAAAAATTCTTCTTTTATCTGAATGGATCTACTTCTCGATTGGTCCCATAGAAATTTCATCAAAATCGGTTCAGCAGTTTGGTTTTCAAATCAAAATAACTGGAAAAAATGTCATCCAAGTAAAAGAAATTGCGAAATTGATACTTGACAAGGATTTGTGTGTGATACGATAACTAAAAAGGGTAAAATAAAAAATTTTTGCAAAAAAAAAACCGACTTCCCAAAAAAAACACAAAAAAAGTGGAAAATAACTTTACTTTCGGAAGTCGGTGGCAAAAAAGTCATTGAAACAAAAAATAGTCACCGACTTCCGAAAGTAAAGTTACTTTCCACTTTTTTTTGTGTTTTTTTTGGAAGTCGGTTTTTTTTTGTAAAAAAGTTTTTATTATTGCTGTCTTTGTTTCGACAATTCATAAGTGCCTGTAATTGGCCTACTTGAAATAAATGCTTTGATTTTTTTATTTTGATTTTATTCCTACTATATTCCATAGCGACAGTTCACCCACTGCAGGGTATAAGTCTCTGATTTTGTGCCATTTTTCACGTTCCTGTGCTAGCCTCATACAGGTTTTTGCCCGATGGCAACAATGTCGTCTGCCCATTTCGTCGCCGGCCAACCAAAATTTATTTTCCCGATTCTTGGACGCCACTCGTTCACAGCTTTATACCTCCCAACAACACAGCGCCCTGCTAAGTGTCCTGCCCAACTCCGAGAACGAGATTTCCAATATCGTCGATATTAATTTGTCCGAATACAGCATGCATTAACAAGGTGTGGTCACATTTAAGGATTGGTACAGACCATCAAACTGAATAACTTTCTCCGTGAGACCAAAATCGTTATCGCGAAAAAAAAACAGCTTTCTTATACAATAGTGTTTGTATGGGTCAGCTGAATATTTTTTCAAACAATATGTTTTTTCAGGAATTACCCACCACATCCGGTCGTCATGAATCCGATACCGGGCACCGGGAACCGCTACTACTACCCGGCGCGCATGCCTGAGGAGCACGGCCCGGTGCCGTACCGCGCATTTGTGCCGCCGCAGAATAACGTGCCAATCTACCCTGGACAGGAGCCCGCGGCGCCTAGAGACGACCTCTTCACACGTAAGTACAAGTAACTAGACAACACAACCATCACGCCTGTAATCCCCGAGGGGGTAGGCAGTGGCGGACCTAATAGGACACTCACATTTCGCCAGTTGTTATGTAATAGGTCGCAAGGCTATTACCATCAAGCGGGCACAAATCCAGAATCCCTGGCTGCTACTAAGAAACCGCCGAAACCTTAAATATTTCAACAAACTTTCTCTGTTTCTCAGAATGAAGGAGTAGGTAAATTAAAGAATTTGTTTAGTATAGCTGTGATATATGCTGTGAGTATAGCTCCGTGCTCTGTACCAATGGAAACTGATGGCGTTACTTATATCTAATACTGTATAATACTAACCCAGGGATGTGTTTTTCACCTGCCTATTTTGAACATGATGAGCCTATGGTGTTTCTACAAGCCCCCTTTTAGTAACAGGGACCAAACCCAGTGCGGGTTGATCGGTGTTACCTGTCATCGAATTATCGGTTCTTAGACATGCCAGTTTCCTCAAGTTGTTGTCCTACACCGTTTTGAGAGCAGTAGTTATGAAATAAGTAACGCGCTTGCACGGGTAGTACCTGGATGGGGCTGGCACAGCAGCATAGAGATTGGCACAAATAAAAAGAGGATATGAAGACGGGCTGTGGATGGTTCTAAGGAGACACGCAGTAAGAACTAAAGTATGTATAATATTTCAGCGATTCAGTCGGAGCTGCAGCATCCGGACTACCGCGTCAACGCCAACTCATACGGGCCGCGCCCCGACGCTGTCTGGGCACCCAACCCAGGCGAGGTAAGCCCGAAATCAATATTCCTGTAATTGGGTACTCCACACCATTAACCAATCATTCTCAACACACGACTTCTCTTGTACATCACCTTATTAAAATTTTCAATTCACTGTAAAATTAGATTTTTAGTTGCTTTGAAATCAATCATTTGTGACGTCACAAGTTGCTATTTCCACACATCGGGGAATCGCGTTTTGACGGCTCATTAAAAGTATTTCAATTGATTGGTGTCTACAACCCTACCATACAAACTACATAAGTTCGTAACTTTTCCTATGGCAGGCTAAACTGCAGAACGCAACTAGCCCTACATACTTTTTCCGCATCGTCCACGTTCTGTTCATATCACCAATACTTCGCCTTTTGTATTTAAGTCCCATGTAACTTTTACTTCCGCCCCGGCTGCACTCGCCTTTATTCTTTTTTTTTAAACATTATCTTGAAAAAAATAAAGCTTATGCCACATTGCAGTAAATAGAATAGAAGCATTTATTTGAACCAATGAAGTATCATAAAATACTGCATAAATTATTAGTTTCATCAAAATATGTTCAGTAGCTATTGCGTGAAAGAGTAACAAACATCCATCCATACTTCCTGACAAACGTAAGCGTTCATATTAGTTGTAAAATTTTTATTGGCTGAATTGAAGCGTAATAGTAAATTATATTATTTACAGATATTCACTTTCGGAGATATGCGCAGCTCACTGCCACAAGCTCCGCCTTTGGCTGCAGAGGTAATATATAATATAATAGTATTAGTTCATGCACATTTCTACCTAAAGGCTCTTTCTTCCTCATCGGAGTATTCGCCTGCGATGTAACAATCCATGATTCGATTTGGTACACAAACAAGTGAATTTGAGCAGTTACATTATTGGCAAATACTCTCCCGGTGAAGAGGCGTCGTAACGGTCCATTTACATTATCACATACATTTACATTATATCATACATAACCAGAGGTTGGAATTAGGTAGAATTATTTATGTACTTGCATCGAAATGTTGTATTAATATGGATCTTCCCGGAATTTCCCGGGATTTATAATACAATCCCGTGTGGCCCACAATATTACAAATAAATAATAATATAAACCTCAGAGATAGATAACAATAACTTTTTTATTTAATAAATCACGGGATTTTTCTACTCTTTAAAATTAATCTCACGATTTGAGGCATGTCCACTTTATTCTTTCGTTGTATGAAATCAGTGTAAGTACATACATAAATAACTCTAATTCCGACCTCTGTACATAACACAAACGAAATGAAATATTCTCATTATTGATCAAAACAACCGGTTTTGAAAGCATTTTTTCATTTTGGGTCATAGATTCGCATATACATTGTAATAATTGGTATAACAATGTATCTTCCGTTACGAGTTTGAAGATTAATAATGTTCATTATTTTTTTATGATATGAAAAATAAATGTTTGCATGCTCCTTCCACCATTCAGTCATCAAGTCACCGGTCAGTCATCAGTTTCGAACTAATAAGTTTTCAGCACATAGCCTAAATCTATTAATAACCAAAAAAAATACAAACTTTCTGGTTTGCAAGATCTAAATTCATAGTACAGTTGATCGCACGTCTGTGGTAACACTTTGATCTTGAGCTGTTTAACTGTAAGTGTAGCCTAACCCATATTTTCACCCGTATCAAAATGTCTTAGTATCCAAATTATGGCGAGGTATATGCTCCGCTTTTAAGGTTCATTTTCGTTGATAAAAATACCTACTTCAAAGGGATCTTCATCTCCCGATGCCATAACAGAGTCTATGCGCTTCTTCTGTTCTTTTTCGTAACATTTTGATCTCATCTCAGGCCCGTCTTCATGGGCACACTCTATCTGAAGCTAGCTTGATGTTCTGACACTCCACTTTTCGACAGGGCTTCCCACCTGTTGGTTACGTGCGCATACTCTTAAACAGCTCGAAACATTCTTCTCCTGTGGAGGGCGTGGGGGCCCTCGCGGTGGGCGGCCCCGTGTCGGGCCCCGGGGCCGCCGAGATCCCCACGGTGAGCGCGAACGGGCACGCCACGGCGCCGGTGGCCAGCAGACTGGCGGTGGGGGCCGACCGACTGGCCAGAGAGAGGCCTTTGGTCGCGGACCGCCTCACTGCCGCCGCGCACGCCTACGAGGCGGTCGGCGCCGACGATGTGAGTACACTTCTTTCTTCAAACGATGAACCATAACACTTCTTCTTCTTAGCATTTCGATGGCAATCTAAATTTAATCAGCCCATGTGGCGACGAGTTTGGCACTTTCAGTAACGTCCATCAGCTCCTCTTATTTGCAAACAACATGACAGGCAGGACACGATATGAACTTATAATGATGTGTGATGAAATGATCAACCGATCGATCGATAATTCGATCATTCTTTCTAACCATTACTCAATCATTTCTTCGAGCCTAGATTACACGTTATAAAACTTGAGCTTGTTCTGATAAAAAACAATTAACAAAATCTAAAACAAACATTTATTAATGACAAGAAAAGTTCCGAAGGGGATTGGAACAGAACTTTCCTTGCAAAGCTAACATGTTGTAGCATGTGTACAAATAAAAAAGACTATGTGTGGGAACAAAAAAAAAACATATATTATTTATACATGAAAAAATAAACAGATTGTGTAAACGGAAATTATACACTCAAAAGCCCTTTAAAAAAGACTAACGTGTTGTGTGTATCGTAGTCATTCTGAAGACTCGGCCTAAACGCGCAAGCACAGTTGCTATTTTCAGAATCTGATGAAAGTTTCGAACTTGTGTGTTATCTATATCTTGACCTTGTAATGTGATAGCACAATAAATTTAAAAAAATCGACAGAATTGTAAAGGTATGGTCTAAATATATGTCTGTTTGAGACTGTAAAACCGCATCTAAATCGGTCAAGCCCTCTCGGGGACAATGCATTCAAACTCATATTGTAGTGCCACCTGGCGAATTAACACCATAAAACAAAGCTTCGCTGTTGTACCACGGACCCTCTTCAGCTGTACCTACCGTATATAAATTGGCCAACCATTTTGGAGATAAATGTAAACATTTTGGCACACTCAATCAAAAAAACCACTCACCCAAACACATACACCTCCTCCGTTCTGTCGGGGTTTAAAATGACTAACGTGTTTTTGGAAATAAAAATCTATAAATATCACAAGGATAATTTCCGAGACGGGTCGACAGTCATAGAACTTTCCTTGAGAGAGATAACGGGCTGTGTATAAAAAGCACTATCTATAATTCAGAATATTTATAAATAATATTATTATAATAGACAAGTCCGGAAAATAATTACCAACACAGTCTATTTAATTATCTAGATTTATTTCGTTTTTTCTTGTATCTTCTCTGGGCACAAATTTATCTGAAGCCATACCCTTATTCCTATTCTTTATTTTAAATAAAATATTTGTTCCTTACAACTGTGCCTCATATGTATATTATTAATTCTATTTCTGGCATGACACTCGATGTTTACTGTATTTATGTATTTTGTTTTTTATGTTTAGTAGCTACATGTTTACCTTTTTTTTACAGCAAGAATTAGAGGCTGGCTTACAAGCGCTAGAACGTCGTATCGACACCGAATTCAAGATGGCGGACTAACTAGATTGCTCAATCTAAATAGTTCGCCGGTTTACCGGGACTCAATCAACAATCAATTATTTTCGTGGAATTAAAACTGTCTGTAACAGAATACGTGTGGAATATGTCGAATTTTGGTCAGCTTATAACCGCCGTGAATGTTAATTTAAACGGACGCCTGTATGTCAAGTCGTGCCTACAGGGTGAGCTTTTAACTGACGTTTGAATTTGGCACTACACAATATTTCAAAATGAACTTTTTTTTAACAGATTTGTGCTTTATTTTCGGCTAACCAAATAGTAAATATTCTGACATATAGGTATATAAAGTAGTGCCAGCAAGAGATTGAATAAAGGTTGTTAAAATTCCATCCATTGTCATTAGTTATTCAAACGTAATCAAATTGAATTTAAGATTTAATATGCCGATTTTTTTTTGCGGGACTTATAATTCTATTTAGCTTAAATATAGCACAAATATCATATGTATTTTTAATTCTTAATTAAGTTTTAGTTCGTTTGAAAACCTAATTACTTTCTTCGTATGTAACGGTCAGCATAGCTACCATTGCAGTCCCTGTTAAAAACTCACCGTGTACCTAAGCTGTTAGGTCAAGACTACAGGCGTCGCAACAAGTCCTCCGGGTCAAATTGACACACACCTCAAATTAATATAAAAATTATATAGTGTTGTATATTTATATAAATTTAGCGTTAATAAATAGTTCAGTCACAAAAACCTTTGAAGCAAATGACTCTGAAAGGGTTTGAGTAAAAAATTAGTATATGTTCAGAGTGTTTTGAGTTATTTGTGTCTGGACTATCTGGCGCGGCTGGGCCGCTTAATTTAGCTTAGCGACGATAACCGTAGTTTGAGTTACATTCAAACGCCCCTGCGATAAACCGAAACCACGTATTCTATGATCAGTTCACGACTCGATTATAAAGATGATTTAGATGATTACGAAAATTATTAAGATGATTATAACAAATGATTTGGATGATTATAAAAATGATTTGCATGCTTATAAAGATGATTAAAGAGGCTTGAATATTTTGACATGAGTAGGCAGTCATTCCCCGTTTCATTTTTTCTTTCGGATTTGGGGCCATGCTTTTTAATTGTTTATAACAATAGCTTGCATCATTGCAGCTATTGATAAATAAGGTGTTATGCTTGGCTGCTATTTGAAAATTAAATAAAACAGCGAAGCAGGCCAGGCTTTGTATGAAAATATTCAAACCTTCCCTTTGATTAGGTTGAAATCAGTCTGTCACCCAATGGTATAACAATTATTAAAATAAAAAAAGTTAAAAAAATAAATTGAATATGGTCATAGAATAACTCCACCTAGTATTAAGTCGGTTTCACCACTAAGAATGAGTTGAAATTGTAATATTAATGTGCCTCAGAATAAATGACTTTTTCAAACGTTTACAGTCAGTTAAAGCAATCATCAGTAGATATATATTGTATAATATGATAAATTAATAGATTTATAGTATCAGGTTAGTGGTGAGACAGGCTACGTCGTACGTCTTCGTACGGAATGATTTTGCATCTGTTGATTGGCCGTTGCCCAAGTCATTATCCTATATTTATTTTACGGTGGAGGGTTTTGTATTTCCATACGGTCTGTTTTTTTTCTTTCTTTGCGTCAGTCAAGTACAGTTTTTTTTTTTGTTTACAAGTACATGAGTTGTACTATTTTTTTATTACTGTTTACATTGTCGTTTCTACATATTTCTTCTTTACAATTCGGTTTCCTACAGAGTTTTGTCTGTACGTTGTGTCCCTGACTTATGATGATTTTGATTTATATGAATTTGTTATAGCCTCCACCATGCTACTGCATAGGCGTGTACGCTCGAACCATCCTTTTAGTCGTGTCAACTGATAGTCACAGTACGTCTGTTGCCGGCGCCATCTTGCTGCAAGACGTTTTATTTTTTTTCTCCCAACTCTCGGTCACCATTCTGTCAAGATCTTGTCTCATCTAGTGTCCTCTCTTCTAACTATGTGCCCTTGTAGTCGCAGATTTCGTTTGCTATTCCTTTTTGTCTAAAAAGTTAAGCCTACAACAGAACTGACTGACTGACAATATAAAGTTAAATCATTTTATACGGAAAGCATTTTCGTAGATTTCACTAAAACCGCTAGCAAATTCAATAGTGTTTTTGAATATTTAAATGAGAATTCTAGAAGTACAATCGCTTTATGAATGCTTTGATCACATTTGGGCATGTCAAATTACGTGGTAATAAGTTGTTTGTATTATTATTTACACTACTTTTTATCATATACACGGTGTAGGGGGCATCGTGTCACTAACTTTAACCATGGGTTCAGGACATGACTCTAGGCCAGACGGCAATGAAAATTTCTGCCGAATTAAAAACAACCCTACATGTTGACCGGTCAAAAAGTAGATCTTTTACACAACGTACATTTCCTACAGTGTTCTTTTTTTCAATATCTAACGAAAAATTTCAAAGTTTTGGTTGAAATATTATGCATTGAATCCACAGATAACCTCCACTAGATTCCGCATAGAAGGCAACTTATGCGCGCCGCACATTTATGAGTTAGCACTAATATAACTCGATGCGCGAATCTATCTCTTCAGTGTCGACCAGAAGTTAGACCCGTGATGACGGTAGCAATTTAGAGAATTCGGTAAAAGTTTGTGTCGGAATGTCGCTTTCCACCGTGTAAATTGTGCAAAATGCAATGTAAAATAATTTCAAAGCCAACGTGTGAATACAGTTATCATTTTGCTAAGTTCTAAGTATGGTCAAAGTTTTCAACGATTTTAACAAACCAGTGTTTAGTCCTTGGAAAAGTGTAATTTTTTTTATTGCATATTTTAATTACGCGTCAAGTCATATCGGAATGACTGGTCCGTTTTAATGTTAGGCAGAGTATGGTTATAGGAGATGGCGTAAGGAAAGGATAATTATTACAAAATAATCCTGAGTTCGAACAAGTGGTAATCTGAACTGCTCACGTATTCGCAATCGCTCCCTATGTCTATCTCGCTCGCTTGCGTTATGCAAAAAAGAGCTAGACATACGACTTTCCGAATCGAAATCTCAGTTCAGTTTCAAGTATTTTTGAAGGTATACCATAAATATGATAAACATAGTTTTTATCAACCGCAAAAATGATGTTGAATTCCATACATAAAATATATATTTTAGAAACAATTATTAATATTAACTTTGTTTTTTTACTCATACCGTTCGGTTGTTCAACGAACAACGTAGTTATCAAAATATGCAATAGAAAAAGGTTGGTACTTTTTGAGGGCAAACACTGCGAATGTAAACTTATGATGAAAAACCTTATTATATTTATTAATAATATACAGATTAGTTGAGAGGAAAATTAGAAGTATAATATAAGATAATCGGATGTTGATATAATTATCCTGTATGTTGATTCTATAGAACTCGCGTGAAACCGCTGAGCAAAACAGAATGACATTTCGGCCCTTGTTTAAAATTCGGTAACGCGCGGGTACGCCTGATAAGTTATATAAATCCTCATTAAATACTGCCTTATATAGTAATTATCATTCGTTATTACGTGTATATAATAATATAGCGCGTCGTAGAAACGCAGCCTAAAGATGTTAACAATGAAGCTTTTGGTTATCACATGACAATCTCGAATCTGTTTTGTAAGCCTGGATTCTTTTTTGAATTTCGGCGATCCGACAGGATGCAAATCGAGCCTTTATTGAGGTGAGAAGACTTTTGATGTCCAGACGTCAAATGCCACAGTCGCACGTTTATGCTGTGCTGTCATTCTGACGCAATAAGTTGAAAATTCACGAAGTCAATTGGATGGAAGCCATAACGTTGATAGGGACACATATCGCCCAAAAGCTGGCGGTAACACCGACAAAATTAAATGACTTATAAAAAAAATATGACAAATTTGCATAATTTACAGCCTTCCAATAATAAATTGACATTTATATGAGTACCGTACGCCTCTCCAGTGTGGCTGCCAGCTCTCCGGCTGGTACGTTACATAGACAGTCTGATAATGAAACTCGTACAAATTGTTTCGATTATAATATTATTCGTCTATAAAGTAGATATGCATAGGACGCTAAAGTTGCCGATTAGTACTATGTTATAATATTATTAGGACTTCCCAGACGTAATCCCTACTTCTTCCTCTAGTATGCTATAGTTGATTACGTGTTCACGTCCAAACCTCAATGTTTTCTGAAATAAATTATATAGCGTGGTTATTAGTTTAGATGAGTTAGCGTTAAAAAATGTTATTTTTTTTCTACGTATATGTTTATCCGCTTTGCTAGTCTGTTACGATCCGCAAACTGTGACGACGCGTGTTGTCGCGAAATAAAGTCGTAAATTTGTTAATGCCGTTGATAGTTAAGTGATACAGAAACACCAATTAATTAATGTAAACATAGATAATAATCATTAAAATAGTCCAAGAGAACACAACACCGATTATGTCAATGTGACAACTTGAAATTTTAATAGCAATTATTATATATATCTATATCCCATTATTATAATCAGAAAACGTGATATGTATTAGCTATAAATAAAACAAATTAGAATATAAATAGTATTGTTGATAGGTCTGTTTCCTATTCAGATTGAACAGAAAGGTAGAAATGAGTCTCCTACGGGCCTGAGTGAGGTGCAAGCTAAGTGTTATATAGTATCCTCCTTTAGTTGTAGACAGTCCACGACGTCATCGCATTAGCCGAGCGCCTGTTACCGCACGTAATGTCCGAACACGACTCGTAACCCGGCGAGCTCAGCGCCATCATTGCGTAGCACTTGCTCGTCGCTATGTATGTTTGTTAACCATATGATTTCAACGCCTTGTCAAGACATCTAGCAGTAGTTATTG
Source organism: Standfussiana lucernea (assembly GCA_964057025.1). Classification (NCBI taxonomy): domain Eukaryota; kingdom Metazoa; phylum Arthropoda; class Insecta; order Lepidoptera; family Noctuidae; genus Standfussiana; species Standfussiana lucernea. Next base: position 21,980,367 of record OZ059784.1, read on the forward strand.
CTTACATTATTGATAAATTAGGCCATACAGACGACAGTGTTATTCAATCGGGGCGCTGCACTTACCGTCAATTTGTAACCAACTAGCAAAGCTCGCTTCTTATAACTAATTGTTCTAGTTTTAAATAAACAATACCTTTTGATATCTAAGGCTGGTGATACATCTATTTATACTTTTGAAGAAAAAAGTTAAAACAAAATATGTAAGGCTGTAATATAGATAAAGCTGAGAGAAACAACTCAACGCCCTATCATAGTGTTTTTTTTTGTTTTTTTATTTTTCTTTTGTAATTTATAAAACATTAACAGTTATAGTTGTAGATGGAAAACTATGGACTCGTTCGAGATTATTCATAGCTTTCCTATACAACTGTTTCTGGATATTAAGACTATTATGTCCTAGTGATTCCTTTGTGGTTCGCTAATTAGTTACAATTAAACTTAGTGCAATTATGAAATTGCGTGCAATAAGTGTTAGTGATGCGGTCCGGCTAGGTTCATTCGTTGTTTTCTGTTCTGGAGCTTACTCGTCCATACAAAAGTTATACATATGAAATAAAATACAGGGTGGGCACTTGAGATGGGGCAGTAAAGGCTAGATAGCACTTTTTCTTTTCTTGTAGAAAAAAATAAAGATGAAAACGTATAAAATTAAATAAGAATTTATTTATGAGGCTAACAGAAATCGTTATAAGTAATTCCATACTTATGTAATTATGTCTTTAAATACGTTTTTTTAGTATGGTCATATTAATTTGCTGTAAATTTATTTATTTATATTACGTAAAATGTGTACAAATAATATTCTTTATTTTGATATTTATTTTCAGTCTCGTAAAAGCAAAATCCATTCACAATTCAAAATATAATGGATTATTTTTGCTAATATTTAAATCAATGTTGTCAATTCAATAATATTGTCCATTACTGGTGCATCCCAAATCACCCAGTATACGTAGTCCTAGAGACAGGTGATATGTCCTGTATAGTCGGCTCGCAACGCAAACACAGCAAAGGAGATCTATCGATAACAATTACACGATCTCTTTGCATTTACTTTATATGGTTCGCTTGTAACTAATGTTTGTATAAAGGTGAATACCATATTTTGGTGTATTTTTTTCCTAGGAAAAGTCATTATTTATAAATAAAATGGTCTGTTTAAAGACTTGTAATAGGACTTGCGCACACAGTGCGATTTAGCGAATATATTTTTTTGTATAAAAAAGATCACCTTTTTGCCTAGTTAAATAAATAAATACTAACCTTTTTGTTGAGTTTTTTTTTCTTTTTTTTTACACGACACCCTTTATGTGCCAACACACTGCACGAGGACATCCCACGACACTTCCCTACCATCACACAGAGAATATGTGTGCTTATACACTGCTGATCTGCGCTAACTTGATCATTTCTGAACCAAGTAAACAGGGACATTGATCGAGCGGACACAACTTTATGTCTGACTTGCATAAAAGCTTTGCGACGGCACATAAATTACCGATCCTAGTAAGGCCTGTCAGAGTGGTCTTCCGCTCGCGTAGCATCAGCGTGTACAAGCGCCACGATCCGTCCGAGAATACAATGCACAAGCCAGTGATCTTTAGCAGCCAGTCATACACATATCTTTGCTTTGTACACGGATTATACAGGATGGATGGGATACCGGCGCTAGAACGGTTATTTCGTAATCAGTACAGCATACTAAACCAATTTTTTTCTTTTTTTAAACAGCTGTTTCCTACAAAACTGCACTACAAGACATGGATGCCATGTTCAAAATGTATGAAAAAGCTTAATTTTCTTTTTAATTACTCTAAGAAAAATTTCATTGTTCAAAATGATGTACTGAACACGTGGGAACCGTCTTAGCATCGGTGTCCCTTACACCTTGTATAGTGTTTTATAAGCACTTTAGTGGAGACATTCAATTTGCAATATACATAATACTGCCTTAAATAGTACAATTAATAACATCGACGATTTCGTTTTACTTAGGTAAAACAATTAATTTAGCAATCTGAACAATGTCGCAGCTAGTGAATGTAATAGCAGTTATAGTTGACTCGTGTAGTTATTAGAGATTATTTTGTTCCTATGCTGCCGCTATCAGAGAATTATATCTACCTACGTAGGTAGTTAGGTACTTATTTATATTGATGATATACTGATGCAAATTCCGCTGATATATTCTTCTTTACACTTCCGAGCCTTACTTTTGGCCACAACATCCTTTGACTGACAGCCCAACACCAACACACATACTTATGTTATTTTATTTTGTTTTGAAGATTTAACACTAGCCACGACCGATAAATCTCAGCATTGATATTACTGTCGCGCCGCCCTCTACAACATCCGACATCAGCGCGGGGTTGAGTCTTTCAGTAGCCATTTTATACGATAGAGAGGGAATTTTACGTTTAACATCCATGATATTGTTCATATACCTAAATCTACAGGTGTGTAGTTGGTACTAACCATGTTAAACAGTATTTTATTAATTTGCACCTACAGTAAGCGCAGTAAACCACGTTTTGTTGTACTCGTAGTACCTCAGTGCGACAGTATTTATTAGTTTGATAGACGTGGCGGTTAAAAGTAAAATTACCTCTGTATTATTGAGGCCGTACCGCTGTACGCCCCGATAATAGATGCATCAAGCATAACTGCATTTGTTTAAGAATGCATAAACATTCATTTCCATATAAATATATTAAAAGCTCGTGGACGAACGATAGTCTGTAGTTTAACTATAAATATTATAATAATTATAATGCCTAACTTAATATGTAATGTCTTCATTTTGCACGAATATTTACAAGTCATCCTACCTCAAGAAGCAATAAGATTTCTAAAATAAAGTGTAAGTAGTATTTTTATAGATCATAATTTAAAAGCAGTTGAATGTGTGTTGCCATCCGAGGAAATCATCGCTTATGAAGTGTTTGCTTTCCTGTAGTCGTGTGAACATCGTGCATCGTGAAGACAGGTCGGGGCGTTGACTAAAATTAATAGTTCCCTAAATTGGAGAAATGTTCAAATTACGGTAATTTATTCTCGATACCGCTGCTTCAGTCAGTCGCGTCGTACTGCATGTATGTTATCTGTGATAAACAACTACTTATTTACCAACCTTATCGAATTAGATTCGGTACTTACGTAATCGATTCTCCTTTTTAGTGCGAACGAAAGGTTTAGTCAACTATTCGACTACAACTTTGGGTGAAATAGTATCTAGTAAGTTTATGACGAGATTTTAATGAAATCCATAAAGTAATTGAATTTTTTCAAAAAATTATGTAATCCTTTGTCTTAATCGTTGGGATGTTTTGTATTGGACATTGTATTTGGACTGTGTGTTTGTATGTCACATTTTCATACATGAAACAAAAGTGTACCTATTTTGAGGTAGGTATATACGCGTTCAAGTCGATTTTTTTGTAAGTGTTATCAGTCGGTAAGTATTCTTAGCATGGTGCACATAGATTTACAGAAATTCGACAGAAATAACGTTCTCTACCATAAATATATATGTAGGTACCTACTTACTCTTCGACCCATTGTCGTCATATTGGTCTTCCAAAGAAACAACTCATATACCTAGATACCTGGATACAGCTAAAGAAACGGCACGGGAACCTTTACCTCTTAAATGTACCTAGTTATATAAGTGCCTAGTTAATATAGCCAGATAGGTTATCATATTATCCAACCTCCAGACTGTTGGAGCAGAAGGGCTTCCGCGACAGAACTCAGATGTTGCCAAAATGTAGCTGCGATCATAACATTGTTATAGTGGATAGATAATCCTCAGAGTTCACCTGTTAGGTCCAGTTGCACCACAAGTGACTAAATTCGTTTCATAGTTAATGTACCTATACATCATTCTATTTCCGTCATCTACAACCGAACGAAATAAAAAGAAAGAGGCTTTACTCACGCTTATCGTTGCGTCACGCATTTAGTTATTTGTGGTACAACTGAGCCTTCAGTATGGACGCATTCAATCATACCGTGCCTGCAGCAAAATGTAATCGTTAAAACAAATACTTATATAATATATATACATAGCTTTTATTTAATAATAAATATACAAATAAAAACAATAGAAATAAGAATACCTTCCAGAATATCTTTAAAATGTCGAATAATTCAAAATATCAGCTGTGGAAGTTTGAAATGACGTAAAGGACAGGTGCTACTGGATTTTAAACTTTCTGTGTTGAGCTGAATGTTAAAAAATCTAAAAGCAGGCTCAGTGTTCCTTACGATAATTCAAATTCTCGCCGTCTCTATGGTCCTAAATATCCTTAGATAAGCCGTTGATGTCTGAAAAGACTGAGAGTAATATAAAAATGGAGACTTTATCCCCTTGTGTAGAACTCGTGACATACACACATACATACAGAGAGGTCCGTTGTAAATATGTGGGTAATTAGATGATCGCCGAAGAATGGTGTTACTAGGAAGCTGAGTAGGATATCGTTTTATTATTCTTACCAACGAACAAAATTGGTGAGTTGAATATGTTGTCTCTAGGTTTTAGATACCTGCGCCAATTTACCGAATAATTCCCACTTGAGCACCAATGCTTAGAGCACCAAAGATACATATTCCCATTTGAGCACCCATCAATATTTAGCAGAACTAGCTAAAATATTGATGGGAGCTCAAATGGGAATTCTTCAATGTATCAAATCATTGACGTTGTACCTAGATCAGGTGAGATTTTTGTAATTTCTTGAAAAACATTCGTATTATGAAAGTTCACGTTTTCGAGCTCGATTGTGGTCAGCCTCATAATGAGCTTTATGACGGTTTGAGTCCGTAACTAGTCGGGGCGAACAAAACCGTAAAATTCACAAGTGTCTGTTTCAAGAAAGTACCTGTCTTTGATATTGCACGTAATTTAATGTTTAACATGACAGGATTTTTATAACGGCTTAAGCTTTATTAAAATCCTGCAATATTAAACATATTTCTACCCTTATTAAAATCGTGCAGTAATAAACATTTTGCTTTCCAATACCTATTAAACTTTACTTTGATGTCGGTATTTTTCATAACTGCAACGACGACGTAGCATCAGCTACCTACATACATGATGTATATGGCGTAAGGTCCTGGTTCTTCAATTTATTGCAGATTTATAGGGCCATACGTTGGTCGATTAAAAGAGAAGTATGGAAGAAGAAGACATACTGCGCCGGCCCCAAATAAGTGAAAATTGGGATAAGGGCAGGAGAGTGATGATGAATACGTTGGTCGGTTAATGCTTCTCCGCTGTTTTATATTTATGTATCACGCAAGTATGTTCATCGCTTAGGTTATTTAAGTTCTTTCATATGTATACGTTGGAAAGTTCAATAAAATCTTTCACCAATTCCACCTGACATGGTCTATTAGTTTCCTAGTAACTCCAATCACGACCGGCTTATAATTTATATGTATGTAGTTAAAGGCAATAAATTGTCTGTAATTTTATATCCTAGGCATTGCAATTTTGTTGCTTTTTAGGGTTCCGTAGAACCGTAATGTAAGAATACGACGGAACTCGCGTGGCAGAAACGCATGTCAGAATTATTTATATTATATAATTTATGAAATAAACAGTTTTGTGGTAATACTGGTATTTTATTTTAGACCCTTTCTATAATCGTTTTCTGGCTCTTCGTTGAGAGTAAGTATTATATTTGGCGCCTGGCTCATTGGTCGAGTGGTTGCAAGTGCGACTGCTGAGCATGACGTCTTGGATTCGATTCCCGGGTCGGGCAAAGTGTAATTGGGTTTTTCCATCAGGAATTTCACAGTAGCAGCTACTGAGTCTGGACTTGTGCCCGGTTGATGGCCATAGGATATAATAGAACAGATTAGGTACATCTCTGCCTAACTCGAAGAGTTTTATATAGCTTGATTGATCGCCGTGTGTACACGTTTCCCCTGCTGATCACATTCAAATGATTCAAACTATACCATCTAAAGGACATTGGCCAGCCACAGTACATCGACTTATCTGAACGCAAAATGACGCATCTTCGAATCACCTATGGCTTATTTGTATTCGACATCAATGCTTGAAATACAGTATATGCCATTTCTCAATCCTTAACGGGAGATTTGTGAAAATTAAAGTTTTTATGTGACTACTTATTTTTAAAAGCTTTTAATTGATTCCACTTGTATGTCCCGGAATTTTGCAATCAAATATCTATGGTGTCAAAGTAAAAGGGGATATGTAAATGAACAAAAGTTTTCACCAGGGGAGCATAAAGAAAACTGCACTATTATGATACATTATACAAACTATATTATGACGAAAACGTTTAGACGTCATTCTTACCAGATTATACCAATCTCTCGGTACGAGTCCGCGTAACGTCATTTTCCCTCACTCGTCACTTTAGTTTATTCGAGTATTATTGCTTTAGTTGATTCGTCACTTTCGCTGATTGGACACTTGTGTGAATTCGACAGTTGCGTCAACTCAACACTTTCCCTAACTCGCCATTTTCACCGATTCGTCACTTAGGTACGCTCGAGGAAAAAATACAATAAACAGATAATGTGGATAATCTGATATGAAAAAACTAAAGCTAAAACCAACTTCTTACTTACTTGAAAACTTACTTAACTGCAATTTAGGTACTTATATATTTTATAGGTAATACAAAATGTTGTATATATTTATAAATAAGTGAATAATCAATTAAAATGGAAATTAATTGATGGTTGATGGATAAATTTTAAAAGATGGATTTCAATTTAGTTCACTCTTTTTATCGCCTTTCTATTAATGTTAATAAGTCAATGTTTTTGATTCGTTCTTCTAATTTAAGAGATTTTTTTTTTCTATTGCGTTCGTATACATATGAGAAGTAGATAATTAAATGTTTAACAATTATAAAATTTGGTGAGCCAGGCAGGAATCCTTGTTCCGCAAATAATTTTGATAATGGTCAAAAATTAAATCATAAATAGGCAGCTTACAATAACATGAGTTTGCTTATTAAACATTCAGTCCGCAAAGTAACTACTTGATCAGCAAGATTTCATGATTAATCAGCAGAGAAAACATGTCTATAAGCAGTGTATTTGATTGGTATGCATATTTAAAACATGGTGAGCAAAATAACTAATTAGATTGCGGTTTTGTTGAAAAATCGGCAATGTACGTTAAAAGTGGGCGGAGTAAGAGCAGGCGCGTAACACGGGGAGCCAATCGCGTGCGAGTATTGTCATTCGATGATTATGCGGCGATTATTAGCAGTCAAATTGCAATAGTAACAACGTGTTTTAAAGAGATATTTGTGGTTTTTGTGATTTCAAGTATTTTTGCTACTTTTAAATGCAGCTCCAAATGATTTTCTTTGCTTACCCTCTGAGTGCTTACCAAAATTTTATTGCAGCTCATTGCAGCTTATATAATTAATATGCTGTACAAAAATAATTACAGCCATCCATGAGCTAGCCATGAGCTAGGCCATGAGTTGCTGATCAATTAGCTATTTCTGCTCACAGATTATATTTTTCTGCTCACAAAAATACGAATATTATGCTAATTATTTAAATAACACCCTATACATATTGTTCGTATATTAGTTTTCTACCGACTGTACTTCGAGTGACGAATCGAAGAAAAGTGTCGAATTGGCGAAAATGGCGAGTTTGGGAAAGTGTCGAGTTGACGCAACTGCCAAATTCACACAAGTGTCAAATCAAATCATTTATTTAGGTAACAGGTACATAGATGTTCTATTATTATAATGTTCTCCATATTTTACCGACACAAGGGCATGCAAATAGTAGGTTACAATTATAAATAAAAATAATAAGTGGCATGTCATTGAAATTACAATGAAAAGATAAAATAAAAAATGTCAACCTGCTCAAAGTAATAAAAAATACAAAAATGTCAAACGGAATAAAATAATGCCAACTAGAATAACAATAATGTCACTTAGAATAACAGTGGGTATATTATAAATCAGTCAATAACAGTAGTTGTAGCATAACAGTAAGCGTATCAATCAGTCAGTGAATCATCATTAAGAAGTCGTCAATTAAGTTATAACTTTTCATAATTTACATTTCATTTAGAGCCCTTTTAAATTTTAATATAGTTGCGTGGGGCAATACCAATTTTTTTTTTTTGCATTAGTGCGGTTTTGCATTTCACTTGACATAATTTATAGACGTATTGCGTCCGTATTGGATTTTTTCTGACATCTGATATTTTTTTAAATGGATGTGGAGTCCAATTAGCGAAAGTGACGAATCAACCATACTGTCGAATTGACTAAAGTGACGAGTGAGGGAAAATGACCAGTGTTACGCGAACTCCTCGGTCCATGTCAGTACTTTTCTTCTTACGTTTGATTTGGGCGTGAATAGAGTCGCACTCCATATGCGTATAGCCGGGTATTAATAACTTATGATCTATAAGCAAATCTGGTTACTGCATTAACATGGGGTAGCAATGACATTAAAAAATTTAACAGGCACGACACTATTTGGTTAGTTCCACGTCCTCCATCAGCTTTGCTTCACATGTACCTTGAGCTTTTTCAATACACTTCATCGAAAACTGGCTCTTATCGCACTACGATTAGGTGCAACATGCAATGTATTTCACACTCGTGGATTTTTTTCATTTTTCCCACAGGAGCGTTTACCATTCCAGATTTTGGCACAGATAACATTAAACAACTTCAATTCCCTATATTCGGCGGTGATTGTTTTGTTTTTTCACAGCAAAGAGGCGCATGATTTTAAGGCCTTATTATTAATGAAAATTAAAATTGTGTTTATAAACAGAATATCAGAAATAAACATTTTTATTTATACAATAATTTTGTTCTAAATTAAAAAAAAACTTTTATTTTAATATTGGGCTGTTTTGCGGCTTTGCTTCTCCTTAACCCGCGAAGTTAAAGGCGGGAAAAAGTCAATTAAATCTTATTAATTTGTGTTTTTTGCGTGAGTATGTCGAATTTAAGTTTTGATGAGAACAATTTACCACCAAATGATTTGTCACCAAATGACGTTGAAAAGTTTTTGAAAGAAGCTCTGGATCAATTTACTGACTTTTGTTGCCAAATACTGACTGTATTTGGCAACAAAAGTCAGTAAATTGAGCTAATATTTATTATGCCTAGCCTGTGCCCGTACGCTAAACGATACCAATCTAAGCAAAGTTTTATCTCTTTCCAGGTTCCGTTAATATTCGGGATAAATGGTGCATGTAGACGTCAGGAACTTAATTACGTAACAACAAAAGATATCGAAAATCATGGAGAATTGCTTCTAGTCATAATCGCCCATACTAAAAACAATATTCCACGATCATTCACCATTCATGGTCCATTTTATGACATTGTAAAGAAATACGAAGCTCTACGTTCCACAAAAGCAACAAATGATCGCTTTTTTCAATATTATCAAAAGGGTAAATGTACGGCTCAACCTATTGGTGTGAACAAATTTTGTGCTATGCTAAAGGAAATCGCAAAGTTTTTAGGATTACTAGATACTGATTCTTACACCGGACATAGCTTTAGAAGAACTTCAGCTACATTGCTGGTTTGCATCTTTAATAATTCAGTATTGTTTCAATAATTAAATATTTGCGTTATACGACAAAAATACTTTTCGTTCTATTATTTTATTTCTTCGAAAGTATATTGAAAAACGTCGTTTGATACACGTGGACATTTGTTACTGCAGTACTCGGCTCCATAACACCCTCGCCTTGCGGCTCGGGTGTAATTCCGCGTCGGCCGCAATAACAAACTTTCTCTACTTGTATCAAAATGTACTATTTTTGCTGTAATAGTCGTTAATGGTAAAATTGAAAGTCCATAGAAGCCGTTTGTAACAAACGATTATAATTTTTTAAAAAGGTGTTGGGAGACATTGCTGCAGATCAAAACAATAAACTCTTTTAACATCGTTGGACTCTTCTTTGTCTTTTTTTTCATGAAATAAGCTGAGTCAGCTTCAAGTTGTTGGATATCAAGTTCCCTCTTTAAAGTTTCAGAATCTGGCGACGAAGCCAGTTTAATTTTCATCTTGTATGCGTCACAAGTATTGCAGGTATTCAAAGAGGGTTTCATAAAAGACAGATTTGTTGTACGAAAAATATTTAAAAAAAAAAGTGAAAAATAACTTTAGCTTCAGAAGTCGGTGACTTTTGTTTTATTAATACGGTTTTCGCCACCGACTTCTGAAGCTAAAGTAAGCTTTCACTTTTTTGTGTTTTTGAAGTCGGTTTTATTTTTTGCAAATAAGTTTTTTATTTTTCTATTTTTAGTTGTAATATCCTGTACAAATATTTGCCATGCATTTATTTTACAATCATGTCATGGTAGCTAATAGGCAAGACTTATCCCCATTACAATGGAACTTAGCATCATACCTGGGTGTACTATACACATCTGCGTACGGGGTACGCAGATGTGTACAGTACACCCAAATTCTCAGAGCATACAGGCGCGATCTTATTTTATGAACTGGTGTAAACAATAGTCAGACATGAGATTTCAGCATTCCCAGTCCATTTGCTATCATTTATTGAGGAGTTCCGTTAACTATAAAAAAAATTACTTGAGTTGACATAATTCTTTATGCATATCACGATAAATAGTTATTTGCTATACAAGAGTGCAAACTTGCTTTTTAACCGAGTGCTCAATTGATGATCGAGCGAAGAATTCTAAAATTAGAATCCTGAGCGTTCGCGAGGGAATCAAAAGAGCACGAGGTGAAAAATCTTTGCACTCGAGTGCAACACGTAACTTTTCATTCCACCTCAGCGAGGAAATGACTAAATGCAAAAAAAGTATTTACAATCACAAGATACTCTTATTTCAGTTTAGGTATTGATATTTATTAGGTACTACATTATGATAGCTAAGTATTAAAGAATAATCTTTAAATTATTTCAAATAATACTTAGGTATAATTAAGAAAAAATGAAAGTAACGTTGCTACAGTTACATAAGTTAAGTGTAATATTTTTGTTAGGTAGTGTAATGTTGGTGTTAGTGACTTGTGTACTGATTTTCGGTAAACTATCTGTCATACTTAATAGTTGTACCGATTCATCGAATTCCCTTGGCGTAAATGTTGGCGAGAGAGGGCGATGGTTAGGTGTTTCGGAATGGCTCATTTTTGATATAGAAGGGCCTGTCCAAGGGTCTGACTGAGGCTCTTTCCGTGTAATGGCTCCTATGATGCCTTTACATATCTTAGACTTTGGATGGAATCCTCTATGTATCCCTCTACAACCGCATTGGACTTCCAGCCTCTATGGCGCTTAAGAGACAGGAGATCAGCTCCTGAATCGACCAAGTGTGGCTGAAGTTCGTCGGAAACAATGACCCGTGTACAACAGGGGTTCTGGAAGTTTAAGAAATGTTGTTATTTCTCGTGGGATACTGCCAATTTTATTAGCACCCATAGGCTGTCTCACACTTTCCGTTGCGATATTGTAAAAAAATCGATTGATTGGCGTGTTAGGCGGGCGTAAGGCTTGATATTTCTCAACAATTGTTACGTATTCCATGCGAATGAGGAAGTTGCGGCCTCTTTATGTCTTTGTATTAGGTAAATTAATTAATAGTAAGTCATCTGAATGATTCTCAATGTTTTTGATATTAAGTTATGTTAGTTCATTAGTTCGACATGCTCCGTTTATACCAATAATAAGAACAATCTGTAACGTAAAGAGTATTGTAGTAGATAAATAAATAAAATTGATATGCATGCATAATTATGCTTATCAACATGTACTAAGTACGTATTAGATTATGTTAAGTAGTTGATTAATATACTTAAGTAGATACTGAATGTGCAACTGACTTACTTTTGCCGCCAAATATACGGAATCAGGTGCTTCGTTAAGAAACTTTTCAATTTCAGATGCTGTGAAAACCTTCGATTTTTTTTGGTTGATGACCAGATGGGGCTCTTTTTAAAAATGCCACTAATTTAGGATAGGTGTCGATATAGGTGTCTTTTTTCAGCTTTATTGTTGCTTTTAGCATTGCATACGTACTCCATAGAGTGCTTGATTTGTTGGTCTCGGATAATTCAATAAAATATGCCAGCAAATAGTTTTCTGAGAAAGTTTTGGCTCCTTTAGCTAGTCGCCACGTGTTAAACATAATATCGTACTGTTTCAAATACTTCTCGCGTGATTGTTGAGGGAGAAAGCTCATTTGCGTTTTATTAACAGTTTCAGACAGTTCTGTTGGCGTCAAATAAACTTCCTCGTTGCTAGAATTACTCATTTTAGATTCTTCACTTGTTTTCAAGTTTCTTGTTTATAACCTAAGGTTGTAACAATATGACGTGAAAAGACAATGGCGCGCGCAAAGCATATTAAAAAAAAAAGTACACCAAGAAGGTTCCGAATCTGAGTTTTTAACAAATTAAAAAAGGTTCTATGATAAATTCGGCACCATGGAGGTAGAAGTAAATAGGTATAATGATGTTTTAAATTCACAAACTTGCACGATGTTCTAACTTCAATTTACTTTATCCTCTAGCGGATAAAAACGGCTTTTGCACTCAGATATCAAAGGGCAAAAATACTCTTTCCGAGATGGGGGGATGAAAATAATATTACGTACGCAATAATGAGATGAGTAAACTTCACTATTTTACTTTTTTTGTATTTTGTTGTTTCTGACTCAATTCGATTTGCAATTTGAATTTTACGAAAGTGTAACACTTATCTCCTTTTTACCTTAATATATATAAATGTTTACCATAGAATTACGCAAATAACTCGTTTTTAAATTTTTTATAACTTATCCCCTTTTAACTTAACACCACAGATATTTCACCCACTTCCAGCCCACCCGATGTAACAGTTTGCCCGACCTGGGTCCACGCTTGGGACGAGTAGGCCAACGCGGCGAGCTCACATCTCCACATCAGCTACGCCCACACCACACCATGGATAAAATGGACAACGTAATAATTTGACCCATTTGAACACCATAGAACACCATTTTATAACTATTGGTTTACTAACCTTTGGTATAATTTGCACTAATTCGCATCTGGAATTAAAATTTAATAAACGAATTTGCCAAAGGTTTTTGAAGCAGCGAGTTGGCGGCATTCGGTTAGTGTCCAACACGCAAATACTTCTAATAGTATATCTTGAGTGACTCCTCAAACATCAGCCGAAGCAATTGTGTCATCCTGACACGCTTTGTGGACTTCCGCGACGTTTGCGAAGTGTGTTTGTTTTAAAATACATAACATGACGCAATCATAGCATCATGGATTAGGCAGTGGTGTACATACCTATATTACAGCCACATTTCGCCAGTCATGTTTAAGTCTCATGTAACAGGGAGCGAGCCTATTATCATCAACCGGGCACAAATCCAGACTACGGAATCAAACACCCCAAAAACAGTTTGCCCTACCTGGAAATCGATACCTATATCGATATCGATATCTGGAATCGACCTAGGATATCATGCTCAGCCAGCCAGCAGTCGCGCTAGCATCTACGAACGAGGCAATGAAGTCAGTCAGTGTGTGTTTGTTTTAAATAAATAGAAAAATACATTTTCTTTAAAAATAAATAGTCAAAAGTATTTGCAAACCTTTTCTCTAATAAGGCATCGCTAGAGTACGTACTCCAAAGGTTATTAGCAAATCACACAGCCACTCTTCAAAAGTGGCCATAATTTATCAGAGAAAATCTTTGCAGAAAATACCAAGAATTTATTTAAAAAGAAAAGGTATTCCTTCACTTCATAACGCAAATAAAGTCATCGAGTTTTACCTCTGACCTTTTATTTTTTGTCGTTGCAGTTTGTTTGTTAATAAAAATACTTATTTCATTTAAATCTACCATTACAATCGTTGTTTTAATGATTTATAAATGAACTTCGCGACACTTCCAAACATTGCTGACCATGAAGACAACCTCTATACGTTATTATTTTCGGTGTCATCGTTTTGTTAATCGGCTATAATTATTTGAGAAAGTAGATACAGACAAAAATATAAATCTTCAGGATGAGTTGCCGCTTCATTTAGAAATAAAATGCTAGAAAAACACGATGAGCTAGTCGCTCAAGATAACCAAATCAATACCGGGGTACATTTTGGTCAATAATTCAATAGGTTTTGTTTCTTATCAATATTTTTAATAATACCCGATACTTTTTCACAAACTGATGTATCAACTGCTGAAACGCTACTAGATAAGGTTTACTTGCGCACCTAGCCTTTGAATCTTTACAGCCATTGTTCATCGATTAGCCTTTTCCCAACCATGTTGCGGTCGGCTTCCAGTTTAACCAGATGCAGCTGAATACTAGTGTTTTACATGGAGCGACTGCCTATCTGACCTCCACAACCCAGTTAGTACTGAGTAAAACGAAAACCCTTGGTAAGACTGGTTGACTTTTGGCCCACTGACTACCTGTAACAACTGTCAAAGATCTACAAATGACAGCCGGGACCTGCAACGGCTTAACAAATTCAAAAATACAAATTCAACATTATTTATTTTGGGACAACCAGGTCCAAAGGTTAGTATACAAAAAATGTAAACTTAGAAACTATTGTTAATACTTAAATATAATTACAAGAACATCACACATCTTATTCTATAAACAAAATGCCCCTGTGCTGAGACGTGCTTTCCGAGGCACGGAGGAAACTCGGTATGTAATGGGTAGTGGGTGGTGGTCACCCATCCATGGACCAACCTAAATCACCAACCCGCCTTGAAGAAGCGTAGTGTTTTAATGCTTTTACCATTTATTCCGTGTTGCCATTTCGTAAGTGCTTACAATTTTTGTCGTGTAAAGTGCTTATAATTTAAATCGTTCGCCTCTCGTACTATACCAATAAAATGCACTTGTATCGGGAAAGAGCCGCTTACAATCTTAATCGTATTACCGTTCATTATTGAGCGTTCCAGAAACCGAGTACCTAGTCGAGAACGTTTTTCGAATAGAATAGAATAATATTTATTTCTGAGTATATGGTACAAAGATCTTAATATTAAACAGTTTCACATACACTACCGTTACCGGTGTAGAAATATTAAACTTTACTTACAAAGTGGCCAAGTTTTAGGCCACAACGACATAATTAATCATAGTACAAGTTTGTCATCGAAACGCTAAGAAGATATTAATCCAATTATAAATAAGTTGATATGAAAATAGTCAATTTTTATTATATTTTAACGCTTAAAATAATAAATAATAATAATACAAATCAATAGGTATACATACCCACAAAGTATTGATAAAATGTAATTTAAAAATTCATTAACTGAATAGAAGCAGTTGTCTAAAAGCCAGGCAAATATTGTTTTCTTTAATTTATGAGTTGGCAACACTCTGATGCGTGGGGGTAAACTGTTGAAGATTTTGATTGCCATGCAATTGGAATTCTTGCTATACAAATGTAGTCTCTGTCTAGGTGCAAGTAATTTATTTGGGCTTCTGCTTTTCACTGTTTTAGAAATATGTTCATACAAGGGAAACATGTGCGAATACCTTTTTATAAACATACTTTCATAAATGTATAGACAAGGAAGTGGAAGAATTTTTAGTGCTTTAAATAATTATTATTTAAAGCACTAAAAATTATATATTTCAATGTTCTTTTGACGACCCAAATGGCGCAGCGGTAGTGAGGCTGCCTTATGTTCATAGGGTTCCGGGTTGAGTCCCGGTAGGAGCAAGTGTTTGTGTGATGAGCATGGACATTTGTTTCCGAGTCATGGATGTTTATATGTATAATAAGTATGTATTTACAAACAAAAAGTATCTATGTAGTATATCAACTATCTGGTGTCCACGACACAAGCCTCGTTGCTTAGTGTGGCACCAGATGGCGCTGTGTGTAATGTCCAGCGATATTTATTTATTTATTTATTTCTAAATATTCTGCTCCATACACAGCTCTGACACATTTTTTTTACGCAATGAAAGGTCTGTTCACATCTACTGAATTTCCCCACATCACGAGGCCGTAACGCAGCACAGATGTAACATAACCATTATAAGCATCCTGGGCTGCTTCTTTACTGGCTATTCGTCTCAGTTTTCGAAGAGCAAACACAAATTTGTCGAGTCGAGTGCAGACTTTTTTTTACGTGTTCTTTCCAATTTAATTTTTGGTCAATAACTATTCCCAAGAATGTGGTTGAAGGTACCGCAGTGGGTTTTTAGTTTTTTCAATATTTTTTTTATTTCCATCTTTTTAGTTTGGTAACGTGATAGATCTCGAGGACTATTTAATTTTTTTTTCGTTTCTGTATGTATACAGGGCGGATTTTTTTCGTTTCTGTATGTATACAGGGCGGACGGGACAGCGACGATAAGCCAGCTACCACACAGAAAATTTTCGTCGGTTATTGTTGTGGTTATTGCTGTTCCCTACAAAACTGCAATACCTACACGTTAAAATGTATCTACTGAACAACAGTTTTTTTTTTAATAACCGACGATTAATTTCTGTGTGGGGAGGGTTCCAGTGCCGGATTTATATTTTTTATGAGCTTCTATGTAGAGAGGAGCTAAAGAATTTATTTTTTCTTGAGACAATGAAGACCTTTGATAATTTTTCACTCGTTTTACACAGGAAAAACTCCTTTCCCCAGAACAATTTGTAGCCGGAGTGGAAAGTGCGATGCGGAGAGCTATATCCAATATTAATATTAGGGTAAACATTAGACAGAGATTGATTCCTCAAAAACGTTGAGAGACTGAGTAGTGAGTTTGATCCAGGCTTCACTGCACACTCTGCAGTTTTGTTAGAGGAAATGTGGCTGTGAAAATGCACACATTCTTGAACCAAATCGTCCTCTAAATCATTATTATAATATTTCATGAGAGACTGGGCTTTTTCTGTAACTCTTTGTGTTGAAAGGTCAGACATTTTTGTTAAAAATGAAAAATTTTCTTCAAAGTTTAGGTAAGCATTATGCCTTCTCTGTATTTCAGCCCTTAATCTATCAAGGATAACCAAAAAAGTGTTCACTCTGAAATAATCTTTGGAGCCGGAGGGTATTTCAGGATCTTCACTCGATGTTTCATCCAGTACTTCAATACAGAGAAGGCATAATGCTTACCTAAACTTTGAAGAATGCAAAAAAGCAAATGAACTAATTTAGTTCTCTAATTTAATTTACAGTATTTTTCCAGAGATTAATTGTTAAATTTTTCAACAAAAGTTATCACATTTTTATATTTCAAAGCTGAAATTCTTATTGTATTCCTAACATATTTTGGCAACATCAAATAATGGTGCACTTGTTTGTGTTTCGTGTGTCAATTTTATATTTAATTATTGGTATTTGGGTGTTTTATTTACTTCAGAGGTGGAGTTTTATTACTACCCGGGATTACTACCCGGATATTAATATTTTCACATCGTACGAGTATGTTGATCACAATGCAATTTGCGAATATAATTATGACTCATTAACTTTGTAAAACACGATCCTTAAAATATCTATAATAGCTCCTGCAATTATTAAATTTTAATGATCGTAATTTATAAATGTAGGTATCATATAATTAAGTAAACAAATACATATTGACCTATATAAGTAAGAAGGTATACATGCATACATAGGTACCTATCTACCTATAGAGCTTGAGTTCTCGTTAAGAAATCCAGATAGAATCAGTATGCTTCGAAATGGCATAAGAGGGCTCTCTTCTCCCTTAATATTATTATACTCTTTGACTGCTGCTTTGTACTTTGGCGGCGCAGGCGTCTCTGTCAGTGCGGGCGGGAAGCGGAGGTGGTTAGTGGTTACGTTGAGCCACTGCCGCCCGCCACTCTCAACCATCACTCAGGCAGTAATATAGATAAAAGAGGTACTATAACAGTAGGTACCTAGGATTGATAATTTTCGATAGGAATGAGTTTCTGTAGGGATTTAACGTATTAGTACAAAAAACCATGAGAAAACCAGTGAACTTGTTTGATTTTTATCCTCCGAAATCTGCCGCCCCTAGGTCGCTGCCGCCCCTAGGCCGCGGCCTATACGGCCTATTGACAATTCCAGGACTGGAGGGTTCAGAATGGTGTACTGACACGTGGTGACCGGCGTCGCTTAGCGTCGCTGTCCCTTCCAACCTGTATACAAAAATAACCAAATTTATCCGAGAATATCCTAAAATATGCGAGCATTCTTAGACAGTTTTTCTTTATAGATAGACAGAAATAGCCGTATTTCGGTAATAAAGGACAAAAGAAATCCTATTCGAGGTGGGTGCTAAAATTTTCAAGGTCGCTATGCTCGCTCTTATATCCATTTTACTGCGTTTGATGGGCGTTTCTGAGTAAATTGACAAAGTTACTCCTTGCATGTATTGACAAACGAAAATCTAATTCGATCCGAGGTGGAGTGCAAACAATTTCGATCCGCTTTCATGGAGCTAAAGGTGCACCTCCCTGGAAACAATCCTGCCGGCGCCCATGTTATAAAACTAAAAAAGTAGGTAACACAAAACTTTTTTGCAAAAAAAAACCGACTTCCAAAAAAAAACACTAAAAAAGTGAAAAATAACTTGTCTTTCGGAAGTCGGTGACTATTGTTTGTTTCATTGACTTTTTTGCCACCGACTTCCGAAAGTAAAGTTATTTTTCACTTTTTTAGTGTTTTTTTTTTGGAAGTCGGTTTTTTTTTGCAAAACAGTTTTTATTTTACCCTTTTCAGTTATCGTATCACACACAAATCCTTGTCAAGTATCAATTTCGCAATTTCTTTTACTTGGATGACATTTTTTCCAGCTATTTTGATTTGAAAACCAAACTGCTGAACCGATTTTGATGAAATTTCTATGGGACCAATCGGGAAGTAGATCCATTCAGATAAAAGAAAAAAAATTCAAATCGGTTCATAAATGACGGAGATATGAGGAAACAAACACAAAAAAAAAAACATACAACCGAATTGAGAACCTCCTCCTTTTTTTGAAGTCGGTTAAAAATTGATATGACATCGCCAATTCACCGCTAACAAGCTCGCAGTCAAAATATTTCGTACAAAGTTTCTGGGAACAAAAGTCGTTCGACTTAATGAGCATGATTCACCCAGGTAAAGGTGACTCATGCGTTTACCCCTGTGATAACAATGCACCCCATTGATATACATCCATTTTAAAACTCCCCCTTGCAATCTATACCTAATTGCCATGATTTTGGAGTTCATTTCGTAATGATGTGCTAGTGTGCACAATGACCTATATTTCCATCTGACAAAATGTGTATCAAAGAAATAGTTTAAATCAAAAACCTACTAACAGGAATTCGTTAATATCAACTAACCAAATCAAACTTTTTGTTTGTTAATGACAACAAATAACATCAAAAAATTAGAGCTTACACCCAAAAAGGGTCCAATGATTTATTGAATTTACACGCAAAGTAGGCCTTACGTGCATGAAAAATACGCAATGGCGAATAAAACATATCTATGGATTTTAAATGTTCCACATGGGTTTTTTCTATTATAGACATTTTAAACTTGATTAAATACTCTTTTCTGTAATACATAGAAACCACAGATTCAAGAATAATTAAAAAAACATTTTATTTGTCTACTCATTCCCATCTCAATTGTCAATAGCAATTTGCCAGGAAATAATTTGCTGTTTCATCCCTTATGATTGAGTTTTCAACTGAAGTCTTTGTTTTAGACTTGGACCGCATTCATTCTGTCACTGAACAACAACTTGTGTTTCATTAACGAACTACGATTTGCCAATGCCATATGGATTTTTATTTAGTGCTTGTTAATTCCATTTCCATGAGATTTTCTAATGATGGAACATCCCAACCGAAACTGACGAGACGATGAGTAACAAGAAACCTGCCGACTGACATCGGTCAGGATAAATCGACAGTCGGAATTTCGTATGTAACTACTACGACGAGGAAAAACAGGTTTAAGGTTGTCAGAAGGTGGAAGAAACACTCCTAGAACCGAAGACTAGTGTAGCATTGCAGCTGTTGATATTCCTATTTCTTTATGAGAATCGTCAAAACATAGTTTCTTTATCAGGTTAATCAGTGGTGGCTACACAGGCAATCATTTTGTATGTAAATCCGCCCCTAAGATGACCCACTGTCCAAACATCCAACTAGCTACGTGATCGTATCTTGAATAACGGAATAAACGGAGTATAATCATAATAAATACCTGCGTTATGAATTTTTAATCTCTCCTTTTTCTTTTATTTGACTGGTCTTATTTTTGCGCCTACATAATGTACCTAAGTTGCATTTGTAAGTACCGCTTACATTATTTTAATAGAAGGCGAACCTATTGCAATAGACCGAACACAATGTTTTAGGCTTCGGGATACTAGTACTACAGAATTATACAGAAATACCCATTAATGACCATCAATGATAATAGTGTACATCATAAACAAAAAACATCACATCATAAACAATATAACATGCGTGCAACTGGCGATAGCCGCGGGAACACAGCGGGTTTACGAGCAAACGATGCGTTCTAATAAACTTAACTTTAAAATAATGTGATATTTGAAAAACTTTAAATTTCAGATTGTTTTTTAACTCATTAAAATATTACATTATTTATTTCACTAAACTCCACTATTACAAGTATTTCCCATTTTCTCTCCTTTTATCTTTAAATAATGAAAATGAATTAATATTAGGGGTTAAAGTATGTAATTGCCGATTTATACTGCAAAATTAAAACTCGTTTTTTTCCTTACAAGACACCCTTAAGATGTAACATATTTATTTAATCAAAATATTTACCCTCATTATCTATACATTGCTGCCATGTAATCGGAAGTTCATGTATGCCTTTGTGATAGAACTCTGGGGATCTAAATTCGACAAACTGTGTGAAAGCATTTTGTACTGCCTCCTGGTTAGTTTTTTTTTATCACAATTAAATTTTTATCAGTTGGAGCAAGGTCTGGCGAGTACGGAGGATGAGGTATGGTTTCTAATTGCAGCTCCTGTAGAGTTACAACGGTGTCCCGTGCAGTATGTCATGAGTTATTGCGTCATTAATGGTGAAGATCGATTCACGAGTCGGGGTTATTTCACTGCCATTTTCGCCATCATTGTTCGAAATTCGGCACAGTAAATATCTGCTGATATTGCTTGACCAGACCTGAGAAAGCTATAATGAATAACACCATGAAGAGACCACCAAACAGTTACCATTACCTTCTTATTGGTAAGCTTTGCTTTAGGACACTGTTGCGGCGTTTGACCTGGGGTCAACCATTGCATTTTTCGTTTACGGTTATCGTAAAGAATCCACTTTACGTCACATGTCACAATTCGATCCAATATTCCTTCATTTCTGTACCGATTCAACAAAGCAGCGCAAGTTTCAACAGGCGTTTCTTTCTGCAGATCAGTCAAATCATGAGGCACCCATTTTTCATATTTTTTTATCTTATTGATTTGATGCAAATGAGTCAATATTGTAGGTAAGGTTACATTAAACCATGCTGCTAATTCCTGGGTAGTTTGACTCGGATCGGCTTCCACCATCTCTTTCAATTCAGCGTTACTCACCTGTGTTGGCAGTCTTCCACGTGGTTCGTTCTTTAAGTCGAAGTTTCTAATAGAAAGCGTTTAAACCAAAAACGCACGGAGCGTTCATTAGCAGTCTCCTCTCCAAACGCAGCATTGATATTGCGAGCCGTTTCTGCCGCGTTAGTTTCGCGTCGGAACTTTTATTCGAGAATTACTAGGATTTTCGAAATATCCAACTTTACCGTCTAAGTTGAATAAAAAAAAACAATTATGTATTTAAAATATGTTTTAAAAGAAAAATCTCATAGGTCTAATGTAAAAAAAGTTTCACTTGAATATCTCACACCATGAAAGTTTAATGTCAATTAAAAGTATATATTATATAGTATAGTGTATACTTTAGAACGTCAATTTCATTTCATTTAATTAATATGCAACTCAATTTAAGTCGCCTTTATTTGCACACATGCAAATTGCATTTGAAGTACTTGGAAAACGCATACAAAACGTCGGTCGTTTCATAATTTAAACGTACACATTCAATTCTGTATTTGTAATTATGTTCTGAATACTCATGTGAAGCGAGACTGTCAGCTTCCGTTACATGAATACAGGGCTCTATTACATACAGTAATGGGCGTCCCGTCTGTTTTTGCTAAAATCGACTTAGTCCATCCACATATGCAGGGAGCGCATGGATACTGGAAATGTAATTACTTTGTGTCTCCGTACGCAAAATACGCGCTTTGGACGTGGAGTTGCGGACACCAGCCCGCTATATAATACAAATACCTTGTGTCTCAATCAAATGCCATCGGCAGTAACCTAGTGCTGTGTTAGATTTCTTCATGTTATGGATACGCCATTCTCGCGTCTTTCTACTGAACCTACATACATACGTGTCTAATAAATCCACCCTACAACAATTAAACAACACTACACATTGGTACCTACCTAAGTATAGCACGGAAATGTTTGTAAAGGATCTTGGTGCATTTCTTTGTCACTCCAGTTCGTAATAATCCACTTACAGCACTCTTCAAGTCCTACAAGTCTTTTTAATTGTAAATTGCACGTATGCACATTTACTCAAAAGAGTTTTAATGAACTTGCGAGATTGCCGGGATCCGGAAGGGGACCACCCCAGACAATATCAATAATATACCAATTTCACATGACACCCGTTCATGCTAATATTGTGCGTGATGAAAGTTCTTTATATGCTGGTAGCTCATATCACAGGTTTGTACGTGTAAAGAAGATATAGATTCCAAAATAATTTAAAGGAAAGTTAATTTTGTGGCCCATTATTAAGTGCGGTATTTGAGTGCTTTTGTCATGTTGAAAGTATATTTGAGTCCAACATTTGAGTAAACATACTACATGACTGTATGCGTTGTTTTAATGTGGATAAGTTCTCTAGTGCATTGGATTAAAGAGGAATGGGTTTTAATTCTGCTTACTAACTCTGAGAATTAAATAAATGATATGAATCCCATGTAGTAGGTGAGCCTATTGCCATCAAGTAACAAAAAATTCATGATGTAAAAATCCAATAACACTGCCCGACCTGGGGATTGAACCCAGGACCTCTTGCTCAACAGTCTCGAGCATGCGACCGCTGGCCCAACAAGGCAGTCAGATATGAAAACAATTATTTAAAAATATGTAAAACAGAATCCCCCAGATCATGTTCTAACTGTTTTCCAGATTTCATAACGATCCGCTGGGTCGGTAAGATAAGGAAACCATTAAACTCACTTTCACTTATTCGTCAAGCACAGGTTTGAATAAACCTAGCATTCAACCAAACATTTTAATTCCTCATGCATTATCATGACTTGCAACTGTTATAAATATTATAGTTTATGCACTTAGCGTGTAGCCATCATCTCACATCATCATCTGCCTAGCCTTTTTACCAACTTTATTGGGGTCGGCTTCCAGTCTAACCGGATGCAGCTGAATACCAGCATTTTACATGGAGCGACTGCCTATCTGACCTCCACAACCCAGTTAGTACTGGATGAAACGGTAGCTCCTTGGTATGACTGGTTGTCAGATCGGGCCCCTGACAACCTGTAACGACTGTCATAAATCTACAATTGACAACGGCTTATCGTGCTTTTCGAGGCACGGAGGAAACTCGGTGTGTAATGATGGTCACCCATCCACAGACCGACCTTGGCAAGCACGGCTTAACCTTGAAGAGCGACCCGTGCGACCAGTTAAGGTTGCGCCTCGCAAAACTGACTGCAGAAACTTTCAATCCGACCATCAGAAGCCAACGAATTTTCCAGACACTTTGTAAATTGTGATAAATACCTAAACTACATTTCTTCAACATGTTTATGTCAATCCCATTCTCATCCCACATAACCTCATTGGGTTAGTGGTCGGAAGCACGACTGCTGAGCATGAGGTCTTTTCGATTTCGAGTTTCGGGTTCGATTCCCGTTCCCAAACCGGGAAAATTGTTATGTTTTGTGTTTTTCCATTAGTAATTTCTCAGTAGCAGCCACGGAGTTTGGATTTGAGGGTGTACTATTAGATACACCTCTGCCCAAGCCTTTGAGGATTACAGGCGTGATGTTATGTTAGTAGGTAAGTATTAAAAAAAAACAACAAACCGATATTTTGAAGACAACACACCGAAACATCCCCCCACCGACTTGATTTCCAAACATACTATTTTTATACATATCACATAAAGGAATTAAAGCTACTGATCAAAATATTTACCTTATTTACAAACTAATATTACATTTAAAATAAGAATAAAAAATATGTACAATTACGGGGCGTTAAAAAATTCGTCCACATCGCTGTCAACAGGAAATGTGCCCAGAAGGCTGGCAGCATTGCCACGTTGGATGGCAATGCTGATTCTTTGGCAAAAAAAATGCCAGCCCTCTGGTCACGTGAAGAGTCGACCAACCGCTTGGCGATATCCCGAAATAATAAGTGGGCACTCGGACCCCATGGCCCTAGCGTTTCAACCCCAAACGGCTCAAACACATAATTACCAATTAAGTTATTGTATTTGCGCCGTTTGAGGTTTTCAGCCCCTGCAGCAGCCGCCCCAGCGCAGCCCACCGTGCTAGGAAGATGGGATGGTGCAAGGGTGTCGACGCAAGTTCCATCCCACACCAAAGATCTACCCAACTTATAGAATAATTAAAACTATATTTACTAAAAGGGACTAGTTTATATGTATAAAATGTACTAAATACAAACTAACTAAATAAAAAACAATTTTTATTAGAAAATTTGTCATCAATGTAAATAACCAAATACTTTAACCCACCTGGATTAAAAATACATATTTGAAGTTAACTCATAAACTAACTAAGCGAAGTTAGTGCAACGCGCGGCTTGCTCTAAGCAGTGAGAATTGGTCTCGGAAAAGTTTATCACGCTTTGGATTAACTATCTAAACACCTACTGAGCTACACGAAAAATTATCTAGTACTAGACGCATCCTCCTTTTATAAGTTGACTAGCTGTTGCACGCGACTCCGTTCGCGTGGACAAACGTTTCATATAAACTTTCAACCCCTATTTGAATCCCTTAGGGGAAGAATTTCCAAAACTCGCTTCTTACACCCGTATCTATAGCCAATACAGACCAATAGCACTTCTCCCAGTATTCTCAAAAATATTTGAAAAAGTAGTTACTAAACGTATGTGTGGATTCCTAGAAAAATACGACATACTCGACAACAACCAATTTGGATTTCGGACAAACCGATCGACGACCCTTGCAGTTTTATAAATACACACCAGAAATCCTCTCATATATACATACATACATATATCAAAGATAAAAACTATGCAATAGGTCTCCTGCTAGACATGACTAAAGCCTATGATAAAGTATCACACTCGATCCTATTAAAGAAATTAAATGGAGTTGGCATCAGGGGAGACGCACTTGACAGGATAAAATCGTATCTTACCGATAGGAAACAGTATGTACAGATAGAACACCTAGATGACGACACGTGCGAGCTACATAACGTGTGCTCGAATATACTGACCACAAACTGGTCTATCCCACAAGGCAGTGTAATAGGATGGATCCTTTTTCTCATCTACATTAATGACCTGCTAAAAATATGTGATCATCTTTGTGTTTTATTCGCTGATGACATCTCCGTACTCTTTAAAAGCCCTAGTGACAACCTAGAATATAACTCCCAAATTATTGAAACTTTTAACCTATAAAAACGTTGGCTTGAGAATCACAATCTTGAAGTTAACAACAAAAAAACACTAAAATCATACAATTTAAACCCTACCAGAAACAAAAAATTAACTTGAAAAATATAACAAACACAATTCAAATCGAAGAAGTTGAAGAATTCAAATTATTAGGTATTACATTAGACTCTCATTTAAATTGGAAAAAACATGTCGGACTGATCTCAAAACTGTAAAGGAAAACATCGTGAAGAAACCGGCAGGTCCTAGTACCAAAAAATACAAAGACGTGTGACATGTAGCAACGCGCACTGGGCCCGCGTGGTGGGTCACAGCCCACTCCCTCTCATAGAGAGCAGGCCTGTGACCTAGCACCAGGAACAGTATATGCTGGTAATGCTACCTAGTACTATCGTTATAATTGTCATAGCAACGTCCCCTAGTCGTAGAGGACATGCCTATGTCACGCATACTTTGAACTACACTGAAAAATTATGAAAATTACTACAGAGATAGGTCTGGACACAGCACAATATAACTATAGAATTCTTATTTATAACAACTAGCTGACCTGCGCAACTTCGTCTGCGTGACATTTTGGATTAATGCTCCGCTCCTTTTGCTCGCAGCGTGATGTTATAGACTGAGCATACAGCCTTCCTCAATAAATAGGCCATCAAACACTAAAAGATTTTTTCAATTCAAACCAATAGTACCTGAGACAAGCGCGTTCATCCAAACACACTAACTCTTCAGCTTTATAATATTAGTAAAGATTAATAAACATGTCAACAAAACAGTAAGAAACATGACGAAAATACGAATAAATATTTTTGATAAAACTTTTTAATTAATCATAACGTTACAACAAAAAGTTAATCACAAATATTGCATATGTAATGAAATCATCGAAAACTTAGTCATAAAACCCAACACAACACCATTGTATACTGTACAGGACCACAAAAAAAATATGCAGCACGTGTAAAGGACGAGGGAGGAGACCAGAGGGGCGCGTACCCTCAGTTCCGCCGCGCCGCCCTGCATTACCTGTTGCGATACGCACGTAGCCGGGCGCTGCACGCTTTATTCGAACCAAGTTGCTGATGCGACAGGACGTGTTCACTGCTATCAATTTCCGCGCGAATTTAATTCGAAGTTAGTAGTACCAGTACTTCTAGCAACAACCAGAAGATGCATTTAGCGGTGAGTTTTGCTCAACATTTTAGTACTTTTTTTTAGCTATTTTTTTTTTACTTTTGATCTCTAATATGTTTGTTGAATAGTTGCGGTTGGTTCAATTAAACAGGAATGAAATTGATATGTCTGTCATGAACAGTAATGAAGTGTTTTGCGTTAATTGTAAAACGTTCGTAAAATGTTTTGATATGGAAATGTAGTTCGGCCAATAAATACAATGTAATTAAGTACTATATAATTGGTTATATTTGATTAATTGTGGCTTTTCAATATTTCAGTTTAGTAAATTCTGAATATTGGAACTTTTGAGTGTCCGGTGACCTAAATTATTTTTATGTTACATATTTAATTAAAAAGTTGATACTAAAAAAATAGATCATAGCTTTAAAAAATAAGCAGCTATTATTTGGAATTCAATTTTGCTTTTATTTTAACTTTTGAACAATTTGAATAGGAAACTTCAGTGATTTTATAACATAAGTCAACTATCAAGAGCAGGCCTAAACAATTATCAGAATGATGCATTTTGGACGGCTTCTCAATGACTGGAGTAGCACATTTAGTTGTTCGTCGATTACTGTAGTTCTCTTTTCTGTTCTTTGACGGGTTTATTGAATATTTTACAACACAATACTAGCTGACTCAATACTTTTATCCTGTCTAAACTTCAATGAATTCGTTTTTGATCGCATTTCAAGTTCAGATTTTAGTCGTTTGTCTAAATATTCCTTTTTAATCGTGTGGATTATTTTCTATTGATTTTTTTTAAATAACGATTTTTTTTCCAATTTTCCTTGGTAGACTGAATCGGACTTTTAAGAACTTTAAAATAATACCAAATTATGCCAGCCGTTCTTAAGAGATGCCCTTATCAAAGTACAGCAGTGTACGTTTTATTTAGGCTCAACTTTTGACACAAAGAATAATAATATGTATATTGTTCGGACTTGTCTGGTATATCTCGATAGGCTGACGCCTCATTATAATTAAGTACATAAATTTGACTTCAATACAATCGGCAAAATATTAGGTAACTTTCTAGGTACATCTCACCAAAGGGGTAGGTACTTCCAGAAAAACAACCGCGATAATTTTTAACATCAAACAAAACCGCCATTATTTATTGCCTAATCGTTGCGGGTTAGATTTTGTAGCAGGATTAAACAAGCGTGCTGCTGTAGTGTCCAAAATAAAAATCTTTGTTCCGGAATTGTAGCCCTACTGATACTATCGCGAGCTACCAATCCCTTATCAATATTTATTGATTTAAGGGCACCAAACAGTTGCGATGCCGTTTCGGTTCACGCGCTGTGCACTGTCGTAGTGTCCTTGTAGGTTCTCTTTGTAGAACCTATGTTAACTTGGTAAAGTAGTTGAAAACGGGATTAATTATTTCTTCAATAGTTTTATTTGCACAAATGCTTTACTGAGTGAGTGAACTTAAAACAGAAATTGAATCCTTGAAAGTTATTTTCCTTTTAAACATAAAGTGAATTATGTACCTGATTAGATTCCTTTGAAGTCGCGTCAGACTTCGTGGACTTTATTTCTTACACAGATGATATTGAAGGATATTGAATATCTGACTTCCAACGGCGCAAATTGTTGTTGCACTTTACTTACAGTTTTCTTGTGCCTTTTTTCTTTACTTTCTTATTTACGAGTCCTTTCGTATTCGTACTGAGCTCATCTGAAGGTGATTCCGATTACAGATTGTAATCTGGCTCCCGAAGTTTGAAACTCGGCGTCCGTTGCTGACCTTATCTAGTATTTCAGCAACGTTACTACATGCAGCACATGCGTTTTCAGAACATCATTAATTAGAAGAGCATCTGTCGGTACCGGTTACATTGACGTCTCATCATTTGTTACTAATTGAATTTAACCACTTATAATACTTTAAGAACTACATAGATTACCCATCTGCAAAGGCGTCATAAATTCATCTCCAATTAGGGGATGAATTTTCTAAAATCCGTCCGTCCGTTAGTGCTTCGTTATATTATATTAGGCTGTACATTTTCTGTCAGTGGATTTAAGGTTTTTACTAGTTTTTTTTTTAATTTTACTTGTTAGTAGGGTTGGGTCAAATCTTACAACTGAATATTAAACCTGTACCGGGCTGATAGCAGTGGACTGTGGGTATTGTTGCTAGGCTGATGGTAGGGCAGGAGGGCTTCAGTATCTGGTGAAGTAAAACTCTGGAGATACAGACACGTCCATTTATTGCACAGTTCGCGGTGGAAGAGAGCGAAACACAGTGGTTTCCACAGATAATAACAAACGTCAAATTTACATTAAAAATGTTGATGTTGGTGTTGCCAACAAAACCAGTTTCCCCCAACCGATTGAGCTGAAATATTGCACGCACCTCTGGTTCTGGAGACAATTAATAAATTTTTGTGACAAACTTGACTTGATTCTGCAGCCAGGATCGTCTCCGCACAAAGTAACTCCTCACATAGCACGGATAGCAAACTTTGTCTACGCGTTCAATTTTGATAACTAAACGTAATTTTTGTCATTACCTGATCCTATAGCCAGGATTGTCTTCTAAACAAGGAAATTCTGAACGGTCCGTAGGACAAATAAACACCTTCTAATTGACGAACTGGATTGTTTCAAACTATCATCAAGAGACCTTACAACAACGACGCGTTACTTATTTCCAACTTAGAATATTAAAAAGGAATAAATAAATGTAAGTAGGTATTGGTTTTTTTTTAAACAAGCTTTTACGAAAACAGAAAATAAATTATGAATGTTTTTCGCGTAAATAGAAAGGTCAAAAATCATACACAACACGCTTCGACGAAAAGTAATATTTTTCATTTCAAAAGCCTTAAGATTCTACAGTTCCGCGAAATTTTATTCATTTCAACGTCAACGTAAAATATAAATATAAGCTAACGCAGTAAAAGCGGAGTCTATCTGAAAGTGCCCGCAAAGGAATTGAAAGATGCGAGTGATGCCGCGAAGTTCCAACAACTATCTTGAATCTCCTTCGTAGCTCGATAGTGAAACAACCTAGGATAATTCTCGCATCATTTATACAGTTCCATAGTTTAACATTCTTGGCTCGAACGTAATAAACGGACACCACATACTCAATACATCATTCTGAACCCCCCCCCCACAACACAGAAATTTATGATCGATAAATTAAAAAAAAGGCCGTTCCATACATTTTGGCCGTGTAGGTATTGCACTTTTTAACCGACTTCAAAAAAAGGAGCCAAACAAACAAACCATAGTCACCGACTTCCGAAGGTAATGTTATTTTCCACTTTTTTTAGTGTTTTTTTTGGAAGTCGGATTTTTTTTTGCAAAAAAAGTTTTTATTTTGCAGGAAACAGCTGGTATGTGGTTTCCGTTATCGGTACGGTGTCCCTTCTACCCCGTATTAACTTATGACACTCGGGGTTAATGCAGCTTCCATAATTAGCATCTAAACCTATATACTTTATCACTTTATAATAATTATTACATAACATAACATCACGCCTGTAATCCCAGAAGGGCTAGGCAAAGGTGTACATAAAAGTAAACTCAAATTTTGTCAGGTATGTTTAAGTCCCATGTAATAGGGTGCGAGCCCGTTGCCATTAATCTGCTACTGTGAAATTCCTGATGGAAATCACCAATAACAATTTGCCTGATCCTGGAATCGAAGCCAGGGCCTCATGATCAGCAGTCTCGCTTGCGACCAGTGGACCAACGTGGCAGTCCATACAAAGATCCTAAAATAGGCAGAGCGCTATGTTTCTCCAATAATAACATATAAATTATTTATTAAAAACTGTTATGCAAGTAATATATATTATAAAATTAGAATAACTAACTTGTTTCTAGCTGAACTCCCTCGTAAGGACTTCATTGCTACATTAGCCAACGTCATCAAGATGCCGGTTTGGTTTTTATGTAATATTTCGTCGTTACTATAATAAATTGGATATTTTTTTAGGTGGGTGGTATTTCTAAAGGGTCGAAAAAAAGTGGTCTCCTTTAAAATTCGAATGGCTAGCACGCGCGCGCGGTGTGATCGTAACGTACACTCGAACGGTATTAAAATTAACCAGTAAACACAGAAAAATGTGTACGTATATTAAAAAAAACCGGAACCACCTCCTTTTTTGCTTATTATTTACTTTATTAGTTTTAAGTCTTTATTCAAAGTTTATGTTAATCTGGTTGTAAACGCAATTGTCGGTTATCGAAGCACCTAAGATCTTTAACACTAACAAATCTATACTTACTAATATTAAAGCTGAAGAGTTTTTTTGTTTGTGTTGTTGTTGAACGTGCTAATCTCAGAAACTGCTGGTTCGAATTTAAAATATATTTTAGTGTTGGATAGCCCATTTATCGAGGAAGGCAATAAATAGGTTATAATTATAGCATTACATCACGCTGCACTAAAAGGAGTTAAAGGAGCGGAGCATTAAACATAAATTTTAGGCAGAGTTGCAAGAGTTTTTTTTTTAAATGTAATTCCCAAAACTGATGTACAATCACAAAGAGCACAGAAAACGGTACAACAGAAAAAGTCTGATTGATCATCTACTGGATGTGAATCTTACATGCACATACATAATTAGTAAAAAAAATACTTAAAAAAAACAGGAAAACTATTAAAAAAACAATGCAAAACACAAATACCTAAAACTAAATTAAATCAACTCTAATTAAAATTAAATTAATCACAATCAAACTAAAACCAATAAAAAATTAAATCTTATATTAAAATAAATAAATAAAAATGAAATCAATTGAAAAATAGAAATACCTAAACAATAAAAAACGAAAAAAAAATAACTCAGATTAAAATACAAATCCAATCAAATTCAAAATCAAAACATAAAATTAAATATTTACACAATCTCTCAAGTCTCTGAGCTTTCTTCTCACTGAAGCTTCAGAA
Organism: Standfussiana lucernea; assembly: GCA_964057025.1. Lineage (NCBI taxonomy): Eukaryota > Metazoa > Arthropoda > Insecta > Lepidoptera > Noctuidae > Standfussiana > Standfussiana lucernea. Next base: position 22,012,233 of record OZ059784.1, read on the forward strand.
CCAGAAAAGACGTGTATTTTGCTACGAATAGAGTTAGTAAGAGAAAGCATGCGGCGTATTGGCGAAAAATGACCCAAATTAGTTCGACTATTAGGTAGAACGAAAGTTCTACGGTTAATCAAGCGGCTACCACTACGTGGGATACTAATATTCACTTTTTCTAGCAGCTCGGGTGAATCTATATGACCATTAATTAATTTATAGAGAAACATCAAATCCAAAGATTTCCTTCGTGCACTTAATGACTTCATTTTATAATAACTCAACCTGGAGTTATATGAGTTCAGTATACGACATCTGTTATCGGAGTGGCATAGGTGATATATTATGTATATACAAGGTGTAGTTTTGCAACCTTGTCAAAATTCAGGAGGTTGTCATAGAAGACGTAAATAATCAATATAAATTACGGTACCTGGTCAGTAATAATAAACGCTGCTTTTTCTAGTTGTTTTAATTTGACACTATTTCAGAATGAAGCCCTTTTCAAAAGAGGAGAATCACCCGATTATCGAATAAACGTCTGCTTTTGTTTGTGTGTGAAAGCGCGGTTATAGGGCTAGTATTTATACGGGTGGTGTACACTTATCGATTTCCGATATTATGAAAGTTTACGTCTATCTCGCGAAGTCAAGTTTAGGTAATTCAATGCATTTTTTACGCACACAGAAGCGCGCGTGACTGTGCGTAGCGCTGGCGCGTTCTCTTGCGCTATAGTCAAACTAACCACTTTGATCCGTTCGAGTGCATAAAATAAGTATATAATAATATATTGCAAGTATAGCTATAATTATGATTAATATTAAAGTCGTTTTTCATATAATCAAATATGAATTTGTTGATCTAAACTTTAGGAAGAAACCCAACTTCATTTATTATTTTTGATTTGTGATTAATTTATAAATCTTTTTTATTCTATTCAAATAAATCACTTTATACGGATTTACTTATCTTTATTTTATTATATTTAACCGTTCCTCTTAGTGACACCTGTTATGAGGGAAATACAACAGGTTGGCGTTAACTTTAAAAACAATTTATGTTCTTATTAAAAAAAAAGTAAAAGTTTTCATAAATAAAATTAGTAGGTAAAAAATAGGGTAAATATTTGTTGTCACTAAAAATATTCTTTAATATTTCACATTGACTAAACTTTAATTTCTTATAGAAAGATACCTAAATAAATCTTTGACATTAACTATTTTCCTTAGGACTTTAGCGATTGGTTAAAACAAAACTAATTAGGTTTGCCAGTGGTTTCATATAATAAGAGCTTCGAATCTGACGCTGAAAGGGAAATTAAGAAAACCTCTGTTGAGTTATCTTGATAGAATTTACCAATACTCTATTAATTGAAAATTTTTTCCATAACTATTGAGACAACAAAATTTCCTAAAGTAATTAACATTTTTGTAAGATAGAGGGTTGATGGTATTAAAGGGTTTGAGAAGTACTGTTTTGGAGTCAACAGCGCATCGACAGCGTAAACGCTCTTAAGAAAAAAAATTAAAAAATTACCTACCCATTTTATTATTGATTCGGGTCGAAAATCATTAGCATATTATCCTCCTTGAATTTGACGAGGATGCAAAGCAACACCTTGTATATATAGAAACCTTTTCTGAACGCGCTCTATGCGATCAGAGTGTACCTGATAAAAGGGTTCCATACCGCGCCACAATATTCCAGTATACTGCGAATAACGCTGTTATAAATGGAAACAGTCCGGATTGGTTCTCGAAAATTTTTCACAATTAAGCCCGATAATTTAGATACCCTACCAATCATTTGGTCGTAATGACTCCGAAAACTTAAACTTCTATCTAGTAAAACACCAAGGTCCCTAATAGTATCCATTTCTTGGAGGGGGTTGTTATTTACTGAATAATAAGCCTGATCAATGTTCTTTTTTCTACTAAATTTAATGAAGTAGCATTTGCTTTTATTTACCTAAGGACATTTTATTTTGCAAGCAACAATTATGTACATACGTTGCTTAGATCTTGCTGAAAAAGACTAAGAAAAATAAAGGCCCCAAGTGTGACCTTTGAGGGACGCCTGATGGTATGAAACACTGTTTAGATTTAAAACCTTTAACATAGACCAGTTGCGAGCGATTTCTTAAATATGACTCTACTCGTACTAAAACTTCACCGCCGTTGTCTAATGCAGATGATATATCAGACTCATACTCAACTAGGTTAGTCAGTGTTTATTTTTTGGGACGAAGGCCGTGCTGGTTATCATCTAAAACATGTTTAAAGTGAAAAAATATTTTTCTCTGAACAAGCGACTCAATAATTTTACCTCATGCTGAAAGAATTGAAACTGGTCTATAATTTGCGACATCATCAATGTTACCAGATTTAAAAATTGGCGTGATGTGTATTTTTCATTGATCAGGGAAAAAGCCCTGTGACAGTGAGTATTTAAACATTGTAGTCAGAGGATCAGCCAGGTTAGCTGCACACTTTCTAAGAAAAAGAGAAGGTTAGAATCCGGCCCTGGACCCTTGTCGCAGTCCAGGGTAGAAAAATAATCAAGGACTTCTTCAACTACGTGTGCGTTACTACTTATTCGATATATAGACTGAAAATTCTCGGAAAACCAATCACTTATTTCTTGACCACCTCTGGCAAACCTAGTTTCACCTAGAGATATTTTGTTGGGAATATGTATAATTATCACACGTGTATGTTTTAAGTACCTCCAGACATACTTAGGATTGGTACGCAGATGTTCAGCTATATTCTTTTTAAAGTTTGCATAACAATCTTGTATGAACTTATCGCAACTTATTACAACTCGCATTCAAACTATAATCTTATCTCTAGGGTTCCCGTATTTTTTATAAGGTTGTGATATTTAGCTTTCTCTTTAATAATCTTTAGTAAAGCTCGGGTATACCAGACCGGATAACGTTCATCTCGTGGTCTTGTGATCGGACTATGCAGTTTTATAATTGGCACGAGAATAACGTAAAATGTTTGCAACATTTCGTTAACATTAGTAATAGAACTCCATTCATCAGACCAAGAAATCTTCGCAAGTTCAGCGTTGACCGCTTTGTAATTACAGAGTTAAAAGTTCAAGTACGGGACCTTATTTTTCATTAGAGGTTTGCTATGAGTTGTTGTAAATGAGATTTCCAGTGCTGGATGATGAGGATCAATCTGTATGAATGGACTCAAAGCCAGAGATACCAACGCAGTGTTATTGCTACTACTAAGAACTAGATCTGAAATACGATTCGAAGCGTTGGCTATCTAGTTGCATTGATGAAGATGATTAAAAGTTATGTTTCGAGTTAGCTAGTACCATAAATAAAGTGGGGAATCGGAGGTACAAACATAAAGTAAAACATTGCATTGACTGGACAGGTCCACTCATATCTGTGTCGTTCTTTCTTCAAAAGACTTTCTCAGACACTGGTTGGTCCTCATGTGACATCCGTGTCGGTCCCATCTAGTTTTAAAACATAACGTGATGTGACGTGTAAAAGTGTTTTTTAAAACCAATTTACAGAAAAAAATACACACATCAAAAGTGTCTAGGGATCAAGCATTTTTATGCGGATTTCTTGAGATTGAGATGTGGCTTTGTAATAAATTTATGATTTTATAAATTTATATGGATCCTTTTTGGTGCATTTCATAATTTGAATCAGGAACTCTCAATCAAATTCGAGTAAAAGATGAAAATAAGCTGTCAATATTTTCCCTATAAAAACATACAACGCATTGAAGACATTATTAGTGCTACTGTTTCCCTACTACTGATTAAAACCAACGTTATTATGGAGCGGCGACGTCATTTAAGCAGGGAATAAATGCTCAGAGCCGTGGGAATGATAGTTCAGCCGGTTCCCGGCAACGTACTGTGGCTTTAGCTCTGAATACAAGTCAGAGTGTTATCAGTCGACTTTGGACACGTTACCGAAGCACTGGTACCGTGGCTGAGCGCCATGGAGGACGGTATCGCTGCACCACACGGAGACAAGACCGATACATTCAAATCTTAACTCGAAGAGCTCCAACAATAACCGCCATGATGTTAGCCGTGAGGCTTCATCACTCTTCAGGGAACTTAATTAGCGACCAAACAGTCAGAAACCGCTTGCATGAAGTGAACCTTCATTCCCGAAGACCGCTACGGGTACCACCTATAGCAATGCACAATCGTAGGATTCGATATCAATGGGCTCTTGAACACAGAAATTGGGCAGAAGAACAATGGCGTTTCGTGTGCTTTTCTGATGAGTCTCGTTTTGGTATGAGACCGGATACAAGACGTATACGACACTGGAGAACCCCTGGACGCCAACAGCGATTAAAATCCTGCCAGGAAGTCCATCCTTATAGTGGTGGAACCATCATGGTATGGGCGGGTATTTGGATCGGCGGAAGAACTGAGTTGATTTGGATCAGAGGCAACCTCAACGCTCAAATTTATGCTGAGACGATTGTATCAGACGTCATCGTTCCTCTACAAGTGCAAATTGGTCCCTTATTTCAGTTAATGCATGATAATGCACGACCGCACACCGCAAGAGTTGTAAGACAGACTCTCGCCGCAGCTAACATCAATGTCCTGCCCTGGCCTGCTCAGTCGCCAGACTTGAACCCGATTGAGCATGCATGGGATATGCTACAGAGAAGAGCTCTGCCGAATATGGAGGGTATCCAGTCGCAAGAAGACCTTTTTTTGTTGTTGCAACGAACATGGGCGGCCATTCCACAGCGTGATTTGGATGAACTCATTTTGAGTATGCCAAACCGATGTTCTTGTGTTGTTAGTGTTCGCGGTAGAAACACGGATTATTAATTGTTTAAGTTACCCAATAAAATTTTAAAGAAAACTGTTATTTCAGTCTTTTTTTCGAACTTTAATGTTAGTGGTTCAAATGTCAAAAATCCCTTTATTAGGAAAATGGCAAATTTCTTTATTAATGCAAAGGTGACTTGGTTTATCGTTACTGTGACAAACGAAAACACTTTATTTGATGAATCCTTAAAGAAAATTTTAATTAATATCAATCAGGAGAAAAGTTATTGCAAAAATATATGTTGATCCCTAGATACTTTTGATGTGTGTATGATGTTTGATTTAAAGAAACGTGAATTATTTTCCACCATGCGTACGTATTTAAATCAAAGATAATTTTTTGTCACCTTTCCAACATTTTCGTTCTAAAATATCAATGAAAAGTGAAAATGTGCCCAAAGAACATACTTGTATTACTAGGTAGTAGGGAGTAGGGGCAACTCAATTTTTATTATATCACATTCTTCCCTTTCAACCGTCTATGCATGAGATTTTCTAACCTAAGTTTATCAAACGAAGAAAAAAAAACTAAAACGTCATGAAAACTTCAACATCTTTGAGAATAGGTCGAAAGTACACACTCATACCTGAGACATCAAAGCCAAATCAAACCATTTATTTCAATGAGGCCGTTTTAATGCACTTTTGAACAACAAACTATAACTTGTTTAACTATATCTTGTTTTTTTGTCAAGTTACCATTTTTTTTTGTCCAGTGCGAGACTAGTAAATACTTTTTCTTTCTTTCTTTCTTTATAAAACAAAGAAAATAGAATAGATTTTATTGCCCTTTCGCAATTCAGTTACTCTTTTAAAAAGTTCAACAATATTTTGAATACTTTCATTCATGAGTGATAATAAAATACAAACCACCACGCTAATGAACTCATGTAATTGGCTACTGCCACAGGCGCACGCTCATGTGCCAATGCTCACGTTACGGTCTGGGCTGTGCTAATTTAACCAATAACGGCACAGCAGATTTCTTACACATACCTTCATTAACTTTTTTCGCGTTTTCGTTCATTCATCTGGTTATTCGCGGTTGGGAGTTTTCTTACGCTTCAATATTTGGACATTAGTTCTGACGTCTAGCGCTGCAGTCCAACGACCGCGAGCTGCGGCCAAGAGTGTTGCGGGTTCGATTACCGCACGGGAATAACAGTCCCGGGGTCTGATTATTTGTTTATGTCGAATTAGATAATAAGATAAGTAATTGTAAATAATTACCTATTAATTAATAAGACGTGTACATAAACTTTTTGATTTAGAATGTATTTTTTTTAATGTTACAGCACCATACTGATCCTCCTCCGCCTCGCCTTTTGGCCTCGTGTTTTAGTTTAATGTCTTATTTTGAAGTTTTTTTTTTTATGTTTACTTTTATATAATTTTGTTTTATTGTTAATTTAAATCATTTTGTTTTGTCCTCTGCGAGACAAATAAATAATTTTCTTTCTTTCTTTTGTACTTTTGAGTAAACTTTTACCTCTTCAAGCACGATTCCACTAATTGCAAAATGGTGTAGGGTGGTGTGTCATAAAAAATGCGACCCTGAAAGCATGTAAACTTTCTTCCTGACTGTACTAATACGAGTTCATTAAAAAGGTTCTAATAAATCGGAGCTTTCTACTTTATTACGATCGTTTTACGACACAAAGCGACATGAGTCACCCCAGGGAAGTTGCGTGTACGACTGCTGCTGCCCCCCATCCTAACTTGACCGTTCGGCCCCTTCATCTACTAAACTAACGGATTAAAAAGTCCAGGAGTCTTTGGTGTCGGGGGCTCAGTTAACAATGGTGGTTGCAATATGCAGATAGGGCTGCGCGTTGCTTTTAATTTTTTGTTTATTTGTATGAGTCATGATCATGATTGAGAAATTCTTCGTGTGATACGTTTGGTGAATGAGTTACGCATATTTCGTGTTCAAAGTGTTGTGTGGTTTTTATATATGGATTCTTGAAAACAAACCGATAAGCTGATATAAGACGGTTCACTTTTTGTTCATTTAAATATGTCTTTCACTCTGCTTTTATGTCCGAAAAAAAATAACACAAAAGAAGAAAATTAACTGATTATGTAGTGAACTGTTAGTAACTGTTGGTATTCAACACTTAAAAATAAATTGGCAAATTCGGGCGGTTTCGTGTGAACGTCGAATGAAACAAAAATTTATCGGAAATTAATTAATGGTTTATTCGAGTGAAGCGTCTTATAGAAGCTTTAGCTTTGCGAATCTCCTTACAAACACAGCATCCGTATTATAATGTTCAGCATATATAATGCTTCCATTGCTGGGACGAAGGACTCTGTGAGTGGGAGTGGGCTGTGGTACACCACACGGGAACAGTGCGGCTTGTTAGATGTCACATGTCTTCTTATTTTTCAGTTCTAGTGTAGAAAATACTGGTTTCCTCACGATTTTTTTCGTTCGCCATTTTGTGAGGAGGGATGATAATATATATTATAGGTACAAAGTAATGCACCTGTCTTGGTTGCACGTAACCTACTAAGGACTCCATAGATTATCTTCAACTACAGTCCTTCCACGAGTTATTTTGTCTTAAACAGGAGCAACCTACGTCCTACCTTATAGGACCAAAATTAAAAATCACTGTGATTTTAAAAGACTTGCCACTTGCAGCAATCGAACAGCAATCTAATTGCAACTTATGTAAAGATCATTATTATATTGACAGTGACATCAAATTAGGTAGAATAATACGAAAGACTTGTAGCCACGACATACGAGCGCTAATCTTTTGTATTGTATATAGCACGGCGATAGACAGCGAATCATTGACAGAGGTCAGTCAGTAGGCGTAAAACAAATGCAATACGAGTAAATAAATGAATGACTGGGTAAGTAATCCGAGTCACAATTGTTTGGTACATAAACTTGAGAATTTTTGGGAATCTTATTTTACTTTTAAAGTTATTAACTGTGATGACGGTCCCCAGGTAATAAAACCAGCATGCCTGAGAGATATTTCTCGACGGCATATACAGCCAAGTCAGAGGCCTTCGAGAGGCATAAAAAATCGGACACTAGGTTGGACACTAACCACACGATAAAGAAAAACTGTTATGACGTGTTTGTTAAAAAATATCCATCTATAATACTTGCAAATGTTTTCCTGCTGACTGTTCTATTTAAATTAATGACATCAATCTTATAATTAGTAAGTACCTACTGTAGAGAGCGCAGCAGCAGCTACTCTATACTCCGCGTTGCTCTAACTTGTTGATGAAAAGCTTTGCAGAAACTTAAACTATTTTTTGGTAAAGAAACGGTCGAAACAAATGCGATATCAACTATCAGATTTTTTTTTAATTGTAATAGTATGTCTATGTGCCCAGTGACATTATTTAACCTGTCTGTTTCACCATGACGCCTTAATGTAGGTACGTTTTAGTGCTACTTCAAAAGAGATATGGCGCTAGTCAGCTCTCTCTCTCGGAATAGAAACTAAAACATTCCTGCATTAAGGTGGAAGCGCCAGGGTAGCCCGCGAAATTCAAATTTTCTTACGTTTTTTTGCAATTTGCCGGTCATTGTCAGGCTGTACATTGAACAAAATGTGATCGTTCTTGCGACATGAGAGTGCTGAGCGTACAGGTGAGCGTGATTTTCCCCATTACGCTTTACTCAGTAACAGCCAGTAGTCTTGATATATTTCCGTCTAATTGGGAGTAGGATCGATTACATGTGACACTAGCATGGACGGCGAAATGTGTTGTGTGCCAAGGGGTGCCACAAACATTTGCTCGGGTGTCGACATTCTATTCTTATTATTATTAGTTAAGGATTATTATTAATTATTATTATCCATTAAGCATCTACCATAGCTAGATCGGATTCTTGTCAGCTCGATTTGAGCTAAGACGAGTGGCTTTTCCCAAACGTTTATCTACTTTGGCCGCCAAGATGTGCTGTGTGATACCGACTCGAATATGTGTTTTTTAATAATAACTAGTACACCTATAACACCCTCCACCACCCTTCACCCTAGTACTTCGCCCGCGACTTAGTCCGCAAAAACTGTGATAGCTCGGCTAATAAGCATGATATAAATATAATCTATAGCACCCACGAATAATGTAGCTTAATGCCTGTGAAAAGGTTCCGGAGATTACCCCTACATACAAACAAAATACCTCTTTATAATACTACTTACTTACAGAAAGTTAAACTTAGCCTATGTTTACAATTTTACAAGAACATGTACCTTTATAACGCGTAGAAACAAACAATTCTGCAATAGATGATGGTAGGCATTGGAACTTATTGGATTGTCTAGCCTTTAGTTAATCCCTTCGTAGAATTCAGGCTCACGTCTGTTGCTATTATTCTTAAGTCTAAGTGCTTTGCGGGCAGTCGTCAGGAAATCCGGTTGCGAACAGACGTATCAATACTGAATACAAACAAACTTCACTGTTGCTTCAAATCCAACGCATTGCGAATTCACGGAATATTCTTAGCTTTAAGAGGCGTAATACAAAAACGCGAAATTGCAAGGTTTCCTCGTTGAAATTGTATTTTATCCGTTCGTTGTTTGAAATAACAATTACTTGTTAAAGTTAGTTCGTTTCCTCTACTACAATAATAATAAATATATTTCACTGCCATCTGCGCTCAGAACGGCGCACAGTGATTTCATCAAAACAACCTACCTAGACAAAAGTCAATACTGAATATCCTAGAATTTATTACCTGAGCCCCTGGCCACATCCCTACCTGAAATGAAATGAAATGAATTTTTATTTGCTGTCCCAATACTAACAATTGTTTTTCACCAGTGTCAACTGCTGATAAGGTAATGAGGTGAATATAAAAAGAACACAATTATATTACATAACTAGCTTATGCCAGCGGCTACGCCCGCGTGGAGTTCGATAGTCGACCCACGGGATCGTCCTACCGGGATGAAAAGTAGCCTATGTGCTATTCCAAACTATAATCTATCTCTGTGCCAAATTTCATCCAGATCCGTTCAGCCGTTCTGACGTGATTGAGCAACAAACATCCATCCAAACTTTCGCATTTATAATATTAGTATAGATTATAGCATTTTTAAGTAAGTGAGTTTTAAGTTTTTTTTAAATGTTACTGATGGATCTTCAATTTAAGGTATGTACTTTTTAATTTTTATTAGAAAATGGTCATACTTTAACTACACTTTATTTTATTACACCAAGTTTAAAAAAAATGGTGATTTTTGACGATTTTCTGAATTCATCAGACTAGAAAGTACGTGTATCCTCATGTACCCGGGCTAAAAATTATATTATAGCGATATCTAATAATTTTTAGATTTTAGTCATTTAGCCCACGCACTTTAATGCAACTTGGTCATTTTGTCTGTTTTTCAAAATACGAATTCTCAGTCTCAAAAATGGAGTTTTTTTTAATGAATGGCAGAAACACCTCAAAGAGACTCGTAATAGTAGACTTTATGATTTTCTGTCGATGAAAAATGACCTTGCAAGTATCACGGAAGCTTCTGCGAGGGATATCAAAATGAAAATTGCAGGATTGTCATCCAAGTGTGCAGAAAAATGGGAAAAATGTGGACAGCGCCGCGATGTCAAATAATTCGGAGTGGTTGTCTGGGGATTTTACTTTTAAAGTGTCCATCGACCACACAGCACCATCAACAAGCAAGGCTTTAATCCCTGGGCATCCATCAGTGGATTTCACTGAAGCAAGTGAAAAAACGAAAAGGAGACGCGTGGACGACCTTCTTCAAACACGGGACGTAAACCAGCTACGAGTAGTGGCTGCTGAAATATCGGCGCGACTATCTGGGTATCGGAATTTGGCTTCCGTAATTAAAGAAGCCAGCCAGAGTCCTAAAAGTGCCAAGTTATGAAAAGAAGTGTGGGTGTACGCGATGAACCAAGGTGTTTGACGAAAGAGGAGGCTTTGGCATATTACGTAGACGCTAAAGCCACTCTTATAAACAAACAAGAAAGTGGAGCATCAAAGCGGGACACCAGGTATTCCCATCATTTTATAGTGTGATGCAGGCAAAAATTCATTGTTACCCTCCCGAGGAACAGATTCTTATTACCGAAATTAAACTACAGGCTATTTTAGATAAGACGGTTGAACGCCTAATTTGTACACAGCATGAAGTTTTAAAATCTGTTACTCCTGGCTCATCCCTCTCCCTTATATGTAAGTGGGGGTGCGATAGAAGTTCTGGTCATAGCATTTACAAACAAAAAATCACAAACAGTGAAAACACAGATGAGTTCTTGTTTGCTTTCTCATTCATACCGCTGCAATTACGTGACAATAGTGGTAACGTTGTTTGGCAAAATAATAGACCATCTTCTACTGTGTATTGTCGACCGATTAAGTTTATTTTCTCCAAAGAAACTACAGATTCTACTGTCACAGAAACTGATAAGATGTTGGAGGAAATTAACCAATTGGTACCAACAATAGATAATGTAGATGGTAAAGAGGTATCTGTCAAACACGAATTACTTTTCACGATAATTGACGGTGGTAAAGTGTGTAACGCTATGACTAAAACTTCATCAGCACAAAAATGTTTCATTTGAGGAGCTACTCCTAAATTTATGAATGATGAGTCTAGGAATTTGTAGTAAATAAAGAAATTGTTGGTTTTGGTATTTCTCCCCTCCACGCTTGGATACGTTCTTTGAATGTTTGCTTCATATATGTAAGTTATCGTCTTGAAGTTAAAAAATGGCAACTTCGAGACGAAAGTGACAAAGAAAATGTAATGCAACGTACGCTTCCTAGCCGTCAAAGGTTTAAGGTTGAAATGGGTTTAATTGTAGACAAACCAAAACCCGGGTTCGATAATACGAATGATGGGAACACTGTTCGTCGACTTTTTGAGAATCCTGAACAGGCTTCCGATATTACAGGGTTAGATGTGACACTAATCAAGAAATTTTGAATTATCTTAGAACTTTGGCATCGGGTGACGATATTGATGTTGTTAAATTTAATTCTTTTACACAGGACACAAAAAAAAATGTATCTTAGTGTCTATTCGTGGTATTACATGCCTGTTACTGTGCACAAATTTCTTGTGCACAGTGTAGATATTGTGAAATCGGCTCTTCTTCCTATCGGGCAGCTTTCCGAGGAAGTTCAGGAAGCACGCAATAAAGATTATAGACGATTCCGGTAGCACAATACACGAAAACATACATATTGCCACGAATAGGGATTTACCTAACATGCTGCTAATCACATCTGATCCTGTAATAAATGGTCTTAGAAAAGTTCTCAAAAAGTCGACTAGTAAACTTCCTTCCGAGGTTTTAGAATTAATAATACCCTCATATAGACCTGTATATATAAGTTCAAGTGTAAGTATTAGTAGTCATTGTCAAAATATTAGTGTAAAAGATTATAGTATACAAGATTCTTCAGAAGAAGAATTTAGTGATGTAGAATAAATAAGAGTTGTAAATACTATTGTACTAATGAATTGCTAAACTGTGTTTATTATTTATCTTTAATATTAGTTGCTATTTAATTAAGTTAAAAAATGTTGTAAATGAGTAGAAATTATGTCCTTTTATGTAATTAGTGGCTAAGATATTAACGGTTGAGTATTTTATCTACCTGTTATTTGAGTTAAAAAATATTGTAAATGAGTAGTAATTATGTCCTATTATATGTAATTAGTGGCTAAGTTATTAACAGTTGAGTCTTTTATGACTGTTGCATAGGCCTGTTGTTAATTTTTTTTTTCTATTTTGCAACCCGTCAGTCAATATACGAAATATCTATTATCATATTTTGTTTTGTTGGTACGTGTGACCCTTCATTATTTTTTTTATGTTTTGTGCTAAAACCCCATCAGAACATCACAAGAAAGCCGTACGAAGCAAAATACCCCAATAAATAATTTTGTCTAGCTAGCTTGTACTAATTAAAAAATAATTTTAGCATTTAAAAAAACGCTACTATAGTTTAGGCAAATGTTGAAGATTATTTTGGTAATATTCATATTCATATTCCGTCAAAATGATGTACAATTTCCGAGATATCGGGGCTTGTTTCGAAGTTTTTTCGGTCAATAATTGAATTAGGTCCATTTTATTTTCTATACAATAAAGGCATGTAACGAAAATGTATTCAATCATTATTGAAATTGGGGATATTTGTAAGATGAAAAAAATATTTTGATGATCTATATTCAATAGGATATACAAATCAGTACTCCCAAATTACGTCTCCGTGAGTTTTTGTCTGAACATGCATCGGGAGAATGATTATTACTGAATAATTTATCTAAAATTCGCTTTATTATTATTGTTGTAGAGTAAACGAACTATTTTAACAAGTAATTGTTATTTCAAACAACGAAGGGATAACATGCAATTTCAACGAGGAAACGTTGCAATTTCGCGTTTTTTTGTAATACGCCTTTTAAAACAAACACAAGACATAATTCATATAATGAGCATTCTCATCAGTCATTCGTTTCGAAGTTATTTTACAGCTAGGTATGAAGTTGTCTAAACTGAGGTTGATGTGAAAAAATTATATACACTCTAACCTCAGGTTAGAAAATATAATAGCTAACGATAAAAAAAAACTGTAAAGAACTCTAGGGCTACTATTATATAACGTCTAAATTCAGGAATGTTTTAGTTCTCTTTCCACCCAGGGGGTTACCATGATCTGTTAGTGCACGAATGTTTTAGGACTATTCCGAGAGTGGGTAAGAGATGGCGCTAGACAGCTGTCTACCGCTGTCACTTTCCCACTCTTGGAATAGTCCTAAAACATTCCTGCACTAACAGATCATGGTAACCCACCTGTACTTTAAGTAGAGTATGGTCTAAAAACTTCAAAGACAACCTCCCAAAATCTATTATTTGAAAATCAGAATATGCATGTTTGTTAACCAAATAGGCAAAGGAATATTCACGTTACATCACGGAAAATTGACAGAACCAAATGTGTGTAATATTAATTAATCCGTTACAGTATTTTCAATACCCAGCTATTGATTTTCATGCAACATGGAAATTTAATTTCCAATTAATGCATATTCTGAAAGCTTGTTTTATTATTATTATTAAATTACGCTTGTTCTTTGTTACAGACGATCCTGTTGACATACTTTTTAATTTTCTTGACTGCTAGCAGCGCCAAAGCAAATGATGGTACGTACTCTTTTGATGCTATCATTTTTCCCAACATTCATTCATTTTTCAACTATCCGGCCTAACCGGTCGGCTTCCAGTCTAACCGGATGCAGCTAAATACCAGTATTTTAGATGAAACGACTGCCTATCAGACCTCCACAGCCCATGGATAATACGATATTCCTTGGTAAGACTGGTTGTCAGACTTTCGGGCCACTGACTACCTGTAATAACTGTCAAAGATCTACAAATGACAGCCGGGACCAAAGGTTTAACGTGCTTTCTCAGGCACAGAGGAATCTCGGAAAGTAATGAGTGGTCACCCATCCACGGAGCAACCTATGCAAGCGCTGCTTAACCTAAAGATCGACCCGAGCAGCTGTAATTATTTAGCCACGAGTTCCTTCTTCCTTCCTTTCACTTTACCTTATACAGGGTGGAAAAAGACACTTGGTATCTTGTTTCTTGTTTCTCACATGGACTTAAGGTGAAATGTGGGTGTACTATTAGGTACACCTCTGCCTAACCCTTCGAAATAATATTCTGATCCTCATAACTGAGTGTTTCCATTGATGCTAAAAACACGACTATGTTTTTGAATTCTTGTTGGTTCGATGACTAAAATAAACACTAAAGGACATCACCCAGATTGGGCTATTTTTAAAAGTATTGGCCATCAAAAATGAACTTATTATTTCGATAGAGCATAACATAATAAACATGTTTTATTATTACACCTAAGTGTTAAGTCAATCCACCGAATATCTGAGATCACCCAGATTGGGCATTTTTTTTGCCGGTCAACAAAAATAAACTTATTATTTGTATAGAGCATAGTATATTTTTGTTGGTTGTTGAAATGAGCCCAAAAATGTATGGAGGGTGGGTGATTTCCTTTACAATTCTTCAACAAAAACGTATAAAGCTGCACTAAGCCTTTGAAACATGCAATTTAAACCTTTTGTAAACGTTGAATGTTTTCCTTTGACAGATGATAATCTTTTTTTCCACCCTGGATACGTCTACTGTTTTAATTGGTGGGTATTTGGAAGCTGCCATTGCTAAATGACCATCTATCATTATTTTGACAAAATGCTCACCTTTTGGTAGTAGTCTACATTTAACTTAATAAGATATAAATCATCGTCATCATCCTTACCTCGACTTCACCCTCTGCTGGGAAAAGGCCTCGAAGACGGAAACCACATACTCAGTACATCATTCTGACCCCCCCCCCCCCCCCACATAGAAATTTATCGTCGGTTAATAACCTTTTGACCGCCACGGTGGCGAAATACCCCGTAATGCAGTATTCTTGATGATGAAGTCTTCTTTACACATTTCTTATGTTCATTTTTATTAGAATTACTGAAGAAACTTAACACGACGTGTGACATTGAAATGTTCCACATGAATTAGTAAAATATTCAATTACCCATTTTTCGAAATCTGTTTTAGCTCGTTAGACACCGGCCTTAATCCACTATGCATGAGAAAATATGGTGGTAGCATTTCCGTCGATAGTTTTAAAACTTAGTTCTCTAATAGAATATATTACAGGGGCATTTAATTGGCTTATTGTTTGTACTTATGTCAATAAGAAAGTTCGATACCTGTTCTCTAATAATTAATGACCCCACATCATGGACTATCACATGACAATACAAGTGTATTCAAGGCTTTAAGGAACATTATCATAACATTATGTTGCTGAATCCTGAAGGAGGTAATAGATATGATGTTTTTTTTTAATAATCGCGTCGGTCACAGAGAAGACCTTAAAGGAAGATGTTCCCCATTCTTCGTTCTTTATTAAAAAAACGTTTTTTTATAGACCCTGTTATACTCCGTGCAGTGCGAGGCCAAGAGGCGAGGCTCCCATGCGGGCAAGGGAAACTATTTTTAGATGGCCCAAACGCCTACGTCCTTTGGCTGAAGAATAATAAGGATTTAGTTTACCGATTCCCCAACGAGCATGTGGATAAAAGGTCAGTAAGAATTATTATGTTATTGTATACAAGGTATAAACGGAGCCTTCACGAAGCCGTCAACCAAGCAATCTATACATCAAATTAAGGAACCCTACACTAAAATTATTGCTAGGAAACGACTTTTTTTTACGGGTGAAAAATCACCTTTTAACTTTTTTATAAAGTCAATGTAACGCACTCAAAACATTGTGCTGATGAATGCATTGCATAGTAAACGGATCATGGAGGTATGTATTTAAAGAAAAATTATAACCTTAAAAATTCGATTAAAAAAAAAATGGGAAAAACTTGGGATTTTGACCTCCAGTATCTCCGTAACCAGAAGGTTCCCAGGCATGGTCTAGAACAAAAAAAAATCCCAATGATGGGGTGAACAAATGCTTTTCGGCTTCGTCAAGGGTCTATTTACACCCTTTATATGCATCCAGATCGTCATGTCACCATGATCTATTATTGCAGGAATGTTTCAGTATTATTCCGAGAGTGCGTAAGAGATGGCGCTAGACAGCTGTCTAGCGCTGTCACTTTCCCACTCTCGGAATAGTCCCAAAAGATTCCTGCACTAACAGATCATAGTTACCCCCTAATCTTATACATATTAATGCGATTGCTGCATATGCAGCCGAAGCCTGGCAAGTAGACTAGATCCTTGATGGTATTATTATTATATATACTCCATCTATAGTATTTACTCGTTAAGTTTAGCTACCTATACTCGTATAATCTCACACACAAAGCCTTGCAGATTTAGTAGCCTTTATCTTGTTGTAGGATTTACGGTTCCATCTAAAAGAATATGAAAATATGTTTGTGTCGAGGTTTATTTCTGGTTTTACTTTTATGTTTTTGCTTTGAGTCAACAACAACGGGTTTCATGGTAAAGGAATATATCTGCTCGTCAGACCAGATTAATAAAGTGCGCTATTGGAACGCTCTGTGGCCTCAGTTCCCGGAAACTTGCACTCGTTTAAATAGCCGATTTTTGGAATGGAAACCAAGCCCAATATTTTTTTTTGGAATTGCTAAACGATTGCTTTTGAAATAAAATCCACGAATGTGTTTTCCCTAGAGTCGATCAAAAAAGAAACATTGGAGGATATCCACGAAAACCAAACGTTTAATTGGTTAGTATGAATTCCCAATAAACAAAAATAAATGGTTGGTTTGTTCTGATTATTTTGAAAACAGAGATAAATGGACAAGTCAGAACTTTAAAATCTTACTCAATTATTATCAATGTTACCTGTTGTAATGTTATATTATAACTATTGTAAAAAACATTCAAGTTCTCAACCAATTTAAATACACCTCTGACCACAGACCCGTACTTGTAACCCTATTTTTTGAAATATTTTTTTTTAAATAAAAAGATTGACCAAAGAATTGCTCATAACCTATAAGCAACAATTCAATTTAGAGTAAAAAAAAAAACTATTTTAGTATTCTAGATGTAAAAACCGAAGACGTACAAGAACAATATAAAACATAGATAATAGTGTAAAAATAGCTAGAAGAAAAATTACCAAACAAAATCAAAAAACTATCTTCAGACAACATACTACAACGAAAGACAGGCCTTAAGCGCAACTAAAAGAAACCCCGAATTTAAAATAAAAACAAAGGAAGTGAAACGCAGCATTTGAAATGATGTCAGGCCATTTACGCTAAACTGATCGAAATTGCTTTAGAGAATCACTCATTATAAATAGCTAAACAAAGCACCACAAAGGGCAAACAGTGGATAATTGTCTTAAGGACAACAACGGCCAAAAACATCGAAGTAGAGGCAAAGTATTGCAAATCTGCACCAACTATTACAAATCGTTATACACAAACTGCCAACCGTCAACATCCAGTATGAACTATTTTTGCCCAGATACCATACCCCCAAGTACTGGTTATGAATTTCACACGGTACTCAGTAAAATGAAGTATAACAGGGTTTGAAATTACCCGAACCTGCTCTTCTGTCTGTAATAACGAATCTGTTCAATTCCATTCTTAAAACAGGTATATTCCCTAATGGTTTCTGCCACTCCAACATAATTCTGTTGAATAAAAAGGGAGATAAGTCATACCTTAACAACTATCGACCTAGTCTTGTATCCTATCTCTACAAGGCCTTCATTAAAGTCATAGACAACCGCATCTCGCCTCAGTTGTATAAACACCAACCTCCTCAACAAGCTGCTCGCAATAAATCAAATAATAGAAAAATATCAAGATTTTCAATATTCGTATATAGCTTGCCTTCATAGACTACTCGAAAGCATTCGATAGTTTGACACACGATTCTATATTTGACGATCTCAACAACAAAGATGTTGATCCCACCTACATTAGTCTACTCCGCAACGTGTATCGAAAGAGCACTGCTTCAATTAGGTTACAAACAGCCGGACCATCATTCTTCATAGAAAAAGATATAAAACAAGGAGACCCACTTTCACTTAACCTTTTTCATAGCGCTCTTGAAGAAGTGTTCAAAAAGCTAACGGCTAGTTGGGAAAAAAGCGGTATTGAAATCGGTGGGACGCGGTTAACAAACCTTCGCTTCGCTGACGACAATGTCGTATTCTCTTCCACGGCGCGACGGCAGAACTAGAGCTAATGTTAAACCAACTCAGTAATGCAAGCCTTGAGGTTGGATTGGCGATGATCATGTCGAAGACCAAACTGATGTCAAACACCACTAAGCATAGGATCAGAGTGAATGGCGAAGAATTGCAATATGTCCATGAATACATCTACTTGGGCCAGTTAGTTCTCTCTTTCCAGTCCAGGCAAGACAGGGAAATCACAAGAGCTACTGGCCCATGAAAGAGCTTATGAAGGGAACCTTCCTTTGTCACTAAAGCGAAAAATCATGGACATGTGCATTCTTCCCATTTTGACCTATGGATACCAGACTTAGTCTTTGATAAACATTCAAAAGTCCAAACTCAATGTCTGCCAACGTGCAATAGAACGCAGCATTCTAGGCTGCAAACTAACCGACCATGTACGCAACACCACACTGCGCTCCAAAACACAAATTACTGACGTTGCTCAAAAAGCCGCTAAGCTGAAATGGGACTGGACTGGCCACGTCTGCCGCATGCCCAATGAGCTGTGGGCCAACATAATCACTTTCTGGAGCCCTGACACAGCCCGAAGGTGTCGCGGCAGACCTCCTAGAAGATGGCGGGACGAGCTAGACAAGACCGAAACAACTGGGAAGTCATGGGGAGAGGCCTTTGCCCAGCAGTGGAATGATGCAGGCTAACAGTGTAAGTAATCATACATAACATCATAAATTATCACCTTTGACATTGACGGATAAGAAATCCAAATAAAAGTGAACTTGAATGTAAAAATTGTGAACTTTAAAATCCAGGCCAAGTCGGTCGGAATCTAAAAATAGACGGACAGGAAATTCAATAATAGTCTACTTTAACAGTATTGAACTTTACAAACATGCCTTAGGGCTTAGGGCCTTAAATGTTTAAGTAGGTTCATGCTTCGTTACGGACATTGATGGGCAGGAAACGTGAAGGTAATAGTGCAGCTGTTTGAGCATTGTTGATGAGTTCAGGACAGAAGTACACAACTAACGTAGGTAGGTACCCTAAAGGTTATTCATACAGGCGATTATGGCTTCAATACTGTTCTGACTCCTCACTTTTATACGTGAACTTCAATCCTTTGTTGAAGATAGAACACGCAATAACTATTGTTGAGTGTAATGATTATTTGGGTAAGAAAGGGGGTGATTTGGCTAGTGAGATGCATGACGTCTAATAGAGCAATATAGTAGATGAAAACAGGCCACCCCTTATAAATTGGGATATAGGCAGGAAGTAGCTCGATGTTGTTGTGTTATTTTCTCGTGACGCGTTGACGATGACTTCGCATTTAAGCAATGTTTCTCAGGATTGAACATTAAAATTTCCCATGTAGCATCTTCAGACAACTTGATAAGGTTCTGTGCTATGCAGGCTCGTCACTCGCTTACCTTTGACCTTCCCTCGAATCCAATCCTATTACATGGTAGTTACACTACACAAAAAAAGTGGACAATGACTTTACTTTCGGAAGCCGGTAACTGTTGTTTGTTTCATCGACTTTTGTATCACCGACTTCCGAAAATAGAGTTATTTTCCACTTTTTTTGTGTTATTTTTTGGAAGTCGGATATTTTTTTTGCCAAAAACTTTTTATTTTACCCTTTTTATTTATGGTCTCACACAAATCCTTGTAATCAAGTATCAATTTCACAATTTCGTTTACTTGGACGACATATTGTTTCCAGATATATTTATTTTAGATCTGATATTAGTTGTAAATAAGGTAAATATTTTGATGATTTAATAAAGTTTGCATGACATTGAATTATAGATATGAAACCAAACTACTGAACCGGTTTTGATGAAATCTATCTAATCTTTAGGTCCAATCGGAGAGTACATCCTTTCACATAAAAAAATATAATAAAAAAATATATTTTTTCAAACCGGTTCATAAATGACGGAGTTATGAGGTAACAAAAAAAAATACCACCGAATTTAGAACCTCCTCCTTTTGTTGAAGTCGGTTAATAAGCAGGCAGGTAACATGTATTTTTTCTACTAAACAATTTAAAAGAAAAATAAATAAATGAAAAGAAATAACAAAAGCAGTCACAGGGTGTGTGATGACTGATGATGGTGTGGGTGGTTAATGTAAGGGTGAACGGTGATGCGTGTGTATGTGAATGGTGGTGAATGAGTCGGTAATTATTTGAGTGCAAGTATTATGTAATTGTGTGGAGCAATTTTTCTGTGTACCTACTCATAGGAATTTTTTTTCAGAAAGTTAATAAGGATTTCAATACCTTTACTTATTGTCATAATTAAATGACCCATTGCCATAGGTTTGTCAACCCTTGTCTAACTATACTATATTATCTTTACAAAAACATAAATACAATTGTAAAAGTGTATGTTTGTAATTTAAAAATAACAGATTTTTACTGAATACATATGAAATTAAATACGTTACTTTGAAATTTTTGTCGGTTTGTTTGTCTGTATATACTGGTTAATCACCGAAACGGCATGACCGATTTTGACAGGACTTTAACTTGCAGATAGCTGACGTTATAAGGAGTAACTTAAGCGAAGTTACTTTTATTTTTGAAAAAAGAATTCGGGCTCCGCGAAAAAAAAAATCCTTGAAATTGTTAACAAAATCGGATTTTTTTATAATAATTTTACGCGAAGGTCACGGGGTTCAGCTGTACTCTATGATAAAATTAAAATATTTGCAGTTGACTTTACGAGCTTGATTAACTTGTTCGCAATAATTGCCTGCTTGATACCATACCGGCCTTCAGGCAATGCATTTGAATGGGTTCTCATATAGAATTTCATTAGAATATACTAATTGGTTTGCAGTTAAACATTTTCATCTTTCACACTGCCAACATCAATAATTTTTACTATTTGCGCAGTAACTTTTAATGTGTTTGTATGTTTGTCGAGCGCACGTCGTTCGGCTATAAATACCGGTCCGAGTAGTAGAGGACGCCATCACATGTTCACTGCAAAGAGCAAGTTGTCACTAAAGTGCAAGTTGCATCTCTACACCGCAGCGATCCGTCCCATTATGACATAATTATGCTTCTGTCGTATTCGCCCACGCTCACCCCCGTCACATCTATAGGATGCAGACCCTACAGAACCGTTACCTCCGTAATCAATAAAATCATGTCACGGGAGACCCCTTTTATGTCCGTAACGACAGTCTACATGTAGACCTCAGATCGCCTTCCGTCCTTCAGTTTATGAAACGCCTTTCTAAGCGTTACTATGACTCTTCCGTAAAGCATCGCAACCCTCTGGTCGCGAAATCCCCGTTCACTACCCCCCCCCCCCGACCCTTGCAAGAGGAGCCAGCCCGCGTTGCTGGCCTGTACTTATAAATCAGTCCCTAAATACTATCACTTATTGAAGGTGCTCGTCTGCCTAGAGCTTTCGATAATAACAGCCGCGATACTTTGTTTCAGTAAATAAAATTTCCTGTATTTAATGAGATGTTCTCGATAAGAGTCAGGTTCAAGTACCGCTGTTCTCTTTCATTTAAAAATCTGGTTTTTTAAAATAAATCTCCAGTATTTCCAGCATGACACAATCATTATTAGGTATGCAAAAAAGTTAAGTTCTGTATACGAGTATAAAAAAGGTACTTACAATAGTTTGACACTTCCGTGCTTTACGTCGTCTTAGGCTCAATTTAGACTGTTGCGAAAAGGTTTCGTTACATTATGCTTTGTAAGAACAAACCATAATGAACATCGAGCCCAAAACAAAAGTAGTGCATCTTCCGAAGAGTTCTCGCGCATCCTCGGGAATTCCCTCTGTAAGCAGCTCTTATCTAGTGTGTACATATGTTAGGCTCAAAGTCCGAAAACGCTCATTGACCGAAAAAACCGACCACATCGCGAAATGGCAAACACAAAACGACCATGAAGCGAAATTCGGGTTGTGGCTGTTTTGATTTTCGAGCACAACGCGTTCTGGCAGTGAGGAAATGCCAGAACGCGTTCTGAGCCTTTTTCAAACAGCCACAACCGATGTAATACATTAGTAAGAAACTTGCCGATTTAGATGGGTAAGGTGATGCCCAAATCCCCAAGGTTTGGTCATAGATGGGTTACTTTACCGATCTAGATTAAGCAACTCTTGCCAAGGTTTGGAAACGGATGGGTTACCTTACCGGTCCAGGTTAAGCAACTCTTGCCAAGTTTTAGAAACGGATGGGTCGTGGGAAAACGACTGTCATGAAAGAAAAACCGAAAATTTTCCTCGGCGCCATCTTGTATTTTCATTCTGACCTCATTTTTAATGTTGCTTGATGTTGCAGCCGGGACCAACGGCTTAACGTGCTTTCCGAAACACGGAGGAAACTCGGTATATAATGCGTGGTCACCCATCGACAGGCCAACCTAGGCAAGCGCGGCTCAAACTGAAAATTGATCCGAGCGGCTGTTATTATTTCGCCACGATCTCCTCCTATCTCCTACCTAGAACATAAACCTTATGGTATTGTTGTGGTGATAAGGTTGACTTTCGTTTGCACTGTGTCAATGTATTTTAAAATGAAAAGCGTCTGTTCTTTACGAGGTTTATTGGCAACTAAATTAACATAGATCATGTGTTTACTTATAAACACTAAATTGGCGTGAACATGCCGCCCACCAAAGGACTACTATAGTCCTTTAAAAAACAATATTAATGAAGTTAAAATGCATGCAAAATAAAGCTAGATACGTTAAACAATCATATCGTCTGGTGCTGAATCGATTGGTAAAGCACACAACTTTGTGACACATCGCTTGGTTATACTGTCGCCGCTCTTTACGCTATACACTCTGGTTAAACCGTCGGGGCCGGGGTGCTTGTCAGTGATGCGTCCCATGGACCATTTTCCCGGCGGAAGATTGTCTTGCTTGATCAGCACTATATCTCCCTTCTTAAAGTCTTCTTCGCGTTTTAACCATTTTGGTCTTTGCTGCAGTCTCGTTAGGTACTCTGTTTGCCATCTCGACCAGAAGTCATTCAATAATTTTTGCGTATATTGCCAGCGTGTCAGATTACTTATTTTAGCGTCCTTTAGGGTTGGGTTGGGGACGGTGACTGGCGCTTCCGTTATCAAAAAATGACCAGGTGTTAGTGTTTGCATGGTGTCGTCGTTCATTGGACATAACGGACGTGAGTTTAGGCATGCTTCTATTTCGCAGAGAACCGTCGTCATCTCTTCAAATGTCAAGTTTGTAGTGAGAACCCTCTTCATGTGGTATTTTATGGATTTTACTCCGGCCTCCCATAGTCCTCCGAAATTAGGAGAATATGCCGGAATAAAATGCCACTGAGTCCCGTCGTTGGCAAGTAATTCAGCAATTTTTCCATCAAATTGCAAACCAGCTTCTTTCCAGGCTTCATACAATTGTTTGTTGGCGCCAACAAAATTTCGTCCTTGGTCGCTCCACAGATTTATGCATTTTCCTCTGCGGCTGCAAAACCTTTTGAAGGCACCTATGAATGCTGCTGTACTTAGGTCACCAACCAATTCCAAATGAAGCGCTTTTGTGGACATGCAAACAAATATGGCTATGTAGGCCTTGCTAGTTCTGGCTCCTCTACCCTTACTCATCAATACTTGGAATGGTCCCGCAAAGTCGACACCTGAATTGAGGAATGCTCGTGTTGGTTTCACCCGTACGCTTGGTAAGTCACCCATTACTTGTGTTCTCACTTTAGCATTTAGTTTAGCGCATACCAAACAACGATGGGCGTACTGTTTGACCAGCGTCTTTGCTCTCAGTATCCAATACTTAGATCTTAGGTAAGTGAGCATCAACTGTATACCTCCATGCAACGTCTTCGAGTGAGCTTCTGCTATGATAAGATAGGTAAGCTTGCTGTCTCGACCCAGAATGATTGGATGCTTGCATTCATCACTCAACTCTGAGTTCCTGAGCCGGCCGCCCACCTTGAGGACACCATTCTCGTCAAGGTAAGGATTTAATGATTTCAATTTACTTGTTTTTTTTACCCTTTTCTTTCTTTTTAAGCTTTCTATCTCTTCTTTGAATTCTTCCTCTTGTTCTCTTTTTATACAGGTTTGCAGGGAGCGTTGGAGTTCTTCAGTGGTGATTGTACTATCTATGTTTTCTTTTAATTTATTTTGTTGCAGGAATCTTCGGCAGTAGGTGATTGTTCTTAGTAGTTCGGTCAGTGTATCAAAGTCGTTGAGTTGTGCAGACAATCTATTACTTCCTTCGTTGTCGTTTTTCGTTATGTTCAGAGATTGTATGGTGCTTTTCTTTCTCTCTAGTTCTATTGGTGTTATGTTTAGTCTAGTGAACTGTATCTTCTGGTGCAATAACCACCGTGGTCCGTTCCACCATAGGTCGCAACCTTTCAAGTTAGCTACTAACATACCCCTTGATGCAATATCAGCTGGATTATCGTGAGATTGGACATGGTGCCACTGACTGCAACTTACATTGGTTGTGATCTCGACAACGCGGTTTGCCACAAACGCCTTCCATTTGTTCGGATCTCCATGTAGCCAGGAAATAACAATAGATGAATCGGTCCAAGCATAGATTTGTGTTGCAGGTATCCTCATTGCTTGCCTTACTTGCTTTAGTAGTTTGGATAGAAGCAAAGCTCCACACAGTTCTAGTCGAGGCAATGAAATAGTTTTCAAAGGAGCTACTCTTGTTCTTGCAGCAATGATTGTGCTTTTTACTGTTCCATCAGAGTTTGTGACTCGGCAGTATGTCACAGCACCATAAGCTTGTACAGAAGCATCGCAGAATCCGTGAATTTCTATAGAATCCTTTCTGGAGCTAAACGTTCCCATCCATCTATTTATGTAGATTCCGTTAACATTTTCAAGATCAGATCGTATTGTAGCCCATTTTTCAGCCAGTGTCGTATTCAAGATTTCATCCCAATCAATCCTTTCTTGCCAGAGTTGTTGAATTAAAATCTTCGCCATCACAAGGCAAGGTGCAATCCATCCGAGCGGGTCGAATAACCTTTGAATGTCAGATAGAATGCTTCGCTTAGTGATTGCTTTGCCGATAACTGGTAAGTTCAGGTTATATTCGAATTGGTCTTTGCCCAAATTCCATTGTATGCCCAGAGCTTTAACCGTTCCATCAATCTTTAGTTCTAGGTGTGCATTGGATGATCTTTCGCTTGGTTCAATAGTCTCCATGAAATCGCGGTTATTAGAAGACCATTTTTTTAGTTCGAAGCCACCTAGACGCAGTAACCTTTTGAGATCTTGACTGATTCTTATAGCTTGTTCTAGATCATCGTGTCCGGACATAACGTCATCGACGTAAAAGTCTTCGCGCAATATCTTTGCAGCTTCAGGATATTTGTCACCTTCATCATCAGCCAATTGCATCAGTGTCTTTACGGCGAGATACGGTGCAGACGCTGTTCCGAATGTCACAGTCAAAAGTCTGTAGTCTTTGATGTCTTCTGATCCATTATCTCTCCATAGAATTCTTTGATAATCTATGTCTTCTTTATTTGTCCAGATCATTCTGTACATCTTGTGAATATCAGAAACATAACAAACAGCGTGAACTCTCCATCTAATGATTATGGTTCTCAAGTCGTCTTGTAACATTGGACCCAACAAGAGTTCATCGTTTAGTGAAGTACCGTTGGAGCCCTTGCACGAGGCGTCGAATACAACACGAGTCTTCGTTGTTTCCTTGTCACTACGGATCACCGCGTGGTGAGGTAAGTATACGGATTTATTGCTTATTTCATCCTTAGGTACTTCTTCTATATGTTTCAATTCTTTATATTCGTTAATCACCTTTGTATATTCTTGCTTCAGTTCTGTGTTCTGATTAAATCTTCTTTCTAGTTGAAGGAGTCTTTTTTTTGCTATTTCTCTTGTGTTGCCTTCTACTGATTTTGGTTGTTCTGTTTTAAACGGTAGCTTGACTATGTATTTTCCGTCTTTATCTCTCTTGTGTGTCTTCTCGTATATGTCTTCACATAGTTGTTCAGTTAAGGTAAGTTTTCTTTTCATGTCCGTATCAACTTCCCATATTGTGGTCAGTAAATCTTCTATGTTCACTTCTTGCTTCATGGCCGTTAAGGATTTTTCTCGTGCGTTTAGTTTAATTGTTATTCCACCCATTAAGATCCATCCCAGGTAGGTATTTTGAGCGCATGGTGTATCTGGTGGACCTTTAATAAGCCCTTGCTTGAGAATTGATGCATATTCGTTTACACCCAACAACAGATCAATAGGTCCTGATGCATAATAATTTGTATCTGCTAGTTGGAGGTTTGCTATATGCGGCCAATCAGTCCCCATCGTGGTGTTTATCGGTAAGTTGGAGGTCAAGTGCTTGGACATCACGTAGGCTCTGATAGGTAAGTTGAATTGGTTTTCCCATCGTGACAATACTTGAAATTTGACCTCATGCTTGACTCTGACTTTCATGGATTCCATTCCGGAGACGATTAAATTTACCGATGATTTTTCTAGGTTCAGGATCTGAGTTGCCTTCTCGCTTATGAAACATGCTTGAGATCCTGAGTCTATCAGCGCTCTTAGAACAGTAGTGTGTCCATGTTCGCTCTTCAAAATTACTACTGCGGTAGCCAATAGTGATATCTTCTGCCCCGCGGTATAATGAGATGCAATCATTGTATGAACTTTCTTCTCTTCTACATCTGCTTGGCTGGATGAAGTCGGTTGCGTGGTTTCTACATTTGGATCCGCTTCATCAATCTTCTTGGGTTGATGTAAAAGTGTGTGATGTCGTCTCTTACAGGTGCGGCAAGACATTGGCATACGGCACTTGAATACCATATGTCCCGCCCCAAGGCAGTTGAAACATAGTTTGTTTGCTTTGACGTGTTCGCTTCTTTCATTAATCGTCATTTTATTGAACGTGTTACAGTGACACAGTGTGTGCATTTCTTTACATAAAGCACATGGTTTTTGTTTATCATTTTCTGTTGCTATTACATGAAGAACACGCTCTTTGGTAGGTTTAGTGTTAGTCGTCGGGGCAACCATTTCAAGCGTCCGGAATTTGGCTTCTAAAAACTCACGTAATTCTTTCCATGTAGGCAGTTCTTGAGAGTTCACCGAGTAAGCAGTCTGTTCCCAATCTTTGTGCGACTCCGGGTCCAACTTCTGCACAACCAGAAATAGAATTACTGGATCCCAGGAATCGGTAGACACCTTCACGTTTTCTAAACTGTTAATAACCTCAGTGGTACAATCCAGGAGGGCTTTCAATTGTGCTGCCGTTTGATTGGTACATTTCTTTTGATAAAATAATCGCTTCATTAATGCGTTCACTATTATGCGCCTATTATCGTATCGGTGATTCAGCGTTTCCCAAGCTTGAAAATAATTAGCACCCGTCACCTGAATGTGCTTCAATAATGATGCCGCTTCGCCCGTGATACTGGTTTTCAAATAGTGCAATTTCTCAACTTCACTCAGTGTATTGCATTCATGAATCAATGACACATATAAGTCCTTAAATGTAGGCCATTCTTCGTAGTTACCGGAAAACGGAGGGAGTTGTATATTAGGTAGAAACACCTTTGCCCGTAATTTTCCCTCACACGACGTATTGCTGCATGAAGATTGGTCAGTCGTATTCGAAGTACATGAAGCCAACATCTCTCTAAGATCTCCTAACATACATAGGTATAAGTCTTCATGAAGGAGGAATTCTTCATTCACGTAGTACGGAATAACTCCACGTTGTTCCCGAGTTGTACTTTTCAACAGGTCATGGTGTGCTTTCTTAAAAGCTACCCAGTATTCTTCAATCGTTTGAATACGAGTTTGTAAATATCCAGGTTTCGATAACCTTTCTTTTGGGCACTTTTTAAGGTTTATTTGAGTCTTCTTGAGTATTGACGCCAAATCTTCTAGTACACTTAACGCTTGATCTGCTTGACTCGTCATTGTTTACGTGCAATAACAAGAATCTTCAAAAATGTAGTCTATTTACTAAGTTAATAATGTTCAAATGATACACCGATACACTTTGTACGTACACTAATAAACTTTGCACGCACACTAATTGACCAGTTCTAAGAAGCTCGTGCAAAACAACACCGGGTGGTCCCTTATCTATCAATGGAATGCGGTTCTTTTGTTCTCACGGCGACACTCCGTCAATGCTTAAACAGGTTTGATCCGGCTCGTATTCGACCATATGTTGTGGTGATAAGGTTGACTTTCGTTTGCACTGTGTCAATGTATTTTAAAATGAAAAGCGTCTGTTCTTTACGAGGTTTATTGGCAACTAAATTAACATAGATCATGTGTTTACTTATAAACACTAAATTGGCGTGAACAGGTATAATTACAATTAAAGTAAAGTGAATTAAAAAAATTGCCGTTAAGACATACATAACGGCAATTCGAATATAAATTATGTCGATGGGGGTCGAAGAGGTATTTCAAGAAAAATTATTACTATTAGTTTAACATTAAAAACTTTAATTTAAAAAAAAACGCTTTCGGTATCATTAAGGTGAAATCGCCAGGGTAGCCGCAAAATTCATATTTTCTTACGTTTTTTTGCAATTTGCAGGCCAGTATCTGATTGTAAAGTATGTTGATTAAAATATGATTCGCGACCGTAACTAATAAAGTTTTGCTGAATTATATTCATTAAAATCATCAACACAACCCTTTAAACTTCATTGTATTTGTACCCCATTCAATGACTTTTTTATGAAATAGTCATTCAACGGGATAAAATGAACATAGAGGGTGGTTAAGATGATTTTATTGATTATAATTCTGTAAATACATACGTATAACATAACGGCCGCGAATCATATTTAGTTCAATGTACATCCTGCCCGGCTTCCACCGCAAACACACTTTTACACGCATTTTAAGCTAATATACACCAAAGAAGAAAATTAAAGGTGGCGATGATTTACGGTATTAGAAAACTGTTTTTTTGCACTTGTTCCACCATACTATACTTCTCAGGGCCGGTAGACGCGACCATATGTTCGGTACCTCGTGTGAGGCAGGCATCTGCCGGGACGACACATCGCTGCTGATCAGGAAGGCCTCTGATCACGATGCAGGCCTATACCTCTGCCGAATTCACTACCAGGCGTCGCCATCTGTGGACTTCGTTTTTGAACTCAAGCTAGTTGGTAAGTTAAGTTCTGATATTTTTTAAATTAGGTAAATAGTTATTTTCAGAGAACTATAGATGACAAGGGGCTTCACCACTCCATCTGAATGCTTAACAATTGTGTGATTGTCATTAGTTGTACAAAAATTGCCATGTCCTCATGTCGAGAAGGACCCATCACGCCTTCACTTTCTGACTAGGTGTTAGGTCTTAACATAATATCACGCTTGTAATCCCCAAAGGATTAGGCAGAGGTGTACCTAATACAACACCCACATTTCGCCAGTTATGTTTAAGTCCCATGTAATATGGGGCGAGTCTATTGCCGTCAACCAGTCGCAAATCCAGACTCCATGGCTGCTACTGAAAGATTCCTGATGAAATAACCCAGTAATATTTTACCCGACCCGGGAATCGAGGCTAGGCCAACGAGGGTCTAAGAAGAAGAGATTTTTCACAAAAATATGCTTGTCTTCCCAGAACCCACGGGTTTCCCCAAAATATACAGCGGGGACGGAGAATATCTGGACAAGGGATTTGTGGGACCTCTGACCCTGAAATCTGACCTCACACTCATCTGTCAAGTGGAAGACAGTAAGTATTAGGTTAATTTACAAATTATTACGGAGATGTGGGGGTTGTGGCTGAAATATATTGATGGAAACCCCAGCATAAGGTGAAAGTCAAAGGCAGCCATGTTGGTGGCGTTGAATCAGTTTAATTTACCAACCTAATTTTAATGAAAGTAATAATTTCTTACCATTTCTCTATTTTGTATTGGTTTGTGTCGAAATACAGTTGGGACTTGAAACATTTTCAATAATACTAATAGGGTACTTATTATAAAAAAAACAGCCGAACTCCCACTGCACCTCATATCTACCTCAGGCACCGGCTTAGTCCAGTAGAAGGCCTGTAGGTGAACAGAGAGATATCAGAGAGTTACATATTAAAGTATGCTCAATTAAAAACACAGAAAAGATAAAAGAGCCTCTTTATCTATTCCGTGACTCTAGATATTACGCAACATGTATGTATATTTCACTTGCAGAGGACCCTGAGACGGAAGTGTACTGGCGTCGCAACGGTGCACTAGTGGACAGTGCGTTCAGGTCTCTGCAAGGATGCGTGATTCGAGTAGAGATTCATGTTTACAATCTGTCCCGTGGAGAACTAGACGCCAATTTTGAATGCATCGCCCAAAACTCCGACGTGTCTGAGCCTCTGGTAGCCAGTGTGATCCTCAAAATGTACAGTAAGTACATACTGATAATGAGATGTTTGGTACTGGTGCAGACTGCAGGCTAACTGTGGAACAGTCAGGGTTGGGCAGTATTTGTATTACTTGTAATTAAAATACAAAAACGTATTTGGTATTTTTTGTATTTCAATTACTTGCTTAAAATGTAATTTGTAATTCGTATCTCAAATACCTGACGCCAAGGTATTTTGTAGTTAGTATTTCAAATACTTATGGCTTGAAAATACATTTTAACATTAATACATTTAACCAAAATATTAAATAATAATCAAATATCCAAATATAAAAAATGCGTTCATACAATAAATTGTATATATTATATTATATTGATATAGGTCCTGTAGAAAGATTGTTTTCTTTAGCAGGTTTTATACATTCTCCAACAAGAGGTCTGACAGTACATTTAAAAATCTAGTGTTCATGAAAGGAAACTTTGGTTTTACTGATTAATCTTCTTTTACTCTGCTGTTTAGCCCATGCTGGGCTGGACTACTTTTATTCTTAATAATATTTTGTAACTTATACAAGTTCAAATAAAAATAGCTAAAATACTGTATTTTGTATTTTATATTTCAAATAAATTACTTAAAGATATTTTGTATTTCGTATTTCAAATACTTGCGAGATAGTATTTTGTAATTTGTATTTCAATTACAGCAAAGCATGTATGTTGCCCAGCCCTGCGAACAGTTGTATTCCATTCTGAATACAACTCTGTTACACATCAATAATGAATTGGAAATAAATGGTAATTTTTCATTGAAATTTCATTGATGGCTTCAATTGTCCTATTAATCGTGAATCGGTGGGGTGATTTTGATAATTCTACATGTATACATTATAAATCGCGTAAATTACCATGTCGAGCAGACAAATTTCTCAAACGTATGAAGCAGTGGTTTACCCATGCCGTTCCGAACACAATAAAACAATTATGTTACTTATAAATCCCAGTTTCTAGTCAGCCAGTAAGTATGCCTAATTGCCTACTTCATAATTCCTGGTCTTTCTTTCCGCAGTGCCACCCATAAGTATAGAAATCAGAATTAACAATAATTCAGATTTCGAAGCTGGGCAGCCACGGGTCGTAGACTGTGTTGTGGTGGGCTGTATGCCGCCACCGGCCATCATGTGGCACTTAGGCAGCACCAAGGTCCAACCCTCCGTGCATAAGGTGCGTATAATCTACTACGTGTATTACGTGTTTCGTAAAGTATTAGTACTATTCAATTTTAAAATGTTCTTAATACTTACCAAACAAGATGGTAGGTATCGGTAGCATTTGCCGAGTTTTTTTTTTTTTTAATTATTGTCATATACGCTAACAAATACAGAAGGTGAAAACGGACCCTTCACAAATTCAAATTTTTGGGGTGAGGTATTTAATGTAAATTAACATTAAAAACATTGATATAAACTTTAAAAAAATTTAAAAGTTGAACGTTGACCCCCAGTAGGACAAAAAAAAAATATCGCAATGACCGGGACAAGAAGTGCATTTCGTCTTCGTTAACGATACTTTACACCCATTAAGTAAGAAATACAAGTTTTAACGTCAAATACATGCATACTAATATTGGTTTCTTATTTCATTAAGGCAGACAAATCGCAACTGAACTTCAGCGGTTTTTAAACAAAACCATAGTTAATGTCAACCGTTTGCGTAATTGGTCTTTTAATGTTAAAACTTGATAGACGAAGCGGAAATTGTTTAAAATGCACTTGCAAACTACCATCTTTGCACAACATTAAGCTTTAAACTTCAATACAGTAAATAGCACAAACGTATGTTCGGCGAACTAGGAAATATGCACGTCAAAGAGATACATTTACACGTGTTGAAGGATTATATTTCTTGTCGACGAAATTTTTCATCCCTCTGAGTACTATAAAAATCTCTCTTTTTCCGATAAAGTAAGTACCGAAGTGTACTTACTTGGGTCCATGCATTTATAGGTGAATACAAAGCAAGCCGTTGTCGTCTGAAAACAATGAAATGTTCTGAATATTCACGACGCATATTTACATCAGAGGGTAGGTAGTTATTCTTAAACAGGTATTGAATTGTTAGCATTTACGTTCCTGAAATGACGATAAATGCTTTATTTGTATTTGCTTGCAGTAAGTGCCTAGATTTCTACAAACATTTTCAACAATGTTTTATAAAACTGGACTCGTCCGGTATTTCTTATTCTGGCTACTCTGTAACGCAACATACCGATTGCGGATCATTTGGGTTGGCAAAGGAATTTAATATAAAGCTAGCTTAACAACGAGACACGAACGAGCGACATAGGTAAACATCAAACGATTTTAGAATCGAAAATACAATTACATTTTTGCCAAAAAGACAATTCGTTCATTTGGATTCGTCCGATGTTTATACGTACGTTTTTCGTTCGTGCTAAAGCCGCCGAGCGCAACTATCGGTCACAGTTCCCACAAGTTCCCGCGTAAGTTCAATGACAGTAATGTCATCCGTTAATCCACCATCTTGTAAGTAGAGCTGCCCCTCCCAGCTTGCTGATCAAACAACTCGATCTTAACGGCCTAAGTGGTACCGCGGTAGGCCCGCCACCGCCGCCACTCACGACGCGCATCTTGGTCATGACTCAGCGATGCCCCGCCCTCGCATCACATTAAGCTAACGATAGTTCCTTTTGTTTCATTGGATAGTCTTTTTTTATACACCGACGTGTCTTTCCGATTCGTTCATGACTTTAGTACAGTCACTGAAATGGTCTAACGTTTCATTGGAAGGTAGATGACAGTCTTTTTATGCAGGGACGTGTTTCTGATTCGATCATGTTCATGATATAGTCGGTGAAGCTATCTCGCAGTTTTGTTTGTATTCTTTTCGGGGACTGATATATAAGAGGTTGGTAGGATAAAACGGAGAAAATTAGGTCACAAAGGCATTTGGTGCTTATCTACATGTAGATAAGCACCAAATGCCTTTGACGAAAGGCCATGGCCTTTCGTCGATTTTGGAGTTAACTAAAAATTATTTTTCTGAACTCTTAAAAGTAATCGAAAACACGTCAATGACAATAAAACCGGTATGTACTGGCCTCCTATTATATACAAACACCGTATTGTGCTAGGCCAGCCAAAGGTCATAGCTCACATAGCATGTTACCAATTACCAATGACATATCACTGAAAACTGGGGCTCGTACCTATTAATCAACGCCATACTCAAGGGCGTTATCATTTGATACGCCTATGTTACGATATCAGCATCGCAAGATCATCTATCTTCTATACATATAATAAATCTGTAGACGTGGAGTTTCTGTACATTGAAAATATTTAGAAAAAATAATAATAGGGTGTTAAAGGATAACAAACAGAACCCATTTCTACTATTTTTGGAATTTTTGTCTTTTTGTCTGTATGTCTGCAGTCTGAGAGTCTTCGGCTGTTTGTTTGTTTAAGTATCACGTGAAAATTACAAACCAATGTGGTTAGTTTCAGTGCACAAGTATTGTGCGTAACTTAGAGAAGGTATAGTTTTTGTTTCATTGCAATCCGTGCTCTTAATCATAAGATATATGAATTTAAAGTGTTCAAGAAGCAATCATCATCATTAAGATACATGCAACGAAAATGGTACTAATGAATAAATGTGCTCACAAGATCACTTTTAAATCGACTGCCCGAATTTTTCAAAAAGTTATGATAGCAAAAGGTACTCTATATGGCGCTGCTTTCAAAATCTACTATAGAGTGATTGTTCGATCGCTTTCCATGCATTATATTTTAGCAGTTTAACTCCGTGCTCAATAGATGGCATTGTGCACTTGACGCCAGTTTCTGAATCGAGGTGTTAAGATTTTCCATGAATTATGTAACTATGATCGCGATGGTATGTGGTCGTAAAATCTCCTAAATCTATACATAAACAATATAAAAGTTGTGTAAATAGAAAACGATGTTCCGAAATAGCGCAACAACCACTATTGTGCTACTGTGCACATTTTGCTCAAATATTCTTTTCTTAATCCTTTATTTTTACAAATATTCCGTTTTATGCAACCATTTGAAGACTTTTTCAAATAGTAATCTATATATTATCACGCTATGTGCTTGAAGAGGTTCATTATGCCCGTCGTCTGTCGTCTTCAATTGTTTGTCATTTCAGTCATGACAAGCATGAGAACGGCTATTCATAATTATATTATATCAACGGAATAAACGGCCTAGTGGTTTCATAACGCTCTGTAAATTACGTGTTTGCAAATAGGTACGAGCCCAATATTAAATTCACTTTTTGTGATTTGTTTGAATATTTTTTAGATGCTGTGAGATTTCCATTTTTTTTTTTTGTATTGATTACATTTGCATTTCTATTTTTCTTCAACCATTTCTCCATAAAGTAATAGGGAAGTATGGAAGAAGAAGACATGCCGACCCTAAATAAATTGGGATAAGGGCAGGAGAATGGTGATGTTGATTTCTTCAAAATCCAAAAAGTAGTATAGAGGACAGATTCTGATAAGTTTACGTGCTCTTGCTGTAGTAGAAGTATTTTTCTTTCTCTATTTGCTAATGAGCGTCTTTTTTCATTTTTAAGGATATAAACCGTTGGGTTTGGGACCCAGGATAGATCATGAGTTGCATGTATTTGCTTTCGTTCATAAACTTCTTCTTAGCGTGCCGATGGCAATCTAAATTGATTCCCCCCAGAAATTGACTATGAGTTCCTTTAATAAGTACTTAAAACAAGGATGTACTAACAGGTTTTAGTTTAAATTAACAGTAAGTCAGTTAATTCGTATATTATTTGTTGAGAATGTTAGGAATATACTATGAGTTCACGTTCACTTATAATGTAGGTAACCTGACAATGTCAAAAGAATACACGGTCACGTGAGCGAAACCGCGGGTACAGCTAGTTTGTTTAATAAGTTTAGTGTCACGAAATCTAGAGTTTTTTTTGCCATATCTGTAAAAAAAAATTGACTTAAAAAAATACTACAAAGTGGAAAATTACTACTTTCGGAAGTCGGTGACTTTTGTTTGTTTAATTGTCTTACGAGGTTATATACTCTGTGCTCCGATTTAAGCATCTCGAGTACGCATACGTAATATATACTCGAGTGTCGAGTTCCGTTTATTAGTCAGTCCATCACTGATCGGCTGATAACGTAAACGCGAGCCGTAACTTGAGTACACAGAGTTTTATGTGTATAAATACGATCAAGACCTCGAGATAGTTATCAAGTGCGATCTCTTGGGCTGAGCAACGTTTATTAATACTGGCCTAGTAAAGTCGACCGCATGTCCTAGGACTTAGTACAAGTCAGTCCTAAGTATGAGTTTCCAAAGGGATCCGTAAATTGTAAGGGTTCAAGAACCTCGTACAATAATAAGTAGGCATGTAACAGCTCTGAAACAATTGTCATTGTGATCCGATAGCACTCAAGAAAAACTGAGAAAATCTCAAATAATATGGCCGTTTTTAAATCTGTGTTAAAACTGGAGCCTTCGAGAAGCTTAATCATCCATGTTGTAATGACAGGAACTCCACGACGGCAACTACACCGTGTCGTCGCTGACGCTGGCGCCCTCTCTGCGAGACCACCGTAGCGAGCTCCTCTGCCAGGCCTACAACGCGCTCATGCCCGACGGAAAGTTCCAAGATAAAGTGGCCATTAACGTTGGATGTAAGTACTTGTTGGTCAACATGAACAACATCACGCCTGTATTCACCGAAGGGTTGGACACGTACATACGTTCGGGTTAGATTTATTTAGAAATTGTGTTACCTAGGTAATAAGAACGGGCGATGGTTTTAAACAATGTCTTCTAACGATTTTGAGCCAATAACTATTTATTTATTTGTCCGTAGGAAAACCTCGTGCAGGTTTCACTGCAGCCAGGATTAAAGGCTTCAAACCCTTTTACAAATTCTCTCAGTACTCTGATCAGACATTTAAGACAAATGTATTCAAAGATACTTAAGCATAATAAGTTATAATAACCGAGGAGCTCGTGGCTAAATAACAACAGCCGCTAGGGTTGATCTTTAGGTTAGGCCCACGCTTGCCTAGGTTGGTCCGTGGATGGGTGACCACTCATTACATACAGAGATTCCTCCGTGCCTCGGAATGCACGTTAAGCCGTTGGTCGCGGCTGTAATTTGTAGATCTTTGACAGTCGCGTTCGTTACATATCTGTAACAACTGTCAAAGATCTAAAAGTTAAACTTAACTAATCTAAATTAGACTTTCTGGCCACTGACTATAGTCTAACAACCAGTCTTACCAAGGGGTATTGAACTAGTACTAACAGGGTTGTGGAGGTCAGATAGGCAATCGCTCCATGTTAAATACTGGCATTCAGTTGCATCCGTTTAGACTGTTAGAAAAGGCTAGGCAGATGATGACTCAAGCATAATGACCATGTTTATATCCACAGACCGACCAATCTGTGGGATGACGCACGAGCCGAGGATCGGGGCTGTAGATGGCGAGGCAGAGACCGTCATATGTATCGTGGAGTCATCTCCTGAACCACTCCAGTTTAGCTGGACATTTGCAGACTCCAACACCGTATACACCAGCTCTTACGTAAGTATTTTGTCATCGGCTAAAATGTTACCGCTGCTGATACTAGAAGCACTGAGCAGTCATTTTATGCTACGGATCGATTTTCACTGTCGTTTTTTTTTTACCACTCACCAATCACAACTGTTCTAAAAAAAGGGATGTAGGTATACTGCTGATGAAACAAAACGGACAATGTGCACGATACCATATTACCATTGAACCGTATGAAATATGGTCCTACTTATAAATCTTGAATAAAATCCAAGACCAGTTCTAAGTCTTTTCGCAAAAAATTACAGAAAATGACGGGCTTCGAAAACCGGTACAACTCGCGCCTGACCTGGATAGCCCGCGGCAGAGAGATTGGCATCCTAAGCTGCCGCGCCACCAACAAGTTTGGAGAGATGAAGAAAGCATGCACCTACAACATATCTGCGGGAGGCCCACCTGACCTGCCTGACTGCGAGGTGATCAGGATCTACCCCAACTCTCTGAGAGTGTACTGTGAGAAAGGTGAGAATTTTAATATGAAAGCATCATATATGATCATTTCAGATCATATTCACAGCTAGGACATAGGCCTCCTTTCTGAGGGAGAGCGTGGGCTGTCATCAAAGAGTAGAATACTTACATCGAAAGGGCTGTTATCCACCCAGAGGGCCCAGTGCGGATTTTTGTGATTTTAGATTAAAGACATGTCATGTCACATGTCTTCGATTTTTTGGATGCTGGTTTTCCCACGCCGTTGACCTTAACTAACCGATTTGAGACTAGCATCTAGTGGTAAATCAAATGGCACAAAGTTACCCTGCTATCGGAGTTCGAACCCGCGCCGTACCGGCCGTTATTATATTACTGACCTCAACTGTCACTTGAAAAGCATGGTTAGCAAAAACATTTTATATCTGTATTGGTACGCAGCCTTTGCCTAGTTTGTGGCCAATCTAAACCCTTTTTGATTATTATTACTAAATATTTTTTTTGCCGCCCCTACTCAACTTCGATTTGACAGCTATGATATCACTACATGACGCAATGTCAGTCCTATTTTCATTTGAAACGCATTATACAGGCAGAATTCTTGCTTTATATATATTTAGCTAAAATAATATTGCGGAATTTCCGCAGGGTGGGACGGTGGCCGCCCTCAGATGATTCACCTGGACTTCGTCGACGAACACGGGGTACGAGTGAAGAATATGACCGACGAGGCCGGGAGGTTCTTCGTACCTAACTGCGAAGACAAACACAACATGACGGCTGTGTTGTACGCGACTAATAGTCGTGGCAAAAGCGCGGAGCGTTTCATCCACCTACACTCCTTGGTGCCAATCTCCGAACGTAAGCTGATAATATTCGTGGTATTTAGCCAGCCAACAAGCTGATGAAGGGTCTGACCACTTGTACTGCGCACGTCAAACAAACAACCACACTATGCGAAGCGTGCCTAACAGTCCTGTCACAGTTTGTTTACCGCTAACCTGAAGTTTGTCTAAAAGATATGATAGACAGGGCTGAGGGAACAATAAAAAATGCCTGTTTACTTGTCTCCATAGCGGTCATACCTATTAGTACCTCAATATATTAACTGACTGTTTCGATGGTTGATTGAGTTTGAGTTTCCTTAAGCTAGAACAAAATAACAGAATAAAAACATATTTCCACGTTATCATTCAGATGTACTTCACCTAATACAGAGCAATTCTTAATTTAATTGTTGATTGTAATTTTCCTATTTCAATTTTTTTTATCTACCAAAGAATGCATGCATTTTGGATAGACAAGACATAAACTCGTGAAATAATGTTTGTTTTCCACTCTTCAGCCGACAGCAACTACCTCCAGACCTCTTGGATGCCGTATCTCGAAGCTGCAGCCGTCGCTGTGGCACTGTTCATATTTTTGGTTTCGTGCATTTTGGGCATGAAAATGCTGCTTTCCCAGCAACGGATGGCCGATATGAACCTCGACATAATGCCCAGATCTGATGGTATGTTTCTACTTATTTAGGGCTTTTCTCTATGACTTTCTGTGTCTGCAAAACTTTTGGTATCATTGTAGGTAACGGAAACGCTCCCTGATTCCGTTAAAGCCTAGTAGAAAAGTGACGTAAAGGAATCGACCAATCACATTTCCATCTTTGCAGTCTCTTCTCGTTGTCTGTGATTGGTCAATTTTGGCATCTCTCCGCTCCGCTCGTCTCCACTTCTGTTGAGATGCTAATAATGCAAGGGCCTGTTGAATCAAATCAAATGTCAAAAAGACAAACTGTTTGTCTGTCTGTTTGTTCCAGCTAATCTTCAAAACAGCCGGACGGCTTTTACTGGCAGATAGCTGATGTTATAAGGAGAACTTCAGCTACTTTTATTAAAAAAACGTATTAGGGTTCTGTGCAAAAATATAATACCCTTGAAATGGTTAACAAATCCGATTCAAATAGGAAGTAATATAATAATTTCACTCGGACGAAAGTCGCGGCAGAACACCTAATTAAAAATATAATAATGCTAGGTTTTGCCCGTGGTTTCGCTCTCGTTATGGTCGGGATATTATCCCACGGTAGCGTTTTATAATACCCAGCCTATGTCATTATCACTCGGGGATAATGTGGCATCCCATTAGTGAAAGAATTTTCACCAGTTCAGTCTAAAAACTTATACCGCCACTAATTGTAAAGCAGTTTGAGATCGACTATACCTACAGCGTGTGGTCATATTCGAGGTTGTCATACAGACCATCAAACTGAACAACTTAACCCTTATATATGACCAACACACCTTTCCGATACACGCTGTATCGTATCTTTTCGACCACTCCGAAAAACATAGGTACAGTGACAAATAAGTACCTACAATAACTGATTATTATTATTTTGTGCACAGAGACAGCCATCTGCATGATTTTGATGTAACAGTACCCTGGTTAGACTTTGTAATGCAACTATAGTGGAACACGCATTTTTATACTTTATAGGGGTCGGGGAAATAATCTTTGAAAATTATGGTTAGAAAAGATTAAAGTGCAGTAGATAAAGCATCTATATTACCTATTTCACTCGGTTATTTCATTAGTAATACATAGTTATACACTAAGAAGTATAGTATTAATGAAATAACGATTACAAGAGGGCAGTAAGTATTCCTTATGAAATACTACTTACAGAAATGCTCTTATCGACGACTCATTTTGATCGACGAACCCGAACACGTGGTTGCGCCGTCACACGATATACGGGGTGGAAGGGACACCGTACCGAAAACGGAAACTACATACTCAGTACCTACATCATTCTGAACCCCCCATCCTACAAAAGTGCAATACCTACACCGTCAAAATGTAGGTATGGAACGGCAGATTTTTTTTAATTACCGAGGAAAAGTTTCTATTAGTTTGAGGGTGTTGAGAATGATGGACAGACGCCAGTACATCAAGTTACCCGGCCCACTAGAGTTCATTCTAATGCTTGTGCTTTCGTTCAGGAGATTTCCATCGCGAGCCTGACTTCATACGGGACGAACGGGTCCTCGGACTCCCTCAATCGACCTGCATCACTGTAAATACACAAACAGGATGTCAGAACGTAAGTACCTACTTAGTGAAATACAGTGAGCCAACCTATTACAAATGCAAGCAGAAAATCTTGTAACGAAATCAAGTTTAATGCGTATTTTCGAGTCACTTTATTCACGATTATTTTGTAGTCGCTCACAGGATTCGCCCACGACATTTACTGTTTACCTCGCTGAGATAAAACCTATGCTTTGCCGGGTCTACGGTGGTAGAAGTTCGAAATGAATGCAGAATAGTTTGAGCTTTTACCATTAAGAGTTGGTCAATCTTAAATATGTTTTACTGGAAAAGCTTAGGATTTACCGTAGTTCGGGCTTTTGCAGTAACATAATGTAAAAGGATGTACCTACACACAAATAAATGACTTGACCATTGATTGATTTTACGAACACATGACCAATTTGTAACTATTGTTGTTTGCAGCAGTACTCATCGTCTCCGAAGCCAGCTTGCCGGGTACTGGTGAACCACGGGGGGCACTCTTCGCCCGATAACTCTAGCCAGCACTCCTACTATGTTTAGATTGCTTATATATATGTAGATCTGTCCTGCTCATTAACCACTGCAACAGAAAAGACAAAAACAGAAAAATCTAAAATGTAATCATTCGCCATTCAAGACCCGTTATTGTTAACGCCACGATATTCGAACGCAGTAGGCATTGCCATTGTAGGCACGCGTGGCCAGTCGCGCGGACGTGCATTTCAAATGAACTCGCTGACCCCGCTGTGCATAAGAGTCACAGAATAAAATTGTAACAGTAGGTACAGTCAACTTCGTTTTACGGAATTCATGTTAATATGGCACTCCCATACTGCTGTCGAAAAATGTAGTTTATGGTGTACTTAAAAAAAAATAGTTTATGGTGTAAGGAATGAAGGAAAAACCAACCCGACTGAAACTTCCGGAAGGCAGTATGCGGGATAAAATTAAAAAAAAAAATACTACATTTACGTTTTAAGGGATGAGTATTAGTTTTTTGCAAATTGCAGCTATATTATGCATCCTATCGAAAAAAGTAAATGTAACGGTGTTGTAGATAATAAAAAATCTAAAACTTTGTCTTTTGGCATTATTCACCCTAACCTCAAAATTTTCAAGAAAAATGCAAAAAACCGTTAAAAACGTTTTTTTTTATTGTTTCTAGTTTATTTCTCCCGCATTTTTTTCATATTTAAATGAAACTCAGTGAGAATGTTTTTTTTTATATTTTTAAGAAAATGGTAAAAACAATCCAATTGTCAATCGAAAAATTTTGTTAGCAAATTTTTGATGTTTTTAATTTTACCAGTGCTCATTATCTTCGCTGAAATATCAACTTTAACATAGAATTAAAATATAATGTTGTAGATGTAAAAAATATCGTTGTTTTAAACTTTAAAAAAATCATCTTAAATATTAATCTTATTATTATTTCAAGTTATTTTATGTTCTTCTCTCGTAAGAGAGTACAAAAACCCTACCCACGGGCAAGAGCCAAGTTTGTAGGGGGGAGTTTAAATGGTGAATGTGGATGATATTGTAGAAGAAGTAAGGAATTTCCGGGTGATGCGACAGGTGTTGAGAATTGTTGCTTTTTGGAGCAGCTGAAGTCTGTGGGGAGGCATGTGTAAAGTGTTAAGGCTTTGTATAAGAGATTTTGGTACGATACCAGTAGAAGAGAGCACTATAGGGACGATGTGGACGGTTTGTGCTTCCCACTGGGTTTTTATTTCTATAGCGAGGTCTTGATATTTACTAAGCTTTTCAGATATTGTAGTTTGAATGTTGTGTGAGTTCGGGATAGCTATATCTATTAAGTAAACTGTTTTATTGGCTTTGTCGTGAACGGTTATATCTGGTCTATTGAAATGTATAGTTTTGTCTGTTAGTATCGTCCGATCCCAATAGATTTTCTGATTGTTATTGTCTAGTATTAATTCCGGTTTATATTTATAATATGGTTATTGTCTAGTATTAATTCCGGTATTATTATGTGTAGGTATGTCACAGAACTTGAAAACGCTTCAGCAATTCCGTGTTCTGTGATGATTTTATTATGTATTAACTAATTACTTCTAAGTAATTAGGTATTCGTTATTATCAAAAGTTTAAATAAATCTATATGTGTAAAATCGCAGTTTAATTTAAATCCATGCTCGACTGTTCCACCAGTGTGTGTTATCCGATCGAAACCACTTCTGGCTACAAAAATCAGTCCAAACTACACTAGTAACTGTAGTTGAGTGCAAAAAATGTTTGATTTGGTATCAATAAGGCAATCCCCGTATGACACCGCTCGCGACCTCACGTAATACAGTCCGTCACATTGGTTCTAGACAAGATTCTTTGTATTACTATTCTTTGTGTTTATTGATCTATATTTTAAAAATAATATATGTCGGGGTACTACCCGCGCTGTCTCCTCGATTTTTTATGGCGAGAAGAATGAAAGGATCGCCGAAAGGAACGCTGCACGAACCAGGGCTCTCGATCTCCCTGAACTTGTGTTTCCTTGAAAATTATAGAATTAGTAAAGAGATAAGTATTGACTGGTCGTTGGTCCATTGGTCGCAATCGACTGCTGAGCATGAGGTCCCGGATTCCATTCCCGGGTCGGGCAAATTGATATTGGGTGTTTCCATCGGGAATTTCTCAGTAGCAGTCACGAAGTATGGATTTGTGCCAGGTTGATGGCAATAGGCTCGCCCCTATTACATGGGAAATAAACATAACTGGTGAAATTTGGGTGTAGTGTTAGGTACACCTCTAAATAACCCTTCGGGGATTACAGGCATGATGTTATGGTGCAGTATTTGTGCCAGGAGCAGAGCTCTCTGTCGTCTAGCACATCCTAGGGTCTGCCTGTTAGTAAGTTCAATCTAGGTTAGGTACGCCTTTCAACTACCTTCGAAAAATAATAGGCAATCTTATTAGTGACGTTAATCTTACATGACATTACCAGAGAGCTGTTGGCCAAGAGCATAATATTTCTATTAGCCAAACCAGTCTGCTTTCTGAAACAATTTGTTGTTGCAGTGAATGTAAGGTCAGTTAATTACCCTCTCAAAATACAAGTTTGAGCGGCCTTTACGAGGCTTGTTAACTAGTTGGATAAATATCTAACTTCTGTTATCTAGACTGAAACCGCAATGGAGGTTCTGTTCCCAAATACAGAGGCAAGACGGCAGACTGTGGCATCTAGCTACCACAGAAAATTCGGCCTCCCAGATATATTGGAAGCCATTGACTGTACCCATGGACAATTGTTTCCAAAACCAAAGCCACAAGGACAATGCAGAAACAGACATGGTGGTACCTCAATTAATATTCAGTTGCTAAGAAAATACAGACCACGAAACTGGTTTATGTGTTAAGATAAAGATCATAAGATGGTTAAAGATGATATGAGATTACAGGAAGAGAGAGATCCTGTGATCTCTTTTATGGTGCTCAACATGATATCAATGAACAATCTAGGTATAAACATATTAACAATAAAATGATATTTCTGATCGCAGATGCTGATGAATACTCAATGTGAATGCAAATTTTCCATAACGGTCTAAATGAATCCAAAATTGGCTAGTGTTGGTTCCTCCGTGCCTCGGAAAGCACGTTAAGCCGTGGATCCCGGCTGTCAATTCTAGATCTTTGAGTTGTTTCAGGTAAT
This sequence comes from Standfussiana lucernea, assembly GCA_964057025.1. Classification (NCBI taxonomy): domain Eukaryota; kingdom Metazoa; phylum Arthropoda; class Insecta; order Lepidoptera; family Noctuidae; genus Standfussiana; species Standfussiana lucernea. The sequence goes on from OZ059784.1 coordinate 22,056,933, forward strand.
CAGTGGCCCGAAAGACTGACAATGGGAACCGTATTATTACCCAGTACTAACTGAGTAAGACTGGAAGCCGATCCTAATAAAGTTGGGAAAAAGGCTAGGCAGATGATGATCTACTAGGTACGATAAGTAAACGCTTACTACTATGTAACTAGTTTAAAATTATAAAAGCAATTATATATTAGTTATCTATGTGTTTATAATTTTTATTCAATCATAATGTGTAAACAAATCTAACAATACTTGGGGCCCTTGTTTATATTCTTCTCCATTCTTGATCTGAGTAATCTGAAACAAAAACGCAAAATTAATTTATCATTGATCTGCAGGGGATTCAGGATTTAGAGCCTTTGCTCATGACACCGATTAGAAATGCGCAACATGGTAAACCAGAAGAGAGGTATACCAAGTAGCTTTGCCAAACGCGCTATGTAATAGAGCATACTAATAACTCTCTCAAGGGGACCTTTTGGTGTCTAGACATTGACAGAAGCCTGCATTTTGTGCCTGAGAAGGCATCAACGCTGGTGTATGCCTGCTGCACATTATATAACACTAGCTGTTGTCCGCGACTTCGTTCGCATGGAAATGTTGATGAGTATGTGTTAAAAAAAAAAGATACCCTATGTCCTTCCTCAGGATATAACCTATGTATCTCTGCCAAACATTACGGTCCAATCAGTCGTTCAGTCGTGAATAGATAACAAACAAACAAACGTGTCACTGCACTACATCTTATATTTACCATGTTTTGTACCACATTTAACGCAAATAAATAATTTTGACTTTGACTATGACCAACTTACTTTCGCATTTATAATATTATTAGTATGGATATTACGATATTAATGGGATGTTTATTTTTTCATTGTTCCTTGAATTAGTTCTACAAAAACTTTATATAACAATGGTGAAATTTGTGTTAGGGTTCCTATGCAGGAAACCGCCCTTGCAGACGAAAGACTAAGAGATAACACCAATGAGCCCAGAGGCAGCCTTCTACAAGCTGCTACTAATAGAAGAGCTAACATTTTAAACTGTACCTTTCTGAATGGCGTCGTCTCATCTTCCTTTCCGCCAGACCATTACTCTGTCGAAGGCTATTAATTGAAAATGAAACAAATAAGACCATAATGTTAACATAATCATCTTACAGCTAAGTTTTCTTATTTTTTTCTGAATTTTTCATGCATACGTACTAATAATAAGTTAACTTTAATTTGTGTTTGAATATTGAAATGAAAATCTGTTAATTACATATCCAAGGAGGGGTACTAAAATTTTCGAGGTCGCTCTTGCATCGTTAAATCTCTGTAGTCTTAGGGCTCATTTACGGAGTTGAGTACGCAGAGTTGTGCGGCGCGGCCCGCTTTCAATTCAAACATATGGCGATGTATGAGAGCGAATAAAAGTTTGCGATTCAGTTTGAAAAATCTAAATCTTTTTTGTTACGGTAGACTATGTTATAATTTCTTCTTCTTTTTAGATTATTTACTTAAAAATATAGAATATAAAACAAATTCATGTTTTTCCATATAAATAGAAAGTCAATCCAAGCTTACGCTCATTCAGAAATCTGACATAACTAGTACCCAAATTTTAACGGATTTAAATATTTTTTCGAGGAAAGCTATGATTTAAAAAAATACCAAGAGGACTATCACAAGTTTTACGAGCAAGAATTGTAACTTTGAGGGAAGAAGGATATTCCACGAGGGCGACATAGCACGCAGAGTTGCTGTATCCAAATCCTGTGTCGTGGTCACGGTGCATTGGTCATGGATAATTTAGCTAACCGACCCCGCAGTGGTCGCCCAACTGTTCAGACTGCTGCTCAGAAGCGCTATATCAGTTTGCTGGCAGCCCGTACCCCAGCAATCAACGCGACTATAATAAAAGCAGAAGTGCGGGCCGCCGCTGGACTTGAAGTAAACACTCAGATCGTTCGGAATTGCTTACACCAGGCTGGACTACGAGCAGAGAGGTGTTGGCGAGCACCTCTGAATTCAGGGCAACGTCAGTGACGGAGATTGCAGTGGGCTAGGCTCCGGCAAAATGAACAAGATGAGGAAGAAAACATTTGGCAAAACTGTCTCTTCGTTGACGTATCGCGAATCAGTACTCATCCAGATAACCGACGTGTCCGTGTCTGGAGAAAGCCTGCAGACTCTGAAAGGCAAAGAACTTGCACTGGATCCGTTCAGGAAGGCGGGAAATCGGTGTACTTTTGGGGTGGAATTATGATTGTAGCTAGAACGCATTTGATCACCTAACGAGGCTCCATGAACGCACATGGGTACAAAAAAAATTGCTATTGATGGAATTATCAGACCATTCCGAGGAGTAAGCGATGGGCAACAATTCGTACTGGTCGATGCTAAAGCACCCGCACATCAAGCTCAACGAGTCATTGCTGCTCTCCGAGAATCCGACATCACATGGTTAGGCTGGCCTGCCGGCTGGCCTAATTTAAAACCCAATAGAGCATGCATGTGATGCTCTTAAGCGAGCTATTTGGAACCATCAGCCACCTCCCCAGACAGTGCCAGAGATCAGGGCACCCACTATTGAGGAATGGGACGGGTTACCGCATGAAATGCTGGTTATCTTGATCCTCAGCATACCCAGGAGGATCTCCGCATGTGTTCGAGCCAGGGGAGGAACCTCGTTTACAACTGACTGACGTTAGCTGTGGTTGAACCAAATTGTACATGATATACTCCTCCAAATGGTATGGTATAATATGTGACAGTTTGCTGGGAACTAAGTAATGCCAGGTTAGGAATTATGTTGTATTAAATAAAAACCTTCTATTAATAAATTGTTGTAAAAGTTTGGTAACAATCTTTTTCTGTCCGTTAAATTTCTGTTACAATTACATTAGGATTGAATTACTCGATTATTGTTGTTAAAAAAAAAGTAATTAAAAAAACTAAAAAACCCGACTGCGGTAAAAAACTTTAATTTAAAAAGGAGCCATCCCATTTTTATATTTTCAAACTCAAATGGATACCGCCTGCTTCCAACTTTTTTTAAAAAATGTGCTGGTTTTCTTCTTATATTCCTGCACTATAGGGAAGCGGCTCCTCTCCACAGTAATTTTTATTTTTTTTCATTTTTTTTTTTCTATTCCATTGATTCAATTTGGACTTTGAACAAATTTGGACTATAAACTAAAACCAAAAAACTAAAAGTGTATTGAAAAACGTCGTTTGATACACGTGGGCATTTGTTACTGCAGTTCTCGGCTCGATAACACCCTCGCCTGCGGCTCGTGTGTGTATTTCGCCTCGGTCGCAATAATAAACTTTCCCCACTTATATCAAAATGTACTATTTGGTTTTGGACTGCGAAAGCCTTGAAAAACAAGATATTTTGGTTATCAAAGAGATATAATCATAGACATTAAAAAAAAAGAGTTAAATGTCTTTGGTACTGACATTTTATGTCATTTTTAACTATTTTAATCCAAAAGTATTCTTCTACAAGAATTTATTCATGCTACATCTTTGACGTGTGTTCTAATATTTTCTTTCGACTTCACAAATTCTGTCGTTGGCCTGTGAATGAAAAAGTGACGTGAATTTTCCCATTCAAGCTTTAGGAATTCACTGAAGATGATGCTCGGCTATTCTAATGCTGGTATTCCAGATAAATCATGGCAACCGCCAGTAGCTGTAATAGAAACAACGTATGTATTCCTTTTATTAGATGTAACTAGTTTAATTCTAAACTACAACTAAACTACTTTCTAAACTACTTAATTTATAGAATGGCCTATCCGTGCCCTTATTTGTCTTATCTCCGACAGCATGAATATCAGATCAACATTTAATTATGTGTAGGTACTTACCTATTGTACGTTGTAAACAATATTGTAGGCTGAGAGGTAAACCAAAACATGAACAAACTTATTTTACTTAATCAAGTACCCGGACAGGGAAACAATCAGATCATGAGGGAGACATCACATAAATTCGGCCCTGTTCTATCCACTGACAAGTACGGGCCGCCTCCCATTTGTGCCATGCTACTCTGTTTGCGCGAGTCGTAATCAGGTTTTATCAGCGAGAGATATACCTAACCTAAGTAAAATTCTGTTGGTAAACTCTTTTCTGTGAGGAAGTTTGGGTTGTAGTGTATGTAACTATGTAACGGGGCATTGAGGAAAAAAGGGTTTTGTTTTAACAAGAAAGTCTTATCTTCGCAAATAGTTTATTTTCTCGATTCTATCGTATTTATCACATAAATATAAGTCGAAAAGAATCTTGGTGTTTATTGCTTCCAATCAGCCGTTTGTCGTAAAAAATTTATCATAGGGATCGGGACAAAATGCAATATTACTGTACTAGACGACCAGAATGCAAGAGCGAGCTCGGGACTTGGTGCACCCCGACTCGGACAGGTTAGGTTAGAAGGGGATGGAATCCCCTTCGTGGTAATTATTTTATAAACCACTCAAAAGTAGGAGCGGGGCTCTGTCGACTACGTCTTAGTATTGTTGCCATTCAGGAAGGGCCTGGTAGATAGACACGATGAATATCCTGTATGAGACGACGAAAGCGGGCACCATCAGAATTGAGACCTTGCAAAATGTTCTTGGGGTACATGAATTCACCCATGTAGGTAAGTATCAGGACCTGCAGGATCACTTGACCTTGACCTCAAAGTCACTTTTCCTTAACCCTAATGTCACTTGACCTTAACCTCAAGGTCACTAACCAAGCATATTGACCTGTTACTGTTCCTAAGAATCGCGGATTTTGACTTGCGGAATTTTGACCTTGACCTCAGGGTCAATTGCGTTGCGGTGTCCCATGGTCCCCCACTCTATTACTCCCACATCCCAGCGGGTCCCAAAGGCTTGATAAGGTGATGGATTATGGAGACTTTTTTTTTTCATAGTGCCCTTTTCATATCCATTGACCGAAGTTTGTCATATTATTATATTTTTAATGGAGCATAGTTGTACCTTAACATTTAGTTAATAGTAGAGGATAATAAAAAGCTTTTAACTTATAATAACAATTTTAATTGTCTGTTTTCAGAATGGGTTCAATGGTTGTGGAGATGTATTGGAAGCATTCACCTATAACATGCAGAAACTTCATGGAATTAGTCCGCAGAGGTTACTACAACAACACAAAGTTCCATCGAGTCATCAGAGATTTTATGATACAGGGTGGTGATCCCACTGGCACAGGCAAGGGTGGGCAATCAATTTATGGACCGCAATTTGACGATGAGATATCCTTGGATTTGAAACATACTGGTGCAGGAATTTTGTCTATGGCAAACGCTGGACCTGACTCAAATGGATCTCAATTCTTCATCACTCTGGCTCCAACACAGTGGCTGGATGGAAAACATTCAATCTTTGGAAGAGTTCAAACTGGAATGGCAGTTGTGAAAAGAATAGGTTTAGTTGAATGTGACAAAAATGACTGTCCAGTTGATGATATTAGAATAGATAAGGCATATATCCCTAAGTAGATCAAGTAAGATAAGTCTCAGTAATATTTTATAATAAAGAAGGGTAATATACATACAGGGTGAAAGGGACACCGATGCTAAAACGGAAACCACATATTCAGTACATCATTCAGAACTCCCCCACATAGACATCTTTCGTCGGTTATTAAAAAAAAATCAGCTGTTCCTACAAAACTGCAATACCTACACAGTCAAAATGTATGGAACACCTGATATTTTTTAAAATAAACAACAAATGGTTTACTGAATATGTGGTAACCGTTTCAGCATCGGTGTCCCTCCCACCTCGGATTTTGTAATGATGGCAATGTGATTTTCAAGTATAGGAAACACTAAGTTATTACAGAACCTCTATCAACTCAAGCATTGCTTGGAATTAGTTTCAGCCAATCAAATGGCTTGAAACAAGTTTTTACTTTTAATATAGGCCTTGAAGCATGAAGATGCATGTTTTACATGAACATAATCATCATTAACAAAACTATGAACTTGAATTGAATTGATTGTATGAGTTCACCACAAAACTGTCTTTATCTGTTGTCTCAGTACTAAGCTACACAACTATTAACCGATTCCGTGCGGATGATGCCGCACAGGCACCATGTAAATGTATTGCGTATGGCGTATGATGCCCGAGAGGATACAAAACTAAAACATAAAAAACTCGGCTAAAACGATATTTGTATCACGGAATTTTTGTTCGACGCCAGGCACTAAAGATTGCTACAAAGACCTCCGCACGGAATCGGTTAACTAATGATCGCCTACAATCCACCCTCTCATAAAGGCTCCATGATTTTAACCATTATATTTATTGTTCTTTTGAGTAAATTTTTCCTCTGAGCTATTGTCAGTTCATACAATGATACATTTTTCCAGTTAAACAACTTTTGACAAAACATTAAGTTCAAATGATATTATAATTTTATAAATGATTTATGTCTTTGTAATAAGTACACTTGCTATTCTAACTTACATCAAAAATGGCAGAATAGTTGGTTGACACCAGCTCTAGCTATTCAAAATAGGAATAGAATACAGCACAAACAGGCTTAATTTTGTGTAAAACAGATATACAGTATTGTGGTTGTTAGTTGCAAGTCAAAACTGTTCACTTTGATTGTACCAAGCGCTGCCAAGAGTTTGAGTTAGAACCATATTTTTAACACTATTCAGTTTAAATACAACTATAATTGTTGCCCTGTATAATGGCTTATGATAAGCATGGTTTTGTATGTATTTCCATTGATATTAACTACAAATTGTGAGGAAACAGATGCCATACTACATTGTAATACTGGCTGCAATAATGTTGTACCACTGAAACTAGTCTTTCAAATCACTTGGCTGTATTTCCATTCACACAGTGCCACGAGTATAAATATGATATCTAGCAGCCTGATTGATTAATACAGAATGCTTCTAACCACAGATTTTTTTACTCTTAAGTCCGAAATCGTGGGACCTTTATATGTAATATGTTGAGGATACTCAAAAACGTATGTATCAATTTTGATCCTTCCCACTTTCATCACTAACATAGGGTACTACCACAAAATTTCAAGAAGATTTTAATATAATTCCTACCTAATGTTTAAAGTAAGCATAAAATGTACCTACACGAATACACAATTGCCAAATACTAATGTCTTTTTATGGCATAGTCGACTACCACACTTCGTAATCATCCTAGTCTGAAAGTCTTAAGCTATACCATTAAATATAAACGATGACAATCAGCAATATCTTAGCTTACTACATAAGCAATTCTGTTTGTAATAAGATCTGTAACTATGTACTCCAAATTGTGTAACACACTTTTCTATCACTTGAAAGGATTTGGGAGGAAATACAATTATTGACTTGTCAATAAAATAGCATTGAAAATATGCATTATGCACCTATCCTGGAGTATTTCCAGATATTACCTCTTACTTACTAATAATAATGTTGCCTCAAAGTTAGCTTATAAGGTTAGATGATTTATAATTTATATCATCCATCAACAGACAACTTTCTAAAGCTACTTTTAGCCATGTGTATTTACACATTACATTGTTTCTTTCTCTTGTATCTTACCATTGATGAATGTTTTGTATTTTTTTAATGTTTTCAATGCTTGCTGCCCTTTGAGAATAAATTATCTACATACATGACCTCAGTAACTTAGTTTTTCTTATCCTTTTTTTGCTGTCGTAAGTCCTCTCTTCTGATTTACTATTGAGGTTAGCTTTGCATGTTCGCGGCACAGTTCTAACTTTATGCAATTACTAAACTACATAATGAAAATTGTATCTTAAAAAATTACATTTACTCAAGTAAACACTTTGACTTGTTTTTATATACTGGAGTTAGACAATGATAAGAACACCGACCACGACCAGCCCATTTCGCACAGGTGCGAACTATTGTTGTGGGGCCATGACATAAATAACTTGATACAGCACGACATAGGTAACTGCTGTATCAAATTATTTATGTAAAACATATAAAAAATCATTCTGTAACTAAATGATGATGAAAACCTGCGTTTTTTATTAATGGCCACTTGCAGCTTGCCAACTCACTAAGGTTGGTTTTCTGCTTAACCGGACTATCCTGTGGTGACCTCAAATGAATTTAAGGCCCCCAGCCAGGGTTTACAAACTAGGTTACAAAATTAAGTGACTGCTCATTAAGGGCACCCCCTGTGGGGCTCGGACCTCGGCTTAGGGCGTCATTGAGAGGAGGGCATCAAGTGGGGACAGGCTGGGTCATGTTATTATTATATGGGGAATTTAAAGCTACTTGCTCAGCGGCGCGAGCTGGCTCGTTGGGTAAGGGTCGGATGGGTGAAAACCTGCATCAAGACATTTGTACAAGTACTAGCTACCTTTGCATAGTTCCAAAGGGTCGTATGTGATGATAAATAGCCTATAACTTGGTCAAAAATTGGGCTATCAAATGCAAAGATGTTGGTGCCAGCTGTCATTAGAATGAATCAATCTTTGACCAGTCTTATTGTATTACCCAGTACTAACTGGGTTGTAGAGGTCAAATTGGCAGTCTCTCCATATAAAATACTGGTACTCAGCTGCATCCGGTACGCCTGGATGCAGACTCCAACATAGTTGCGAAAAAGGCTAGACAGATAATGAATAAAAATGTGTATAGGGTCTAAAATAAAACAAGTGGGAGTCATAATATTACCTAATATATTGGACGGAATACATGTTACTTTTAAATGCCACATTCAAGTCGTGCTAGGCTCTACATTACTAGAAACACTAGTTCATTTTTATAAAGAGATTAAAGCTTAAAGTTATAGCTTGTATTATAATATCTTCTCAAATTTACATAGATATTTACAGATAAAACTACATAGTAGTGTCAGTACTTTCATAATAGATTTCTAGTATATAACTGTCATGAAAAGCATGATTTATAAAAAAAAAGTAGACATACTTAAGGTCAGAAGTGTCTTGGATAAAATTATGTTCTAATAAAAGAATAATAAAGATTACATAGATAGAATAAGTACAAATTATAAAATAGAGTGAGTACAATGTTAAAATACATGTTACTCGAAATAACAACACTGCAAATCAATTAAAACTAACAAAGATGCCTAATTTTAATGTTAGTGAATTCAAATCATGAATGTGAATGTAAGTATGTGATAATCTAAGAATACATTTAAAATGTTAAAAAAAAACTTATCACTTATCAGATCTATACTATGCATAGGAAACTTTTTGTTCATATGCATCATCTTCATTCCAATAATCCTGATCAGATATTGTAGTATGGCGGAGATTGCACCAGCGAGCCCCAAATCTTAAGATCAAAATGATAACCATCAGTACAAATAAAGAGAGAACTGCTACAGCAGGATACAGCATTAAGAAAGCCATGTTTATATGTCACTCTCTCGTTTGTGCAGTTCCAAATATTCTTGAGATGAAGTTAGCGGTTGCTGAGAGACGGATGGGGGGACACTGTGGTGCTTGCGGATGTCCCGGTACTCCGCACTGTCGTGGCCGTAAGGATGAACGTAATGGACTTGTTGGAAGTTGCTCTCAAGCTCAGTGAAGTCCAAAGGTGGCTGTTTGTGAGGAGTAGCTGACCAGATTGAAACAATCCAGCGGTTGCCTGTTAAGAAACAAGTTCTGTTAGCAGTATGCTTAGGTTATTAAAAATAATGGGTCATTGATTTATTTATAAATTTTATCTTTACACACAAAAGTTATAAAAATGCCTTAGACATTTTCTACCATTCAACCAAAGGTAGTGGAGAGATAACATGTAGCAAGTTAGGAGACATCTGCTTCATGATTCTTAGAAGTTTCTTGTCTAGGATTGTTATTTTAAATTACTGGTTGAATACGACTCTAAAATGACCCAGTGACCGCAATTCCCAGTGATCCGATTAAAAGAAAACTTAGTTCTTTTATTGAATGCTCACCTGTATGTCTGTCTAGCCAGTAGTCAGAATATCTTGAGCAGCAGCATACGACGTTAAGTATGAGCAGAAAGCCGAAAATCACCGTGCAGATCGCAATGGCGATGTAAAACGGTGTGAAATCACCAACTTTTGATACAAGGGGGTTTATAGCCCTATACGTCCCATTCCCTGTAAAGTAAGTGTTAATTTCAGATCCCGACATTCTTTATAAACTGGTGCCGACCTGTTGAAGAAAAAATCCCAGTGAGGAACCAATTTAAAGCACAGTTTATTTTCTATAATGGACCGCGCCTAATGTTCAACGGTTGTTGAGAATGCAGGGCGTGGTGTTTTAAACAGAATTAACATTTTACTAGATTCAACTCAATTAAGTCACCATGTATAATATTATTCAAGGGAACTTTAAATGTATTTAGCAATTTTCAGTTCATTTCAGTGATGTTATTTCATTTCAAACAATTAAATAGAAAGCGCAAGTACCGTTTATCAGATGACAAGCCGCAAGCGTCCAACAAGAGTCAAGCAAGAAGCGGCATTCTTCCACCACAACCAAATAAAGCACAGATAACAAATTCACTACGTTTGATCAGAGCGGCCAGTTAAGTTTAGACAACATATTTTATGCAATACAAAGTGAAAACTTAAAATACAAAACGAAAACATTTTGTAACTACTACTAAAAAAATTGTCAATTTAGTATTGATAATGAGTATAGGATATGTGATCCATAGAGGAAAAAGCTCTAGAGTTAGCAAAGAGCGAATCGCTGAACAAAATTATTTGCCACTTTTTACGGAAGAAGTTAAATACCAAAGAGATTTACAAGACTTATATAGAGCGGACATTGGTAACATTTTCATTGATCCCGAACATATTCGATTTTGACACATGAGTGCTACCTGACCACTGACATAGAAATCATATGGACTTGGCATACCTACAAAAAAAACGTGTATACCTACATTTTACTGAGAGGATAAAATGGCGGATAATAGGGCAGCCCATATCGATATTATTTCTTACAATAACATCGATAAAAGATTGCGTGAGTGTAATTTTTTTTTGAAGCCGGTTTTGATTTTTATGACCTTAGCGTTTAGCTATAAAAAAATGAAAAGTAGTAATCGAATAAATTACTTTTTTTTTATTTTATTTGTTAGACCCTTGCGTAAGGTACACTTCGCAATGGAGGGAACAAATTCAAAGATTTCATAATTCATAACAGTGCATCCGCGATGGACTCCCGGCGCAGATGAATTCTAATAAACCGTAATCCTACTATAATTAATGTTTTAATATAATAAATAATAGGTAATAATTAAACGCGAAAGTTTGTGAGAACAGATGGATGGATGTTTGTTACTCTTTCACGCAAAAACTACTGAACGGAGAAAATTTAGCACACTGAGTTTATGACCTGGACTAACACAGGATACTTTTTATCCCGATATTCCCACGGGATCGAGACTTACGCGGGGCTGCCGCTAGTTCTATATAATAGAGCTGCAATTTGATGAAACGTATGAAAATTAGAATTTTACGGGCTTCGTTGACGGAACCACCACCACCTATAAACGAGTATGTTATGGACCAAGTGATTAATGTGGGCATTATACATAATGCCCGGTCATTATGAAAAATGCCTAGCTCTATCGGGCAAAGTGATTAATTACGTTCTTAACTTCATTATTTATCACATTGCACGGTCATTATTATATTGCTACATGACAATTGGGCAATTTGATAATAAAGCTAAATTTGACGCGGTGCGAGGGCGAGGAGGGAAGCACGCATGGTGTGACACGCTTTGACCAATCAGAGACCGCCATACAGCGTGCGGAAAGCAAATATACTGATATACCTAGTAACTAAGTACCACCTGCCATGATAGCTCGACGGAGCCCCGCTTCGCGGGACTCCTATTTCTGCGTGCGGGGTTTAAAGTAACCTAACATGAAGGGAATGGCGGGGTATTATCAAATTGCACTCTCATATTGGGCATTATACATAATGACTGGGCATTATGCATAATGCCCAATTTATCACTTGGTCCATGACATACATATATAAACCTATTGCTGTTCGTTAGTCTCGCTATAACTCAAAAAACTGCTTAACCCATGTGAATAATTCTTTTTTCGTTTTGTTTGCCAGAATATAGGGAAGGTTTAAAAACGACAAAAAAAAAATAGGTAGGTAGGCAGGGTAAATAGGATTTATGGTAGATAGGGTAGGGTAGGTAGAATATCGTAGATAGGGTAAGGTAGGTAATCAGTTGGGATCGAAGCCGCGGGCACAGCTTGTAACTAATATCTTTAATGTTAAGTTTTAACCTTTTCTAACTTGCAGGATGATTGTGCGTTTTAATTAAAAGTCAACAATAATTACTATAATTATTAATGTATTTAAATAAATCAAGCTCATTCATTTCTGAACAATACAATTTTGTTCAGGTAATTTCTATATGATATTGTTTCAGTAGATTTCTTCCCATAATATTTGTATCTCAAATTCATGTATACCTCTATTACACTTTTAATCAATAAATATTTATGATTTGTGTCATGTTCACAATCCCCAGAATCGAATAAATTATTTGGTTCGGCATAGTAATCTACAAAAAACTTAAAAATATACAAATAGTAATTTTCTTCCCTGTCTTTTACATGCAAAACACCTTTTAATATTTTTTCGACATTTTTCAAAATGTTTACAACGTCGTTCGAAGGATAAACCAGACCACCTCGAGATTTTAAAGTAATTAAACTTGTTTTAAATTGCTCAGAAACTCCAAAAAGAAGTTTGTTACAAGTTTCGCATTTCAATGAACGTGACAATTTTCTATTGTATATTATAGATAATTATGCCTCTCTACTGGCAAACCTTTAGATTTTGCCACTTGCCTTTTTAAGAAGTCTTGGGGTCCTGCACATTCTGCAAGCAAAGCTTGGGACTCTGAATTTAATAAATTTCTTTCCTTTAAATCTTTGATAATATTACTAAAGTGAGCAATTTTTTTCGTCTGTCTTCTAACTTTCTCATTAAGTCTCTTTATCTTCTTGGACTGTTTTTGACATTTGTCCTTTAATTTTATTATTTGACGTGTCTGAACCTGGAATCAAATAAAATAAAAGTAAGCTTTATTATATATTGAACACAAGCATGAGATATCTCCTGTTTCATTGAAGAAAAACTGAAGCTAGTCATACCGATAAATCTGGCGTAGTGGAGGTGCTAGCAGCGAAATCTGGCGTAGCAGAGGTACTAGCGGCGAAATCTGGCGTAGCAGAGGTGCTAGCGGCGAAATCTGGCGCAGCGGAAGTGCTAGCGGCGAAATCTGGCGCAGCAGATGTGCTAGGGGCTAAATCTATGGCACTCCTCTTTGAAATCTGTCCAGGTTGATTTTGAATGGTAGGCATACAAACAGCTTTGTCCTGAAAACCACTCTTTAATATTAACATAAATAATAATAGAAATAGGAAAGCAAATACTCAAAAATTTTATGACTCTTTAAAAACAGTAGGTTAATCCTACTGTTTTTAATTACACAAAAAAAAAAAATTACCGTATTTGAAGCACCACATCCAGATATTGATTGTGAGTTTGTCTGATTTTGATCATTTTCAATTAAAATTCTAGACGTATTTGATTGAATCGCAGGCTGTAAAGCAATAAAATTATAAGTATTTTTGATGTTTCTTGATAATATCAATAGGATTTTAATTAATTCTAAGATCACACTCTAAAACATCCTTTACATCACTTTTTGTGTCTATTAGACAAGTGTTGCAATTGGGGACATCACTATCATTTATCACCCTAATACACAATCATGTTAGAAATTATGAACACACAAGGTTACATACCAATAAGGTTGGTGAAGGTAAAGCATCGTCACGCAATGTTACTTTATTCAGTGTCCGGTTGAAACATGATTCTTCAAAGTGAAGAGAACAAATGTGAATTGTTTTTGTTGACATCTTTAAATTTTCAACACCAATTTTTTCCAGCCAAATTTTCTTTTTTCTTTTATTAGTAGGCAGCCTTGAAAGTAAAACATAAAACCAATAAAGAACCATAAAATAGCACTATCGATAAATATAAAAATGCCTAAATTCACAACTCTATCCCTCCAATAACAAGAAATTGATTTCATGAAATAAAACTTGAAAATAAAGGCAAAACGTAAATTATGAATGTCTTACTGTTGAAACTTTTAAACGAATGCAGAAGCATAGGTTTTTTATCTAAATCTAAAGATATTTCAGCTGAAATTAAGTACGTACTGGTGCAAAGTTATGTTCGGGTGATTTCCGCTTCTTTTGATGCCACATCCGACTATATTGCAATTGGGCATCTTGCTATTGACAATTTTCACTATAGAACAATAGAGTTCAAACGCAACAACACAGCAAATTCCTCCAAAATTCTCAAAAAATATCCACAGCTCAAGAGCATTTGACAGTTGACGTACCCAACTTTAGTACCAAACAGCGAGCTGATAAAATGGCGACCCGGCCGCAAATAGGTATTTCAATGACGCTAGGAACGAAGGGTTGCCATTATAGTAACTGTCAAAAATAGTATTATCCTTTTTTACTTACGCAAAATTAATAAAGTTAAAAAGAGACGGCAGCATTTTTATGATTCTGGCGTCGTTATGCCTCATATTTGTATAACTATTTTTTCTATAGTCAAACATTTCAAGTCCATATGATTTATATGTCAATGTACCTGACAGTAAACAAGCGGGCGTATGATCCTTGACAGAACGATTTGTTACCAAGTAGTAACAAGTATTGGATTACGATTTTCGTCGTCTTGTCCCGTCTATCGCTCGTAAATATTTGAATGTCTTTGGTAAATACAAACTGCACACTACGGGCATTTGACGAACACATTCAGAACCATGCATCTTATTGCTACAAATGGATACGAAGCAAAAACAACCGCACAATAAAGAAACGCATTGAAAAAGCATGTAATTTTTATTTTTTTACCATTGTCCTACGACGACAAAAAGTGCTAGTGATGTGGCACAACCAATGAGTGAGATTTCATTCGTCATGCATTAATGAATGAATAAAACATAAAATTTTCATAAATTTCCTTGTTCTTATACTTGACCTATTTCCCAAATAAATAAATACACAATATAATAAGTGACCCGCGAAACAACCAAGGTCAGTAATAACGACAATAATGTATTGTACGATTACGATTGTGTTTACATTATTTTCATAATTAAAACATGCGTCAAGAGTATAATAATAATAAGGGAGGCCTGTACCTTTTTTATAAGAATAATTATGCTACTACTCGTAGTAGGTTTTATTCAATGTACTTATTATAATAATCAATAGTTTTTATTTCAACCTAACTTCTATCTTTATGTTTAGACACATACACGAGAAAACTATACAAGGGAACACCGACGCACAAACGATTTCAACAAACAAAAAAAAAGACAGCATTTCTAAAGAGCAAGTGCACTCTAAAAATGCTGTCGTTTGCGACATACAATGATACACAATAGACCCTGTGATCGTCTATGATCTTAAGGTCAATGTACTTTGGCAGAGGAGTAATTACACTAATTAAAATTACCTATTCTGTGCTATTTTATTTTTATTAGGTTTCTCATACCATTTTTCATTTCGAATGAGATCTTTCACACTATTTAAATCAAAAGCTGGCACACACATGCACTCACAACATAAACACACACACACACCATAATACAAGCGGCATGGCTGCATTTATTAAAATGCAGACATTTTTTTATTTTAATTTATACTATATAATATAATATATTATATAAATATATAATATTATAAATGCGAAAGTCACTCTGCTTGTTTGTTTGTTTGCTACCTTTTCACGACTAAACGGCTCATCGGTTCATAATGAAATTTGGTTAGGATATAGATTTTAACCTGGGAAGGACATATGCTATATTATATTATCACGCTAATTGCCATGGGGGATGAGCAATATTCCATTATGTCTATTTTTCTCAACTGTTTGACAACTGCTGTTTGAAACATGCTGAGAATAGAACGGCTATTTTAGACGAATTTTCAACGAAGTAAGTCATAACTATAATAACTTATTTGATAAGCACACACAGCAAACTAGATAGGTTTGCAGGACACACCAACATAGATGTTGCCGATGTTGGTATACGTAAAAATCAATGGGTGTTACTTCGTCTATTTATTAGTGTTTGCTTGAAATTTCTTGTCACTTTAATGTTGCAGGGAATATGAAGCATAAAGGAGATCGCCCAGTGGCTGAGGAACCACAAATGCAGTTATTACATAAACCTCAAAAGAAACCTTGAAGAGGTACAAGGGACTCAAGTTAGCTTATGGACAGTGAGGAGGAGGCTTTTAAAGGCTGATATACGCAATCGACGATCAGCACGGGCCCCCAAGTTACTCCGCGAGCACCAGATTGCTCGATTGAGCTTCGCTAGAAATTGCCTATCTTGCACACTAAGTAACTGGAGTAGCGTATTCTTCTCCGATGAGGCTAGAAATTCTCTGAATGGTAAGGACCGACATCGGCGAGTGTTACAAAGACCAGGGGAACGCTATACCGACGTGTGTTTTGAAGAAGTCACCCATTATGGTGGACGGTCAGTTATGCTTTGGGCGGGCGTAACTTCCAGCTATCGTACTGATAAATATAGTATTAATTGAAAATGGCTCACTAAGTGCGCAAAGGTCATCATTCTCCTGCCCTTACCCCAATTTATTTGGGGTCGGCGCAACATGTCTTCTTCCATACTAATTCTCAATTACTCGTCATCTCAGCAGCACCTCCTTTCTAGCCATATCATCCTTCACACAGTCCATCCATCGTTTCTTTGGTCTTCTTCTATTCTTATAGCCATTTACGTTCATACTTAACAATTACCTCACTACATTTTCCTCATTCTTACTTCCTTAAGTACATACCACGATAATCGATTACCACAAAACTTTTCAGTCACTGACGTCACTTTCAGACTTCCTATTATACTCATTCCTTATTATATCCATTCACGTTACACCACACATCCCCCTTAGCATTTTCATCTCAGCCACATGCAAATGCCTTTCATTTGGCTCAACATTCAAAGTCAAAATCGAAATCAAAGCATTTATTTCAAGTAGGCCAATTACAGGCACTTTTGAATTGTCGAAACAAAGATAGCAATAAAAAATGAAGCTACAGTCCCAGTCACAAGACATAATAACTGTGAAAGTACTGTAGTTGCCCATTCCAAAGCGTAGATCTTTATGGAGAAGAATGGGCAAGAAACTCCATGGACACTCTTTTAAATCATAATGTTTTTACAAAAATCTTGGATACATCATTCTTGTAGAGATGGTATATTATGTGAGAACGATGTAGCAAGACGTGCACGTTAAAAGTGTCCACAGTACAAAAAAAAGGCAATTAAAAAACAAAATAATTAGTTCAAATAAACCGTGGCAACTAAGAGATGACCAGTCACAACTGACAGCGCCCGTTCACGAACATGACGCATGGATCAGCCATCATTCAACTCAACCATTTTGAAGGGAACTAAATGACCCGACACACACGCCACCGTCAGCGAGACATTTGAGTGAGCATGACATACTCTCAACCGCCAGGGCACATTCAAGTCGAGAAAAAAAAAAGTAGGTTTCCTGTGAATGATAGCTTTCTAGTACATAGTACTCACACAATATAGGCTATGCGACTATAATATATAATACTAAAAAGATTTAATTTATACAATGCAAAGACAGTTGAACAATCTTCAGCAGCCCCAACAATACTACTACTACACAATACAAACACAATACAATATTACGACAATACTAATTTTAATGCTATCAATTTATGCGCCCCTGTTCTTGTGAAGCAGGACCAGCATTGAGCCAAGCATTATTATCAACGATATAATCGCCCAACTTGTAATATGCTTGCTTACACAGTGTGCGTTTAATGCATGTTTTAAATTTCGTCTCATTAAGTTCAAGAATACTTTGTGGAATTTTATTATAGCATCTCAAACAGTACCCCATGAAAGATGAGTCTACTTTAGCGAGTCTAAAGCCTGGCTGAACTAATTGGTCCCTATTTCTAGTATTGGAATTGTGTCTGTCACCTCTTTTTTTAAAAAGATGCAGATTTTTTCCAACGTACATTATGTTTTCATAAATGTATTGGCTATGTACCGTCATAATGTTAATGTCTTTAAACAGTTCCCTTAGAGAATCGCGCCTACGGAGGCCGTATATGGCTCTGATGGCTTTTTTTGCAGAATAAAAATAGACTCGATGTCTGCAGCCCGTCCCCATAACAAAATGCCGTAAGACATTATACTATGGAAGTAACTAAAATAGACCAGTCTTGCGGTATCTACATCAGTGAATTGACGAATTTTTCTAACAGCATATGCTGCCGAACTCAATCTGCCCCGCAAGGGATGTTAAATGAGAACCCCATTGTAGCTTCGAATCCAGCGTAATCCCCAGGAAAACCGCTTTATCGACGAAATCTAGTTTCTCTTTATTCAATACTATCTCACAATCATTACTTTTAACATTCGGTAAAGCAAATCTTATGCATTTAGTCTTTTTTTCATTTAATACTAAATTTTTTGCTGTGAACCAATTATGGACCTGAAGTAGGGCATCATTCACGTCATCTAGATTTTGGGCCCGTCTACTTATCTTAAAAATTAGGGAAGTGTCATCAGCAAATAACACTATATTCATAGGTTGGTTTTTCAATAAATAGGGTAGATCATTTATATATACTAGAAAGAGGAAAGGACCCAATATTGAGCCTTGCGGAACCCCCATCTTTACTTTTAAACCCTGTGAATTAATTCCATTTATTTGAACTTGCTGTTGACTGTCACTCAAATAAGATTTTACCAAACCAAGTGCAAGTTTACCTAGTCCGTAATGCTCTAGTTTCAAAAGCAATGTATCGTGATTAACGCAATCAAATGCTTTGGAGAGGTCACAAAATTTTCCAATTGCGTCTTGGGACTCTTCCCACACAGCAAATATGTGCTTTAATAAGGTTACACCGGCGTCAGTCGTACAACGTCCCTTGGTGAAACCATACTGTTGATCGTGTAAAATTTTGTTGGTGCTATAATGATTGAGCATTTGATTAAGCATTACCTTTTCAAACACCTTGCTAAAAACTGGCAACATGGATACAGGTCTATAGTTATTAGTATCTTTACTGTCCCCGGATTTGAAAAGTGGTATGACTTTACTGTATTTCATTAAATCCGGGAAAACTCCTTGGTCCACACATAAATTAAAAATTAAAGCTAAGTATGGTGCTATAGTCTCAACTATGGATGTACAGACTTTGATAGACATTCCCTATAGATCTTCGGTCAGTTTGATTTTAATTTGCCGGAAAGCTTTAATAACTGTCATAGGGTTTATGTGTTTAAATTTATATTCAGCCGGGCAGCCAGACACGTTCGCCTTTAATAAAGCCATTGAGACTTCAGGTGAGGAATTTAGAGCCTCCGTAGTTTTGAACGGTATATCGGTAAAGAAATTTACAAATTCTTGAGCTACTTCCTGGTTTGACTTTTTAGGACCACATGCTGTATCTAATGTATAGCTTGAGTTACGTATTTTTTTCCTGTTAGTCTCATTATTTATGACTTTCCAAACGGTCTTTATTTTATTTTCTGCTGTTTTGATCTTGTTGCTAATGTGTAAGGCTTTAGCAACCTTACATGTATTTCTAAAAATCTTTGAATAATTAGCAACATACTTGGTAAAAGTTTCAGTGTTTCTGTAAGGCTTAAGGCCATACAGATCAAATAGTTTTTCTCTACTTTTTCTTATACCTCTAGTTGCCCAATCACTAAATATAAATTTACGGCAAATGGTTTTTATCTACTTCTGATCATTCTGATCCATACAGGACAGCAGGTCTAAGCAAGGTTTTTAATCTTTCCCTTGAGTTTAAGGGGAATGCGGGAGTCGTATATTGTTCCCGTGACCTGCCTTCATTTCATCCATCCCGTGTTAATTCTGTGCTTAACACTCCGATCATATATATTACTATACTCTTTGACTCCGATCTATTTCGCCATCGCTTTGCACGTGTGAGCCGAGATACCGAAAGTCGGAGCAGACTGGTACAGGCGCCATCTAGCGCTAAAGCTCCAGAACTGGAGAGACCGCCAAAATTGCAGAACATGTGTTCAGTTTTACTTCTGCTGATTTTCAAGCCAACATTCTCCAGCTTCTGTTGCCAATTCTCCAATCTGCTCTGGATCTCAGGTCCATCTTCTCCGACAAGAACAATGCGCAAAGGTACATAACAGAAATCCATGATTGGTGAAGATGCCATTTACATGGACGATAATGGCCACCGGGCCCACCGTTCTAGCGACGTAGATGCTTATATGCAAGAGGTCGGTATTCGTCGTTTATTGGATTGGCCAGCGCAGAGCCCCGACCTTAAACCCACTGAGCACGTGTGGGGACCTCCTAAACAGGCGAGTAAGATCTGTCCAACTACTTCCACAAAACATCAGGGAGCTTAAACGTGTGATCTAGGTTGAGTGGGAACACATTCCACAGGACACCATCAAATGCCTGGTGGAAAGCATGCCAAGACGATTAAATGCCGTAATGGCTGCAAGGGGAGGTCATACTCGTTATTAATTTTTATTTTTTCATATCTTTTTTTATAAAATACCGTAAAATATACTCGTAGTCTTAATTTCATTATACCCATAAAAAATTAACACGGCTGTCTGTTTACATTTACTAAAACACCGATTTCAGGGCGTAAGTGTTAAAAACTATATTCTCATTGAAAAATATTAATATTATCCATAGAAATGCCAATGATTGCAAGGTCTTATTACAAAAATTATAATTTCAGTAACCGCGTCACGTCTTACCTGATCGCATTTAATGTCAAAATTAATACCGAACTGTTATATAGCAATCTGTCTGATTTTTAGAATATACTTTGAAGATTAGGCCACCATTTACTATGTAAATGGTAGCTTTGGGGGCTTTGGATAATTGGACTAAGGACTGGTCATCTCTTAGCTGCAATGGTTTATTTTATGGTTGAATAGATCATTTTAAGCTCTACGCTCTTAACCTGCACGTCTTTTTACATCGTTCTCACATAAATATGTAGGGTATATAATTATGTTCTGTGCATATATGTATAATCTTGACATGAATGATGTAACCAAGATTTTGTAACAATATTTTGATTAAAGAGTGTCCATGGAGGTTCTTGCCCATTCTTTTCCATAGAGATCTACGCTTCGGAATGGGCACTTAGGGGTAACTTTTAGAATAAGGAAAAAGGGGGTAACTACAGTACTTTGACAAGTTATTATGCCTCGTGACTGGGACTATAGCTTCACTTTTTTGTTTTTTTTTTTTGACATTCAAAAGTGTAAAATGAACTTTAAGGGTTGTGTTGATGATTTTAATGATTAAAACTCAGTATAACTTTAACAATCAGACTCTGACCTGCAAATTGCAAAAAACGTAAGAAAATTTGAATTTCGCGGGCTACCTTGCCGCTTGCACCTTAAAACATTAAGAAGATCTTACTGCGCAGCTGGATCAAGGGCTTTAGGGTTTATATTTTAAAGTGAACGAAATAAAAAATGCTAAACGGAGTATACGAATAAAATGTGCAAAAAACCGAAGCAGATTGTAGTCTATGGCGTAGACGGCAGACAGATTGAGTAAAAATTCTTTTTGATTTTATCTGCCTGTCTGTCACCCACCTTAAAAAATAACAGATATACGAAAACGATTCTCGTTTTCTTCGGTGATTGGCGTTCTACGTTATTTGTTTACTTTTGGCGTTGTATTTTACTTCGTTTAGTATGCCGTGACGTCAGAAAAACATTGTTAATGTGCCAATAGGATTTTGTAAGGCTGTTGTAACATAATTTCGTTCGGAGGAAGTGACATTTCGCACAGTTTGGTTTACGTACAGTAACTTGGTGATAACGAAAGCAAAGGGGTGTGGGTGTTTTTACGATGGAATCCGAGCATCAGCCAAAGTTGAGTCCTGTGAGGGCTTTTCAAGGTACCTACGCAAGAAGCATATCCGCAATCGTGTGACTTAAGTATGTAAATATTTGCGTCAATGATGTTATTGTTTAACTTCTCAGTGCTTCACGGCTGCAACCCTGACCCTGAGGAGACGTACACCAGTCTCTCGGAGTACCACGACTACGAGCCGAGCTTGGAATTCGATGATTCGGAACTCATTCAGACTTCTGGCTTAGGTAAGATTCAAAACTTGATAAGGTTCTAACTTGATCAGAAAATACTCGAGATTATTGTAACACTGATAATTTAGGCAATTTGTTTACGCAATTGATGATTGCATGTTCAAGTTCTTTGTTTTACTTGGGTACTCGTTCAAATTACCTCAGCTCATTCAACATGTAGTTCGGTTTAGATTTAAAATTCATTAAGAAACTAGGTATGCTCAAACGCCTACCCAGTAGAATTATAACTAAACAAGATAAATGATGTTATTGTCAACAGTATTTAAAAATAAACCGAAGCATCACCAGGAATATGATAGTATCACAAAACGAACAGGTTCAAAATACTGAACGAATCATCATTCATCATTATTCTCCAGCCCTTATCCCGAATATATTTGAAAAAATGCAAATGCAAATTACTTTACTAATGAAAAATACTTTAAATAAAATAATGTTGACTCCTGTATAACAATCGCTATCAATTTATGTGATTGTGATCATGTGCAATGTTCTATATCTAACAACAACACAAATATTGCAACAAACACTTAAAGGATATCAAATTGAATAAACTTGAAAGGCTTGAACATGCTTCACATACCATGACTAACTAAGAACAATGGTTGCGTTGCTGTAGGACCATTTCCTGACCCTAATACTTAATGCAGGGCAGACAATAGTGCATTCATATTGATTAGACTGTTATGATGTAATAGGTACATTAAAAGCCTAGCTCTATAAAGCCTTACGCATCCTAGTCATGTGGTAAAGTACCAATGGTTTTTTAATGGACACCTCACCCTTGACCAAAAAGCTAATCATTCTAAGATGGTGTTCATGAAAAAAGAGCTAATGATTCCAAAATCTCTTATGGATCATATTTCCCTACACTGCGCTAGTGATCTAAAAAAATCTAGAAAAAAGAAAAAAATCCTGTTAAGATATAGTTGGTCAATGGTCTTCTTACTGCTTCATTCAATTGTAATTCCAGAGTCATGATAGTTTTTATTTTAAAGAGTTTGTGCGACAGAGTGAGTCTCTTAAAATTTAGAAGCCCTCAAACAAAAGTAAATCACAAGAGCATAACCATAGCAATAAATTGTATGACCTATTATGAATGAATATTCATTCTTACATTTACCTATTTTTACGATCTGTTTGTTATAATCTGTAATAGTATTAAAATAATGTTCAGTTATTGTTTGTTAGTTCAAAGTCATCTATGTACCATATTAGGCCATGAGAGGCTTTTATTAACAGTCTTACATCACATTAACATTTTAAAGTATGTTAAAATATTTCAAGGCTTTTTCTAGTGATCACTATTAAATAACTTTGTATTTGCCCATATATTAAAACAAATTATGAAAGTGTTCTTTTTTACAAGTGATTTGTGATCAACCATAAAAACACAGGAAATTATATGAATCACCACATCTCAAACATTCAATGGTGTTACATATTCTTTATTTATAAATGATGAATCATTTTAATTACTGATAAAACGATAAGAGAGGATTAATGTCTAAATCTGAGCATGGTGTAGAATAGTGACTTCATTTTATAGTTTTAACAATGAATGTATCATCAATTCATGTTTTCCTTCATCGTCATTTCTGTAGTCATACTCATAGTTTATAATATGCTTCCTTTATAATATTGGGTTTTGAAAAGCCAACACACTAAAACCTATGTATAATCTTTACATAGTATAAAACTAAGTTGCTTCCCTCCCTCTGTATGCTTAGATCTTTTAAGCTTCGCAATAGATTTTAATGTGCTTTCCATCAAAGGACAGAGTGATTAAAGAGGAAGGTTTATATGTATAATACATGCATATTATAGTAGGGAAAACGTTAATATCTACATTGCACTCGAGCGGAGCCGGGGCAGTTTGCTAGTTCTCTGATAAATGTCAACCTAGAGCAGGGAGGCTGACATACTTAAACATGTTTCAATAAACTCAGTTTCGCAGTCCACTGGTGGACATAGCCTCTCCCTAGCTGCGCCACAATATCCTGACCTCCGCCTTCTGCATCCGGTCTTTTCCAGCCACCTTTTTAAGATTGTCATTCCAACCAGCTCTCTTATTATTGGTAGGAGCACTTAAATGTGTCTTGAGATTCATGAAACACCAACATTTTACATAGGGTGTATTAGGATAACCAGCTTTGATATCAAGTGACTGAGCAACTGCCATAAACGGCACAGAACATTACATCAATCGTCACAGGAATTGTTTGCATTGAAATATTTTGCAGGAAGTGGATCCCACTTTATTCTTGTTGTATTTATTAAAATGATGGGTATTCATTTAACATAAATTCAAATTTGTGAAATCATAGAAGTACCTATTACGGATAAATGTAAGAATTCAGTTTTGCATGATTCATATGATTGATTGAATATACTTGTGAATTTATTAAGTGTACTGCAAAAGCATTTGAGAAGGTACTTCATGCCTCAAACCAAAGCTTGATATGTAGGGACTAAATAAATATACAGGAAACGTTAGTACAATAATACTGACAATATCACAAAGGGGTCATTACTTTCAATCATTTGAAAATTGCACTCACTCAAAGGATTTGCATTCATAGCACTAACTGGTGTGTTGTTAGGTAGCTAGCGCACTGATTGGTCGCGCGTCCTTGCACTTGACTGCTGATTGGTACAGTATTATCTCGTTGACTTCAACTAGCCTTCGTCCAACACTTTCAATTTCCAATTACTTGCCCAGCACTTGAAAACGTTGTTTTCGTAGTTCTAGGTGTCGCCGCTAGATGGCGTTAGGTGTTTGCAGTTTGCGTGGGATTCCAAGTTTTAAATATTTTCTCCTAGTAGTTTGTCCTTGGTTTAATCATCATAAATAAATAAATTTTTAGATCAAAAAGAGATCAATAATTAGTAATATTCCAAATTATATAAGATGCGTAGCCCTAGCCTAGCTTGTTAAACTATTAATGAAGCACTTGCTAATGTTAGAAAGCCCAACACCTACAATTGAATCGATAGCTTCATGAAAAATGCAGTATTACCTATTTGTTGAGTACGTTGCACGAATGAGCGTAGTAAACATAAGTGTAATAAAATTAAACTACTTTTATTATCCTGTGTCATTTTGGTCATCAACTCATTACCCATAAATACCTACATTGCAACAAATACACACCACTTTCCTATGAGGGTAGGCAGCCACCACGGAACGCCACCTACTACGATCCCAATACTCCTATCTTCTGTCTATATATTATATAAATTAATTAGCGACCCGCCCCGGCTTCGCACGGGTGCAATGTAGATACTAATGTTTTCTCTACTATAATATGCAATATCATAAACTATAAACCTTCCTCTCTAATCACTCTATCTATTAAAAAATACCGTATCAAAATCCGTTGCGTAGTTATAAAGATCTAAGCATACATAGGGACAGACAGACAGACAGCGGGAAGCGACTTTGTTTTATACTATGTAGTGATACGTTTCTCAAATTGCCTCGTAGGTCTAGTAGTCGCAAGTGCGACTGCTGAGCATGAGGTCCTGGGTTCAATACCCAAGTCAGGTAAACTGTTATTAGGTTTTCCGTCAGGAATTTTTCAGCAGCAGCCACAGAATCGGCGTCTGTGCTCGGTAGATGGCAATAGGCTCTATCCCATTGAGCATACGTGGGATTTGCTTGCGAGAAGAGCTTTAAGCAATCTTCACCAAAATTTTAAGTTACCTGAATGACTTTTTACACATCTTTCCAGTGAATAGAGACTTATACCATAGGTGATAATCGAAAACCTCATATTCGGTATATCACGCTGATGTAGACCCGTCGTTATTGCCTTAGGAGGTCAAACTGCTTATTAAAAAGTCCTAGTCCTATTTTTTCCCATTTAATTTGTAGCACATTTTTTTAATTCCCAAAAACTTGAATTTTAAATTTTTGTCCCATTTAAGATATTTTATAAATTTTTATTTTTCACTTAAAAGCTTCTTATTAATTTTTCACAAATAAATTACTCTTCTATTGATGTATGACACCTACGACAAAACATTGAAATAATATGTATATATATTTGCAAAATATCCTTGTTGCTTAGACTTTTTTGATGTTATGTTATGGCCATGGGCTAGGGAGGTGAGTGGGAGTTGCCATGACACCAGATAGAGATCAGGGGGCCTAAAATGGCCACTTTAGCAGAACTTAATAGGATAATAATATGAATCATAAAAAATCTTATATATTATATTATGGTCAGCACAGACATATTAATATGTTAAATTATCAGTTTGTGACCATTTTACGAATTGTAACCTAATTAAACCTAAACATATTATTATCATATTATGTTCTGCTAAAGTGGCCATTTTAGACCCCCAGACTGGCCCTATAGCAACGGGTCCTTTTTCAAGTTAACTCGAAATGCGTTCATATAGATTACTACATACAAAGATAGGAATTGAAAAATATGAGAATTCCCTGCACGTGTAGCATTTCACTTTCACTTTATCGTCGGTTTATTAACATTTTATATTATTTGAAATTCGACATGAACATTTTTATTTCATACTTTATGTATTTTATTCTTCTTTTCTTTTTCACTAAGTATTTAACGATTGTCTGTGAGTTTAGGTACTTTATGCAGCCTACCAAAATTTCCTTCCTTTCTTTGGTAAAGTTCGTCAATTCATCGAGCTCCATAAGTACTGAGTTGAGCTATACGATTACTGACAAATGACTGACTAGACAGGTCCACTCAAATCTATTTGGGTCTCTCCTAAAAATACCACCCCAGACACTAATCCGCATTGTCCTCATATGACATGACCAAGATTATGTATGTCTAGGCTTTAAAAGAGACTCTGTGTCCTCTGGAATTTGTTTGTCTGAAAATTGTTAATCGCATAGGAAACCCCGACCCCATCTCGTTTTAAAACAACAAATTATATTTGTCGTGTAAAAGTGTTTTTTATAAATCAATTTGCGAATTTATTTTTTCCAAAGAGACGCCGTTACCCGGAGACCCCAGTGGGTGAAGTCGGTTGAGTTTTATGATGATGATGAGTGAATGAGTTGTCTCGCGTTGTGTAGCAACGTAATAAACACAGTAATTCACAACGGCTATCCATCACATGCCGACTGTTTTGACATTCATACAAATAGCAGGATGTCTATGTGTTTCATATAAAACCATCCACTTTGCGTGTTGCCGAGTTTTTGACAGCTGCTTCCTACTGCGACCAGTCGTCTGATAGCTCGTGTTTGCTAAACAATGAATCCAATATGGTATTGCTGGTCATTTTATTTTGGGTAATAACTGTTTCGGGACTTGTTGAGAGCCAATAAACACAAGGCAAGGGCCACAAGGGCAAAATGATGATATTTATTTATATCTTGCGGCTTTAAGACCCAAAATTTAATGCTACTTGGAAAGATGGAAAAAGCTTTATGGTTCTTAACTTCGAGAAAACACAGTGTTTTAAAATGGTATTTTTGTCCACAGCACCGCTCCCACCAGAACTTTTGGACATACCAGATGATCTCCTAGAACGTTCCGCCAGCGACGGTACGATTGAGGAGAATTTTGAGGAGGAGCTTGCAACAGCTCCTGAGGTCTATGCAGAGGTAAGTACTACTAACTAATGAGACCTAATGGATGGAAATGAGGCTTCTCCTGATTGTATTGTATAACGGGATGGTGTCCGCAAGTCCACGTCCAAAGCGCGTATTTTACGTACAAAAATAATGTTTCTCCTGATATTTATATTTTGATTTTTTATCTTTTTGCTTTGTTCTCACATAAGACACAAACACACTACACACTGGGTGGGGAATAGTTACGGTAAAATTGTAAAGTTTAACAATATTATATTCGCCATGTATTAGGTACCTACTAACATAGATCTTAAGAAAATTGTTACTAACACTTATATGGATTCTGTCCGAAATAAATAAATACTAATAAGTAAGATCTCAGCACGTCATGTACCCAGGACTTTGTAATACTTAACTTGATTTTTAAAAGAATGTCCATCAAGTTTCTTATGATAGTACTCCACAGGGATCTACGCTTTGAAATGGAAATGGGCAACTACAAACTACAATCTCTCTGTTTTTGACAATTCGAAAAGTATAAATGCTTTGAGGGCTACATCCCGTTTCGTCAATTTTCCGATTCGCCAACTAAACATCCTTTTCGTAACTACATGTTTAGATCTTCATAATTATATTGAGTCTCGTTTCGCCAACTATTGAGTATGCGTGTATTCATTCCCGTTTGACCAACCTTCTGTTCGGTAAATACAGTTGGGACTCAGGCGAACTAATAAGAAGGACCACAATTGATATTGTGTAAACTTTTATTTATTTTTAATTTACCCTTAATACCAAAATAAGGTACCTACAAAAAAACAAACCTCCCTGCTTTTGAGAAAAAAAAAACACTAATATGACTTATAACTACATACTTAGGTAAACAAAAATAGTTATGAAAAAGCTTTCTAGGTAGGTAATAAATAATTAAATACCATCTTGAATTCATGCATGCCTGGTACATTTATCAAAACTAGGTCCTGCCATGAACTTGTGTAAACAGACGGAACTGCTAGAATAAATACGACCTTGAATTCAAGCGCGCCTAGTACTTCTGTCATAAGTAGGTTCTACCTAGAATTTGTGTGTACAGACGGAACTGTTGGAATAAATACCACCTTGAAGTTATGCAAGCCTAGTATTTTTGGTCTCATCGCATTTTAAATTTAAGAGATAATAAGCAGACATGTTTTCAATCAAACTGTTGTCATTTAATTTTTAAATACTCAAGATTATAGTAATTACTTAAATTTCGTAATGAGTATTTTTAATCATTCTTTAGGTATAATTCTAATAGAAGGCTGCCATTTTTTAAATGAAAGAAATATTTCATCGTTTAATAAAAATGGTTTTATTTTTATAACTTTTAATTTTTTTGGTGGCCGTACTTTCTCAAGACATAACTTTGATTATTTTATTTGTGGTCTTAAAATACTACTTATTATTGTGTCTATAGGTGGAAATCGGGACCGCGGTCCCGGTCCCGGTCCCGGTCCCGAAAGTCCCACGACCATTTTGAGTTACAAAATATATATATATATATATTGAGATATAAAATAGAGTACTTATAGTCTATCTATGCATACTAACGAGAAAACATCGCATCGCGGCACGTTGCAACGTCGTGTATCGATGCGATGTCGTGTTGTGGAAGTCTACGACGGGCATCCTAAAAATCGCGACATCGTGTCGTGACAACATTAATGTAATGTAATCCTGCGCCAATGCTGGAAACAAATGGATGGACCCAGTACTATGCAGATTAAGCAACTCTTAGTTGTAATGGGATTGGACAATTTAAGTTTGAAGCCTAGCCTGCCTTACTTCCGCCATTACAACACAAGTTTATTATATAAACTATTGAAAACGAGATCATGATAATTAAAGCATTATGAAATTAATACTACTGACATAAAACAAAATATTAAAAAAAAACATTTAAGTATCAGTTAAATAAGCTATCTAACTACTTAACAAATGTATCATCAGTTTAAGAGCGTGTTAGCATTTTACAAACGTAAATCGCGATCTTGGGAGATTTTGAAGTGATTTTAGTCACATAATTTATTGTTTTAGCTTCTTTTGATTTCAAACATCGTAATTATCATAGATTTTTGTTTAAATTCTATTAACAAAAACTCGTTCAAATTGGATTATTGACTATGAAAATAGCGGATTTCGAAGGTGCGATTTCCAGATGACGCGCGAGGGCACAACTTTGAAGTAATCTTACACCAAATATTATTACTAAGTAAGAAGGTAAAAAGGTATTCATACGAAGAGGCATACCCTGAAATTTAAAATGCATTGAGAAAAAATCGATTTTTAATTCATGAACTTGTAGTTTTATCACGTCAAAAAAAATAAAAAATCGAGAAATCGACCACAAAAAAACACGTCATATCTCATAATCTAAAAGTCATTTGGCAACACAAATAATTTTATATGTAAGAAGAAACATTGCACCATAAATGTGTAAAAAAGAAAAAATATATGTCTTCAATCATTTATGAAAATAATTTTTCAAAGTAAGTATAAAATCGGTTGAATCTTACGGCCTAAATCAGTCGCGCTCTGGCGCTCGTCGACGTAGGACCTATGTCGGTTTACCTCCCGCCACTGCGCAAGCGCCACGCGTGATATATACGTAAATTATAGTGCGACCAAATATTTTTGATCCGTAAGTATTATTTATTTTATTTGTGAATCTGAATGAGGTTCTTCATTTAAGTAATATTTTAATAATTAGGTAAAGTGGAACTATGTACTTAAAACTATTTTCTCTACAAACTTGTTATTATTTTACTTACAGAACATGGGTAGAATAAACAAAACATATTACTTTGGATCAAAGAAATCTGTTAAGGCACGAAAAAGTAAAATGATTAATAATTTGCAGAAGGCAAGAGAAGCTGCGTAAGTACTTATTTAATTTTTTAACAGGGGGTCAATACATTTGTGTAAATTATTGTTTTTCTACCAACACAACACTCGTAGTCAGGTAAATGGCAAATCCACTAGCGGTGACCCATCAACCGTAACCGTTTCTTTTGAACACACTTATATGTATAACCTTCACTTCTAACTATGAAAGCAAATCTTAGAAGTAAAATTTGACCCACTTCCCGGTTTTCTATTAAGTTGAAATGTTGCGTACTTACATGTAAGAATTAAAGTGTGATTTTAGTTTTTTAAACTATACAAAATTATTTAAAATGTATGACTATTACTGATTAAATTACTTACTAATAGTTAAATTAAATTACTTATTAATAACTAACTTAATAATTTTCTATGTTTTTCTTTCAGATCAAAATTAAGAGCATCTTTGGTAAATAATATAATCCCCGATGCATCCTCAACTGTAACTTCTGTCTTCCTTCCTACTGTATAACCAGTAAATTTAACTTCTGGCTCATCCAAAAATGTAGCTTCCGACTCGCTCCCAACTTTTGACTCATCCACGGATATAAGAGAAGAATCTGATATCACTTATCATCAAATATCGTAAGTTGAAACTAGTTGTTTTTATTCTAGTAGATGAACTTTTGTTTTGTTTTATTTTCTTTAATATCAGCAATTTTATTTGTAGGACTGAAAACATGGACCTTGGTTTAATTGAAGGACGAAACCCAAACGTGACTTTTGATTTACCCAGAAAAACACCTAGTACCAATAACCTCAATAATTAAACATCGTTAGTAGAAAATTGTTATTATTATTTCAGTGATTTCAATACAGATATTTCAGTGTGTTTGTTTGCTGTGTGGCTGTCAATTTAACATAAAAGTCTTCAAAGTTTTCAGAGATGATAATTTCTGGGGACAGAAGATGGCTCCACGATTAACAACATTTTATTTTGATTGTGTTCTCCTAGCAATTATAGATCCAAGGAAAAGTCGAGCGATGCCCATTAGACAAATAGTTTTAAAAACTTCAATAAAGTAGGTACTTATAAAAATAAACAAATAAAATGAGTTTATTTGTATTATAAGTAGCTACATAATGTTATTTTCTTCATCCATATTTGTATAAATTTAATTAAAATACACTAATAATCTATTGTGGACAGTCTTTTTATTTTCTCCGAAAACTTTTAGCTTTTTACTTCAATAAAATATAGGTACGCGGTACGCCATAGCTACAGATCAAGACCGTTTAGTCGTCGCAGCGTCGCAACTGTGTGCCGTACATGAGGAAAAACGCACACTAAGCGGCGTCGAGCGATAAAAACCTAAAACCCGAGCGCGTAGATTTGGAACAACGCTCTTAACAGACACAAAGAGATTTAAAAGACGAAAGCGGACATTAGGAATATTTTCATACAAAAATTTTGATCCCGAACATTTTCGATTTTGACACACGAATGCTACCTGACAAGCGGGCGTATGACACTAGACAGAACGATTTGTTACTAAGTAGTAACAAGTTTATGGATTATGATTTTCTTCGTCTTGTCCCGTCTATCGCTCGTAAATATTTGAATGTCTTTGAACAGACATAATAAAATAAGAACAACATAACAACTAGAAATAAAAACCCTCTCATTTAAAAATGTAGATATGACCTTAACACCTTATTGACCTATTTCTAATAATGAAATAACAGACTAAGTTTAAATTTGGCGAATGCACTCATATTGCACGAAAAAATCAACATTACAACAGGCTCTCGGTCAGTGGACCCCAACAACACCCACAATAGATTAGAACGGGTAAAGGCACATAAAAACTGGACAATAGACCAATAGTAAAATGTCGTTTGGCGTTACGAATCAAAGTTTGAGATTTTTGGACCCCATACACGTGTGTTTGTAAAAGAAGAAAGGGCTTCCGAAGCATGTACAGTGCATGCTATCAAACATGGCAGCGGTAATGGCATCTTTTAGGGGTGTTTTGACAACAGCAAACCCGGGAATCTTGTGAGGATAACTAAACCGAAATCCCAAACAAGGGACGTTATTTGGAAATTCTTCAGGATTCCGCCGCACCCAGTGGACTGAATCTCATTGGTCTTGGATTCATTTTTCAACAGTATAATGATCCGAAGCATTCGTCTAAACTGTGCCAGAACTCTAACAAAAATAAAAATACAATTTTTTTTTTTAAATTATACAATGGTCATCTCTATTACCTGACCTTTCTTCAATTGAACTTGTATGGGTTGAACTCGATAGACGGGTGAAAACTCGATCTCCTACGAGCCGACAACATTTGTGGTAACTGTTAGAGAGCGAATGGAGTAAGTTCTATAAACATTAATTAAAGAAATTAATTAATAACATCTACAATATGCGAGCAGATAATAAAAGCAAAAGGTGGACACCACGTCCATGAAGCGTCCACCGTTGATTTTTTATTTCCTTTAAATCGGTTTTAATTTTAATTTTATATTATAAAAATAAATTAAGATGGGTTTATTTAATTTTATTTTTCTGCTTTGAAACCTTTTTACGGTAGTGTAGTACCAGCAGGAAGTCGTACAAACTATAAAACAGTCAGGTGACACTGTCACTGTATAGTTCTCACAGTCAGATTCTATAATCGAACCACTTGGCAAAAAACCACGACGCTTGATCGGTCGGACCGGTCCGACCGTACTAAAATAACCAAAGACCTCATGGTCCGACTCCTTAATCGAAACAAAAGTATAAAAAACGTTCGTCGTTCGATCGATCGGACTAAGCAGTCGGACCAAGTTCACGGGGAATAAATGATCATTAGTGTTAATTGGTTGGTAATTTTTAATATAAAATATTCCTTTTCAATACTTCGCTAATTATGCACAATGAAAACACAAATGCATTCAATCAACACATTCAATACTACAGAAGTACAGACTAAAGCTGCTTTATAGCTATAATTTTTTTTTAGGCTTACACGAGATTTTTTACACCATAAGAATATAAGTTTTAGTCCATTCTAAAACTTATATACAATTGAAACGAAACAAGTATCGAGTGGTACTAAAATACAGGCTGTATTACTATAAGAATAAAAACCGGATTCGAAGTAACAAAATGCTTATGGTGGAAGCGCCAGGGTAGACCGCGTAATTCAAATTTTCTTGCTTTTTTTTGCAATTTGCAGGTCATTGCCAGGTTGTATGTTGATTAAAATATGATTAGTAAGAGTAACTAATATGTCTTAACTGAATTATAATCATCAAAATCATCAATACTACTCTTTACAGTTTGTTTAACCCGAATAAACGATTTTTCATGATATACAGGTGATTGGTAATTGGGTGCAGTCCTTGAAATGGGTGATACTAGAGCTAATTTGCAACAAATTTGATACCAATAACTAGGGGTCCAATCTGAGTTTGAAAAGGGGTATGCAAACTATTGGCATGTTTTACTTTTTTTCTTTGGCCAGAAATGACACCTAGGTTAAATGATAAAAGACAATACGAGAAATCAATAGCAAAAAGAACCAGGTCCTTAAACCCTAACCGAACGAAGATACATATTGAAGTATTGCTAGTATATTTTTGTCAGGCGTTGATCTATTTTTCCAAGAAAATACAATCATACGTGATATTTTGATATTTCCATTGATAAAATAGATTCAAGTTGGTTGTTACTGCCATATTTTTTTCTCATTGGCAGTTTGAAATCACTAAAACGAAAAAAAAAATGATAATTCAATCGAATAGATACGCGTTAGTGGGTACGCGTGTATTGCGATGATCGCTATTGAAACACTATTTATCGCGTTTCCACTAGGTCTGGGTTACTTTTGTAAATTGTACTATGGAATATTCTTACAAAAAAGAAATGAAACAACCATAAAAACCGAAACTGTTTATTAAATAACTATTACTTCTGGTTTTACAAAAACCTTTGTTTATCTTATCAATCATCACAGAACAATAATAATATCACTTTCTTTCACTGCCCACAAAGCAGACACAATAATTATAGTGCCGAGTAGTATTTAACAATGGGAAACTTAAAATATTACACACGGTCACACGGAGTATTTTTAATTAAGAAAAGTAACGCCTGATAAAAAAACAATAGCAATCTACTAAACACTCTCTAACTTGGTATGAAGCGGGGGACGCGGAATGATTCATTAGAGTTGCTGAGTAGTATTTAACAATGGGAAACTTAAAATATTACACACGGAGTATTTTTAATTATGAAAAGTAACGCCTGATAAAAAAACAATAGCAATCTACTAAACACTCTCTAACTTGTACGGTTGTGGTTGGTAGACCTAGTTCTTTTTGCTATTGATTTCTCATACAATCCTCTAACATATGGCCTAGGTTTCACTTTTGGCTAAAAGAAAAAAAAAACATGCCAGCAATGTATGGGAAAAGTTGCATTGCCCTTTCCTCCTCTCTACCAAAAATTGATATTGCTCCAGAAAAATGCGTAATAACCAGTATGGGCAAAATACTACCTTGTCTGGAATAACTGTTGTTATTATCCATAATGATTCTTGAAGTACTGTGATACCAATTTTGAAAGCTAATTAAACCAGGAAGTCGTTTGTGCACGTTAAGTGTCATGCATTTATTCTGAGTAGTCTGCCTTGACAAGCAAGGGTAGTTCCAATTTTTTCTCATAATATGAACTTTATGACGCTGTTAAACCAAAAGTTTTAGTTCTTTTTTTGATAAATTGGGTTCAGAAAAATTAATTCGTTTATGCGCTATCTGAAAAGTATCATGTCAATGCTCTGAGCGACGTAGATTTGTCACAATTATCAATATTTGGTCGACAGGAGTAAAATTGACCAAAAAAACTTAAAAGTTCGATTACTCCGAAACCACTCAGATTGGACCCCCAGTTATCAGGGTCAAATTAGCCTACCTACCTACCTTACCTACCTCACCTACCCCACCTGCCAAAATGGGTATGTAGGTACTGGGAGGGTTCCTAGTACCTACATACCCATTTTGGCAAAATTTTGCAACTTAGGGTTACATTATTGCAACATTCATATGGATCTCTTTTTTTTTAAATTAATTATAGCCTGTTACTTTCTTATAATTTAAACCTCCTCCTTTTTTTTCGTCAGTTAAAAATGGTTTAAAGAAGTTTCGGAGCCTAAAAAAAATCTTTCCTATTTATAATATTAGTACCTATAGATAAATGTAACTAAGTATCTTTCTCACTAAATATCATAAATAGAGTTTATTTTTATTAGTATACAAAACAAATAGCATAAGGTCAATGTTTTTGTAATACACACGTCTAAACATTCTACTAGACATAGCATGATACATGATATGACACCCACACAATGTAAGAAATAAACATTTATTTATACTAACGATAACGATTTTTCCCGTGCTCTAACTTTAGCCAACGTGTCGCAAACATTGAAAGCTAAAAATATAAAGTATATAATATTAAACAACCTAATATTTCTGCAAAAGTTGATCACATCACCTTTTAATAAATAAGGCCTAGCAATGACAGCAAGTCTCAACTTTTAATTAATAGTTATGCACTTTTCAACCATTTGTAGTTTAATGGGTAATCGTGCGTCGCTCCTTTGACGACTGAATGCACTACGCAACGCATATAGATCTGTATTTTCCTAGGATTGTGGCAAAGGTGCTTCCACACCGGGAGCATTCGCCTGTAATGTAACCGTTGTAATCCAAGCGTTGAATTTCCGCAACCTGTAATGATACAATTTCTAACGACTTGTTATAAATACACTGAATCTTAATATCATTGTCTTAGAGTATGAAATTATCCTCCGGTGCCTCTTTCCTGTTGAAACTCGGTACCACGCCAGGCCAGCTCAAGGTCAAATGATTACCCTTAACATGTTTTCGACAGTAAGAAAATCGCTGCTGACATCATAGAACTCTTTAGCCTGATTTTACCTTACGTCACCGAAAATAGGGTGTATAATTCAATGTTATATTGTTATTTGTTGGATCTGGGCTTGTATCGGTCTGCTCCGATGCTCACATTCTTATTATCTAGGCCAAAACAGTTTGGTCCTGTAGTCTCGGGAATACGAACGCTTGTCTTCTCACTCACTTAATAAAAAGTGTTGTGAAATAGATCTCGGATGTTTGGGATTCGATTCCGCGTCCCGCGTTTTAGTGTAATCAATGATAGTTTGCCTTTGTTTTCTCAAAATGAGTTAATGACTGTGTGAATCAAATAATCGATGAAATCAATAATATTACAGTTATAGTTAAGTGTTCTATTTTAATCCCAGTTTGGTCATGGGATCTCTTAAGGGGCGTATTACAAAAAAACGCGAAATTGCAAGGTTTCCTCGTTAAAATTGTATGTTATCCGTTCGTTGTTTGAAATAACAATTACTTTTAAAAAATAGTTCGTTTCCTCTACTACAATAATAACAAAGCGAATTTTAGATAACTTATTAATTTATTCAGTAATAATTATTCTCCCGATGCATGTTTAGACAAAAACTCACGGAGACGTGATTTAGGAGCTCTAATTTGTAGATTCTATTGAATATAGACCATCAAAGTATATTTTCTTTCATCTTAAAATTATCCCGAACTTCAATAATGATAGAATACATTTTCGTTATAATTATGCCTATAATGTAAAGAAAAAAAAATGGACCTAATTCAATTATTGACCGAAAAGACTTTGAAACAAGCCCTAACTAAAACTATAGTATTTTTTTTAATCGCTACTATTATTTTTTAATGAATTAAATAAAAGTGCAATGCTTCAAGTATAATGTCACTGCGCCGGTCTGAGCGCAGATGGCCGGCGCAGTGAAATATATTATTAATTAATTCATTCATTTATTATCAGAATCAAAAAATATTCCATACATTGTTAGTAAATCATATGTACTTATAACTATGTTAGTATATTATTATTCAATGTCAACATTTAATCCTTAACTTATAACATTTAATTTACTGTACATTGAAAAGGACCCCTCCAGATCCGTGAACAGTATTCCAGTGCCTCACAACCGGACAATCAACCCTTCCCAATATGGTATTCAGAAGGCTGCTGGTGCTGCCCCGCACGCGGCGCATCAGGGAGGCCACTCTTTTCCGTACTATAGCCCCAAAGCAGTCAGTGCTTATTATACTTTTACTTAATTAATAAAAAATAATAGTAACGATTTAAAAAAAAAAAAAACTGTAGTTTAGGCAAATGTTGAAGATTATTTTGGTATAAATATTACGTGAAAATGATGTACAATTTCGGAGATTTGGGGCTTGTTTGTTTCGAAGTGTTTTCGGTCTATAATTGAATTATATTCAATTTTTTTTCGATGGTCTGTTGTGCACCTTTACGTACGACTATACGCTTTCTGTTACACGCTGTATACAGTATTCGAAATCCTAGTCTGTCTGTTCAGAGTTAGTGCCCTGAAGATGACAGTTTTAGCAATACCTACATTTTTTTTTTACTAATTGGCAATTAATTATGAAGTGCGCTGTACCATTTTGAGCGTCATTAGGAATGCGTAGACGTAACATGCTTCCCAGGAACGGTCATGGGTTAATTCCTTCCATTAGCCTTGACCAAAGCCTGAGTTTCCATCCTTTCAAGTTTTTTGGGACTTCTTCTTCTACTTTTTTTGTTTACATTTTACTAAATTATTATTAGTTACTTATTTAAAAGAACTTCTTTCAAGTTATTAGTGTATTACGGACATATAGTTACTTGTTACTAATATATGGCTAATTCAAAATTAAATCTAACATTACAACAAATCCATTGACAAAAGGGCCTATTACCTACTATTCTTATGTACTAATTCAATTTTATTGTTTTTAATTATTTTAACATTACAACCTAAATCTTTCACAAC
Organism: Standfussiana lucernea; assembly: GCA_964057025.1. Classification (NCBI taxonomy): domain Eukaryota; kingdom Metazoa; phylum Arthropoda; class Insecta; order Lepidoptera; family Noctuidae; genus Standfussiana; species Standfussiana lucernea. The sequence continues at coordinate 22,095,530 of OZ059784.1, forward strand.
TAGGGACCTTTAAATAGCGCATCTAATTTACTACGTGCTCAATCTATACTAATATTATAAAGCTAAAGAGTTTGTTTGGTTGAACGCGCTAATCTCAGGAACTACTGGTTCGAATTGAAAAATTCTTTTACTGTAGCCCATTTATCGAGGAAGGCTATAGGCTATAAAACATCACGCCGCGACCAATAGGAGCGGAGCATTAATCAAAAATGTTACGCAGACGAAGTTGCGCCGGTCAGCTAGTTTTTTTAATAAAACCAAATCATATTTTACATATATTGTAGAATTGATAGATCTATCATTATATTTCCTTAAGTTTATGTTTATTTAACAACAATTTATTCTTTGCATCTGCATGAGCTAACTGTAACCTGTATTTTAATTGTAATAGATATTATCTATATTTTACAATGCATCTACGATACCGCAAATGCTTTCAGGTATTCGACAAAGTTTTCCAAAAACAAGTTCAAATGACGTATAATTTGATTCTGAATGGACTGTGTTGTTAAAACTAAAGTACCTAAATATAGCTCCATGTGTTCGTATGATTGCCACACTGGATCCTTCAAAATGCACCCAAAGTTTTGTGAGCATTTTCAATGCTAAATTTGACGCTCTGACCAACCAAGAGATCGATCTACATCAATCTGCTTCGTAACGTATACATTAACAGCACTGCTTCAATTAGATTACAGACAGTCGGACCATCATTCTCCATAGAAAAAGGCGTGAAGCAAGGAGACCCGCTTTCTCCAAAGTTTTTGAATAGAGCTCTTGAAGAAGTGTTTAAAAAGCTTACGGCTAGTTAGGAGAGAAGCGGCATTGAAATTTGACTTGACCAATATACAAGGTGTAAACGGACGCTTCACGAAGCGGTCAACCAAGCATTATGCACATCAGACTGAGTAATCCAATTTTTTTGGGGTGAAAAATCACGTTTTACGGTAAAACTCAATGTTACGCACTCAAAACGTTGTGCTGATAAATGCATAGAATAGTAAAAGGGCCATGGAAGTAAAAAGTTCGTTTTTTATTAAACTAGTATTTAAAGTAAAAAAATTAAAATTGAACTTTGGCCTCCAATATCTCTGTAACCAGAAGGTTCCCAGGTATGGTCCAGAACAAAAAAATATGGAAATGGCCAACAAGTGCCTTTCGGCTTTGTTATGACTATATTTACACCCTTTATTCCTACCTACTAGGCAAGTTAAATGAAAGCTTATGAAAAGCTTACACATATTAAAAAGCACTAGAAAATTAATTAATATTTACAATGGAAGTATAGTACAATTGCTCGATCTTGAATAAAAATGATGACTTTATACCGTAGTAAGTGTATAATACTAGCAAACGTCATCAATAATTACATAGCGAACGCGAACGGTTAGAATCGATCGAGTCTAGAAGTAAATGCAGTCGTTTTAATTTATAAGATAATTATATATATATATTTATTTATAATGGCCCACCATTTCCTTGCCACATTTTGTTTTGATATTTTTTTTAACGGGCGTAGTAGGAGAAAGCACATGTATATAGATTCTATTTAATTATAATACCTGGATTACATTTAGTGTTCCGGAAGTTTGACCTAATTGATTTAAGGGTGTACATTAACGATGCATCGGTATATAGTGTGGAAGAGACGCATAGACTCTGACCACGTCTGAAATAACACAGCATCCAACACGGGTACCGTAGAGATCGCGCTACGAATTTGCTACGAAACTGCGTAGCAACGTCTCTACGCCACCGCTAGCACAAGCAATGCTACAATGAAATCGTAGCAAACAAACTTTTAATTGATTTTGTATTTACAATGAGAAAACGGTAGCTATCGACAACTTATCGAACAGAGCATTATTTTCTTTTTTACTTCCCAAGCAAAATAACATTGACATTGAAATTGAATTATTACAAACCGACACCCGTATCTATAAACAAGTCAAAGTGATTACTTGAGTAAATGTCATTATTTAAGATACGATTTTTATTATGTAGTTTAATTGCTTGATGTTAGAACTGTAAAAAGATATAATTCTTAGCTTTGCTTTTTTTGACGGTTCTTACTTCGTTTAAAATCTTGCCTATTGCATAAAAAATGTACAAGTAATTACTTAAGTTCAAGTAATTACTTTAACTTGACTATAGATACGGGTGTTAGTGTCTTCGATCGATCCGTGTATACATTCCACTTGTCATCGGCTGCAAATTTCTTCATGAATAAATAAACGAAGAACACTACGGTCACGATAGGATATAATCATGTACTCGTAGATAGGATATAGGCTGCTCCTTGAAGGCAAGTTCTTATTGTTACACTTGCGTTTAGATTTCGTCGTCCCTCGACGATTCGTTCGCGGAACTGAACGGTACTGGTCTGGTGGAAGTGGTCGGTGATGACGAGGTCGGCCGCCGCATCATCGTGGTGTCAGCATGCAGACTACCCCCCAGCAAGGACTTACACCCTGACAAACTACTCAGGTACGACAGTTTTTCAACTCAGGTATTGCAAAGGTTACAATCATTGTGTAACGGCGCGGTGGAGCGATGATCTTCGCAGGGTGGTTGGTAGAAACTGGATGAGAGTTGCCCAAAATCAGGTTGAGTGGCGCGCGAATGAGGAGGCCTATGCCCAGCCGTGGACTGCTGGGGGCTGATGACGATGATGATGTAATTATTGTGTAACCCAGGAACTCGTTTGGAATAGCTGCCATAATCATAACTATCATTAATGCTAATTTAACTATTCTTAGATTTGTGAACTCCAGAAATACTATCATTAACACTGAAAAAGGTATATTTACCATGTTTACTATTTGTAGAATCGAGTTTTTGGTAACAGTGGCATCGGTACCGAACTCAAAAAACGAACCAGAAAGAGGGTAGACTGATTTGTCTGCGTATAAACACTTCAGATTATCCGCGATCATGGTGCTCGCGACAGCACCGAAATATCGGGAACTCAAAACAAAAACATAGTAATTATCCCGTTTTCATTGTTACTGAAATTGTTAGGGACCAGATCAGTTTAAAAACTTATATCCAGAATCACTGTTTTTTGCCTGCAATTCAGGCCATTACAAATACCTCAACTAAGTTAAACTTTCAGACGAACATACAAACTTTCAGTTACATTATTTTCAGCATGAAGCTAAAATAGTGCAGGCCTAGTGAAAGTCTCAGCTTACTTATGCGTGACCCCATGGAGGTTGGCGCTCCCAAACAGGCTATCAGAAGATGATCTATGCTTTATTTAATATTAACCCTTTTGAAGTTTATTGGACTACAGTACAATTATTCCTTGACTATTTATAGGCTCCGATATAAAAAGTTGTTTTGCATAGCTTTTATCTGTTTTAGTGAAGTTTTCAATTCTGCAACTGTTGGGACTTAGCTCAGTAACATCGCGCTCTATTCGCGAGGTTTCATCAGAAATTTTCATTCCAGAACTGTTTACTTCTGCAATACTTTATCTTGATCATTGTTACCGTTCCAGGTACCTGATGTTCACATTGGACAAGTACGTGGAGCAGGACTACAGCGTCGTGTACTTCCATTGTGGTTTGACCAGCAAGAACAAACCTCCGCTCTCGTGGCTCTGGAGGGCGTACAAGGCGTTTGATAGGAAATATAAGAAGAACTTGAAAGCTCTGTATCTGGTGCACCCGACGAACTTCATACGCATAGTATGGCAGATGCTGAAGCCGGCCATCAGCGTCAAGTTTGGCAGGAAGATGATGTACGTTAATTACCTACACGAGCTGCAGCAGTATCTCAACCTGGACAAACTGTGCATACCCGACGCGGTCCTTGAGTGAGTACACCTTGCACGAACATTATTTTTAACCGACTTCAAAAAAAAGGAGGACGTTCTCAATTCGGTTGTATGTTTTTTTTTGTGTTTGTTACCTCATATCTTCGTCATTTATGAACCGATTTAAAAAAATCTTCTTTTATCTGAATGGACCTACTTCCCGATTGGTCCCATAGAAATTTCATCGAAATCGGTTCAGCAGTTTGGTTTTGAAACCAAATAGCTGGAAAAAATATGTCATCCAAGTAAAAGAAATTGCGAAATTGATACTTGACAAGGATTTATGTGTGATGCGATAACTAAAAAGGGTAACACTAAAAAAGTGGAAAATAACTTTACTTTCGGAAGTCGGTGACTATTGTTTGTTTCATTGACTTTTTTGCCACCGACTTCCGAAAGTAAAGTTATTTTCCACTTTTTTGTGTTTTTTTTAGAAGTCGGTTTTTTTTTGCAAAAAAGTTTTTATTTTACCCTTTTTAGTTATCGCATCACACACAAATCCTTGTCAAGTATCAATTTTTGATAGCCCTTTTCCTTTTTTTAATGATCTCTGGAGAATGCTTGTCCCATTTATTTAAATGGAAGATGATATATGCAAATTCTGGCGATAATTTTTGATGCACTGACCTAATTTGATGAACAAGTTGGTGACCCTATCAAATTCTCTCTTTGAACAGCTATTGGGTAAGGGTTGTCTTCGTTTTCCATTCGCCTGCTAGGCTATGTGTATGACGAAATTAAGCTCTATCATTATTGTTTTATCGACAAAAACGAATAAAATATTAGTGAATTAGACAGACGTGCTTCTGAGTTTAAAAATGTTACAGATTTTTCTTTGTATTTATTTATTCATTAAAACTTTATGCACAATTAAAAACTGTACATAAGCGGACTTAATGCCTTGGGCATTTTCAACCAGTCTACCTTAGGGTGATTCAGAGACAATACAACACAGTAGGTGCAATAACAGAAAACAAACTAGAAAGTATTTATAACTAAAATAAAAGAATAAATCCATATATACATACATAAAATAAAATATATAAAGTTATGAGAGATAAACAAGAAAAACTACTTAATTCTGTTAAGAATCTGCCAACTTCTTGAGCTTTCATTTCAAGTTTTCCGTGTTAAGGCTCAATTTAAACAAAAGGAGATAGAAAGTACTATTTTTGTCTATTGCCATACTTTCGAGTTTAAAAATGTTGAGGACCATTGCAAGCTTTAAATAAAATAAAATAAAAAATGCAATTTAACATTATTTGCGATTGTCAAATCCTGCGTCCTAGCGAGGAAATTCTTATTCACGATTTTCAAAACAGCGGGAAGTTGAAAATCGCTTTTTAATCCATTTTCCATTGAGTATTAAACAATCAAACCATTAACACATAAAATATAATGTATATCATAGTCACGATCAAAAGTTGTAGTCAACATAGTTGCAGGGTGGCGCGCCGCCATTGAGCCAATTGCACTACGGAGGTTGCCGCCATAGTGGCAACCTTACATCCCCCGTGCTCAGTTCCCACCCATACCATTTTTCAGCACTCACCCGCTGCAGCGTCCAGCGATCGGACCGCGAAAATATAACCTCTTATCTCAATTTAACATATTTTTGCATAAACTCGAAAATGAGCTGGTGTTTCACCTGTTGTGGTTTGATTAAGTATGTTAAGTGTTTTTATAAAATTTATTAATTGTGCTAATTTGTTCGGGAAAATAATTACAAACTCTGTGCGTAAAAATCGTTTGCGAGTTTACAAAGGAAATATTTTCTTCATCCGATTATAATAAATATGTTGTTAAGTTTAGATGTGATGTTCGCGGGAAATATTTTTTGAAACTGGCGCCAGTTTTTAGTTACGGTGAACGTTATCTTTGAAATTTTTTATTTTAGAAATTGGCACGTAATACACTATTGAGAATCTGAATGAAGGCTCATTTTTTTACATTGCCTTTTGGTGGATTAATTAATTAATTAGTGAAAGTCCAAAAAAAATAATGCTAGATTTTTCGACTAATTATTAGTTTCTTGATTATCTTTATTGAGTAATTACTTTCACTTTAAAATTTTGTATTTCCAGTGCTGAAAGAATCACTTTCAGTAGAGTTTGAGTAGTTATTTAATCAAATACTCAAGTAACAAACTAATAAGTGCGTTGATAATGTGTGTCTAATAAATATGAAATCATCAAAATTGCTTTCAATAGGGCGTAAAATAATCTGAAATCAGGGATAAATGAGGCCTAATGTTAAAAAGCAATAATGTCCATTTATAGATTTGTTACACACAGCTAAGAAGTTCGTGATCAAACAACATTAGATAATAAATGTGATTATTGTGTTTATAATGCAATACTTTAATTTGAGACATCTTTTAAGACTGCGTTTACTCATTTTTTAACAGCTTTGGTGTTTTCGCGTCGGTGTACCTTCCACCCCGTATAGACGGGACTGTGACTGACTTTCGGAAAGTGAAAGGGAAATATTTTTTTAAATAAAAGTGACCAGAAATTCGGGTCAAACCATCATGTTAGGTGTTAAGCTGACCCTCTGCTAAACTAAGATTGGAAAATATTAAAACAAAATAATAATCAAAAAGTTTTACAATTGTTTTGTATTTTCGTTGAAATACTTTTTTCTATCTGAGCCTAGGTTCCTGATACACACATTAATCATAATAATATGAACAATTAATCATGTGTTAATGCGCTGTATTAAGAGCGCTGTTTGACTCCAAAACAGTACTTTTCAAACCCTTTAATACCATCAACCCTTTATCTTACAAAAATGTTAATTACTAATAACTTTAGGAAATTTCGTTGTCTCAATAGTTATGGAGAAAAATATTTGAATTAATAGAGTATTGGCAAATTCTATCAAGATAACTCAACAGAGGTTTTCTTAATTTCCCTTTCAGCGTCAGATTCGAAGCTGTTATTATAGGAAACCACTGACAATCCTAATTAGTTTTTTTTTAACCAATTGATAAGATCTTAAGGACAATAGTTCGTGAAAAACATTTTTTTAATTTAGGTATCTTTCTATAGGAAATTAAAGTTCAAACAATGTGAAATATTAAGGAATTAAAATATTTTTTCACCGACACATCTTACTTAATTTAACATAATAATAGCATAATATAATAGAAGAACATATATGCATTAAAACATCCACTTAAAAATTTCAACTAATTTACAGAGATTATTTTTCTATAAATATTTGAAAACTACTATAAATCATTGCTCGCGGGCAATTTCAAATCAGTCCGCCGCCGCGAGGTGTTCTAGAGAGAGGACATGTTGCTCGGCGCTCTGCCTGACCTGTGTTGACCTTACTTGTTTGTTTGCCGTACTTAGAAGGATAGCGGACGTTTATAGTGTGATTGAAAAATCTTGGTACTTTGATGATGACATTTTTTTATTATTATTTTTGATGACTGACAATATTTTTAGTGACAACAAATATTTACCCTATTTTTTTAACTACTAAAATTATTTATTAAAACTTTTACTTCTTTAGATTTTATTTTAAATAAGAACATAAATTGTTTTTAAAGTTAACGCCAACCTGTTGTATTTCCCTCATAAGAGGTGTCACTAAGAGGAACATCCTGACGTGATGTTTAACATAAGTAAATCCGTATAAAGTGATTTATTTGAATAGAATAAGAAATATTTATTAATCAATCAAAAGTCAATAATAATTAACGAAGTTAGGTGTCTTTCTAAAGTTTAGATCAACAAATTCATGTTTGAATAATTAAAAAACGACATTAATATTAATCATAATTATAGCTATACTTGCAATATATTATTAAATACTTATTTTATGTATTCGTAGTTTAGTCATCCGTGTACGTTCAAAATCAAATTAAATTTTACTACAACAATTGCACTCGAACGGATCATAGTGGGTTAGTTTGACTATAGCGCAAGAGAACGCGCTAGCGCTACGCACACAGTCACGCGCGCTTCTGTGTGCTTAAAAAAAGCATTGAATTACCTAAACTTGACTTCGCGCGATAGACGTGAACGCTCTTAATTATAGCTAGATTATCGTAATCATGTCAGCTAAACTAAGACCGCTGATAGACATAGCAACGCCCACCACCCCACCCAAGTATCACCTCAACTCCAGTCCTACGCATACTGCGCGCAGCAGAATATTCTATATGTAGTTCCCACAGTTCAAGGAACCAAAACATATTTTATTTCAATAAAACTTCTAAATAACAGTATAGAACTTCTTTATACAGGGCTTTATTAAAGCTTATGTCAATACAGATATCATCCATTATTAGTCAACATGTAGGGTCCAGCCAGGGTCAATAAATACGGCTTCCATTTCCCTCGGATTTAATCGAAATAATATGACCATCAGCGCGTTTTTCCAGAACAAAACTATTATATATATATATATATATTATAGTGCACAATTATTTGCCGTGGACACAGGTGCACTCTCTCTTCTTTCACTCTCATAGTCCGATGGGAAGCAATCCGACACGACCGGAGAGAATCAGGCGCAGGACCAACGCACGGCTTAATGTCCTTTTCGAGGCACGAGGGTATTATACCGCTAACATCCAAACTCCAGGCAAGTTATATTCGGCAATTCCTATTGGAAACTCCCAATAACACTTTGCCTGACCCGGGAATCGACCGCAAGACCAACGGAGAATTAGGCACACATGCAAGTGAGTTTTCAAACATTCTCGATTCTGAAAAGATTTCTAAGAAACCTATCTAGATCTTCTAGATCTATTATTGTACCATGACCTTTATTTTTTTATGTGTATCGGTTTACGAATCTTTCGGTGAATAAAATCGGAATAATGTATTTGAAAAAGATTTGGTCCTATAACCAGCATCATGTCGACATGACATTGATACAACATTATAGTCTAAGATCCGAACCTAAATCGACCTTCACCGACCTGATAATAGAATAAAACTTATTTTATGATCAATTTAGTACATTAGAAAATATATTAAAAATGGATTTGCTAAAAAAATGCATTTATGTGCCGCCCGCGGCACATAATGATTAAAAATTTAGAAGGAACGGGCCGTATTAACACTACCGATTCATTCTTTGGCTAGATAAACTCACCCAACTACGTCACTCTAAACTTATACATATTCTTTACTTGATCAAATACTAGGTAGCCCAACTTTGCATGGAAAATTAATGCAGTTTCGAGTTTTAACGCGTTGCTTTCTCCTTTAGAGCATCGGGCACGAAATTAGTAACGGCTTTTGTTACAGTTGAAAACTAAACTAAGATCTGTTGAATTATTTAAAACAAATACTCTATTTATTCATTAAAACGAATGGACTATCCTTGTTACATAAATATTGTAACATGTGCTTTCTCGCCAGCAACTGAATCACCAGTCGTTCATCTGTTGCAACACAACAAACCTCACTCGTTTGCAATGACGTTGAGAGTTCTGGAAGTGTATTAAAAATGGGGAACACTGTTCACCGTGTGGCAGCGGCTTTGCCCAAAGCTTGTATAGATTTTCCGTGTCTCAGGCAGAATTGCTCGATGATTTGCTAGTGGGCGCTAACGAGTTACATACATCTACAATTCGACCAGCATCTTCTCGTTGCGAAAAACAATTGTGTGTAGTCCGTAACAATCTAGCATTACATATTGTTTCCCTTATACCTTCACCTTTACTCTAGATAAACATCACGCCTGTAATTCCCAAAGGGTTGGGTAGAGTTCTACCTAAAAGTACCTTCACCTCAGTTATGTTTATGCCCTATGTAATAGGAGGCAAGCCTATTGCCGTCAACCCAGCGCAAATCCGGACTCCATGGCGGCTACTGAGAAATTCCTGATGGAAAACCCCAATAATACTTATCGCGACTCAAGAATCGAACCCAGAAACTCAATGCCCAGCAGTCGCGCTTGCAAACGCCCAGTCAACAATTTGAATAAGTTTTAAGAATATACATTTTTGTTGTAGGTACGACAAGCTACTACTGTCGAAGAACCCAAGGGCTGCGGAGTCAGCTCGGCAGAATGCGGCCCCGACAGAGACGTCGTCACCGATCGCGAAGTACCAGAAGAAGCCCAAGGGAAGCCTGTCTCCGCCTCCAACTCAACAATTTGGGGTCTCTCTGGCCTTCATCAAAGAGAACAATGCTAATATGGTTGGTGCTATCCCACCAGTCGTGAGGCAATGCGTCGAATTTCTGTCGCAGCCTGATGGTAAGTTTATAGATTCTCTTTACTGGGGCGCCTTGGCGCATGGTGGCACAACCTTAGCCAACGACTTAAACCAAATTTTATTTTAGCCTCGCTTGTGGCTGAATTGACCAAAAACTTGATGAAACAGAATAGACTTTAGTGTATTTTCATGATTATATTAGTAACTGTCAACTGTGTTCTCAACAGAATATCGAGATATTTTTAGTTCACGGACAGACCGGACAGACAGACAGACCTAAAGCCGCTTAGATTTTAGAAGCATGAGGTTCTGAATAATTGGAATGAGGCAAATGTCGTGAGGAAAGTTTTGAGTATGAGTGTAGATGGGTAAAAGAGTAGAGGAAGACCAAAGAAACGATGGATGGACTGTGTGAAGGATGATATGGCACGAACGGAGGTGTCTGATGAGATGACAAATATTGAAGAAGTATGGAAGAAGAAGACATGCTGTGCCGACCCCAAATAAATTGGGGAAAAGGCAGGAGAATGATGAGATTCTGAATAAGTTAGTTCCTTTTATATTAAAGTCAGCAACAAGAAGGGATGAATTTAGGCATGACAATAATATAGTATGGTATTTAACATGTTTACCGGTAGGAAATTCGATTGATCTCACGGCTTGTGTCGTTGATAAAAATACGCTGATATATTGTCTACGCTCGGCGCTGAGTAATATTAGGCATTACTTTACGATCACCTAGTGTTGATGAAATCTGGAATCTATGTTATTGTATCCGTCTTAATATGTCTATTATTACATGATTTACCTAATACGATAGTGTACACAATAATAATATAGATGAGGAGCTCGTGGCTAAATAATAACAGCCGCTCGGGTCGATCATCAGGTTAAGCGGCGCATTAGACAGCGAGTTTCTTTCTTCCATGTCTCAGAAAGCATGTTAAGCCGTTGGTCCCGGCTGCCATTTGTAGATCTTTGACAGTTACAATTGTTAAAGTTAGTCAGTGGTCCGAAAGTCTGACAACCAGTATTACCCAGTACTAATTGGGTTGTGGAGGTCAGATAGGCAGCCGCTCCATGTCAAATACAGGTATTCAGCTGCATCCGGTTAGACTGGAAGCCGACCCCAACATAGTTGGGCAAAAGCTAGGCAGATGATGATGAACAATGTAGGAGTAGTGTATAATTATTAGATTTTTTTCGTCTTACCTGTTCTTATGCCCCGTCGTTATTCCAGCTCTAGAAACCGAGGGTATATTCCGTCGCTCGGCCAACATGACCGTCATTAAGGAGCTCCAGCGCGCCTGCAACCGCGGTGAGCCCCTGCGCTTCCGGAATGACCCGCATAACGCAGCTGTGCTACTGAAGACTTTCTTCAGAGACCTGGAGGAACCGCTCCTGACCTTCGATTTGTATGACGAGATTATGGATTTCCAGAGTAAGTTTCAAGTAGCTATAGTAAGTTTACAAGATGTATCATCTTGTTTCATGTTATCAGGTTTAAAATATAACATAGCATCATGTCTGTTTCGCGAAGTGTTAAGCTGAGGTGTACCATTAGGAAACCCATATTTCGACCTCCGATAACTAATGACGTGAGAGAATAAATGATGATATTATTTCGTTTATTCATTTTTACACATATATTTTATATTTTTACAAATTTCTTAAAAAAATGTAAAAAACTATAAACAATAGTAGACCACCAGCATCGGGAACAGGGTCCGAGCCACCGGTGGTCAGGACTCAATATTATTATTATTAACTCACAATTAATATTTTTATTGCAAAATAGAGCGACATTTCATAATTTACTTAGTAATAATGCTTAATTAATGAAAACGTGTGAAATATTTGACAGCTATTTCGGACGTAGCGAACCAAGCTCAATATGTATATTACTGTTTCAGACTGGTCTCCTCGAGACAAGCCGCGCAAAGTTAAGATTCTAATCCTGGAGCGGCTGCCTCTCGACAACTACAAGTTGCTGAAATACGTGTTCCAGTTTTTGTGGAAGGTTCGTTACTTATGATTACTCACTATTATTGTTTTTGTTATTGTATCTTAGATAGTGATTAGCTCTTTTCGGTATGTTTTAAATTAAATTTTCTAAGACTGCCACAAAAGCAGCTTTCTGTACTAAACAGAATTAAACTAAAAAAAAAGGTAAAGTAAAGTAAAAAAAAAAGAGTAAAAGTAGGGTAAAGTTAGGTTCTTCCATTAATCAAAAATATATTTCGATTTTATTAAACTTGCCTTGTTAGGTAGTTAGTTAGTATGTATTGGTCAAATCTTGCAACTGAATTTCAAACCAGTTCACCCCAAAATGATTGAGCTGAAATTTTCCAAACACCTTTGATATTTTTATTTTTATGACAGACATGACTCGATCCTACAGCCAGGATCGCCTCCTCACGAGAGAACTCTACAACGGCACGGACACGAAACTTATAGTATACGCGTTCAATGTTGAAATATAAAAATAAAGTTTAATTTAGTATATTACACAAAACGTTGCCATTTCCAATTGTTATTTCTTTTTTAAATAAATGAATAACTTTTCCCCCACAGGTGCAAGACAGGAGCTGCCTGAACAAGATGACTACGAACAACCTGGCGGTGGTGTTCGGACCCAACCTGGCTTGGCCTCCCAACGGACAGATGTCGCTGCTGTCGATCGCACCAATCAACAACTTCACTGATTTCCTCCTCGCACACCAGGAGTCCATCTTCATCATCTAATATGTAGCTAAAACTGATCACTGATCGAATCGTAGCCGATATAATGGAATAATCTGTAGTTCGTAAAATTAAATGTTGACTTAGTAAATGCCAAATTTATGATAGAAGGCGCTTAGTAGGATCTCTTATTTCTGAATGCTCTCATTCGTTTTTAGATGATGTCTTTAATAGTAACTATTGCGTTTGAAAATTAGGCGGAACCCGGATTTAAAAGAACTGTTAGTTTTCATCAGAATCTCTTTTTATGTTGTCTGCGTCACCTTTTTATATTATCTTGGAGTATTAATTTTATGATGATTGCACCTTGTAGTACATGATGTGTTTCAAGTTGTTATAATAATAGATGTATTTATTGTTGCAGTTTAATAATATTATACGAGAACTTTAAACAATGCTTATTAATGATGCATGTGCTGACTGCTTCTAACCCCTCATAATAATAACATTCCTACAGATAGGGAATAGTTATCATCGGTGGGTACATTTTAAGTGGGTGATTCTTATTATACAGCACACAACACAATATAATTACAAAAAAAAAACATTTCCTTATCCTTTACCTCTTTTAGATATGGAACAAACCATAAAAATTTACCACCTTAAAATATATAAAAAATAAATACTTTATAAAAAAAAAAAAACAATACAACCGAATTGTGAACCTCCTTATTTTTTCAGTCTCCTTTTTGTCAGTTAAAAGGAGAAATAGACAGTAAATATACATATTTACTATCCGATCCAAGTTTCAATTCCATCCGTTATAACAGTGACAGTTTCGTGGGTCTTACTAGAATATGTATAAAACTTACAAAAAAAACTGCATAATTCAATTTCAAAATTCAACTGCATAATGGATTGGGGATCCTCAAATTACTATGTAATCTCTTAATTTACATTACAGCCAGTACAAAAAATTCAAAATATAACATGGTCAAAAAATAAATGGAACTTCCTAAACATTACCGTATAAGGTCTAATTGTACGGCACGCGAAATGTTTTTATTACAATACTAGCCTTTGCCTGCGACTTCGTATCGTTAATACTTAAAATAGAAAAAAAAAGATAATTTCTGTGGTAAAATGTAGCCTATATTTTAAGTTAAGCATCTAGCAGTAGAGCGGTGAAAACTGCGTTCAAATCCATGCAGTAGTTTTTGCGTGATGCGCGTACAAACAGACAGACAGACAGACAAAAATTCAAAAAACTGTTGTTTAGGCTTCTGCTTATCTAACCCCCATATATTCCTTATTTCAATATCTTCAATGTACCGACATCGGCCTGTTACAATTTTATTATATGTATATAGATGCCATCCCTGTCAGCTTCAAAGAATTCTCGGAACCAGTACGATGTTTTGCTGACGTATTTCCGTCATGCGGCCCTAGGTAATAGTTCAATAATTGATGTGGTCTATTTGTGGCGTGAGAAATTCAAAATTTCGTTCACAACCCTTCACCTTTGGGGGGGCGGTTCGTCAATGTCCAAATGCAAGGTGTATTTGGACATCGACGAAACGCTTCATGCTAAATGCTTATTTTTACTGTTCGTTTAATGGTAAGCCTACAAATAGTAAAGTTTGTTGCTCAACATTGTTTCAGCAACACATTTTTATGTTAATGGTAATATTTAATACACCATGTAATGGACTTCGTGAGACGATTTTTACCAAGGATTCATGATTCTAGACCTACAGTTTTGAAATTTTGGGTGGGCTTAAAATCGAATACTGAATCGACATGGTAAAACTTTCGATGTCCATTATACCATTATAATTTTTCTGTGGAATACAACATGTATTCCAGCAACACAAAATGATGTTAACGCAACAAAGTTGGGAAATTTTTGTTTAACATTAATACATATTCCAAATAAAAATGCTAATCATCTAAATAACTTGCTAAATGAAACTCTATTCACATGATTCCATAAGCTATTGTTAAACAAATTTTGTGTTGACCCCGTTTAGAAACCGAGTATAAGCAAATCTTCAGTTGCATCTAAAATTTGTTCTTGAAACCATATGAACTACATTTTATATTCGCACAATTGTAAATGCGGCTTCTTCGTAGTGATTGAGATGTACAAATTATGTTTTATTATAATTATTTTATGATTGGATTAAATTGTAACTTTGCCAATTTAAGTAAGATGTGGCATATGTTTTAATTGATATAGTATTATAATGCTGTTACAGATTTGACCACGACAAATATTCTATGGCTCCAATTTCCTTTGTGAAGAAGTGAATAATATCTTAAAACATGACTTGCAATAAATGTCGTTCTTTACAGAGGAAACTGTATCTTATGTTCTTCACCCAGGACTTAGTATCTAACGTCCTTTGAGTAGTCACTTGTCAAGTAATCCTTTGTCAAAATTATACATTCTAGTAAGGTATTACACACGTTAACAAACGTTGCATTCAAATAATCATTCCTTTTTATGACCTATTGTTAACACGTATTTTTCCGGCACTTAATTTACGGCATTTGATCAATCGTTTGCTTTTGATACCACTATTCCAATGTTTAATTAAATTTCATAGAATCAAATCGTCAGATATCACCGTACATACGTCGCGCAAAAAAGTAGAAGCTGAGAAGATTAACCTCACACATGCAATAAAAGATACGACTTTCAGTACGAATGAGCGACACAATACTAATAAAATGACATTGTCAACAAAACAGAAACGTGATTATGACGATTTGAATCTTTGTTAAATTCATAGAGTGATGTATTTGTTAAATTCATAGAGTGATGTAAAGTACCTGTTTTTAGTAACAATATCCCTTAGTTGAAATGTGTAGATTCTTGAATCGAATTTACCATGGAACTGAAAAAAGGGTTGTTACTTCACTGTACGCAACTTGTAATGGACTGATAGAATTTAATGGATCTGATGATACAGGATTGTGTGTTGATCTGTGTATAGACGTAGAAGTTAGAGCGGACCTCGTACGGACTAGAAACTTTAAACTCATGCATGTTCCTCACACCATGTATGTACATATCGTTCACATGGTGAATTATGATTCTATACAACAAACAATTAATATTAATCATCGGTTAAAAAAAAATAAGCTCTTCCATACAAAGGTGCAATCTACATTTCACAACCTATAAAAACAACAAAACATCTATACAGCCCAAATGTATGGATCAGCAAATTTTTTACAAATTTTAGTAGACTGTAGTACAGGATTTGTACTGAATGCATTGAAAATAATTATGTCACACCATGTTTAGACACAAATGGTTCTTTTACAATATGTAATCATTTAATAAATAGAAATACAGTACCTTAAACGATTTAGTCAAACCCATGTGGACAAATTACAAAAACACTGAAATTCGATATGCTGAAGTAGCCAGAATCCAGTGTCCACAGTTGGTCCATACCAATTCGACTGATCTTTTTCTCTACTCCGTAGTGCGTAAGAGATCAACGTCAAATATTCTTCAAATATTGTAAAGGTTTTACAACTTTTGATAACATTTCTTCCTTGTACTGTTATCTTCTAGTACAATAATTAATAATTTCGTAGTATGTAATTTCATATGAATATTAACACATCATATATATGGAGGTCTAGGGTGATATTTAATGTTAGGGTACCTAAGACGGCTGTAGACTAAGTTTGCTGCAGGTAGATTTTTTGTAAGTTATTTGTATTATGTTATCCGATTGAGATCTGTAAGGTTCAGTCAATGATGTATCAAATTGACCAGTTGTTATGCATATTGTAAATAGTAACGGTAAACAGTTATGTCAATTTATGACTTAACCAAATTCAGTTGTGTACTCTAATCATCAGGCTACTTGTATTTCACGATTGCATACTCCGGTTGATTTCCTCGCGGCCGACACTGAGTGGGCTTCTCGACAAAGTCAGCGGAGTTTCTGGTTTCCTCTGAAACTCAGCGTTTGTCACAGAATTAAAATTACAATACTTTTGCTTCTATTTTACATCACCGTCAAAATCAAAGTGATCTTTAGTAACATTGTTATAAGGTTGCTGTCAGAGATAAAATAACTGCGAAAGGTCTTTAAAACCTAACACTCATTTGACAAGGCAGTTGAGGAATGCAATACGTTGGTACGAGTCTCTTCTCGAGTTGCTACTACAGAACTTGGGCGCATAGTGTAGAGTACTCCAAAATAGAAATCATATAGTTTTTTTGATCTAATTAACACACAACCCACTCACCAACACCAATTTATAAACAATTCTGTTATATACGGTGGAAGGGACACCGACGCACAAACGGTTACCACGTATTAAGTATACACCATACTGAACCCAGAAATTTGGAATCCGTATTTTTTTAATCTTCTGTTCCTTACATTTTGAACGTGTAGGACGTAGGTATTGAACTTTTGTAGGAAACTGTTACCGTTTGTGCGTCGGTGTCTCTTTCACCTTGTATATTGAGGCTTACAATATTATCACATGACATAACGTATTAATTTAATAAATAGTTGTATTATTAAGATTGTATACCAAAAATAACAAAGAGTAGTGGTTATGTAGTTTTAAGAACACATCTTTATTTGATTGATTAACAATTTACTATATTAGGTGTGGGCCTCCTTGGTATTTAACTGGTACATATTATTTTTATTTAAGGCCAGTACATGTGTGCTATGTGGGAAGATTTTCTCCTACTTTTGATCTATTATGTAGAAAAAAAAAAGAATAATAGTTTTATGGATAGTTTCCTAGGTTTATATGCGCAACCTGTTTGTAAATCACTTTTGTCATCTGGTCTTTGAAACTTAATGATCATGTTTAATACCAACGTGATCTAAGATAAATGTATTTATTAAAGCGTATTTACCAGTTTTCATGATTTTCCCCGCGCAATAGCAGTGTCATAACTTTCCGCATTCAATCATTTCTTTTTGCGTAAAATAAAACATCGTTTGCATATTATGGTGTATATTGTTGGCGTACCTACACTTGTTGGGTATCGCAAGGACTATTATGTAATAACGCTCTGCACTCTGAAGGGGCATAATCTTTCTATCAAGCCAGTTAACGCGCCAATTTATTACTCCGCTGCAAAACGTGCACACAAAATTGTCTGCAACTGATTATTGTATTGTATTCAAACTAGTGATTTATTTATTCGACTGTGATGCCTATTGAACCTATTAAATTTATAAGTGTACTTCATAATTGTATAGATAGAAAATCTATGAATCATACACACAATACTTTATGCAGGTGGTGTTTATTTTACGCAAACAAAAATCTAACGAACCGTGCCATTTGCTACAAAGTACCAAACTATCAACGTCACAAACAAATTTCATGTTTTTCTATTAGAATATTAAATCAAAACTACTGTTAATTATGTATAAAGTATGTATTTATCAAATATCAATTACTCATGTTAATAAAGTTAAGAAGAACTTCATGTTACAATAGTTTCACGTAACATGAACTTAGTTTTCGTAGGTGCCGATAGATGGCGTTATATTTAATAATTGACAAGCAAAGCGTGTCGACCTGTGAGTCTAGACTCTCAAGAGAACCGGTTCAATACGTGCACAATTTAAAAAAATGAAAGTAACTGTACTTCATTATAACATCGCAGCCAGCCTACGGCAGTTACTATCGCGCTATCGCCATACTTAGACGGATGAACAATAGCATAATTGAGGTTAAGTATTAAATCCTAAAATTGCTGCGTTTCGGTGTATTTATTTTAATTATAATTAGTCATCATTCCATGAGGAAATTATCTTTCTTTAATAAACAACGAAGTTCACGTAAAGCACTTTTGATGATTTTGTAAATTAATTCTTCTATAACCGGAAAGGGTATTTATAAGATTTAGCTAGTAAAAATGTATTGGAAAATGTTTTTAGCAGACAGTAATTATATATATTGTTTCGTTGGATCTGCGGCTTTATAAAAGCTATAGACTTGCTAATAAAAACTGTATGAAATGACAAAAATGTATATTTGCACATTTCTTATTTTGAATGTTACTAAATAATAAAGTTAACAATGTACTCAATAAAAAAAAAACATTATTTATTACTCAATAAAAGAAATAATTAATATGGTCTTTAGTCCTTTCAGCATAATTTTGTTAACCTAGATATCTACCTGTACATTTTTTATTAGTGAGCCAGTAAGAAGATAATCAAGAAAATCGTATCTTTTATTTAATTTAGAAATAGTTTTAAATTGTATTTTTAGAGTTAATTGTTTAAATTTTAATATATAAACTGTTAACAAAATAAAACACTGTAATAACTTGAATAAAAATTTATTAGTATGAACCCCTATTATTTTTAGTTAAAGTAAACGGCGCTTTTGGGCTTTGTTGTAAAATGTCTCATTGATCACAATCCATAACTTCGTTAGGCTTAGGAGTGCACTGCGAAAGTGCGAACTGCGAATGGGTTAGTAGATTGATTGATTGCTGCGTTGATTATGTAACAGCGCGACACGGGACATGCGGACTATCACGTAGTTTTACAGCACAGCCAGTGCTCCATTACTCCCGCGTTTGGAAATATTTAATCAGTAAGTATTGAAAAACTACTATGAAAGATGTAGGCCTTCTCGACGCCGGTATTATGATTATTTTGACCGAACTATATTTTGTTTTCCCAGAAGTTTGTTGCAGATTAACCCGCCGTATTATCAAGTACTAGTGAAATACGTTGTTTAGACAAGACTCGGAGGAACCCGAAATATTTTATTTAAACCTTGTAGAAAGAATGTAAATATTATACAGGAACTACTATTTATTAAAAACTCAGAAATAATGTTTCATTTTATTTTACAGCTAGCAATTTTTTTTGGTTTTGTATTTTGATCTATAATGGGGAATAACATGAAAATCAAAATAACGATACTTCAGAACACTAATAAATGGTAATTTATGCTCAATCATAAGAATGAAAGGCAAGTCGTGTTGTAATATAATATACAAGCGGGATTAAAAATAACAATACAAATATTACGATGTACAGTCACGGACTTTAATTGATGAGCCACTTTCCAATTTTGCAGTTTTATAACTTTATCATAGCTACGCATAAACAATTGTCGTTAGGTTACGGTTGCTAGACCTGCAATTGGTTGACTTTGGGTAATCACTGTTTATTGTGAACGAATAATATATAACCGACTAAACCCGATTTGCATCACACGGCTTAAATACAAATAAGAAAGAAATGAAATAAAGTCCGTGGCTGTACTATGTAGTTTATTTGTTTGTAGTTTATTGTTGTTTTTTGTTTATTTATTATCTTTCGAGAAGATTTTCCTTCTTTTTGCAGTATTCGAACAAACCAATAGTGCTGTCCACCCACAACACAAACTTTCTTTTAATAAAATGAAGAAGTCTTTTTTAATACATGGCATTACTGGATTACAATAACCCCATAAAGAAAGGCCCCTAAATAGTTTGTAAACAGAACTTTTAAACTACGATTCTAAAAAATAATTGCTAAGAAGAAGAATGTTACAATGAATGAATTATGCAAATAACGTGCAGTAATCTTCTAAAAAGTAACGAAATTACAATTAAAATTGATAAGGTCTGTATATTTTTGTTCACCGACCAGGCTTTGTATCATTATTTAGTAAGAATAAATTTCACGTGAAACTCCTTAACTCTTTCAGCACAGCATAATTATTCTGATTGTAAAGGTGTCGTGAAGATAGCGCAGTACGAATAGTGCTACGGTGCTTCTGTTAAAAAAAACATCATCCACACGTATAGATAAGTTGCTGCAGAGTGCAGATCCGCTCACGTCACAGGCTCTACAATAAAGCCCCACAACGACTTGACGGGCAAATCGTAATGTGGGTCACCTGCCTGCCGCGCTCCCTGACGGTAGAGCAGGAACATTATTTGTGATATCAGGGTGGCGCTGCTTATTGTAAAAACGTCATCCTCCTGTCAAATTAAATACGTTTCCATTGTAGTTCGAAAATACACCGTATTTCAATTTAGTTGCAGCTTCTTGTTTATATGATATCTTCATTGATGTATTTTATATCGCAAAATAATATGTCATTCAGTTTTATTGCAGAATCAACCAAATTTTCAAGCTGGCAATAATAAAAATGATTCCCATAAAAAAAACACTTAATTATTTTATTTTATTTTATTATGTTTAGGGGGCTTACAGCTAACAATACAAAAAAATAATGTGCGTCAGGATTGCTCCGCCAAGTTATCAAATCAGAAAATGGTTTCAGCCAATTGAGGAAATCAACGAAAAACCATTTACAAGCCTCCACAGTTAGCAATAAACTATTGTTGCACAAACTAATAACTAAGCAAAATATCAAAAACTACTATATTCGCTCTTCATTATTTTCGCTGTTAATGTTTACAAAATTGCGCCGCCGCGCCGTTACCATCATAATCCTTTTCATACTAGCTGGGGTTTGCTTATTTGATGAATATCATTTTACATGATGAATTATTGTTACTAATTTAAATAACCTCTCAAGTTCTGTAGTTTTAAGTGAATATATTTATTACGTCCAGAGTGGAAGGACCGGCGCTGAAACGGTTACCTCGTATTCAGCACATCATTCTGAACCCCCCCCCCCCCGTATAGAAATTATTCATCTTTAATTATTAAAAAATAAAAAAATACACTGAGTGGCAATGAGGGGTATTTTTTTTGGATATCTCGCAGGTCAACCTATGAGACTGGCTTCTGCTAACCGGACTATCCTGTGGGTGCCTTGAGTGTAAGCTAGGCTCTAAAGTCCTCCAATAACAGGTTTCAGTAGGTCAGTAATTTTGGAATACATACTAATCTGCTATATAAAAATTTAATTATACGAGTATTACTTACATCAAAATGACTACTAACAAATTAAATCATGACTGGATGACGGATGTTATTGTAGTGTTGTTGTTTTGATTTAGACAGAAGAAGTTGCAAAATTTTCCTTTCCGATATTACCGACCATAGAGTAATTTGCCCGTCTACTGGCTGGGGGAGAATGGGAGTCTAGCCTCGGGTTTCATGGAACTACCATCACCCAGCATAAGCACTATGCTGTGTAGTTAGTAAATACTGTATAAATATTGAATCGTTTAACGTTTTAAATTCCCACAAATAAATAATAATGTAAGTTTACAGATCTAAAGTACCACAGTTTATTTTTTTCTGTAAAACATTTTTAAATATAGCAACTTTATAACTTTTTTTGACGAGAGCGCCAACTGGTGACTAATTTCTGTAACTTCGTATTGATATCTCTGGCTCTATGTTCATGTTGTAATTTATTCTAGTAATTTGTGCTACTTGCTGACAAATCCAATGTTTATTAACTATGTGTTCGTGTTTGGTTTATTCTCGGCTTTGAGGAATTAAAAACCTTGTCTCCATGTATATGTTATGCGGCAAGTTACTTTCAAAACCAATGACATTAGATGAACTCGATGTGCGTTTTGGCCATTTTACTTGGCTTGCGTTGGTGATTCGTACATAGTCACGTGACCAAAGTAGTTTTTGGATCAATGGCGCCAAATGTCTGTTACAGAAAATGTATGTGAATTATGAGGTATTTCAACATAGTACATTACTGCAAACTGATATACAATCGACCTGTTGTATACATGATATACATTCATAGCGAAACGGTGGAGAAAATGATGCGTAGGACTCACGTCAATCTGGCAACAAAACAGTGCTGCTATCTATGTTGTCAACTTTGTTATGTAGCCTACAATGGAGACTATTCGTGAGATAAATATTTACGGTTAATTATTATAGAATGAAGTAATTGGATTCACTGGTGGTGTCGTGTGAGTGCATTTTATATATTAGTGCGGGCAGCAAGTGAGATCGAGAACGGGCGGCTGTTCTGTGTGGCTCGCCGCTATTTACTGTCTCGGCCCGAGCAGTGGCCCGCCATACATTTTACTCGTGCAGTAAAGTGAAACGTCAAACGGGATTGTTATTCATTTTCATACATATGCACTAAAATACCGTCTAATTCGGTGTATTTTGGTCACACGATGTATTATGTCGAGGTAAAACACGATGACACTGCTTCAACACCTGTACATTTTACATTGTTGAATCCTGAAATTGACATTTTTGTTCTGTATGTCAAAATGCTTTTGTACTGAATAGTCCTAAATGCAATGCTTTATTACTGTTTACCAATTCTACACTACCTTCAGTTAGTGTTCGTATTGTGTATAGCACATTGTTTTGTTGTTTGGTTCACTGTGCTCATTAATTTTGATCTGTCATAATTTCGAGAAATAGTATGTTGAGTGACCAATTTGGATATTGGAATAGGCTCTTAGATTCACTTATCAAAGGGCATGAACAGTTGTTAGGATTTTACTCAGTAGAAAAGTGCCTGTTAAACGTTGTTATGCTTTTTTAAGATACATTTTGTTGTTTTCAGGTTTACAGAACGCAAACTGAAGTGCCATGTAGTGAATGATGTGACATTCTACACAATGTTGTTACCGCGTTCTAAGTGTAAAGCAGTAGAAGGATCGTGAACATGTAGGTTGTGGACAACTTATCGAGATGTCGTTGAGAGGCACAAAGAGGGCGTCTGGGATGCGCGGTGATGACGCCGGCGCATCCAAGCGCCGCAGGACGGAGCCCGAGGATGCTCTCTGGCAGCTCCGCCCTGTCAGTGACCTCAAGATGTCATCAATATATAACAGGAGTGCCTCAGAGGCACCCGCTGAACTATTCAGGTTTGTGTGACATGTTTGGATTGGATGCAATACAGTTTATAGTATAATGTTAAGATTATTAGAGTACATATCATATAGCGTTGTTTAGAGGATAAATATTACTGTAAAGTGCATCAAACAGACCTGGTTTGTGGAAGTTAATTCAACTAGTCAACCTTCATGTCAACGTACTGTACATTTTGTCATACCAGTGAACTTTTCATTAAAACTAATATGAGTGTACATGAAATATGACTGATACAAAACAACAGATCAGGCTTCCAGTAACCAGGGGTTAATTAAGATCATTTGAATAGCTTATATTATTCTTATCAGTATTAACATTGTACCTTGTATATATTCTAGATATTTAAATAATTATTTGCCAGTGCCATTTCTTTATGTGTTCAAGCATTCAAGCAGTCAGCAGCGCGCAATAATTTAGCAACCGCAATAATATGAAAGGTTTAAAAGATAGTTGGGTATGATTAGTCGAAGTACATAAAAGCTGAGGCTAAAAAGTTTATTAAATTGAATATGAAGTTATACAAATTCAGCAAAAATAAATTTCACAAATAGAATATTTGCTGAAGGTGCAAGAGTCTTGATGACTGATAACTGTACTGATTAGTAAAAGTTTGCAGTTTTCTTACTGTAACTTAATATCAGCACTTATAAGCACACCTGCATTGCGATTCAAATTAAAGTATTGATAAACAGCGAATTGCTATGCAATAACCCCTCCAGGGTTAACTTGCTATGCTCCAGAATACAGCAATAATTTGTAAATCACATAATACAATTGAGATAGTTACAGATTTACAAAGTAAAATAAACATAAAAATATGGCCCAGTAAATGGTTCTGTAAACCATATATTATTTCTTTTAAACAGATTTTCGTAATTGTTACTGATATTTCTCAATCATGCTGTGCGTTGCATTCTCTTTTAATCTCTGTAAACTAGTTCTTATTATATTTATAGAGTTCTTACATTTAAATATTGCTTTACAACAATACACAGCACATTTCATAACCATTGTCTTTTTGTACATGTTGTATTATAATATTTAAATGTGAAGATTGATTTAAACACTAAAGTGAAAACATGATTTAAAGTAATATGCTATAACAAACAGGTAGTATAAAAGAATAAGGTGTGAATGCGAGTGTTGATAGATTAATTACTAACTCTGTAATATGCAAAATAATGTCAATATTTATATTTTAGTGAACTAACATTACTAAATTTGAAAATGGGGGGATGTGCCTGTACTTTGTAATGTGGTGCTGAATATGTGTGTATATTATTATATAGATAAGTATTACATGAGGGGATAAAGTTACAAAATATATAAGGAAATATGTCTTAACCTAGGCGCTACATACAAAATCTAATACTATTGCAAGCTTTTTGCAGTTTTATGCTTTAAAAGTTGGTAAAATTGTTTTTCCAGGGACAGTACATTGCATTTTAAGAAGCAATATGGCTCATCTGCATGCCTCACAATGTTTAGTGGATGTGGATAAATTATTAAAAAATTGCCCATGGAAAAGCTATGTGATTGAATATTGCAGAGTAAGAGATTTTTGAAAAGAAAATAGAGATAAGAGAATAGTATGGATTCATTTCGATATTTTAATGATAAATTTGTCATGTTTGCTATTAGATAACAATAAACATTTATAATACAAATATATTAGAATATTAACTTTGGACATTACAAATAAAAAAACATAGAGTTATAATCACAGGCTTGCAAATTGTATTTCTTGTACGTTCATATACAGTCATAAATAAAATATAATGTAGCTTAGACAGTGAAAATAAGATTGAATTTTGAATGAAGTTGTCACCGGATAGTTTAGTTTTTCATTTTTTAATATAAGCTCGATATGACTTGCTTCTTTTACATGATGTGTTTTTTTAAACAAACAGCAAGCATTAAGATAATGCAGGTGAAATAAATGTGCAGAGTTGAAATTGATTTAATCATCACAAAAAAACATCCTAAAAATGTGAAGAAATATATTTTATGGGAATATATTATAGCATTCTGCAAAATTTTGAGATTGACTTGTATTGCTCTATTGTGGTACCTGACAAGTATATCAATGCTCTCATCTTGGAATGAGCTTGGTATTTCCTCATTGGACATTAACATTAAAGTTAGGTACAATGTTGTTTATAGAAGTATTTCAAAATGTGGTGATAACTGAAAAGAAAAACATCTTTCTTGGTAAAATATCCACATAAGATATAATAAGGATACTGCTGAGAAAACAAATTATTGTAAGAGAAAAAATTTCCGGTTGATTCCTTTTGTATGAATTTTTTACTCCCCTAGTAAAAATACTAGTATTGACAGCAATCTGTTATTTATTGATATCTATCAAGGCATAGCAAGTACAGATCCCTTAAGATTTTTAGATATTATTACTTATAAATTAAATGGGCCAGACAATAGCAGACATATTTTTGTGGATGACTGTATAAACAGGAACTAAAATCTATGACGAATGCCTTGCCTTAGCATTAGTCTATGCTGTACAAGAAATAAATGGTTATCAAGGTGGAGAAAATAACTAAAAAGTTCATAACCACTGTATGGGGAAAGTAAAGGCAGCAGAACCATGAAATCCAGATTAAGACTGCATACACAGTGGATTCTTCGTATCCTAGTAAGTTTGCCATCTTTCTGTTGGCTTGGATGTAGTCGTCTAGTAATCAGCCAGACAGCGATCCAACAAACTGAAAGTAAAATGTTAATGAATTTTGCTTTAGAATGATTCTGGTCCACAGAAAGTGTTTTTTTAGCTTTTATAGTTTTGTATATTGATTAATGAGGTATCTATGTAGGTGGGTTTGTTTGCGATAGTCTCAGAAACAGTTGTATCACATTTTGAAGCAGTTTCCACTAATAAATTGCTGTTATTATAATTAATAACCTTATATTAAAAAAAAAACATTCTTATATGCTATATTCAATTGTTTTTTACCTGGTAAGGTCGGGAAACCTGAAGAATTTCCAGAAACAGGCCGTTGCCTCCTCTGGTGGTTCTGAAACATTAAACTGTAAATTGCAATTCAAAAACATTTTTGCATTATCAAGATTTGTTGTGGGAGTTATCTCATATAAAAGAGAATTAGAAAACTACTATTCACAGACTAACTATTATCACTAGGTAACCCCCTTTTTAGTTATGATTTGTAACCTACTTTTGTCTTCTTGCATAAAGAGGTTCTGCAAACGATTTTCTCTTAAAATGAAATTCTTTTTTATAAACTAACTTATATGTT
Source organism: Standfussiana lucernea (assembly GCA_964057025.1). NCBI lineage: Eukaryota > Metazoa > Arthropoda > Insecta > Lepidoptera > Noctuidae > Standfussiana > Standfussiana lucernea. Next base: position 22,122,281 of record OZ059784.1, read on the forward strand.
ATATACTTTTAATACTGGCGCATTTGACTTTTCTTTCGGAAATGACGTTTTATAATTATTATAGCTTTGTTAAAAATTGTAACGTTTAGACTACAAAAATAATTTTAAAATCTTTATCTACAAAAAGTCGTAAAACGAACAGCTAAAGCGCTAAAGGATAATTGCAGAGGCAATTCTGTCGGACTTACGGCTATTTTGACCATTCGGTCAAAATGGCCGTTTACAGAATTGAAATATATCTTAAATCATAGCTTATAATAAGTACCAATGTTGCCGGAGACAACGGTCAGAACGGCAGAGCTACGGCCAATTGAAAATTATGTCATTTCCTGTATTTTGTTGAAGATTTGACCACACCAATAATTTGTTTTCAAAGAAAACTATGCTAAAATACATAAAAAAAAACAATATATTTTTCATGACTCTATTTCTGTTCTCTGGTGACTTAGGTACTTGGTGTTTTAATATGAAGTGAAGTCCTCTTTATAAGCTACTGTTTGAGATATATTTCATGGTGTTACGCCCAAATTTCATAGAAAATTGCCCATGGTCCTCTAAAAGCTATTCTTTTAGTGGATCATTTAGCAAATGAGCTTAGTTCTGCCAAAATGTACCAAACCACATCAACATTTCTCCCATTTTCCAAAGTAAATGTAATTATTTTGGATAGCTAATTCTATATAATTAATCCTTTTATGTATTTAGCTGAATTAAGAAGAGATTGTGGATTTGCTCATTTTAGCAGAATTACATTGAAATGATTTTAACCTTTATGTAACTTTATTTTCGACATGATGAATCACCATTAATATTGCCATGGGATAAGAATGTATCAATATTTTATGGCGAAAATATCTGGGACAAAAAGCTTTGGGAAAACTTTCAGCATGAAAATGAGTTGCATATCTTGTTCATTTACATGCTGAAAAGGCACATCTTCCAATCTTGTAACTATTGTTGAAAGCGAGCCTGTGCTGCGCTAAAATGATGACTGTACAAATAGATTTCTATATTTTTAAGCGAATTATAACCTTATGTATAACTGTTCAAAGTTGTCATAAATCGATGGGTGAATTGGTGCATAACACTATGTTGAATATGGTGTCAATGTTGAATATTCAAGTAAACACCTTCACTATATTGATATAAAGCTCATGATCTAATCTGCTATCATACTGTTACATTTTTCAAAAGTTTGACTAACTGTAAAGTTGGTGTCATTATATTAATTAACCGATTTATGGGACTTTACTAATATGGTTTGTTAACTTACTAATCTCATCTTATTTTAGGATTCACATTATAATTCACTAACCTCATTTACCTGTAAATCATCATCAGTAGAGATCGGATTATATGCAACCTAAAATGGTCCTAACATGCATCATAAATGCCCGAAATTAGCAACAAATCGCATAATACGCACCATACAATTTAAATAAGTTCTACAAAATAATGACTTTTTCTTTTAATTTTACTGTACTTTATAGTAATTGAGTACTGTTCCAAATTCTCAGAAGTACTGTTGAACCTTCTATTAACTAAAATACAAGGTGTAAACGGGAAACGACTATGTTTTGAGTCTTCTACATCCACTGAGCTAACTGGGAATAATTTAAATTTAGACGCTTTATTTGCAGGTATCACCTGTGGCGCATTTGTGTTCTTTTTCTAGTTAGAAACATTTAAAATTAGCCGATTATGCAATATCTTAAAAAAAATTGCCATAATATGCAATGTATGCATTTGCATATAATCCAGTCTGTAATCATCAGCATCACAAGCTTTGATTGTATATACCACATAGTAATCTTTTCTGTTCATAAAAAGCGAAAATATCTGCATTCGAATTCCCATTTATTTGGGATTTAATATCAAATCTTATAAAGGTGGAAAATGGAAGTGATCTACTATATTATATACCTTAACAAGTAAATACACGATTCAATTAAAATTCCGTAATTTTAATTGAATCGTGTATTTACTTGAAAATGGAAAAACTCGCTAATTCCGTGAATATTTTGGGGGATAAATAGTTAGGAACGCACAGTATTGATTTTAACGGTCGCAAAAATAAGTATATCTCGAAAAAATTAAAGTTACTTCAACGGTTGTAAGTTGAAAATATCCTATTGACAAACTGTAAAGTTATAATAATGATACAATTATGCAAGTATCAAAAGGGAAAAATTATTTTAACGGCATGTTTGGCGTAGTAGCTGAGCGATTGGTTGCTGCGCTGCGTGTCGTGGGTTCGATTCCCGCACGGAACAAATATTTTTATGGCCCGCATGTGAGTTTAAATGTTTGTAAATGCACCCACGATACAGGAGCAAGTGTTGAGCAAAGTTAAAAATAAAGTCGGCGTCAAAAAAGAAATATTATATTAGATTGCAAAGTCACATCATTTTTTAATCAGGGGTTCCAAGTTTCCAACAAAACGAAATTTTGTAATATTGTCTAGAAATCGGAACTCTTAAAATTCAACTTTAATCAATAAAAATGTAAATTCAAGTTTAAACGATTTATATGTATTTAGAATTTCTATGACCACATGGCAGGTGCGTTCTATGATGTACTCAACTCGAGCGACTCAGCTGTGTATGAAATGCACCGGACATTACCGATGCCTCTGAACTCTGCCGAAAGCAATAATCGGCCTGGCAGACCGATCGGCCGATTATTCGGCCTTTTTGCAACCAACTAGTCGGCCATTCGGTTGTTGGTCATAGTCGGCTGAAATCTAGTTTTACTATTTGGTCACGGTTTCTTAAAAAGCTGCTGTCTTAAAACTAAATATATGATAACAACCTTCAATGTATCAAACCGTGATCGAAAAATTTAATAAAAGTTGAATGACAGCGATTTTCATAGGGGTCGTCCTTTAATCACGTGAGGTAATTAAGCCACTTTTATAGCCCCCCCTCCCCTTTGGTGATACGTTGTGAGGTTTACGGCTACCCCTCCTCACCCCTTCTAAAACGATGTTTTAGAGAAAAATTCGCTTGCTTAGTTTTTTAATTCATTTTGGTAAAAATATTTTACATGTCACACATTAAATTCATATTATTTTCCACGAAAAAAATACACGTGATTGTCACATTATCCAATTCCCCCCCATCGTGATTAATCGTGATTTTTTTCTAACCCCTCCCGCTGTTCAAACCTCACGTGAAAAAGGACGACCCCTTCACGGAAACTGTACGTACAGTGGATGAGGGTCTAGTGAGGGTGGCACCATAAAGGGGTGGGCTAGACTGCATGCTTTTTAATTACGTCACAGAAAAGATTAATATGTATCTCAGGTTAATAATATTTTACAGACGTCGCGACTACCACCAATACCGTTAAAAATATGTTGGAAATTAAAAAAATGTAACCTGATTGTGATGTTCAAAATCTAAATCAGGTACCAGGTAGTCGTGTTGCCTGTAAAAACGCCTGGAAAGGGTGACGGTTTGTACTAACAAAATCAAACTCCTTAAACTTGTACTTGTCCCTAACCGGTCCTAAATCTATGAATTTCAGAAAGGACCTTATCAGCGCCATGAAACTGCCGGACAGTGAGCCACTCACACAGTCTTCATACTGGATCATCACAGACACGTGGAAACAGGAGTGGGAGAGAGGTGTACAGGTGCCTGTAAACCCTGACTCTCTCCCTGCGCCTAAGGTCAAAATAATTGACAATCCACCACCACCCAACTTCCAGGAATTCAAATTGTAAGTCAATATATTTCCACCACTTATTCTATTATTGAGTCAACTACATTTTCTTTTCTATCAAAGTAAATGCGAATTTAATTGAAAGCTGCAGAAATACGGAGAAAAGTTTGATGAACAGTTAAAGCAAAACTTAAAAGAACCTCCACCTCTAGGAACTCAACAAAAAAAGTCCCATGAAAATCCGACCACTATAAACTTCGTTCCACCATTTTGTCTAATTGCACTCGACTAATGTAATCCAAATTAATTTTCATCCACACTTACAAATTTTCGCAAATAACTTTCCACTAAAATTGTTTATTTATTTTTTGGCAGGCCTAAAGATAAATATCTGCACCTCACCCGCGACCCTGAATATCATGCGGAAAAACACATACTGAGTCAAACGCCTGCTCTGGCCGAGGCTGCTTGTAGCTATGACTTGGATGCCACTGATACTGCATGGTTGAAATTGTTAAACGCGGAGCGAGCGAGGGCGGGCGCCCCACCAGTTACCGAGGACCAACTTGAAAAAGTCATCGAAGAGCTTGAAGTAAGTGCTAGAACTTCAATTACAATATTTATAATAATCTTTTGTTTTAAAATTTATACGATTTTTCGATTGAGCACTGGATTTTCGACTTAAGGACATGGGTTACATATTTAGCTGACAATTCGATATGTGTCGTACGTGAAGCCGTAAGGTTTAAAATCGCACAAAAAACCTTCGGAAAAGAAAGAAAAGAAGCTGTGAATGTGGGGCGCACCGACGGTAACTAGCATTTGTATTGACGAAATAAAATACATATTTAGCTGATGACGATCTCAGCTACTAGATACGCTCAACTTATTTTACCGTAACTATAACATATTCGGACCACCAGCGAAAAAAAAATTACTGATTTTCACATGAAATTTGATTTCAAACGGCCTGTATGTAATAAAAAATTTACTGCCCGAACGAACTATTTTTTTAACCGAATTCGAAACTTGAGTTGGAATCGGCTGAAACCGTAGTAACTATTATAAATAGCAATGAAATCGGATAACATAACAACGGATATTCAGGTGGTTTATTTTGTTAACCTTAGTTAAAAAAATGCTAGTGGAAGCCATTTTGTGTTTTTGAGTTTGTACAGATGGACCGTTTTTTTTAGGCTTTTAAGTCATCCTTTTTTTGGGCCTACCTAAAAATCGCTCGACAGACGCAATGCAGTTTTTCTTGATAAGAAAACGTACTCAAAACCGTAAGAAATATTTTTCTTAACTTGTAATGTGCATCATTAAGAGCGAGGACTAAAGATAGAAAAAATCTCCGCTCACGTGTTGCCGAAACCAGAAAATACAATTTTAGACTGAAAATCTATATAAAAATCTAAACTTCGGTCGGACACTGTAATTATAATTGAATAAATACAGGCTTTATTTAAATAAAGAAAAATCAAAAGTAGGTGAAGTCAGTGCATTTCCGCGCCGCGTATCTTATGATGTTTGTATTAGCAATGAAATTAATGCGAAGAAAAATATTTACATGAAACTAAGTATGTTTAGTCTCATGGAAATTTTCCCTTTGTATCACAGATTTTCAAAGATGCGCTTTGAAATGGCACGAATGAACACTGGGTCTGGAACGTGGTTACTGATACCATCAGAATAATTTACAGTCATATTTACCAGGGATCATGTTCACTAGTGGGTCATAGTTCACTAGCTAGAAGATTCTTTGTTTGACAACAAAGGAGAAACATGTAAAGTTATCGATGGCAGCTGATTGGCGAACATAAACTAAAATACCCGCCAACCGAGAACCACAAGACAAGGGAAAAGTAATATGAAGACTTCGGTTGAAATATCATGCTGCTACTGAACATGAGGTCCCAGTTTCGATTCCCTTGTTGGGCAAAGTGTTGTGGTGCAGTTATGTAGAAGTCCACACCTACAGGTCCAGTTGGTATTAGTAACAAATGTCATAATAATTACGCATCTATACTAGCATAAAACTTTTATTCTATTATGCAAGAATCGAATTAGATGAATTTATAAACTTAAACATTCTAATAAGCAAAAAGTATCGACGCCATTAAACAAAGTGCAAAAAAAACCAGTCTATAAATCATTTGATTTTGTGGAATGCGACTTACATGGTCCATACAAAGAAAATTGAGTGTTTCATCAGTGCAACCCTCATCGTAGCACCGGCCTCTGCTTTTGGCGGGGCCTTTTAAGGGTTTCCTAACTAAAGCTTATTACGACTGACGAGTCCCTAGTTATTAATCGGGCTGGATATTTTGTAATATGCTTTATTCGTTGAGACACGAAAAACTGGTTTATCTTGATGTGTTTAAAGCTGGTATTTGCAAGGAAAAACTCCCCTCAAAGGATTGAAAATGATCACTACACACGACATTATAGTCAAATTTATTGTAATAGAACCTCCCATGCAGCCTCTCAGTTCAGCCTTTAATCAAACTTTGGATCACTAGCCCTATTTACTTTGAACCATGTAGCCCTTTCACAGTTTGTTTAACGCTAGTTATGAAGTTATTATGTATCCCCTGTAGAAAATATTTTTTTTCTTACACAGACCTCAGGATAGCCAAACTGCTTGAGGTAAATACACTGTGAATGGACAGTACAGTAGTTTTTTTTAACTTATTTTTATATTAAATAACGGGTGCGTTTACAAACATTTAAAGTCACTTAAACAAACAGTTATGATCAGCGATCACTAATAATGATTTATTTTCTTAACATTGTTAATTTTTTCCGTCTCTGTACCAAAGTTATTAAGATAAAGTGTTATCTCTAGACATGTCGAAACAACTAATTGAAAAATTCGTAGGCCCTTATCTATGTGTAGTCGCGGCAAACGGTTACGAGCATAAAACCCTTTATTGGTTGTCCACTGAAGATTTGCAGAAACAAAATAAAGGCAGTTTTCAATGATATACCTATCAAGGTTAAAAGCAGTGTTACCAGAACTTAAAAATATATCACATATTCTAAGATGAAACCGGATGTTTGCAACATATGAATGACCTATATACCAAGATGCAAGAAAAGATGAAGGAATATATTTAAAAAAAAAACAAAATAGCTTCCTTAGTCCTGAAAACGGCCACGTTTCAAAAATAGACAACACAACCGTTAGTGCGACTCATTAGCCACTTATGCAATTTCGTTCATACCTGGGTTTATAAATTCCCCGAACGCTGGCCGCGCGGTTCTAAACCCTAACTCTGCGCATGAGAGATCCACCACGCAACCTGCACTAATATTATTACCCTTTGCCTTACACTCAAAACTCTTTGTGAGCTCCCGTCCTGCCCACTACTCAGGCACTACAAAGCTTTTTCAACCTTCATTGATTTTATTACGCCCCACCTCAAAATTGCTTGCAAAAATGTTTAGTAAGCCGGATCATCATTGGTTTTTAAAAGAAATGTTTTTTTTTTACAAGGATTTAATCCCCGGCGCTTTTAGCCTACGAGGTTGTTTTTATGTATAAGAACAATATAAGTTAAATGAAACCTCTTTATAATCGTTTAAATGGAATGCTATTAATATATACCAATTAAAAGTTTTACAAGCCCGCACCCATGTCCCTTATTACGTGGCACTTAAAGAACATAACTGCCGAAATCTGGCTATCCCACAGGATGCACCGCCGCCAAGCGCATTGGAGATTACAGGCGATGTTGCGAAGAGTCTTCAGAAATCTTGCTCATGAGGGCTACGTTTGTAGTTGTAGTATTTTAATCACTAGTCTTCAGTATATTCTAGTTCTAGATTTGAGTCTAGCTAGGCGATTGATTTGGGATTGCGGCGGCGGGGGGTGATAATGGGAGATACGGTATGAAGCCTAGCGCCTACACTTGGTACGTAAAGGTCAGGGTTCAACATTCACAGGTTGAATATTCATATTAGCCAGGCACTCTTTGTTATGCTTATTCAGAATCGGTATAAAAATCAATTACTTAGAGCTATTTTATAGGTACTGTCTCAAATTAAAACAAAACGTAGAAAGGTATCAAATAAATAAAGGATTTTTGTTTCAAAATAACAAGCTTCCATTAAAATATACTGAAAGAAAATCATGTTTATTTATCAAAATTGAACGCGTAAACAAAGTTTCGAGTTCGTGCTTGTAACCGTTGAGGAGAGGATCCTGGCTGTAGGATCAGGTCATGTCTGTCTTAAAAAAATATTGCACCAGAATTCAAGGTGTATGCAAAATTTCAGGTCAATCGGTTGTGAGGAACTGGTTTAAAATTCAGTTGCAAGATTTGACTAATACATACTAACTGACAAGGCAAGCCAAATAAAAGCTTGCTATATTGCATACATATTAGTTGAATATTTTCATCCAAATGTTTTATCGGAGACAAAGCAAACTGTATTTCGGACATGATGCCCAAAATACAGTAAAAGGATTTACAGATGAAGCCCCTTAAATGCAATATTTGTCTATGCCAACATCTCCAACAAATTCAAATGGGTTACGCATTCCCCTGGCCAAATTGAGCATATTTCGGTTACAAGTAAATAATCATCGAAACCAAAGCAAATTAGGGGGCACAAATGGCCGGCTTCAGAAAAAAAATAGAATTCAAGGAAGGGCTTGTCGTCGGAACATTATTAATTTGAAATTGCAATATCAAAAAACGAAAACGATTGATATGCAGTGTAGTCGGACGAGGTGAGCTTCAGGGCTGTACCACCCACCACCCCGTTAAGCCGATGTGATTTGTCCAGACTGCTTTTCTAATAAAAATAATAACGAGTGTTGTATTCACTTAATCTATCAAAGCGCCTCCGGGCACGCTTCATTGTTTGCTGTAAGCGCTTTAACTACGGTTTAAATAATCCTTCATGTAAACTATTCTGTACTTTTTTATTTAGATGGTATGGATTGTATTTTCTGCGAAAGATTTATTAAATCGCAGGGACACTGATAGAATAGGTTGCCATGACAATAAAACATGGACAATATACGGGTTTAAAAATATAATCACGCTGGTGAACAATAAGTCTTGCCAGTCTTGCTTTATGTGCCTGTAATATTACCAGGAGCTTAACCTACAAGTTATTCTGGTATCATTTTTATTTCAAACATTTCGAAATGTAATATTAAAGTTAGAAGCTGTTTGTCTGCAACATACTAAATATTATCTGTGTTTCCAACTAACAGGTTATATAAAATTCATCATAAACTACCGTCCAAAAGTTTGGAAGCAGCAAGGTAAAATCAAATAAAATTAAATAAAGTCATCGTCATTTATTTCTATTGATATAAAATTAAACAAAAACTAATTTAAAATAAATAAAAAATCCGCATACAACATGAAAATTTAATTCTATTTAAGCTTCATCGAAGTGTCCACCTTTTTCTTTTATTATCGTCTCGCATATTCTAGTTGTTATTAATTAATTTCTTAAAATAATATTTATCTAACTTTTTCCATTCGTTCTCTAACAATTACCACAGATGTTGTCAGCTCGCAGGAGGTCGATTTTTCACCCTTCTATCGACTTAATCCCGAACAAGTTCAATAGAAGAAAGGTCAGGTGATTGAGATGAGATTTACAATCTTTTCATGTTATCTATTTTCAAAAAGTTCTGGCACAGTTTAGTTAGACGCATGCTTCGGATCGTTATACTCTTGAAAAATGAATCTAGGACTAATGAGATTCAATTCACTGGGTGCGGCGGAATCCTGAAGATTTTCCTTTGTTTAGTTTTTCTGTAATCCTCACAAGATTTCTGTTTTTATTGTTCTCAAAACACCCCCAAACCATTCCATTACCACCATGTTTCATAGTATGCATTGTTGCTTCGGAAGTCCTTTCTTCTTTTGAGCAGCGACGTGCAAACACACGTCTATGGGAACCGAATTCTCAAAGTTTGATTCGTCACTTCAAAGGACATTTTCCCATCGGTCTATTAGCCAGCAACACATCCTTTTAGTCCCGCAGACGGAAGACGTATTTTAACAGTTGTTACTGAAATGGGCGTTGATCGCGTTTCTTTGGAAGCTGGGTAATTTGTGGTGCGGTCAAGCATCGATTCCATTTAGAGAGAACTCTGATGAAGTTATTTTTTAGATTTGTTGAGGATTTAGGCCTACCAGATCTTTTTTGTCAAATTTTTCCTAGTTTTTGTTTTCTAGCAGTAGTGTAGTGGGACACCTTTACAAGCCAGTCCGAGCTTTTCTGCAAATTAACGGTTAGTGTAACCTTCCTCACGAAGAGTACAAATACCACTTCGCTGTTCAAGCGTGATTGGCTTGCGTTTTGCCATTTTCAGAATAAAAATACAGTTAAGCAGTAGTCGAAATCTTTCTAATTCAGATCGTGTTAATATCACAACCTTCGCGTGCCAATGCTGAAGTGTGACTAACTAGGGTCCATAAAGTTTAAAACCACCTAATATTTTCAATAAAACCACGTCATTGCATAAAAGAAAGTACTTGACGGATAAAGTCCTAAATCACGTGATTCATCAAAATCAAGGAATTGATTAATATTTGATGAATGAGGGATGATAATCAAATTTTTGTGGAAACAGTTGTAAAAGGTCGTAAAGCCCAATTTTATTGCAAATTTTTAACACACATAGTTAACAACATTTTGTTTTGTTCTAAAACAAGTGCTTCAAACTTTTGGGCGGTAGTGTAGATTCCCTGAAATACCGATCATAATCAACAAATTTGATTTTACGCTACAATGCACCCATCTTGTATTACCATAATACCTACTGTAAGTATTTAAAACAATAACGTTTTAAGAACTGGGTCATGATCCTTTGACAGGTAAAAATTTCAAATAAAATAGATATTTCAAGTACACAAACACCGGTATGTCGGTTGTCGATGATTGCTTATAAAATAATTCCGTTTATTCAGTCATTTGTATGAGGAAACCGGCATGTCCTAACACTAAAAACGCAGCTAAACCGTAGTCGCTTCCTATTTTTTTGAAACTGCAGTGTTATTTTTTGCGCCGCTCTCCACTGCCCCACCCTCCGACGGGAGATAAAAGTACCTAAACACCTGCTCACCCGGCTCCATTACGAGTATACCAGATATTGCGATGTATGACAGTCAAATGATTTCAAAATCATAGAACGTTAGTTAATTAGTGACGTTGGGGATGCCACTCGTAACATTTAGGCATGTGCGAAATTCACTAAATAAAAACCGGGGAGCATGCAGATCTAGCTATCACCCCATATTGCATTCAGTGTGCCATTTATGTATAAATAAACCATTATCTGTTTACTGCTCTCGGGTCCCGACTCCCTTCGCGCGATCGTTGCATCGAGTAAGGCTCATTTACAGAGACGCGCGATCTGTTCGCATACTTTTTTTAATTTGTGTATGGGCGTCCACAGCCGCGTTGCCCGCGGCGGGTGACGCGGCATGCACCGCTCGACGCGCCGCGTCTCCGTAAATGATCACTAATCCGTTGGCGCTAACAATTCTAAGGAACTCTTACGTGTCAAATGCAACACAATAGAACGTAAAATTGGATAATCAATAGAAGTGAATAATTAAGAAGTTTGATTCGTGACAATTAATTATTGATGAACGACAATACACACGTTCCAAACTGCAGGTTAGGGGATCGATTGCTATCGATGTAGACGTTTTCAGTGTGAGGTGTTAGTTGTTACATGAGGCTAGTTAGTAACGCAGTGTTCATTACTTTGAAATTTTGCTTTTATCATTAGAAACAATTTCTAACTAAATAATTGTAAATAGTCGTTGGTAATCCTAAATAAATAAAATAAAACTAAAGCTGTAATGCGTTCTTAATTAATAACGTGTGACACTATTATGTGCAGATGTTTCAAGGATGGTGAATTCACGTCGCATTAATATAATACAGAAACTAATTATTATTTTTTAACTTTTATTCCTCCTTTTTTAACAATAATGTTGTGTGCAAACTAGTATAAAAAATATATGTTTGCTCCTTTTTAATATGATGTCCAAGTTTTTTTTATATATTTTGACGTATGTTTAGTTTGCAACATTTTGTAATAGTTTGTTGTGGTTGTGGTGGAGCTTTCGGACTTAATACTCTCGTCGAAGATAAAGTAGCGGATTCCGCTTTCTGCGTCATATTGAACTTTCCAACAAGCAGTGCGAACTTACCCCCGTATCTATAAACAAGTCAAAGTGTTTACTTGAGTAAATGTCATTTTTTAAGATACGATTTTTATTATGTAGTTTAGTAATTGGTTGAAGTTAGAACTGTAAAAAGTTAGAATTCTTAGCTTTGCTTTCTGGCAGTTCTTATTTCTTTTAAATTCTTGTGTATTGCATAAAAAAATTGTAAAAGTAATTGCTTAAGAGCGTTTACGCCGTCGATGCGCTGTTTGACTCCAAAACAGTACTTTTCAAACCCTTTAATACCATCAACCCTTTATCTTACAATAATGATAATTACTAATAACTTTAGGAAATTTCGTTGTCTCAATAGTTGTAGAAAAATATTTCAATTAATAGAGTATTGGTAAATTCTACCAAGATAACTCAACAGAGGTTTTCTTAATTTCCCTTTCAGCGTCAGTTTCGAAGCTCTTATTATAGGAACCACTGGTAAACCTAATTAGGTTTTATTTTTAAACAATTGCTAAGATCCTAAGGAAAATAGTTAATGACGAAGATTTTTTGATTTAGGTATCTTTCTATAAGAAATTAAAGTTCAAATAATGTGAAATATTATGGAATTAAAATGATTTTTTCACCGATATTATTATTATAAACATTTAGTTCAGACCAGGTCCATATTTTGTTAGTAACAATGTACTTAAAAACTAATGTTAGTATTGACAGCAAAATTAAATTATGACATGAAGTCGCACCCACCCCCAGCATGGGGGACTCCCACCGATCAGTAAAAACACCCAGTATAGTGTTGGTACTGCCACGAACGCGAGCGAGTAGGGAGGCACACCACACATCTACCAGATATATCTTACTTAATTTAATAAAATAATAGCATAATATAATAGAAGAATATATGCTTTAAAACATCCAATTTAAAATTTCAACTAATTTACAGTGATAATTTTCTATAAATATTTGAAAACTACTATACCTAAATCATTGCGCGCGAGCAATTTCAAATCAGTCCGCCGCGAGGCTTTCTAGAGAGAGGACACGTCGCTCGGCGCTCTGCCTGACCTGAGTTGACCTTAGCCGTACTTAGAAGGATAGCGGACGTTTATAGCGTGATTGAAAAATCTTGGTACTTTGACGTTTAAATTTTTTTATTATTATTTTTGATGACTGACAATATTTTTAGTGACCACAAATATTTACCCTATTTTTTACCTACTAATTTTATTTATTAAAACTTTTACTTATTTTTTCATTTTTATTTGTAAATAAGAACATAAATTGTTTTTAAAGTTAACGCCAACCTATTGTATTTCCCTCATAAGAGGTGTCACTTAGAGGAACATCACGTCAGCTTAAAATATAATATAAAATAAACATAAGTAAATCCGTATAAAGTGATTTATTTGAATAGTATAAAAAATATTTATTAATCAATCACAAATCAATAATAATTAACGAAGTTCGGTTTCTTCCTAAAGTTTAGATCAACAAATTCATGTTTGAATAACTAAAAAACGACATTAATATTAATCATAATTATAGCTATACTTGCAATATATTATTAAATACTTATTTTATGCACTGGTAGTTCAGTTATCCGTGTACGTTCAAATTAAATTTTACTACAACAATTGCACTCGAACGGATCATAGTGGTTAGTTTGACTATAGCGCAAGAGAACGCGCCAGCTCTATGCACACAAACACGCGCGCTTCTGTGTGCGTAAAAAATGCATTGAATTACCTAAACTTGACTTCGCGCGATAGACGTAAACGCTCTTAAGCTAAAGTAATTACTTTAACTTACCTATAGATACGGCAGTTAGAGGTGCTCAAAGTTCTAGTATTTTCCACTTTGTAGTATTCAATTCTTGTTATTTTGTTATCTTCATACATACTATTTTGCTGGGATCATTAAAATAAAATTAATATAGAAAAATACATAATTCCTGCAAATCTGTCGAAAGTAGTGAACTACGTATTACTTAAATAATTAATTTACTTGCTTTTTCTGTCTAGGCAGTTCTTTATGTCAAACATATAGAATGATGACGTTCTACGTATTTATTTGAACGCTAGTTTCTCTGAGTAACTGAAGAACAGAATACGATTTTTTTTCTCTGACTCATAAATAATACTAAATGCACCAGTGATAAATAACTGTATAAACGTGTGCCAGTAGATCTGCAACGCATTTAAACTAAACTGTTCTCGTCACCCCTTTGCGTTCAATGATTGATGTCAATCTTACTCACCGCTCAACAAATGTTCCTATTGCCAAGCAGCTTCTAGAATAAACTAATACAAGTGTCACTATTTATTTAATTTGGTTCAATTCCACTTTACTTTATTCTTCTAAGCTTCATAACCATAAGATAGGATATCGTCTAGCCTTATAGCTATAAAGGGGGTCGATAGAAAGATAACGTAACAATTTTATTCATTTAAATTCCACTTGGTAATTCAACCTTCTAAACTAGATAGGATTTTTGTCTAGCCTAAAATGCCTAGTTTTAAAACTTTTCTACGTCACAATTTATGCCAGTTAAGTTCCGCTTGGCTCAGAAGTATTTTTTGCAATGTCGACGTTTTCTTCGAGCCTAAAATAGCACAGCGAAATGAACACAGCAGACCTTTCACAAAACCTTTGCATATTTAAAGTGTTTTCAGATCATTGGTTAGCTTCTATTAATAAATCGTCCGGCGTGCATCTATCTATGAGGCGCCAGTCGGGCATGGTAAGGTTTTGGTAGTTTGCAGACTAATCAAGGCAGCCTTTACATAATGGATGAAACGGCTTCTAAATAGATTCCCTTTCCATAGTATGCTGATGGTGTTCTAATTGAAACAAAATCCTCTTTTACATCAAATGACAGTTGACTTTTTACGTTTCTTGGTACTTACTTGAAGATTCAATCACACTGCAGTCAGCAAGCGTCTAAGTGGAAATGAAAATAGACGGATAAACACCCCTGCTGATTCAGTTATACACCATACTTCAAAGCAGTGTAGTACCCATTCTCCTGAAAAATATTTTTTACTAAAGAATCCAGGTTAAAATCGCGAAAAAAAGTATGTCGTTGCATTTTGCATGCTCGCATAACTCGACGAAATTTAGGGACCGGTTGATAATTTACTCTTGTTCCTAAGTTCGCTTAGTAAAAACTGTTTATGAATAGTAAATTCCCTCAAAGTATGTCTCTTAACCCTACCGACTGTATAAACGCAATCAAAAATGCACCATAACTCAGCGCAGTATAGTGAACTCTTCACGTTATTTCTTAGCCGACGTGTCACACGAAACGATAATAATATTTCTGGATTCACCAGCGCGCTAACTGTCCGCTTTAAAAGTCAAAGAAAACTCGACTGTCCTTGAATTGGTAAACAAATGTAACGCGTGCTTGGGAAATGATGCTTGTAAAATTGTTTCAGGCGTCTATAACACTATATTTACTTTGATCTTTAATTTTTAAATCCATCCGGTAGTAATTAACTGACATCAGCTCTTACCTTTTGTTTCCAACAAGGCATGTCCCTGTCAGTAATGGTAGCGCCTATATCTGAAACGTGCCCGCGGCTTCATCAAATTAAAATGTCAAAACCAACCTGATTTTAATTTCCACGAAGCTTTTTGCACGCGCAGTTCTTTCCGTTCCATTAAAACTATTCACAGCTTCATTTTTTATAAAAGTGACGGATATCGTAAATATCAGAATGTAATTAAGCAAACCATGTTTAATTGGAACACTTTAACCGTGACATGGCGAATAAACGATACGTTTGGTAAATTATAATTGAAGTATGTACCCTTATTTCTCTTTTGAAAAAAAAGCATTAATTTTAGTGATGCATGCAAGAGTGCTTCATATTACACGTGTCTTATTTATTATTTTTCAACAAAGGCACTGATCGCGACTGTGATTATTTTAAAATAATTTCATTGTCACAGGAGGAAATTATTCAGGTTGCCCTGATGACCTAGCAGACGAGATATTGTTATTTCAGTAAAGATACTTTTAAACCACAATGTAAAGGTGCAGGCGTGTCATAAATAATTCCTAACATCGTTTTTTTCCAAAGACGAGTGCAAGAGTCGTAGGAACCTCTAACCTAAATGATATTAGCATAGCCCTGTCTATAAAAGCTTAGTAACTATTCTAAAGAGATTCACTTCTACAGGCAGCCCATTATTACAAGAAAAACCTACATTTCTTTACCATCATTTTATGAATGCGAATGAACAGATATAATATACCTTTCGATTTCCGCCATTAGCTCCTCATTTTTACAATTCTCCACCCATTCACTGTAGTAGGTACTTCAATAACTTCCTCAATTCTACTTAAATGCTAGAAAAAAACACAAGAAAAAAGATAGTGATAGAAAAGAACACAGGAAACTGTTAATAAAAATAAACTTTAAATTTTCCAGACACGTTATTTCAAAATAGAATCTTGCAACGTTGTTATCTGTCGGAAGTAAGCTCCGTTTGGGGAATTCTAAGTCAAAGTGGCACTGTCTAACTTTAGTTATTTAAACTAGCGAATACTTTTTTTGGCGACGGTATCGATAATAGCAACGAGAAACATCCCTATGCAGGGATTTAGTCGTCATTTCGACCGGCAGTGTGATTAGGGTTGATTATGGTGTCCGAAGCCTTTGAGCAGGATGTCGTTTGATGCATTACTATGTGACATGTCCGTCCTGCCCCGCGCTAATCATGGCAATACGTATACCTATGTCGTTCGCAAGCCTAATGGTGGATCCACACAGCCCGGCGGCATTGCCGGCGGCAACCACAAGCAAAGCCGCCAAAAAGCCGCCGGTGTCGGCCGTGCCGACCGACCGCCAGACCGTGCGCGGCAGTGAATCGTACATGTCATATTTCAATATTGTTTTGCTTGCCGAGGTTGATGCGAATTGTCACTTTTTATACGTAAATATCGGTTGCCAAAGGCGCATATCTGATGATGGAGTTCTACGTAACACTAGTTTGTTTCAAATTATACAATTGAATCTAGACACTTACCACAACTACAAACATTACAAGGACGACATAAAGCGTGCTTTCGTCAAAGGCAGCGTGATTGGAAAATAACTCCAATGCCATGCCAAATGTAACCTTGTGTGTGAGTGTGTAGACCCTGCGGGCTACATCCAATGTAAGGAATCATACAAGAACAAAAATAGATGTGTATTCTCCTATTAAAAAAAAAGTACGTGTAAGAATAAAAGAATTTCGGGCGCCGTGGAGATGCACACTGCATTAAAAAAAATACTTGCCAGATAGAACGCTTCGAAGAGTCAGACCTTTAATCTGCCGGGGGTGGGGTTAGTCCCTGAGTACCCCGATGCCTGAGGCACCCGTACCGGAGGACCCCGAATTCGATAAATATGATTACATTTCTTTCTTTTGTTTTTTCTATTGTTTTCAACTTGTACGGTCGACATAAAAAGTGCTATGTATGTGTTTGAAATACATAAGAAGAAAGTAATTTATTTGAAAGAAGATCGGAATTTTGGGGCACTTTTAATTTCAAAAGCGTTCTTCAATGAAAGTATGTACATTATACGAAGTAATCACGGGGCTTTTCTTTCCATATAATATCTTTTTTTAATAAGCTGCACAAAGTAAAAAATGAAAAAACAAATATTTTGCTTAAGCTGAACATCTAAACGAAGTCATTTGCAACATCAAAACGTAAAAATAGTGACGTCCCATCAAATCTAAGCCATTTGCGGTAAGACTCCTCCTATCTTTGGAAGCCCAAGAGTTCTTTGATTCTAAGTCAGCCTCTTTTTCGATTCGTAACGTGTTTCATGTTACTAAGTAATCATGTTATTAAATGAATTATTACCTGCTGTCATTAAAAATGTAAAGTACGAACGTAACGTTTTTTTTTTTGGAGAGAGGAACCTCCTAACAATACGAGCCGTGTCCAGGAGTACCGCTTTCTTAATCAAGCCCTTGATCCAGCTGTCTAACCAGAGCCTCCTCAGGTATTGGTTGAGGCTCTTGGCAATTAAGCTATTGGCAATGATCACCGAGTTCACATCCCACCCATGTAGACAACCTTGCGAGCCAAATCAAGATACTTAATTATTGCTTATCTATCTTGGCATTCACGAGGTTCTCGTCATGCGGGACTGTTATGTCAACAATCACTGCGCGCCGCTCTGATCAATCCATCACCACTATATCAGGCTTATTAGCTACAATAGTCCTGTCAGTGATGATGGATTGATCCCAGTACAGTGTTAAATTACTATTTTCAAGAATTGGGTCGGGCACCTATAGTGGGACCTATAGTGCGGCACTTCTGTTATGGCGTATTTTTTAAATTATGTTAATATTGGAACATGTTAATGATGTAGGGTAGTCATTTTGATTTTCGGTATTGAAAATGCAACTATTGTGACAATAATTAAAACCTGTGATTGCTCTACGAGACTCTATATTGTATTCTCTAATTATAATATTTACCTTAACCAAGCAAGACTTACGTAATAAAATTTTATTTAACATTTCATCTGCTGACGGTACTTTTAAGCTAAACTGACTTTTGATTGACTTTCTCAAGATAAAAATAAGTCGGGGTACTCCGGTACGGGTGCCTCAGGGATCGGGGTACTCAGGGACTAACCCGACTAAACTAAGATAATAGAAACAATGGAAATACCTTTGCTAATACCTCGTTTATTTTGTCAGCAGCTTTCTTATTTTACTTTAAATATTAAATTACTATTTTCATATTAATGTTTTATTATTTATTTTTAATTTGAGATTATTATTGCATCTTTTTGTAAAGAAAGGAAATTAAGTTCGGGCCAGATGTCTGGTCTTTATAAAAAAAATGTTAAATTAGACCTCAAGATTTCGGCGTCGAAGGTGAGAGAATCCAGATGAAATCAAAAATTATAATCCTACTAAAAAAGACGCCACAGCAGAGCGTTTTTTCCTTTAATAAATTACTTTTCCCGTGTGCACCGATAAATCTAAAGTGGGTGACAATCACACTAGGGAATCGTCCAATATTGAAATTCGAAGAAATTAAAGATCCCTCCTTCAGAACGAAGGTTCTGGAAACTCGCTTTTAATAAAGCGACGGGTAGGTAAGAAGAGAAGAAAAGTATTTTTCTACGCCCCTTGTGAGTTACGCCCCAGTTAATGTAAAATTTAGTGTTAAAAGCAACTCGGGTCTTGGAAGCAGAAAAATGAGGGTTAGTAAACGATCGATTCATATACATTCCGAAAAATTGATTCTTTATTTTTACGCGGAAAAAGATATATAGCTAACCTCTCGATTACCTTCCTAAGTCACACGTTTGCAAATATTGCGGGTGCATTTTGCCTGCAGCGATGTGTCCTGGAGCAGTTACAGAATTTAGATGCCACCTCTGAGAGACGAATGTTTATGAATAGGGTATCTGTGTATGGTTGGCCGGAGATGATGAAATTTTGAAAAAATGGTGGTTTATTATGAAGAGTAATAAAAGTTCATGATAATACTTGAATTATTATTGAAACTCATTTTAAGTAGTAAAACCATCTGTTGTTTATTTAATAAAATATAGAAACCTAAAATAATAATACAATTATGTACATAAATAAAAGAAAAAAACCATTAAAGGGCGTCAAAAAATTCGTCCACATCGCTGTCAACAGAAATAGTGCCCAGAAGGCTCGCAGCATTGCCACGTTTAATGGATTGCCATTCAACGTGGTGGCTGATTCTTTGACCCAAAAATAGGCCAGCCTTCTGGTCACGAGAAGAGTCGAAAAACCGCTTGACGAAAAAAAAACTGCTGTTCCATATATTTTGACCGTTTATGTATTACACTTTTGTAGAAAACCGCATTTTTTTTTTTATAAGCGACGAAAAATTTCTATGGGGGGGGGGGGTTAGAATGATGTACTATAGTAAGCGCCAGATAAACGCGTAATAAAGTTCATTGCCCTTTCCTTAATTTCTCTGCGTAAGTAACACGCACGCGGACAATAAATTATGAATCGTATTTCATAACTACATAAAAAGAGGAAAGGATCACGATGGATGTCGATTCAGGACAGCTTTATGCCATTATTATTGTTTTCGGAATTATGTATGTATGTCAATAAATGTATGTGGGTCAATGACCGTTATTCCACGTTTATCTGGCGCTTATTATAAGTATGTGGATTCCGTTTTCGCTTCGGTGTCCCATCCACCCCGTATACTTGTTACTCCGATATACGACGGTTACTCTGGGTCTACGTGCTGCGGCCCATATCAGTGGGAACATTATAAGCTAATTTGCTACTAGCCATAAGGCGTAAATAGGTTCTTGCATATGAAGATGAAAAGCAGCACAAAATCTTGGTTTAACATGACGATCTATAGAATGCCATAGGGTGTGACCTGTGGGTGTCAAACTCGGGGAGTCTGTCACCTGAACAGACACACGCTCTAAACGTGTTCTGCGCGCACCTCGGACAATGACCGCAGTGGGTGACGGTGCCGTGACGAGCTTTGTAAGTACTCCTGCAACCTCGCCAATGGTAGTAGAAAAACACCGTGTGGTGCACGTTAGTAAGGGTCGGACGTCTGTCTCTGCCCAGAAAAAAAAATGTTTCGTTACCAAATCAGTGGGAATATAGAACGACAACTAAGTGCTATTAACCGTTAGGGAGTTCCCTCATAAGGATATAATCCTGGCTGCAGCACCAAATCCTGTTTTAACAAAAATTTACCAGAACTGTATGTCTAGGAATACAAATCGGCACCTCGGTGCTAATAACAGTTGAGGAATTCCTTCGTAAGGAGACGATCCTGGTTGCAGCAGCAAATCTTAGTTTCACATGTTTTTTTGTAATACGCTCTGAACGTGTATTAGCAACTGGCAAGTCAGTATTACTACTATTGAACATTGAGGAGTGCTTCATGTGGGGGAGACCTTGGGTGCTTTATTTTTGCAGTTGCTGAATTAGCAGTGGTCATAATTTATTACGTACGAATGTCCATACATAAAATAAAACGATTTTAACCAAATTGCGAAAGTTGGACACAATTAAATTAACGCATTACGACTAATAATTTGAATGTTTAAACTGCTGTAACTTTTTTATTTGATTAATTAGCGGCATGCTGTCATAGAATAAAATGTTAGGATTGATCAGATCTTCATTTTGATGTGGGTTAGAAAGCGCTACACGCACACACACTCCTGGGCCCATTTAGTCCCTTCTTTGTACAACATTAGCATAACAGACGTAAATCCAAGCTATTGCATAGTTAAGAAACACGTTTACAATAAGTTATGATAAAAAATATGAAAGGAAATACTTAAAAATAACAAGAAACAGTCATCTTTCGTTCATCTTCTTACAGACGGTTTTTTGGCCTTGGCTGGTCGGTCGGTACTTGGACCCAACTTCGCCACATAGCTTCGGTTCCGACTTACAAAGTGGTCGTTGTCTTTAATTAAAAAAAAAACTGAGTTTTGGCACAAGAAAATACTTAGTATACAACCTGTCGAAAAGTATTTTACTGACTTGCGCGTAGTAGGCGAAATATTTTGGCTCCTGGTATCTCCTAATTACACTCGTACATGGTCGCACATGGAAAGCCAAATAGACGAATAATAATCACACGCAATACGTTTCTTCACGATCTGAATAATTATACAAAAGAAAACATTAAAACTATAACAAGGAAGTGGCCAGTTACTAAGCTTTTGTTTATAGTCCATGATTGATGTAAAAAAACTCCCCTAAATTCTCAAATTATTGACATAAAAAAAACACCCTCCGTTCTGTCCAAGCGGCATTCAAATGCGCACGGTGATAAGTTTTAAGGGTGTGTGGTTCTACAAGGGTGAATAGGACTTTCCATCGAGTTACTAAGCTCCTCCCACGAATCGCCTGCGCGGCCATTAATTAATCACAACCCAGGATTCTCGTTACTTTTTAATATTAATTAAGTAATTAATAAATTACTCGTTGACTGCGTCGTTGGTTTAGTGGTAGCAACCGTGACTGTTGAGCATGGTCCCAGGTTCGATTCCTGGGTTGGGCAAATTGTTTTTGGCTTTTTCCATCAGGAATTTCTCAAAACAGCCACGGAGTCTGGATTTGTGCCCGGTTTATGGCAATAGGCTTGCCCCCTATTACATGGGACTTAAACATAACTGGCGAAATATGAGTGTACTATTAGGTACATCTCTGCCTAACCCTTCAGGGATCACAGGCGTGATGTTATGTTATGTACGTAGTAAATTATTTTCTGCTGCACATGTACGCTTAATTTATTTATTTATTTAGGTTAGCCTACAATTGTTTACACGATACATTCCATGTAAAATTTTATCTCCTACTTACAAAGGATTTTTGTTACTTTTCAATACATATATTTAAGTTACTTCCAAAAACACACCTACGCTTCTTTTTTATTTTCTTCTTACAATTATATTTAATTTCTAACTGATAAACTGATTATGATAGACGACACATACTCGAGACTCAAAGTATATTTATAACATATATATATATAAATCTGGATTGGACTTCACAAACAATGAAAAACAATAAAAAATAATATGTCACCAATACGCTGGCAAGACGCCGAGCCAAACAACAGGCACACCCACCATCTCATGCTTTGAAATCGTTTCAGAAATCGCACGCTTGCTTGGCTTCCCAGTTTCAATCAGCTTTAGAGTCAGGATCGCTGCCCCAGTTCTTGTCAACCGGACTTACCCACCTCCTCCATAAATCAGGTAGTACTGCGGAGCCCAAAAATTATAGACCAATTACTTGTCTACCAACGGTCTATACGTAGTCGGGCCATAAGTTCTGTCACATAGGTAAAATTTCGAATTTAGAATGCAAGCCGAGGAAAATGTTATGGGCATTCGAAATTTGAATATTAAAAGAAAATAAAAACAAAGGGTTTCTGGATTTTTGTTCATTTTCTAAAATGGAGTGGACGCACAAAGAAGACGCGCCAACTGAGATTTTCAAACTGCTGAAAAATTTGAAAATTCCACTGAGATTTATTTATCGTACTATCAAACAATTCAGGGAAGATTCAAGATAAAGATATCTTCTAGATAAACAAAGGAGCGGTCGACCTCGTACTGTTCGGACTCCAGCGGTCATCAAAGCAGTGAAGGCGCGAATCCAACGAAATCCTGTCCACAAGCAAAAAATGTTGGCTCTGCAGATTGGACTAAGCAGAACTACTGTTAAAAGGGTGTTAAATGAAGACCTAGGACTGCGTGCTTATAGAAAAAAACAGCACATCTTCTTAACGCACGGTTGAAGAAAATCAGACTCGAAAGAAGCCGGGTTTTGTTAAGGCGGTACGCGGGAAAAAATACCGCGAAATATTTTTTTAATGTTGAGGAGAGTTTCAAAAAACAAAATGATAAAGTGTATGCACACTCTAGTGAAGAAGCGAACAGACGTGTGCCACGTGTTCAGCGTGGTCATCACCCTTCAGCATTCATGGTTTGGCTTGGAGTGTCCTATTTGGGTTCAACGGAGGTGTTTTTTTGTGAAAAAGGAGTGAAAACCAGTGCCGTCGTATATCAAAACACAGTCCTAACAAACATTGTGGAATCTCTTTCACAAACAATGTTCGAAAACAGGCACTGGGTATTCCAGCAGGATTCTGCGCCGGCTCATAAGGTGAAAAGTACCCAAAACTGGCTCACGACCCGTGGAATCGATTTTATCGGGCATGAGGATTGGTCCTGATCCAGTCCAGACTTGAATCCCTTGTATTACAAAATATGGCAGTACTTAGAGGAGAAGATCTGCGCTAAACCCCATCGCAACTTGGACTCACTTAAAGCATCCCTGATTAAAGCAGTCGCCGATACTGACATGAACGTCGTGCGTGCATCGATTGATGACTGGCCTTGCTGATTGAAGGCTTGTATCGAAGCAAGAGGAGGACATTTCGAATAATTTTAGTGTGGTTTAAATCTGTATTTTATACCCTTTCATATGATATATAAATGGTTGTAGTGCGTAATGCAATGTGTCGTTTATTTAACTTTCCATATGTGACAAAACTTATGACCAGACTACGTAAAGTTCTTACATTCATTTCGAAATCTAAAATCAACCAACATATTAAGAGTAATTCTATCATGTCTGCCTCTCAGCATGGATGTAGGAACGGGTTCCGTGGTACTAAAGAGCTACCTTATTAATTTATTATAAGAAGGCCTATGATTCTGCGCCTCATACATGGCTCATGAGGGTGCTGGAGTTGTGTAAAATAGATGCAACAACAACTCTGCGTAACTTCTTGATGTCGTGTATGGGGCGCTGGAGAACGGTCCTTCGCTAACCAGGATGTCGACTGATCCTGGGGAACAGTGAACCGATAAGGATTGAGCGTAGCATATTCCAGGTTGATAGTCTGAGTCCTTTGTGGTTTTGTTTAGCCTTGAAGCCTCTCAGCACTGCTGGAGGGTTCAGGTCTAGGCTATCGGTTGAGGAGAGGTGGTCAGGTCATATCTCACTTTCTTTACATGGATGACCTGAAACTCTTTGCCCCCAACAATTTGCAACTAATGAATCTACTGAATAAACAGAAACTTTCAGTAGCGCCATCAGAATGGAATTTGGTGTGGACAAATGTGCAGTCATGCAAGTTAAGCGACGCGAGGCGAGAGACTTGCTTTGTAGTACAACCTTGTGGAATCAGAAGTACCATACTATAAGTAAGCTCCCGACGATGATTATATCACGTTATATTGGGATCGACCTATCGTCACTGACAGGACTATTGTTTCTAATAAGCCTGACATTGTGGTGATAGATCGATTGGAGCGTCGCGCAATGATTGTTGATATAACGATCCCGCATGACGAGAACCTCGTGAAAGCAGATAAAGATAAGCAATTCAAGTATCTAGATCTTGCTCGCAAGGTTGTCGACATGTGGGACGTGAGTACAGCAGTCATTTTGCCGATAGTCGTATCGGCCGATGGTTTAATAGCCAAGAGCTAAGCCTGACATTGTGGTGATAGATCGATTGGAGCGTCGCGCAATGATTGTTGATATAACAGATAAAGATAAGCAATTCAAGTATCTAGATCTTGCTCGCGAGGTTGTCGACATGTGGGACGTGAGTACAGCAGTCATTTTGCCGATAGTCGTATCGGCCGATGGTTTAATAGCCAAGAGCCTCGACCAACATCTGAGGAGGCTTCGCTTGGCAGTTGGATCAGGGGCTGGATTCAGGAAGCAGTACTTTTGGACACGGCGCGTATAGTTAGGAGGTTCCACTCTCAACAGCACTGACCACCGGTAGCTCGGACCCTGTTCCCGGTGACGGTGGGCTGCTATTTTTTACATTTTTAAATGTTTTTTTATACAAGTATGTTAGGAAGAATATTCAAAAATATAATTTATATGTAAGAGAAATGAATAAAGGGAATAATAATATAATTAGATATTAACAAATTTTACTTTGGTTAGGGGTCGAATCTGTGAGGAAAACGGGACTGAGTTTACCCCCCTCTGATCATGGCAACGAGGCGGACGCTTTCGCACTGCTCATTTGCTACGAAAGTGAGAGTGTCCGACGACGTAGTGTTGCTTTCAGATCGGAGCGGAAACTACGGTGGAAACACGCCTTAGTTTTACTGGAATTAACGCGGTTGCAATAAAACAGAAATAACAGCTGGAGAATGAGAACACTGGATAGATACTAAGTACAAAACTTAAATTTAAATGTTATATTGGAGTAACGGAAGTAAAATTTGATAACTGCGTCCGCCGCAACTTTCAATCGCGACTTCTAACTTCAATCTTTACCTACATATCCCTATGATGATTTGATCATGTAAGACCGCCGGTAGAAAATGAAATGTTACAGCTTTTATTTCGGAAACGTGACGCTCTAGAAGATTTAGTCTCATTCAATACTTATTTTTATTGATACCTGCCATTGATTAATACAAGTTTTAAGCGTGGCCGAAACAAGGACGTTCCCAAAGACATTCATATCTGATCCTTAACTTAAAAAAAAACAACAAAAATTGTACATTAGACAGTCTATTTCGATGCATGTAAGAAAAGCTATTTTTTTGTTCACGAGTTCGATTTGAATTTATTTGGGAAAGTTGTTGTGAAAGTGGTGAGTAAAAGGAGCTCATGGCAAAATAATAAAGCTGCTCGGTTCGATCTTCAGGTTAAGCCGCGCTTGGGTTGGTTTGTGGACGGGTGACCACATATTACATACCGAGTTTCCTCCGTGTCTCGGAAAGCACGTTAAGCTGTTGGGTCGCGGCTGTCATTTGTAGATCTTTGACGGTCGTTACAGGTAGTCAGTGGCTGGAACGTCTAACAACCGTCTTACCCAGTGGGTATAGTATTACCCACCACTAACAGGGTTGTGGAAGTCAGATAGCCAGTCGCATCTTGTAAAATACTGGTATTCAGCTGCATCCGGTTAGACTGAAAGCAGACCCCAACATAGTTGTAAAAAGGCTAGACAGATGATGAGTTCGCCGAAAGTGACTGTACCAAACACGTGTTTGCGCTCCGTATTTACTTACGAAGTAAACAGTCGTTGCGGACGTTTTTATTCTACAAAATTAACATGTTTCCTCACATTTATCTATATCTTCACATATTACACATGTAGTATGTAAGTGATAGACACGAGCTATTCGTCGCCTTTTCAATGCAATCAATTGAAGCAATCATAAGATTGTCCGATCCAAATACTTGTAACATTGCGGCTTGTAGACGCAAGTTGATTTCGTAGTTTACACAACTTAAAGTAAGTTGTAACTCTCAAACAAGTGCTACAGTGGAGGCAGCTCCGACAAAACTTACAGTCTTTGTTTTCATCGGTCAAAACTTACAAAATAAATACTTTATTTTTTTTTGTTTAATTAAACTTCAGCGCAACTAAAACAAACTACATTATTGCTTTTAGTTTAAACCTATTTCGACTCTTACTAGACTGTATTGATCAAGTGAGTATCATTAATCATACTTTAAAGGTCTAAAAAACCGTCGTGCAAAACATTAAAAAAATGATTACCAAAAATGGTTCAATCAGTGCATAGCGCTTTAATCGTGAGATAAAGCGCTGTAAAGACTCGGTGCTCTGTGACGTGTGGCGCGCGCAGCGCAACTACTTCACACCTGAAGCCAGTCGGGCAGTCAGTCGCCCCGATTTTCCCACTCTCGCTGATAGCATCCCCGGCGGGACGCGCGTACTGCATTCCGGGAAAATATCATTTTCGAGCGCAACGAAAGTATAAAGTGAACTTTTCAAACTTTATTTCAAAAAGTTTCCTGATTTGTTTTGTGATTTTAATTATTTGTTTTCGCTGTGATTCCACTCGCAAATTGTGGGCCCACTCTTAGTGCTTTCGGCATTTTTTCTATTTTTGTACAAGTTTTTGTCATAATAGAGTTAATTCATAATTCTCTTCAGTTAATTCATGTATGACTTTTCTTAAGGATAGATTAGTTTGTTCTAATGTTTATTCAGTTTATTTTTTGTGATTACTTCAAAAATACGTTCGTGATGATTCGCAAGTGGAGCCTTAGGGCTAATGGCCCCGAGGGAACTATAAGAGAACCAACTTACGTCCACCAGAGACCAGTCACCGATCTAGTGAGTATTCTATAATTGATTAATAACTAGAGACCGGATTATAAGCAACAAAACGCACCAAAATATGCTACCCGATCAGCAAATTTTTGCGCAAATTTGAAGATCTTGGGTAACAATTAGGTGCTTACGTTATTAATGTTATATCGGAATCGAAATTTTAACCGTCTAGCGTTTTCGTTCAAACAATAAACTAGTAATTTCAAACTGCTTACTCCTGAAAGGAAAACAGGCCTATCTTTTATTAAGTACTTTATTTAGTTTAGTTTCGATTGTTTGGCTTTTTATAAATAATTATTTATAAAATAAATTGTAACATAATTTGTATTTTCTTTTGTTATCTTCTGATTGCACAAAATCGTTATATTTAACTGTGTTTTTTTTTAACCCTTATTTTGAAACCCTTAAAAAACCGCTGCTAACCGGTAGCGCAGCTTCACTTAAAAAGTTACTTACGTAGGTTTCTTGAACATAATGCAACAGATGTGTATTAGACAAAGAAAAGCTTAACTGAGTACATTGACTTTATATTCTCAAAAAAGAAAATGAAACTCTAAATTTAATGATAGGCACAAACAACGTATTCCTAGATTTGATGCGGTATACGCCATCATTATTTAAGCTTATTAACATCATACCAAGAAAACTTTATATCTATAATACTTTTTGTATTATCTGATGCTTGTATGAAAACGGGAATTTCAAGTATCATTCAGAATCAATGAAAAGGGTTAGAGAGGAGAGCTTGGCTAAGTTCATCATGGAAGCTAAAGGCCAGCGCACACCGGGGATGGCACGGCAACGCATTTTATCTTGACCCAACGTAAATTCACACGTAGTGGGCGTGGTAACAACCCCAAGGTATCAAAGGCTATTTCCCTTCGCGGCATTGAACATTGGAATCTGTATCTTGCTACGTATGAAATTACGTGCCCCGCCGATGCCGTGCCCTGCCCGGTTTGCGCGGTAATGTGATGAGCACATCTTACCGCATTCAACTTCAACTGCTGACAGTATCATCATTGTTACGGTATGTTGATACTGACAGCTCTTAAACGGTTCAGAAATGCTTCATTGGTGACATTTGTTATTTGTTAAACAAAGTAAGAAAACAAAACATTCAAATGCAAATCATTTTTAATTAATATACTGCCCTACTAAGCGCAAAATCGGTATCTCAAAAAAATATGAAAAGATGATATTTATGCCATCGGATAGCTTTAAAAAATATGCATCTAATGAAGTTAACCTTTTAGCGCTATATTGTTCAAAACGTATGAAAAAAAAAACCTTAAGAAAGATTTCCCTATCTCAGGTTTACCTTAAAACTATTTTTACATAACTTCAATTATCTCGAAACTCCTTTCATTGAGATACCGCTTTTGCACTTAGTTGGGCACGTTTTGTTTGAAATGTTATCGCTTGGTGTATTGGGTCTGCCTCCCACCACGCGTGGTCACCCACTCCCGAGTGATGAAGATACTCTCAAAGGAGAAAAACAACTGTGTATTAATTTTTTGCTTGAAAATATACTTTCTCTCAATTTTAAGAAAACGTGAACTATAATAGCATAAGACTTTCAACGAAACCAGTTAAATATTTGGTGCTATCATTTTGAAGTAACGAATATCTTGTTTATTAGCTCAGTTTAGTTCAAAAATAATGCTTTTGAACATTTTGGCTTGATAGCGGACTCACAAGCGGATGTTTTTTTAAATAATGTAATCGGAGATTGCATTGAATTCTCTCCGTGTGAAATAAATAATACCTATAATTGGGAAACTAGAGCTTCGTTCTGGGAATAGTGAATAGGATGACGGACGCCCTACGTTTTGCAATTAATTCGTTTTCATGTAGAATTTACGTTGATTATCATTACAGCATTCAAAGAAGATTATTTGCATTGCCAATTTGATGGCTGCAAAGCGATGATTCTGCCTTTGTTGATATTTGACACTTTCGTGTTAGGGTTTCCCGTAATGATGTTATCACAGCATACAGACTTCAAAGGAAACGCCCGTTTTGTGTTGTGCTTTGGGCATCAAAGCTAGGCTCTGTAACATTGTTAATTGATACTTTGGTCATTGCATGGGCCGTCGCACAGTGGGCTGAAAATCGACTTTCATAGACATATAATACTTTTTTCCCAAATGTTCACTTTTATGACTTGAAAATGTTTTGGGAGACTAAATCCATGCCTAAAAATATCAACAATATGGAATATAGTATGCTATTCCATAATGTTGATATTATAGTGTAATCATTAAACTAATTTACTTACTACCCTCATTAGCTAACTCATAGAATAGATATGAATAACCATATTACTTAAACTCATAAAATAATAACCATAATTAGGATCGTTACATTATTAGGTCTTTAGACCTTATTTTTTTATGATCATGTGGCGTGTTAATACAAAGTAGTGGTCGGGTGCATCGTTTAAGTACATAATCCGTGTAGATTTTAAGCTTAAATTAAGTTAAACATTTGATTAAAAATATTTTTTGAAAATGTTAAATTGAAAGCGATTTTTTAAAAAAAGGTCGAGCCAGTAGCCGCTTCGGGGAGTACATATGTCAAAAAATTCTAAATAATTCAAGGTTTAATCACCTGCAAGGGAGTTAGGGCCAGTTGAACGATGGCGGAGGTATAAGACTTTTTCATGCCAGCTCCATAGTAATTTTTAAAGAATTTTGTTTTTGCGTTGGTTGCAATGCTATTCCATAATGTTGATATTTTTAGGCATGGATTTAGTCTCTCAAAACATTTTCAAGTCATAAAAGTGGACATTTGGGAAAAAAGTATTATATGTCTATGAAAGTCGATTTTCAGCCCACTGTTCGTCGGTCGTCTACCAGGTAGTGCATAATAGACGATGCGTGATACTGTTGCCAAGGTTTCCGTGGCGGTTGTGTCCACTACGTTCAAATAGATAGTTCAAAGCTAACACAATAAGCGGGACTTCCGATAACTGGGGGGTTGAATTCAACGGAATCAAATGAATAGCGTATCCACACTAAACAACGATATGAAAGCCCGTTTTATACGAATAATAAGAATTAATAATTGGTAATTATTTGTTTACAAAGCTTTGTCTCGTTTGGTGCGGCGAGTATTTTGCAGTTATCTACACCTAACGCGCGACAAAAGCTCGTATCAAAATCAATCGGTGAATTGACCAACAGTCGGTATAGTGAAAATGTTGGATTTAACTACGTATTTGGTTTTTAACAAAATATAGTTTGTACTCTACTTAGTTAATGAACAAAAAAGGGGGAAAGGATTTCCTTCATTTTTCTAACAATATTTGAAAAACCTATATCAATTTATATTCAAGTACGTAGTATCGATAGGGGGTTGAGACATGCATATATTCGGGATTAGGCTAAACGAGTCTTAGTCCATCCGTTCTTCATTTAGCTTTCTCGATTCAAGCGAAAAACCCATAGTCCTGTAAAAGGTGCGAGTCGAGGCGCGGGGTAGGGGAAGGTGAAGCTTTACAAGGCAGCCATAGCAATAGGGAGGTGCGGTCAGGGGGCGGGGCCTACAGCTTTTCGGAAGGGCTACAAAGGACCTATTGTTCACAAGATAGGACGAGCCGTGGTAGGGATAAGTCGGGCACACGCACGCGAACTACAAAAACTTTTGAATTGTTCAGGTACATAGCCCGAAACATGAATTTATGTAATAAATATATTTTAGTAACATGCAGGACAGTTCAGGTAGCTCAAAAAAAAAGGAATATTTATTTCATCACAATATTATTTTTCACAAACACTCTCTTTACAGGAAATTCGTAGTTTGGTTCTTAATCGAAGTATCTTAAATAACATACACATAAAATATACATATTTTTTTATTCCATTCCGAAAGCAGGAAAATAAATCGATCCTGTTAGCAGTATCATTAGTAAGTATCACATTCAGACATTTCTCTTTCATAACACCTGAATTATAGATCTTACCACGTAATAGTTGGAAATTTTTGAATACAATTGTGGCTATAGGGAAGTCGGTCTTTGTTTCTAATTTGTTGTACCCGTAGTTAGGGGCTTACTTAAGAAGCTTTTTCTAGTACCTAAATTAATTGATGGAAAGAAACTTTCAGTGAGTGACAGCGCTCCAATAGATTACTAGAATAGTTTTTGAAACTGAACGCATCTGTGAAAGGTCACGTAATTTTACCTATATCTTGGAATCCGTTGTCAATTATGATATGGGGTTTTAATGTGGTGAAGGCCGTGTTTACATCAAACGCACTGTCGGTTGTCGGCTGTGGGTATGTATGAAAAACTATGAACAGTCAGTCGGCGACTATACCGTTGGTGTGAACGCGGGCTAAACTTGCGAACTAATTAAGCCTAACTCGAAACAGGGATTTTTTGCCCCGTCAAGTTATATCTACCAACTTCTGCGGATTTATCTGGAATCTCATGAATATCATTTTATCTATATGTATATTCATCCGTACTTGCAACATTGATTAGTATAGTATAACGGGCTGGTATCCGCAACTCCACGTCCAAATGCGTACGGAAAACATTGATTAGCTGAGTAATCGATTGATGCAAATATCAATAATTACGCCTTGAGCATCGCCACATTTGAAATAACAGACATATTATGTACGTGCGCGTGTGCAGCGACGACGCACTACGTTGACTTAACGTTTGTAAATGTGCAATTTTGCACTTGCATATGAGTGCTCCCGAACGGTGCAAGGTGAAGGCTGTTCGCATAGATAACCTCCTCTAGATTCCGTATTATAAAAAATTGTTTGAATTCGAGTTCACCAAATGTAGCTATAGGCACGCGGTGAGCAGGGAGTGACAAGTGCAATCCGATTGGCTATTTCAATGTGACGTCACCGGCCGTAGTGATGGGACAATGACATTAAATGTAGATTCTGACGTCGATATTTTTTTTTAAACAGAATGATATATTAATGTTCCCTTTTTATGTTGTAAAGATCCTACTTTATTACAATATGTAATAGATTACCGAATATTCCTAATGAACAAAGTTTTAACTTTAACATTTTTACATGCCATTGGTTTTGGTTTAATTCACGGTTGAATTCGCACAAAACCCGATTATTTTTTCAGAATGAACCGTAAATTGTATGTATGTATTTATATTTTAATTGAACTATTTTGTCCAAATAAACAACAAAATATCGATAGCATCGATATTTTATTCATCGATAAGCAAGAACGTATTGCTCATGACACTTCGTTTTGTGGAAAAAAAGACAGCAATAGAATAGTACCTAATGAGTGAAAGGGAAAGACGTCAACGCGAGTCACAAGCTCAGCCACTATAAGTTGAGCTGTTTACAAAATGGTTGATTTTATATTTTTACTTAACAGTTGTATATTATCCCATCTTTGTTTATAATTCAAGGTCTGTGGATAATTTTCCTCATCATTTAACAGTATAGGTAGTCTGTTTTTTATTTAATCCGTAACAATCTTTCATACATATTGAATTCTCTAAATTGCTAGCGTCATCACGGGTTTAACTTCTGGTCGACACTGAAGAGATAGATACGCGCATCGAGTTATATTGGTGCTTAGTCATAAATGTGCGGCGCGCAAAATGTGCCTTTTTGCGGAATCTAGAGGAGGTTATCTGTGGCTGTTCGTCATTGTGCAGTGATTCCCGCGCGGTCACGCCGAGCGCCGGACAAACGCTTACGTTGCGCGTTGTTATTAGCAGCCATGTCTTGCTCACAAGGAATAATTGACGAAAGGGGACTTTTAGTACCGGTTTTTTTTCATCATTTTATACTATAGGAGTTTCGCGATGTTTGATTTAAAAGTACCCCTTTGATGCTGTTACTTGTTTCATAGTCTGACCTTTGAAGCAGCTGTCGTTTGCTGATTTGTACTGCAATCTTGCTAAAGGGGTTCTTAACAATAAATTTAGAGAGATCTGTAAAATTCAGCTATGCTTTAAAGGTGTGGGATTCAAGCGAACTGTGGAACTTCAAGGTCTTCGTTTCATAGATCGATATTAATGAACTATCTCATTGATGCCCATGCTTACTAAGAACACTTCCATAGACTTAAAAGTTTTTAATGAAGTATTAGAGATTCGCCCCTTCTTCGCAGAGGTGCAGTATAGGGTATCTGTGCTATATCCAAATTCAATATTAATGGATTTTATTCTTTCCGCAATACACTTTCTATATGAATACCAAAATTCATTGAGTAGTTTATTAGAAAAGCTTAACGGTCACCACATGCCGTTTGTTTTATAATACGTACAGATGGAGACCGCCGAGGCCGATCGCGTGAAGTTTCTAACAAAATACAACAATGATATAACCTTAAACTGCCATTTGTGGTGAACCATCCTTAATAATGTATACATAGTACACCTGATTTTTGGAAAGTTGCAAAATTATATATTTTTCGGTTCGTTCGCAAATTACATCATTATCTTGTCATGTTTTGAAGCATTTACATATTCATCTACTATATAAAATGAATGTCTGTTCCGATGTTCGTCTGTTCGAAATCTATAGAGTCCTAAACTACTGAACCGATTTTGAAGAAATTTTGCACAGTTGTTCTACATACGCCAGGGAAGGTTTAAGTAAGGTAGGTTGGTGAGTAGGGTAGGGTAGTAAGTAGGTAGTAGGTGGGTAGGTATTAGGTAGGTAGATAGGTGGGTCGAGTAGTAAAAATACAAGGAAGTATTAGGTAGGGAAGTGCATTGCAACGCATGCCGGGTACAGCTAGTTATAAATAAATTAGAGCCAAAATCTCTTTTATGGCCTAATTTAACGAGTATTTCGACTGCAACCAGTCTTTAGTTTTAATAAAAAAATCTGTTATTGTGTTTGGGTCCCAAATGGACGATCATTCCGGATTTTCTGTCCTCATCTTTTAATAAGTTTGTACAGTCACCGCAAAAACTATTGACTTCGCTTGCTACACGCAGAAATGAAAGAGATGTGGAATATAAAAGATGGTGAAACGCCGAGCTTTTCACACTTGTGTTCTATACAACTCGAAAGTATAGTAATTGTTGTATTCAATCCGTTATATCGGCTTTATTCGCGTTTGTACCGGTTTCATAGAAGTTTTGTTCAATGATATGATCTCTCAATTCATTTCATCCTGTGATACTTTTTGTTCAGCTACTATAAATGGAGATTCTTTTATTATCTTTTATTTAAACTGGATCACCCATTTTTGTGTGCATTTGTGCAATGGTTGATGGAGCTTGCAAGCCCTGCAGCGTCTAGCTCAGCTACGGTGACCATGGGTATTATGTTAATGCTTAAGAAACCGGGTGTCGAGGAAACCGAATTCACCTGACCTTGCTTTTACAATGATAAAAAAATAGCGTGCGAAAAGATTCCCTTTGGAATCTTATGAGATTTTTTTTTGATTTATGAATAGAGTACCGGCCAACGGTATTTGCTCAATGATCACCCCCTTTCTTTGCATATCGAATTGAAATAATAAAACTATTTGAATTAAAAAGAAAAGAGAAGATTATGATCACCACCGGGCTACCACTGCCCATCTAATAGGTATCAATTACGCCTTGAGCATCGCTACATTTGAAATAGCACGCTACAGTTGATATATATTTTTAAACAGAATGATAAATATCAATGTTGCCTTTTTATGTTGTAAAGATCCTACTTCATTACAATATGTAATAGATTACCGAATATTTCTAATGAACAAAATTTTAACTTTAACATTTTTACGTGCCATTAAATAATAAAATATATATTATTTTCTTCTTTTGCCTTGCTAATTATTTATCCATTTTTAAACTTTAATCATTCGGGATTAGTTTTCTAAGTCGGCCAAATCGACTGAACACTAGTAATAGTAGCATTATTTCAACGTAGTTAATTCATTACCAAACTGTACTATCTAAAACAGATTATTTTAACAATCGATCAAATTTATATGAAACACTCCACAATTCCCAATTGCATCCCTTCCTATGTAATACAAACAAAAGATAACATTACGTCCTTTGTTGAATTTCCGAAATATCATTATGTAGTTCATGTTTCTCTTCAATGTTGAGACTTATTTTCGATGGGTTATGAGTTGAATTAATTCACAAACATTTTGCTCACCTTTTGGTAGATCTTGTTTAAAGGGTGTATTATTATTATACCATTATTCTTCGTTAACAGGATCTCCCCACTCTGGTTAACAATATACGTATTTCGGGATTATCTGATGTAGCTGCAGTAACGACCTCGCGGTAGACCTGGATGGGTAGTGATAATCGGACTTACAAGCTGCTGGTACGAAACTTTCGGAGTTCGAAACTTTCGTAAAGAAGCTATTCCCAGTGGGTGAATTCGTTGTGCGGGTGACATTTCCCAAAAAAAAAAAAATGTGAACTAAATCAATTAAGTGAATAGTGTGCATCTGCATCTGTTGGTACGAATAGTGTTGTATTTTGGTAATTTTTTTTCGCCACAATTCCTTTACCGCCACAAATAGTGCCGTTAGCTTTAAATTAAGTACAGGAAGAAAATTTTTACAACGTATAAATAATACAAATATACGTATTAATTTTTTCTAGAAAAGTTTTTAAAATTCTCTTTTACAAATCTCCTGCCCTTGTCCCAATTTATTTGGTGTCGGCACAGCATGTCTTCTTCCATACTTCTCTGTTACTAATAAGGGATAAAAATAAAATATCTTTTACTCTTTACTTATTTAAAAGACTGTAAACCGACTCCGACATAGTTGAGAATAGACAATGCAAATGATGGTGAAGTTTCAGGTGGATCCGCGCTCTTTGGACCAGTCACTCAATGATTTATAAAAACAACTATACCGCGGGAGATTTTTATATTTAATCTCCAAGTGACAATTCCCAATGATTTCATGGTTCTAGATTCATTGGTACAGTCTGTGCGTTGTCTTTGCGACCAGCCATGGAATTATTTATGTATAGCCTAAATGCAGCAACACTTAGCCACAGTACATATTTAAAAAATAAATATAAATTAAAAATCCTTACTAAATTTCACATGACCACTATTATAGCACGGCAAACGATTTAAAAATAATATAGGAATGGTGACGAAATTACATAATTTTGGTTCGGTGGGTTCCATTTTCGGCATTTCTATGCTTTGCCTTTGCTAACGTAGCAACTGCTAATCACCACAAGGTGGGAAACATATTGTTTCTTACTACGCATTTTATTTAAATTGCAATATATATGTATATTTACTAGACTAACAAACGTCAATTCATTTATATATATATAAATGAATTGACGTTTGTTAGTCTCACAAAAACTCGAGAACGGCTGAGAAAATATAAATAAATTGTAGTAGGTAGGCAGGTGGGTCGAGTAAAAAATACAAGGAGGTAGTACTAGGTAGGGAAAAGTGCATTGTACAGCTAGTAAAATATAAAAATCAACCTCATAAGATGGCGGCACATAATATCACTCTATTTTTCTCGAATTGGTATGGCAGAAGTGTAAAGGTGGTAAAAATTTGAACGTCGTCGTCAGCGTAACCCACGTCCTTACGTCCTCAAAATAAGTATTCGAATAATAATATCAAGTGGCGCAATACAAACATGGAGTTTTTATAAATACGTTCGATGACTTTATAGATACGTACCTGGGATAAAATTCAGGCTATTGTGAAGTCTGAAGAAGGCCTTGGCATCGAGTACGATGAAAATGTCATCTGTGATGTTTGTCGGTCCCCTGATTCGGAGGATGGCAATGAGATGGTATTTTGCGACAAATGCAACATTTGCGTGCACCAGGCCTGCTATGGCATCACAGTAATTCCCGAAGGTAAGTGTTACCAGTACACCTTTCTTTTATCTGCTTTTGATAATATAATAGCTTTGTCTGCTCAGTTGTATAATATTCAATCAGCTAATATTGGCCCTTTTTGTTTTCAGGTCAATGGCTATGTCGGCCTTGCGGGGACGGTGTCGAGCCCAGCTGCGTGCTGTGCCCAAACAATGGCGGTGCCATGAAGTGCACGCCGTCCGGGCACAAGTGGGCGCACGTCAGCTGCGTACTGTGGATACCCGAGGTCTCCATCGGCTGCGCCGAGATCATGGAGCCGATTACTAAGATCTCGGCCATACCGGCATCGCGATGGGCCTTACATTGTGTGCTGTGCCGCAATCGTAAAGGGGCTTGTATTCAGTGCTCGGTTAAGACTTGTAAAACTGCGTATCATGTGACGTGTGCTTTTAAATATGGTTTGGAAATGCGCGCTATTATTGAGGACGAAAACGCTGACGACGGTGTAAAATTACGTTCCTATTGCCAAAAGCATAGTGTTAATTCTAAGAAGGAAAAGGTAGCCGGTTCAGGGGAAGGAGAGGAAGAGGAGAAGGTTGAACGTAAGCGTAGGAAAGATATGACGTCGGAGGAGAAGACGCAAGCTCGAGCCGCTCGCTTGCATGAGATTGAGAGGGAGTTCGACAAGCACGTGAGCGTCAAGGATATCAGTACACATTTACTTGACGTGGATCAAGACGCGATCAATTACATTTATAACTACTGGAAGCTGAAGAGGCGGTCGGGGAAGAACCAACCTCTGCTGCCGCCCAAGTCGGACGACACCGAGGTGTTGACGCACCGGCAAGAGCAGGCCGACATTGACAAGCTGAAGATGTTCGTGCAGCTCCGCCAGGACCTCGAGAGAGTTCGCAATCTGTGCTACATGGTGAGCAGGAGAGAGAAGCTGTCCCGCTCATTCTTTCGTATGAGAGAGCAAACGTTTCACAAACAAGTGGCTGTGCTATCAGCGGCCGGCAGCGATATCCCGCCGCAGGAGTTGGCCGCTATTATTGAGGCTAATCACGGACCTTCAATATACGATAAACTTTATTCTCATGACAACGCCCCGGATCATAAAAACGATTTCGAAGAGTTGCTAGCTCGTATCGCACCGCCAGAATCTGGTGACGAGAAGAAGAAGGATCGCAATGGCCTAGTGAAGGGTTCAAAGTCAACGAATCCGTACAAGAAACACTACGTTAACGGTTCGCGACGCAGCGGCAGCATATACAGCGGACTGTCTAGCGAGGAGAGTGCGCCGGAGATGCCGCGCACGAGTAGGTTCCGCAAGGCCATCGGCTCCAGCACCGATGACGACGGCAGAAGAGCTGGAACCTCGCCAAAGAAAAAGGTGTCTCCGAAAGGTAAAGGAAAGAGATCTCCTAAGAAGACTGAAAGAAAAAAGAAAAAGGTGCCACAGTCTAAGCCACTCATCGAAAGCAGCAGCGATGATGAGTCTTTAAATTCTACACTGAAAAAGGACCGATCTCGCAGCAAGACGCTGCAACAAATGGAAAAAGAAATGACGGCTGGAAAAATGGGTCAATCTGGTACAGATAGCGATGACTTAATGCCGATAAGACCGACTATGAGGAATAGCAAGTTCCCCATAGACATATACTCAGATAGCAGCGAGGATAACAATCCCGAAGTAAAGACTGAAAAGGTAAAAACCGAAAAAGATAAACAAGATAAAGTGAAACCAGAAAAAGTGAAGCCAGATAAAGTGAAACAGGATAAGTCTCCTAGCGGTAATGACTCGCTGCAGTCTCTGCCGAGGACTAAGGCAGCAATGAAAGAATTTATTCCGACCCAACCTGAGAAGAAAACTACCACCCCAGAAGAACCTAAACCAGGTCCAAGAAAGCGGGGCAGAAAGCCCTCGAACAAGGACAAAAAGGTGCCAGCCGTAAAACCGGAATCAGACGACGAAGCTAAAAATAAAGAAAACATCAAAGTCTCCAAACAAAAAGATCACCCGTCGGATCTCATTGTTCCACAGAGACAAGCGGCTAAGAAAGCATCTGAAAACATGCGCTCCACCACAGTGGTCAAGAAAGACGAGCCGAGCCCGGAACACCGCGAACAGAAACAAACGAGCGGTGATGATACCAAATCGAAACTAGCCGTTAAACCACAGAAGGTTAAAGGTAAAGAAATCAAAGATGCTCATTCTTCTAAAGTTGGCAGGAAGAAATCTAAGGAGACAGAGAAGGAGCCTATTTCATATGTACCACAAAGACAGGCTGCCAAGAAGGCAGCTGCACACATCAAGAGTGGACTTGGTACCAAGGCGCCGGCTGTCGAGAACGAAACCGACAAAAAGAAAGATGAGAAGCCTGAGACTAGCCAAGCCAAGTCGTCTCCCAAGAAAGACAAAGACGAAGCCAAAAGCTCTAAGTCCGCACAGAAAGAAAGCTCAAGTTCATCTTCCAACTCAAGTAGCAGTAGCTACTCGTCGTCGTCCAGCTCGGAGGAGGAGCCGGAGAAGCCCGGCATCAAGCCCACTGCTAAGGCGCGCGAGATCAAACCCGCCATTGCGACACGACAGCCTTCAATGTTCTCACCTCCAGGCGCTAGACCAACCGTGGACTTGCCCTTTCTCGACAGGGTGTCAAGACCGCTGTCTTCGACTAGTGCCTCGAGTGATTCTGAAAGCTCTAAAGTGTCCGACGGATCCCGATCCGGAAGCCCATATCCTAAACGACCAAGGCGAAGGCGAAAAGGCAAGAGTGTATCCACTGATGCGTCCCCACGCAAAGCGCCGCCAGATAAGAAGCTTAAAACTTCCGAACGGCGGTCCGAGTGTAGGGTACCATCACCGACTCCTGAAGGAGAGGAACCTAGCCGACCCAGTGATGCGCGCGCTGCCACACGTGCTCGGACCAGAAGCACTACTTCAGGCGGAAATCTGCCTAATAAGTCTGATGCCCGACCCAGAAAATTATCTAAAGACGACACCCATAACGCTGGACCCAATAAGACTCCCAAAGAGAGCGGCCAGTCCGGTGAACTTCCATCTGCGGAACGGAAAGAGAACGAGGAGGTGAAGGAAGCAGTGAAAGCGGAAGCTAAGGTAGAGGCGAAGGAAGATACTAAGACCGAGGTCGCTGTCGAGACACCCAAGAATAATGTAAAAGTAAAAGCTAACAAGCTTAAACGGCGAAGTGAGTCTAATGAAGACAAAGAGAAGGTCCATAAGACAGTTGAAATTGAAGTGCCCCCTCTACCAAAAGTAAGCCCTAAGAAAAGTAGTGAGCCCAAACAGAAATCACTCGCGACCAGACGGATGAGTGTCAAGGAAAAGACACCCAAAGAACGGTCCAGCACCAACGAAGTCAAAGAAACAGCCAAGAAAGACCGACGGCTCAGCGTAGCCCATAGCGTCACTGGTTCCGAACGGACGTCGACATCGCCTAAAAAGAAGACGCCCCAACCTAGGATTGAAGTTGAGGTTCCACAGGTGGAAGTGATTGAAAAGAAGAGCCCTCTTCACATCAATACAGACTACCATGACAATGACAAACATTGGCTTCCGAAGGCTCCAAGCCCGAATGCCATTCCACCTCCAGTGGAAAAGCCGGGTGGCAACGAGAAATACATTGACGAGAAATCCATGGACTCTGATTACGCCGATAAAAGCAGCGTCAAAATGATAGCTAAAATACAAGCTAACCTCAATGAAAATACCATGATCAAGTCACCTAAGACGCCGATGGATGCGAGAACAATAACTATTGAGCACATGGAGGCCGAGAACGTGGCAATAAACATGAGGAAGCGTTCAGCGGAAAAGAAGTTTATAACACAAGACGCCAGTCACGTGCAAGGTGTTGAAATCTCCAAGAGCGCTAAGATACCTTCAGCTGTAAACCCGTATCCCAACAGGTCCGTGTTCTCGCCACAGTCCAAAGACAATGAGTTCCTAGACTTTGAAATGATGGCCGTCGACGATGGCTTCAACCACGACGATATCATCAAACCGTTTGCGACATATCCAGAATTCTTCTTCAAAGAGGATACTAAGCAGGGCGTGCAGGAAACTTTGAACTTGGTCGACCGACTGAGATTTAGACTTAGCACCAAGAAGGTACTGCCAGAGAATACCGATCAAGAGGAACCGATCGTGATAAACGACGACAGTGATCCCAAAGAGAACGAAATCTACGCTCCTTGTAATTTGGTGAAGGCGGAGAAGAACAGTTCGCCTCACAAGAAACACACTCTTACCGAGAGACACGCTGAGCGGTCGCCGCCGATAGAGTCGCGCCAGTCGATCAACCATATCCCGCGACGACCCGCCTCTATTGAAAGAGACTTGCCATCTGGAGAAACAACAATGGATGCTAAAGAATTCCAGCCTATTGCGATGACAAGTAACGAGAAGTGGGTTAACGTAGCGGTGTCAGAGTCACAGTTAGACACGCAGAGCCAGTCTGCGAACGATCAGAAATATGATCATTCCAACTCGTGCACCGAAGACAGCAAAGAGCCAGTCATCAATGTGACGTCAGTTACGTCCGCATCAGCTGAGACTATCATCTCAGTAACCAAACTAAGTGATGATTCGCAATCTTTATCCGTCGTCGACCACAGTAACGACGTGGAAGTAGTGCATGAGAACACAAACTATGAAAATAATGAAATAGTGCACTCGCCGCACTATGTTACTCAAGAGAAATGGCGCGAGAGCAAGATAGCAACGAGACGATCGTCCGCTTCTAGCTCTAACTCGGACGTTTCCGTGCGCTGTCACAAACATGTGAGGAAACCTCGAATGACTGCTGCAGATCGGCTGCGGCAAAGTAACGCGATGCCTGACATCGACACGTACCCGCCGATCCCCGCGTACTCGCGGCCTGTAGAGCCGTCGATGCCACTGAACCAGTACACGACGTACCCGGCCGAGGCGTCGCCGTTCCTGAGCTCGCTGCCACTGTTCGCGGGCGCGTCGGCACTGCCGCTGCCGTCGCCGGGCCCGCTCTACGGCGTGGCCTACTCTGCCGCTGCGCCGCTGCCGCTGCCACTCAAACCGGCCTTCTACAGTGCAGCCTTCACATCTTCCTCGCAAAATATTGCTCTCACCACAGCAATGATTGCTCCGCCTACACCGAAACCCATGGATTCGCCGCGAGATTCAGGCGATTACGATGCGCCAGTAAGCGATAAGATCGTTCACGTTGTGTCTAGTCCCAGTATAAGCGCAGATTCCTACGACAGAAGTAGCAACAACACGAATACAAACCAAGCTACAACTGAAAGCAAGATGTCGAACGACAGCAACGAAACTATGCCGAGCCTTCATCCGCAGGAATCTAAATCCCCTCCTAAAGTAACGGGCA
Source organism: Standfussiana lucernea (assembly GCA_964057025.1). Taxonomy (NCBI): domain Eukaryota; kingdom Metazoa; phylum Arthropoda; class Insecta; order Lepidoptera; family Noctuidae; genus Standfussiana; species Standfussiana lucernea. The sequence goes on from OZ059784.1 coordinate 22,164,909, forward strand.
AAGCAACTACTAAGTTCCCTGTCAAGTCGCCGGGCAAGAGTCCCGGGATATCGCCTAAGCAGAGTGACGCGCCGAAGGGAACCAAGCGTCCAAGCAACCGCAGCAACCGAAGCCAGCGAGGGCGCGGGCGCTCCAAGAGCCGCGGACAAGGGTTCGCCGTTGACTATACCGGCAACTCCATCCAAAGCAAGCTGGTCGGAACAGTTTACGACTTCGATCAAGAAATAGCTAATGATGGTGTCGATTTGAAAGCCCTTCGTGACAAACGAAAATCCATCGACGTTCGTGAAGATAGAAAATCTGAACACTCGCACAAGGATGCCTCTCAATCTCCTCGCGTCATTACTCCTCCTCCGACTAAAAGACCGCCGTCGTTAGACGCTAAAGATATTAAACCTCCCATATCCCCAGAGCCTGCCGATGGCAACTCCTCCCCCGCGGATTCAGAGCGAGAACCAGGTTTCTCACAAGTCGCGCCTGTCCTACCCGGTCCTGTTGATATGCGAACTTATCAACCTTTTGAGAATCCTGCTCCTCCAACTGAAAACGCTTACCATTTGTTGGCATTTGCTAGCGGCACAGCCGAGCAGCAATTGCCTGAAATTGACGAAGAAGTGGAAAAACAATTGCACTCAGCTTTAATGGCAAGTAATCCACAGACAGGTTCGCCGACACATCAACCCGCCGAGCCCGCACCTCCCCCGAAAGATGTGTTTGTGCCTCAATTACCAAAAGTTTCATTATCCGATTCCAGAAACCAGCTGAAAGTTAAAATCAAAGGTCCGTTTTTGGATGCCAACTATTCTGCGAGTTCATCCCGAGCGGTGAGCGAGGTGGTCCCGCCGCCGCCGGCACCCGTGCACGAGGCCAGCACCAGCACGATGAACCCTGCCAACGCTGCCGGCGCTTCCGCGATGTCGGGCTCCACGAACCTACGACGCATGCGCAAAAAGGAGCTGCTACGCCAGTACTGGACTCAGGACATGAACATGGACGACCCCAACCACAACGCTAACATAGGCGCTGTGCCGGCGCCCGCGCAGCCCTCGCCTCTCACTCGCGCCGTCATCACCATCCCTAAAGCCGTCGCCTCCATGACGAGCATACCCACGCGAGAGGATTATAAGATCACCGATAGCCCGGTAGAAAAGAAAACCAAGCGTAAGACTACTTGCGGGCTATCGCGAGAGCTGAGGCATTTAGAGGTTAGCATGAATGACGACGTTGATCCGTCAGACGATTTGAAGTTGTCAGCGATAGCTGGCACGTCTGGTCAACAAGCACACAAGCGTCGCGGCCGAACAACCGCTAAGCCAAACAGGGCGAACGCTACGCCGCCCGTAACTCCCAAACTGAAGATCAAGCTCGGCACCAACACGGTGCAGCAGGTGCCGGCGCCCCCTCCCGCCACCCCCGAGGAGCCCGCCGGCACCACTATCTACCGCCCTCCTAAAAAGAGGATTATAGCGAACAAACCAAGTCTGGAAGACTTGAAACGTGAAAGCATGAAGTACCGAAAAATGGTTATGGCCGACTTCGAGGAAGATGAGAAAACGACTATCAAGAAGCCTAAGAGTGAAAAAAGTGAGAAACGTAAAAAGAAAAAGGACAAAAAAGCGGAAAAACTGCAAGTGGTGAATAGTGAAAGTGATAGTGCAACAAAGTTGATAATCAAAATAAAGCGCACCAAGGAAGAGGAGGTGGGCGCGGTTGGCGTGTCGGGCGCGTCTGGCGCAGCGGCTGCTGCAGCCGGGCCGTCCATGAGCGCGGCGAGCGCGGCAAGCGCGGTGGCTGCGCCGGCCGCGGCCGAGCCGCCCGTCGACCCGTTCGAGTACGACCCGTCGGCGCCCGACCCGCTGGCCATCGATCCGCCCTCCTACTCCGAGTCGACATCAGCTATGCGCAAGGTGCGCACGGACAAGGTCACGCCCATCCGGTTAAAACTAGCGCGCAGCTCCGAGGGCTCCGGCTACGTGATGAAGGAGGCAGGCGAGGGCGAGGCGCGCCCCGCCGTGCCCGTGAACAACAATAAACACTGTGAAGTGAGGTGATATAAGCCGCCCGGTGCCGGCAGCGTCAAGTGTACCAAGAACAATAAGAAATTACCGCGTAAAAAAAAATTAGATACTAAGCCTAAAAATAAGAATGCTGGAAATAAGGCTAAAAAGAAGTAAGGACACTGACTAAATGAACTGTTACAATAGAACAAGTATAAAATCTCCTGTATAGTTAAACTAAATACTGATATTGTGTCTGTATATTTTTAAAACAATATTTTATCTCTATCATGGTGTAGTTTATTATTACATATTATTTATTTGTATAAATAGAAAGCTCAATGATTAACTTAAAGTTATTCTAAGATATATAAATTGTGCATTATGCTGTGCACAAGTAAATCTTATAATATTATAGCATATATATTTTTGTTAAAGTTACTGTTTTACTTTGTGCCTCATATGGAATCTCATTAATTTTGACGAATTAATTGTGTAATTTTTAAATAAGTTACGTATGTTTATTTCTTTACTCTTCACAGTCATGAAAATCATCACACAATTTCGTTAGCTTATCGTTTATACAACACAACAGAGCTGTAGACTCAGATCCACACTTGTCTTGCAATGCGCGGCGCGCACGTTCAGTGGTCATTGCGAGGGTCACTCTGCGCAGTGGCGGCGAGGAGGCGTCGGCGTCGGTCATGTGTACGCACAGTGCATGATGCGTTACGACCAAAGACGCGTCCATGCGGTTGTTTTATCTGTTACATTCCAGCTTCAACTGGATATCAAACACATTCAAATAATCTTCGAATTTATAATCCAATTAGTCCCCTCACCACCACTCCTCAGGGAGGCTCTGACCCTATTGACTCAATTGTTATCACCGATAACAAAATAACAAAACAAAGTGCCAAGGCGGTACTGGTGGCCAATCAACTACACGAAACTTATAATAATCAGATCATGGTTCGCATTTAACCAAAGATTGATTACAAAACAAAGTTACTGCATACAAATGGGCATTAATACTGATAATTGACATTTGACACGTTTTCCACAACAACCCGGAACGCTCATACTGACACTTCTGATACACAAGTGCTTACATTGATATCTCTGTTCTGCTCATTTTACGGAGAGTTTTTCACAAACTTTAGGGCATATTCAAGTACAAGTAAGAATGTGAGATCAAATAACCTGACAGTAAAACAAGCAGAATTTAAGATGCATCACTCGATGAGAGCTGTGTGCCATTACATAACGGTTACTACAAAACAACGTTATTGCCATCTGTCATTAGATGCTGTCTGAACAGATGTAGGGTAAATTAATGTGTAATAAATACCTAAATCGAGATAAGCTTATAAAGTCGAATGTAATGTAATGATTTAGCGGAGGCTATCCGTGATCGATGACCACGCATCTAGATATAATAGGCTTGTTAAAGACGTGAATTTTGTGATTTATTCCAGAAATACCCACTAGTTATATAAACTCAGTCTAGTGGGGATTTCTGAAAAAAAAAGTACCAATCCCCACCAGGTGCTGTTTCTAAATTATTCAACAAAAATTATTAAATTATTATAATCAACTTTCATTATATACGTATATTGTTTGCATTGAAACGAAAATCATAAATATTTACAACTATTAATAAGATTCAAACCAATTAATAGTTATTTAAACATTATAGGATCACATAAGTCGCGATTGTGAATTTATCTCATTCTTTCCAAAAAAAGTGGCACTGTAATGCTGCCATGCATTAACTCTAGTTGAGCATCTAAGATGACTGGTCTTTTTCTTTGCTTCTTTGTGATCGCGGGTTCCGACGGGGACTTTCGTTAGCACTTCTTTCATAAAACAAAGCGTGAAGCAACAACAACTAATATTTTGTCTAACTACCCTACACGCGACTGTTAAACTAGAAATAAAAAATGACCAGCAGAACTATGCATTAAAATCTATTCTCATTTTTAGTGGTGTATATTGTTTATCTCTGGTGTGTATATTGTTTATCATAAATGCAATATGCATATATTGCATTTATGATAAACCAGATTTCAGGTGACTGAAGTTTTTCAATATTTACTGTGCAAATAATTTTATAATTACCTCTGAAATAATTAAATTGCATTTTTTTTTTATAATTTAGAAACGACAACACCTGGTGGGTATTGTTACTTATTTTTCCTAAAATCCCCACAAGACTGAGTTTATATAACTAGTGGGGATTTCTAAAAAAAAATAATGATCCCCAATGGTGGGGATTTGTCGGTGGGGATTTCTGGTATAAATCAATTTTGTGTTAGTGCGTACGATACGTAGATGTACTACAGTAAAATTCAAGTTACTTAGATAAATCAATAGAATTCCATGAGAGTATGGTACGTAGACAAATGGTATTATTGTTGCTTTTTCCGAGCAAGCGTAGTTGTTGCCTACGATACTGCAGGGACGGCGCAGTGGAAAGCAGAATATTCCAAATCGATATTCTGTTTTCCTAAATCCTTTCGCCCATTACGATACTCTTAAGATACGATACTTGAGTCGAAAACCAGTTGAATAAATGTTCGCGACTCATGGTTCGCATATTGCGCTACTGAAAATAAAGTCATTTCATCATTTGCAGCACACACTTCTGGTTAAAAGGACGTTTTTTTCCAATTTCTTCCGAAGCCCTTTCAGTCGTATGTTTTCTCATGTAATCAGGCATTCTAAAGTTATATAAACACGGATATTTTTCAATTTCTTGCACAAATTTAATATTTATTTCATGTTCCGCTGTCATTTTGACAAGATTCGTAGGGGACGCGACACGCGGGCATGGCGGGTATCGCGAGACTAGACGCGGACGCGTTGGATACTGGTAGCGAAGTAGAAGTAAGAATGTGAGACTCTACTCTACTCTGCGGCGACTAGTCTCCGAGACTCCCGTAGGATACTAGTCGTCTGCGTGTATCGTAATGTGAGATGGGCCTAATATAACGTAAACATTTGTAAATATTTTTGATGTTTCATGACTGCGTGGTCGTCTATTACGAATATCCTTGTAACAAAACAAATTGCTTATTGCCTATTTCTTCATATAATTTAGACAATTATCAATAATTATAATTAAGGTTGATTTAAAAATGAGCCTTCAACGAACTGATTGGAATATTTATTTGACTAAAAACGACATAATATTTACCATATACTACACAATGCTGGATTTAAATCTATTGGTCGCATTAGTTACATACATATTTTAAATTAATGTCTTTTTTTTAGACACACGCAAATTGTATTTGTTAGTTCGTACTGATCAGAAACAAGGTTGATTTATTATAAACTTACTTAGCTTCTGATGCCGCCGTAGAGTCATTACGTAGCATATGGTAGATATAAAAACTAATTTATTAGTAATGTGACCACAATATGATTTTATTTGTTTGTGCAATATTCGGCAATACTCATCGTATAGTCAAAGATTCATTGAACGTAGGCATGGTGTGTTAGTTTTAAGTGCATGTCCGTTATTCATAAGTATCTCATTTTCGTTCCCATTGTAAATAAAATATTTAATAGTGATCTAAGGCCTTGTCCAGATTTGCGATTGAAAATCGTCCGATACAAATTATGTTTAAAGTTCGCTTAGTTCAGTTGTCGCGTGGAGGAAGTGTTGAATATGAATAGAAAAGATTTTTACGTCTCAGTTTGTTTTTTATGTTATGGATTGTTTATTTGGTTTTCATTATTACGCCTGGTTCTTAGTTTATGTTACTATTAAGTGTATTACGATTAATTTGTACAAATCAATTAAAATTTGCGGATGTTCTCAAAATTGATTTATCTTACGAATAGTATTACATCTGGACAGTGCCTTAGCAGGAGATAACTACATGGTGTTAGAACAGGCCGCAGCGAGTTCACGCGACGGCGCGTCTTTAAAGCGATAGTTAGCGGCCTATCAATGAGCTTAGTATAAAACTAAATGTTTAAAAATCACATTTTCGTAATATTAAATCATGTAAGCTTAGTACCAATCTGAAATTAGTAATTTCGAATTCAATGTACATGGTAATTGTAAAAAGAGTAATGGAAACTGTATAAATATTTTTTGTTCTTTACATACATGTCTAGTGCAAAGGGAAATGAAAGTTTTTTCTTGTTTGGGAAATGGAAGTAAATTATCACAAAACCGAATTAGGTTGTAGGCTGTGCTTAGTTTCGCTTTCTTATTTATAAAAAAAAACATCATTGAAAAAAATCTCCAGAAAATTTAAAATCGCATCAAAATTGTGTGCACGAATTAATAAGCGAGAAGCTTACGGTTTTTTATACTTTTATATTTAACAATATTAATTAAAATCTTTATTTATTACGTTATCAGACATAACCCATATTTAAAACAAATTACTAACACTATCAGTGATTGCATTTAAATAAAAAATGAATGGTGCTCATTAAACGAATGATGTATAAAGTAACCACACCAATGAGATTACATTATGTTGTAACTGAGTTATATTATTATCCAGTGCGGAATCTTGGAAATTGATTTGTTTTTCTGTATGTTATCACTCGTTAGTCCGGATCGAGTGGTACACCTTTTATATTCAGGATATAAATAATCACAAAGGTAGCAGCTTACATGGGTGTAAATATGCAGTCTGTATATGTAATCAGTTAACAAATATTACGCAAAATCGTGTTAAAATCGACTACTCTCCGTGTGGTCTAATCCATAGTGGTCACGAGAATTAATTTAATATTGTGTAAATGTTAACAAAAATGTAAATATAGTATTAATTACCATTATCGTAGCTTACTTACGTTCCAAAATGGAAAATTTAAATATCAGTAATAAGCAAATATAAAAGCATTGCATAGTTATTCGTGTCTATATAATCAATAATTTTATCCATAATATTAAACAAAGTTACCATACTTATAAATTATTTATATTTGTAAATAATCTGGTTGCAACTATTTTCTTGGTCGGCAATTGTTTTCCTTAAATCTAAAAAAAGGAACGGTATTAAATGAAATGCTAATAATAATAGTACTTCTGGACACGGCGCGTATTGTTAGGAGGTTCCTCTCTCAAGAGCCCTGACCGCCGGTAGCTCGGACCCTGTTCCCGGTGCTGGTGGGCTACTATTTTATATATTTTTAAATGTTTTTTTATACTGATTTTGTATAGGGATATTTAAAAATGTAAGAATATGTAAGAAAAATAAATAAAGGAAATATATATTTATTTTCATATACTGAGATTTTTTCATACAATCTTAAGAGCGTGGGTCCTACGAAATGATGGTCTTCTATTGTTCTCCTTTATGTATATACTTTACATAGCTGTCACAGTAATATAATAATTTTAAGATGACATTAATATTAACAGTAAAATTTCCTTCTACCTGGTCTGGCCTTTGTTGCCATTGACTGCTCTGGTTGTTTTAACCTTTCTTGACTTTAATGCCTTTGACCCTCTTCTTAAAACATTTTACTTGCGTAAATCAGTTTTTTTTTTATATTTATTACTTCTCATAGCGCTATAGTTGCTTAAGGACATTAACTACCACACAACTTATACATTTAAGTTTTATTGGCTAATTTATGGAAACGTTTTATTTGATGAGTGTTTTAAAATAAAAATCACAACGTGTTCTGAGATAAATTAGACTCCAGACGGCTTAACGTTAAATCAATTTGAAATAAACAAATCGTTTTAATTAATTTCAATAAAATGCAGTAACTTATTAGTATTGCGGAGTCAATGGTGTGTCCTCAAAGTTTCAGTTGACTGTACGGGCAAACTCCGGATGAATCAGGGTGGAGCTCTCATTATGTTAAGGCACTTTTTACGTCTCAATATTTATAAATAAACAATGTAGTCTTAGGTACGTTGTATGATAAGTATAACTTTGGAATCGTATTTATTGGTAGATTAGTAAAAAAATGTTAGTGTAACACAGTTTGCCCACACCTACAAAACTTCAACCATTCTGATATATCTGCAGTGTGGACATTGCCTGGCCAGACATAAAATTCTCTAATATAAAGCCCACTTATATTAATGACCTTTTAATATTCTCCTATTGCTGACCAGGCAATATTAATATTGCTATAAATAACGGATTTTGCCCATTTCTTTCGCCCGTTGCGATTGTGTCGATAGCCACGTTGTCTATATTAAAAACAATCTGTCTAAAACCTCGTGTAGGGCTTAATAAACCCATGTTAGTATTTTCGATATTTATAGTCTTTAACTATAGGCAATGGGTGAGTTGTCCACACTTTTGAAATAAACTGAATAAAAAAAGAACAATTGACACCCAGAATACGTATACATATTCATTTCGATAAGATCATGGACTCACTTTGGCACCTTTCTACTGAAATAATAATAAATGATTAAGTTTTAAATAATAATCTAATTTATCCAGACGCATGAGCTTGCGAACAACTATTTTCGAAACCAAACATCTTGCAAGTACTCAAAACTTCTCATTCCTAATAGTGGAATGATAACTTTAAGAGCACTCACAACTAGGGCTTTTCATAATATCTTCGTTCAAGCTGTGCTGCTTGTTTTATTGAATCAAATAATTCTCTATAATGCCTGGACCCTCTAAGACAACACAGAATCATTCTCCAACTACAAAATCACGTATATATTCGTCTTCCTACAAACGTTAGATTGTTTTTTAAATTAAAGAACGCTGAGCGGTTTACTTGTGTTGTTCTACAAATGTAACGAATAAGTGCATTGAAGCAGTGAAGAGGCGAAACAAAGCTACAAATCGATCGGTCTACGAGGTTGGACATAATACAAATTCTGTTGGTCTCTCCACTTGCTCGTACTGACTCGTTCGCACAAAACCAATAGAACGGCAAGAGTATCATCATCACATTTCAATACTTTTGTGTCGATCATTACCTTGTTACTGTGATTTGTTTTAATTTATATAATAAATCAACTAAACTTTAGATATAATTTTTGTATTGTGAGATTCCGACTGCAGGGAATAAAAAACACATTTTAAAATGTACATATTATGTTTAAAATTTCCTCTGTTGATAAAATATTTTTTTATATAAATAAGTGCATGTAATTTTTTTTAAATATTTTGTCGATATAAGTGTAATAATGTTTGTAACTTTTCTTAATTTAGAAACGTTATTATTGCTACGCTGTAAGCGCATTTTGTAATGAGTATTTTTAGTTAATCAGTCGATTTAATAATCAAGTGTTGTATGGAATTGTAATTTACAATGTAACGCTAAGTATGTGTGGTTATTGACAATCATGTTTATGTATTAATTACTTGTATTTTCTATGTATGTGACGCGCGATGTAGTGAACTTACATAGAGCGGGGCCCTAGCCCCCGGTAGGTCGTGTAGTTGAGATGAACTATTGCGACGGCGATGTCACTAGCAGACTAGCGACTAGCAGTAGTAGTAGTCGACGTGTTGTTTCCGGAGTAGGCACGCGACGCCGCCCGCGCGTGGCGCCCGCAGAGCATTCTGTGTTAGCCGTGGTGAGCGTCGCGCACCAGTCATTAGCTTATAGAGAATATTCAATACATATATTAATTCTATTATTTATATTGTAGACTCTATAATCAGGTTTAAGTAATAGCTCTTAAGAGATTTAAGTTAAATTCTTATACCATTATCCGTATAAGTATTATGATCAACAATATTTCCATTGTTTTTAAATTAGTGTTGTTAGTTTATATAAAATGTAACGTTTAAGAATAAACTTGTACAAACTACTTATGTACAGTGTGTAAAATAAGAAGATGATGCTAAAACCGGCGCTTGCGCCTGGCCAAGAGAGGATAGATGTATCGTGGGTTTTGTAAATAGTGTACAAGTATATTGTAATATAACAAGTGTTTTCAATGTGCACATAGTCGCCTCATTCATTAATAAATTTTTTAGATCAATTAATCTTTCCTTTTGATTTTTTGCCTTCTGTCTATCCGTTTTGGTTTTCTACTAAATATTCTCAACGGGAAATACAACTTGTGTGTTGTCTAGATGAGTCAGAACTGATGTGAACAGGTCTTCAGCATTCCCGTCTCGCACTCAATAAGGAATGTAGTGATTGAGATAGGTATACCAACTTCATTGTGACTTGCCACATTACACAGTATCATTGCGGTATCCCACCTGTATCGTATCACAAATTTTTCATAACTTAGCAAACTAGATCCATTGTCACTACACTATAAAGAGTTGCCCACACTCTGTGGTTCTCATATTGATTTTAATAGTCATCTAAATCATAGTAATTAATATGTCGCTAGTATCACACAGAGTTCTAGTTCCCGAATCTATAACTAAAATCTGTAAATCCCATTTCTTGTCACTCAGTCCCCGCGTCGCAGTCCACGTTGCACATTCTTTTTGACGACCCGAATGGCGCAGCGGTAGTGAGGCTGCCTTACGTTCATAGGGTTCCGGGTTCGAATCCCGGTAGGAGCAAGTGTTTGTGTGATTAAGCATGGACATTTGTTACCGAGTCATGGATGTTTATATGTATAATAAGTATGTATTTACAAACAAAAAGTATCTATGTAGTATATCAACTATCTGGTGTCCACGACACAAGCCTCGTTGCTTAGTGTGGCACTAGATGGCGCTGTGTGTAATGTCTAGCGATATTTATTTATTTATTCTTTAACACTTTCGCTGTTAAGTTAAAATAATCCATTGTCGTTAGTATACGCGTCATTTATAGCTACGTATAGCGAGGACTCGGGAGGCGGGTTGTGCGCACACAAACGAATTACTGTTCGACCCATATGCCATATGGGTGCTTAGCACTGAAAGTGTTAAGCCAACAATACTTGTTGAAAGTGTATGCAACATGGAACCTGCGGACGTGCATCATAACTGTCATAATCATTCCTCATATTCTTTTTTTCTGTCTACTGTCTGTCTATATACTTCCAAGTTGAAACCGATTTCGAAAAGAAATATTTGAAGTCTGTTTTTGTTGGTTTTTATTCATTAAGCAGTTTTTTTTTTAACATTATAAAATATTCTTTGGCTAGAAAAAGGTACCGCAGTTTTCTGGAATCATGTTGTAAGCCCGGTTTGGCTAATTAGATTTTTTAAATGCTCAAATCAGACATTCTCTAGGTCAATTTTATTATAGCTGTGTCATCTGTTACTTTATTCGAACTGTCTGAAAGACTAAAAGTAGGTAATAGTGTGACTGGCCTATATGTGTGGTTAGTCCTATAATTAATTTAAATAAAAGTCACCACCAGTCACTTCTATTAGGGGTTAAAGTATAAAATACCGATTGCCGATTTATACTGCAATTTTTTTCCAAGAAGTAACATTTATTTCATCAATATATTTACCTTCATTAGCTATACGTTGCTGCCATCTAATCGGAAGTTCATTTATGCATTTGCGATAGGACTCTGGGGATCTAGATTCGACAAACTGTATGAAGGCATTTTGTGCTGCCTCCTGGGAAGATTTTTTTTATCACGTATAAAATTGTCCAAATCACGAAAAAAATGGTAGCGAGTACGGAGGATGACTTATGGTTTCTAACTGCAGCTCCTGTAATTACAACGGTGTCCCGTGCAGTGTTAGGTTTTGCGTTATCATGGGGCAATAATGGTGAAGATCGATTCACGAGTCGGGGCTGTTTCACTACCAGTTTCGCCATCATTGTTCGAAGTTCGGCACAGTAAACATCTGCTGATATTGCTTGACCAGACCTGAGAAAGCTATAGTGAATAACACCATGAAGAGACCACCAAACAGTTACCATTAGCTTTTTATTGTTAAGTTTTGCTTTCGGGCGCTGTTGCAGCGTTTGACCTGGGGTTAACCATTGCATTTTTCGCTCACGGTTATCGTAAAGAATCACAATTCGATCCAATATTCCTTCAGTTCTGTACCGATTCAACAAGTCAGCGGCAAGTTTCAACACGTGTTTCTTTTTGCAGATCAGTAAAATCATGAGGCACCCATTTTTCATATTGATATTACTTACAATGAGTCATTATTGCAGGTAAGGTAACGATAAACCATACTGCTAATTCCTGGGTAGTATGACACGGATCGGCTTCCATCGTCTCCTTCAATTCAGCGTTATGGGCACCTGTGCGGGCAATCTTCCACGTGGTTCGTTCTTCAAGTCGAAGTTTCCATTACGAAAGCGTTTAAACCAAAAACGCACGGTGCGTTCATAAGCAGTCTCCTCTGCAAACGCAGCATTGATATTGCGAGCCGTTTCTGCCGCGTTTTCAAAAATTACTCTGATTTTCGAAGTATCAAAATTTTACGTTTCGAAGTATAAAAAAACAATTGAAATTCGAGAATCGAATGTTGCACATTTTTTAAAAGAAAAATCTCATGGGTATATGGTAAAAAAAGTTTCACTTGAATATCTCAGACCATGAAGGTTTAATGTCAATTCAAAGTAGGTATCTATTACTATAAAACGGCAATTTCATACTTTAACCCCTATTCCTCCGATTTAACCTTATCAATTACTATATTGTTTAACGCACCTAAGAAGTGGTAACCTTTTCTTAGCCTGGGATAAAACTGCGACTAAGCGGAAAGTTAATGCTGCTGTGCTCCTCAATCCGTTACACGACGAGAACAATACATATTCCCACCAAGACCTACCTAAGTCCCGTATGATGGGATCCAAGGTTACATTTGGACGTCTCCGGGTAATTTAGCTTGTTTCAAGTAAGTAAACGTCAAACAGACTGCTCAAAGAACTTATGACTAGGCTAAGCTTGGCATTAATTACGTAAAATGGGGATTAATACTAAGTGAGCATCAACTATTTTACATTTATTTACTTGTAACTTGGTAGTAGGTAATCCTGTAGGGTGTTCTGAATTTTCATTCGGAAAAAGATATAAGCCGTTGCGTATGAGCAGGCTCTTGGCAGGATACATCAATTTTCTTGAGCTGGTTAAGTGTCTATTATAAAAAAAAAAACTGGATGTCTATAATCGGCATTTCATAATTGTTAGTTTAAGGAATATTGTGTCAGTCATGAGGTATTCGGATGATATGGCATCTTCTCTTTGATTCGTTGGGGTCGACACGCACTGCTATCACGAATTAGATACACGACAAGCTTTATATTTGTAGGTAGGTGCACACGACCGCCAATCAAGCACTGCATAACCAGGATAAGCTGTTATGCTGAAAGTCTATAGGTACAAAGCGAGGTCAAGTTTTGTATAGCTTGATAATTTATATGTTGCCGTGTGTGTCTCGAGGACCTAAAACCTGGTTAGTATTTCATGGGTAATTTATCAAAACATGCATAGCAATAATCGACGTACTACTAGACGTTCGTAGACGTACTATGGCATCATTATTTATGGTCGATGATCCCAAAGATCCTTATTCCTTCATATATGTTGCCGCTTGGATGCTGATGGAATCTGGAATAGGTACTTACCCTAATATAATAGGGGAAAGCTTAGTGCAGCAAATGCAGCAAAGAACTGGAAATGTCCTGAGTAACTACTACTTCTTGGCTATCCAGTATGATTGAGAAAACTATGGAGAAATGAATTGCTGATTTTAGAAGGAGACTACCTACTTATTTAAATATCCACTCGGTGATATGTTGAAGTTTTTGATTAAGTAAGTATTTGGATTAATATCTGGGCTGCAGCTGTAACTTCTGATATGTTTTGGGTTGCTTTTAATAGGTGCCTATCAGCAACGAAAACTTTCCGCGGTCCTGTTCATTGTGGAATTGTTTCGTACACATACAATACTTACGTGAGAATCGGGACACTGATAGCTAATACTAAAGACGCTGTAGCCTAGATAGGACCTACAATCAACCCAATAAAGCAGGTGGTGCCTTGTGGCAGTGCGATATTGCTTCGTGATGATGCTGTAAAAGGAAGGTGGCCTATCTTTTGAAAACCACACGACTGTATCGAAGTAGTTAATCTTAACATTCTGGTAGACATAGTCTACTTTAGCCCATTGTAATATACTTACAACTTATTCCTATGTATACCAATAAATGTAATTTTTATGAAAAATATTCACTTTGTTTCTCTTAATTACCTACTTATACCTTTCATTGATTGGTTTTCCTCACTGTTAAAACAGTGAGGAAAAGAAACAGTTCAAATTGCCGGTGTACCTACAAAGTTATACAAGGTGCAGTTTTGCATACTCGTCTAATTCAAGGAGGTAACTACGCTAATGATTCTCGACCCGAAGCAATAATAAAATGGGTAGGTAATTTTTTAATATTTTTTTCTTTTTATCGGAAATCGGTAAGTGTACACCACCCGTATTAAAACGCGACCCGTCTAATACTAGCCCTATAACCGCGCTTTCTCACACAAGCAAACGCAGACGTTTATTCCATAAACGGGTCTTCTTCTTTGGGAAGGGCTTCATTCTGAAATAGTGCCAAATTAAAACAACTAAAAAAAGCAACATTTATTATTATTGATCAGGTACCGTAATTTATATTGATTATTTATTTACGTACAACCTCCTGAATTTTGAAGAGGATGAACAACTACACCGTGTATAGCTAAATTAACCTGATGTATATTGCTAATAGATGAGGCACTGACGATCGGCAACCGGCGTAACACACACAGAGATTTCACTAATCCGCTAAATTATGTTCACAACAACCTAATGCCCTATCAGCTATCTTTTCTGACAACATGAACATAGCGTTAAATTAACTACGTCGTTACCGGCTATTGTTAGACCACCATTACAACCATAAACACTTTTCCCGCAATTCCCGCTGGTTTCATTTCATAAAAGTTGTCTTCACTATGCGGTGAGAAGATTATGCCGCACAGCAGACAACGCCATCTATTGTCAACGTGTTGAACTAGACTCTATTTAGGAATCGTCTGAGGTGAGCTGAGCTGAATACTCGTAATTAGTAGTACCTACGAAGAAAGTGTTGATGAGAGTGGGTAAAAACGGAACTAAAGCGTGTCGCCGTCTTATTGTTTCGCGCTCGAATAACAATAAGAGGGCGCTGTTGGTAAACATTTGTGCAAATGTTTTTGATAATTTATTACGTCAAAATTTGTTCTTCGTTTCGCCGCAGTAGCGGGAAGCGTCGTTGTGCAGTGACAAGAAAGAGTGCGCTGCTGTCCACGAGTTTTTTTTTTAATGGCATGTAGCAGTTCAACCTAGGAGGTTGTCGTCTGCTTAATTGGACTAACATGTGGATGCCGTGAATTTAAGGCCTCCAGCCAGGGCAAAAACTTACAAACTAAGCGATTACACGCTAAGGGCACTACCTGTGGGGTACTGGCCTGGGCTTAGGGCGTCGCTGGGGGAGGGAAGCAAAGGGACAGGCTGAATCTAAGTGGTATTATTTTGGGACTGGTTTAAAACTACTGGCACAGCATCGCGGGCTAGCTCGAGCAAGGGTCGGGGAGGGCAATTACCGGGACGTCGCGGCGGTCCTCGACGGCGAGGACGGAAAGACGGCGGTCTGAAACGGGGTTTACGCTTGAGCGTACTAGTTTCCCTACGGCTCTCCTATAGGAGAGTGATAGTGTCATCGGGTGTGACGAGAGTATGCCTTGGTCGGCGAACCTGACTGATACGCGAGGGGTCGTATCGGGCGGCCGATGCGATCAGGGGATTGCGATGCTTAGTTGCACGGTCGAAGAAATGCTTGGAAAGGCGTTTCATGCATTGAAGGATGGTGTGCATCCTAAGGTCTACGTGTAGACGTTCGTTAGGGACGTAAAAGGGGGCACCCGTGACCCTACGTTAGTACCGGTTTTGGAGCGTCTGCATACTATGAATGTAGCGGGGCTTGGTATGTGCGAACACGACACAAGCGTAAGTTATGATGGGACGGATCACCGCGGTTTAAAGGCTCAACTTGCACTTGAGTGACAACTTGCTCTTAGCCGCTACCATAAAATGAAGCCTACTCATAGCGAAGGCAGCTCGGTCGCGAGCTGCTTTGGTATGTGCCCCGAAGGACAGTCTAGTATGACTCCAAAGTATTTGGCTAGCTTCTCCCAAGGGATAGGCTTATCGGACGGGGCTGCCTACGAGCCAGTGTCAAGGAACTTATATAGTAACTGGAATGAGTACCTACAAACAAAATTTTAATATCAAAAACCGTTTTAAAATGAACTTTATTTCAAACACATTAAAGTAAAACGAACTCTATGTTCGTTTTACTTTAATTCATTCAAAGGGGGAAAAATACAGAGTGAGATAGCTTCGCGGGTAGAGTGTGTCCTTGTCAAGCAATTGCCAGAAACAAAAAAAAAAAAAATATATAGCAATCGGAAATTACATTGATAGCTAAACTAGCATATAAATCGTAACGGGATTAATTTAATATTCAAATACTAAATATTAAAATAATTATTTCTTGCGAAATGGAATTCCTTAGTAGCAACTTACAACTTATGAATTCATAAAACTCATTTAAGACCTGCATGGTCAACTAGACTACCCAAACACTCCAGCACCAGTAGAGATTTTGTGAAAAACATTTTTAAGGGGGAGAGAAGGGGAAGGATTTCGTGAATACATATGAATTACTTTTGAAATCGCGCACTTCGCAAAAACTTTACTGTAATTTCTCTAATTATAGACCGTACGCAATTTTAGGGGTGATTTTCGCCATAAGCATTAATTCATTTGATCTTTATTTTTTTCTGATCGAGCACTAACATGTATAGGTAATTTTCAAAAGCGTTTTTTTGATGTTACGTTCATTTGCTGTACAGTTGAGCGCGCGCTTTCATCGAGATCATATGTACTTCTCTTACAATAATTTTGATAATTATTTTTATACCGAACTAGACTGACGAGTACCTAATGACGAGTAGGTACTCTCCGAACGCGTGTTAGCGCTTGACATCTGAACTCTCTTTAAATCTGATAGTGCGATGACTCGCGTTACATGTGAACTCCTAAGGGCGTTTGTCTGAACACTACAAAGACCAATAAAGAGTCCCAATGTTATAAGTAAAAGGAGCACCTAAGTACAAAAAGAAGAACTTAGAAAAGACAGAAGATCGAATAAATGTGCAAAAAATAACATTTTCAACTCATTGTGTTAATCTTTTCCATATTTTGAACACAATGAGTTTATTTATTCATGAAACAAATTAATCAGTCCTATTTCTAAAATAAGTTTCGTCGATGACGGAGAACGAAAAGCTATTGGTAAATAGATTCTTTACGGTTCTCTTTTACTCTTAGGATGTCAACAGGTGTTAACTACGCAATACATTTTTCATTATCTTATTTAATCCGTTTATAATTTCAACTACTCGTATATGTAATCTAAAGATTAACCATACTACACATTACTATTTATCGTGACCGATGCAGATAATCCAAAGGCATTCAAATATTTACTAGCGATAGACGGGACAAGACGAAGAAATTTGTCATGCAATACTTGTTTCTACCTAATAACAAATCATTCTGTGCTTGTCAGGTAACATTCGAGTGTCAAAATTGAAAATGTACGGGATCAAAACTATTGTATGAAAATATTCCCTATGTCCACTCTATAAATTCTTTGAATCTCTATGAGATAACCCTTTAGAAAGGAGAGGGGCTCGGCCCCATTCTGTCCTTGGGCCTTTTAACTAAATGAAAGTAAGCTTATTTTAGAGCCCCCTCTTAGTTACACAAAAAAACTGGTGGATTTTGGCAATCCAGGAAACGACTTATATTGTTTACAGTAAAAGTGAAAACAACGAAAGAAAACGGACGATTGTGGTTTTTTAGGGTCCCATGGCCAAATGGGAAAATGAAATCCATTTCAAAAGGTTATGTGATATTTTCTGTTACAACCGCAGATATAACTTGGTTTTAATAGTTTCTATAAACAATACGAAATACAAACTATTTTTGCGAGTATTTAATCAATACTGTGATTTCGTAAATATTGATCCCTACTACGGAACTCTTCACTGTACGTGGTGCGGACTTGGCCGATTTTTTGACTTATTAGGTATCTGTCTGTCATTTTGTCAGTCGATGACCACAACTGTCATTATAAAATGATCATGCAACTATTAAGTACTTAGAAATAATTTAAAGGTTTTGACAGTGAGTCCTCTAAAACGTAGGTGTAGAGACACTATGAACATTCCAGCAACTCAGCCATGGTCGGTCGGTGGTGGAGCCCCGTATTCATAAACTTCTTCTTAGCGTACCTAAAACAAAAATGTACTAACAGGTTTTAGTTTAAATAAACAGTAAGTTAGTTTATTAGTATGTTATTTGTAGAGGATATTAGGAATATACGTGGGACACTCAGAAAGTTTTGCGACACTAAAAAACATTGTTCTACAGGTACATATATTTTTATTAAATCTTTTCAAAGTACTCTCCACCAGCCTCTATACAAAGATGCATGCGTCTGAACCAGTTTTCAAAACACTTTTTTCCAGTCCGCCGCAGACACCTCGTTTACAGCCTGCTCGAACGCAGCCAGCGCATCTTCCGGCGACGAAAATTGTATCCCCTTGAGCTGATTTTTTATTTTTGGAAATAAATAAGTCACACGGTGCTAGATCAGGGCTGTAAGGAGGGTGACCCAGGAGTTTGACTGGTGTACTGTCCAGGAAGTCCCTCGTTTTGAGCGCGGTGTGTGCAGGCGCATTGTCGTGGTGGAGCAGTAGTCCGCGGAGCCCTGTGTTTGGTCGCTTGTTGCTCACAACAGAAAAAACTTCTGGTAAACATTTGGTAGTATAATATTCGGCGTTGATGCTTCTTTGATCTCGTAAGGGAATTGAGGCCAAGTGGCCAGTCAAATTAAAAAAGCTGGCGATCAAAATCTTCCCCCCGCTTCGAGATCGCTTCACTTTGGTAGGCGTTGGTTCATTTTGAAACACCCAAACTGTCGACTGGCGCTTGGTTTCTGGATCGTATTGATAAATCCAGGACTCATCACCTGTTACGATGTCGTAAACACGCCGAGACGAGCCTGCTTCAAATTTGTTCAGCATATCACGGCACCATTCCACCCGGGCCTGCTTCTGAGCGTCGGTGAGGTAGTGCGGCACCCAGCGCGATACTATCCTCCTCACGCGAAGATGATATGTAATTCGCCTATTATCTTGGATTAAATTTTTCACTGCTAGCACGTTTTCTTCCGTAATAGCCGTCAAAGGGCGACCGCTTCTTTCTTCATCCCCTAAGGTTGGTCGACCGCGCCTAAATTCGTTATACCAACGATACACGGTTACCTTGGAGGGGCCTTCATCCATAAATGCCATTTGAAGTCTATCGAATGATTCATCCGGTTTCAGGCGACACTTGAAATCGTAAAAAATCATAGCTCTAAAATGTTCCCGGCGCAGATCCATTTTTCAGTAAGACACGATACTTTGAATTGGCTCGCAAAAAATGTGCAGGGAAATTTTGAAAATGGAACACACATATTTTTACTTACAAGTAATCATATTTTCGAAAAAGATTCTAACTGGCCAGTCTCCCATATATAAAAACTATTTATCGCAATACTTTCTGAGTGGCCTGGTATGTACGTACTTCGCGCTCCCGTGAAATGTTCCTTGACAATGCCAAAAGAATAAGCGGTCACGTGAGCAAAGCCGCGGACACAGCTAGTAATTAATATCTACAACTGAACTTACTGTATTTTTTTTGTAAACTTAATATTTAAAAAATATTTATTATTTTTAATGTTATTATTTTATTCTTATTTGTACCTACCACATGTTTTATCGATATTTATTTTGTGTTTTCAGGTAATCGTGGAAGAGCCAGTACGTACTTACCTACGTAATATAATTTCTACCTTTTAAATATTTCTATCATTTTAGCTTTTTTGTGAATCCAATTAATACTTAGTTTTTGTATAAAACGTACCCAAGAAGGCGTAGGGATTCAGAACAATCGTCTCTTTGCAAAGATATCACTATCCGCTCTAACTCGATAGACAAAACAAACATTGTTTCTTCTTCTACAGTGATCTAGAAATAGACAATTTCACAAATGTTAATAAAAAACGCTGACACTAATATTCTAGCGCCAAAACAAGTCTGCTGTATTATACGACCATTTTTTGCAGGGTAATGTATTCAATCATGCCTTTTAATATTATTAGGAGAGCCTTATAATCTGAAATCACGATGGCCATAATCGGCTATTCTGATTCAATACATACATAAACTCTCGCCTTTTACTCATGGGGGTAGGCAGAAACCACAGCACGCCACCTGCCACGAGCCTTACATACTCCTTATGCCTCGTCCACGATTCTGACACTTATTGTGTCATTAGCAAAATGTAAGTTCTATAGTACACCTCTGCGTAACTTTTCGGGCATAACAGGTGTGATGTTATGAGGCTTGGTAGTCCATTCACACGTCGCTGTTACGTAAACAGTAACAACGTGTGTCGACCAGCGAAGTTGTGGTCAATCTGTAAGTGTGTGCTTACTCGCACTACGCAAATGGTTTCAGAGCTTTTGTTTCGAGTCGGAAAATCCTCATGGCTGATCTCTTTCCTTCTTCACCGGCTCCTATGCATGCTTCACCTCCTCGCAAAAAGAGGTGACGGCATTCCACGCGTTCTCGCTTCCTATCATGAATTGAAAAACATATTACATTCACTTCATTTCACCTAAAGCCCATAGATAAAATTCACAAAATAATCTTACATAATAATAAACTAAAACCTACAAAAACCTTGTTCTACATACCTCACCTGATCCTGGGTTCGATTCCAAGGTCGGGCAAAGTGTTGCTGGGTTTTTCCATTAGGAATTTCTCAGTAGCAGCCACGGAATCTGGATTTGTGCCCGGTTGATGGCAATAGGCTAGCCCCCTATTACATGGGACTTAAACGTAATTGGTGAAATGTGGGTGTACTATGATAAACCTCTGCCTAACCCTGCGGGGATAACAGGCGTGATGTTACGTTATATACGTAAGCAGACTTGGTAGTGTGGTCACATGTTGCTGTTAAGTAAACATCACCGACGTGTGTCGACCAGCAATGTTGTGGTCAGTCTGTAAACGTGTGCTCAGTCGCACCACGCTAATGTTTTCAGCCCTAACTAAGCAAAACCTCACGTTTGACGATGGACTGCCATCCAAGAATCTTGGATGGCAGTGGTGGATCAGAGATTGTAGGTCGTAGATTCGAAATCAGTTAGGCGCATTACTTTGTGTATTTTATTTCATTACCACTGGTCTAAAAACTGTAAAGGAAAACATTGTGAAGAAACCGGCAGGTCCTAGCACCAACAAATTCAAAGACGTGTGACATGTAGCAACGCGCACTGGGCCCGCGTGGTGGGTCACAGCCCACTCCCTCTCAGAGAGAGCAGGCCTGTGACCTAGCACCAGGAACAGTATATGCTGGTAATGCTACCTAGTACTATCGTTATAATTGTTATGTCATAGCAACGGCCCCTAGTCGTAGAGGACATGCCCATGTCACACATACTTTGAACTACGCTGAAAATGTATGAAAACTCCTACAGAGATCGATCTGGACACGGAATTACCCGTGCAACTCTCCGTGTTGTCGTCTTAACTATAGCATCGTAGTTGCACTAAGTTTGGAAAGATCTTTTATCCTCATATTTACTGCCAAGTGGATGTAAATCACTCAAGTTCAATAAGACAATAAAACAAAAGCCCCATTTTTTCCTTCATAACATTATAAATGATTCATTGTATAAATGTTTCACAACCTCGTTTCGAAATAACTGTACTTTTCAAAAGTATTTTAAAACATTGAAGCCCGAAATATTAGTGAATTGTATATAAAAACATTGCCGATTGATGTTTGTGGCGAGCAGACTTTGTATATTCATTCTCTGTATTCTCTTTTAATTCTTAAAATAATATTTTTTTAGTTTGTGAAGTTTGTGGTAGTAATTAAGTTAAAAAAAAAACCTCAATTGCCAAGAGCAGACCAAAACACCGAGCATTTGTATTTTCCAAGACTTCTAGTACCGATTTCCTAAGGATTTACTATTGGTATTTTCTACTTATATAAATTCTAGAACGTATTTAATTTTAATTTTCCAAAACGAGATAACTGCTGAGGTGACGAATATTAGAGATGTATAGAAGAAGTTGGCATGCTGCGCCGACTTCAAGTAAATTTTTAAAGACTGCCTTCATCTAAAATTGATTTAGAATGATGATGATTTTAGTACCTAATCAATAAACATTAAGACGGAATATTTTAATGACAACACCCTTCCTACTTACCTAAGTCCTGTCCAAACCTACAATTAGTGAAATTGAAGAAGTTAGATTGCTACAGGACGAACACACTTTAATAAAAGTAATCGAATGACTTATAGAGTAATTAAAAAAGAACTGAACTTAACTGAATGTTAAAAAAGGTCAAATTGACATTAGAAAAATAACAAACTAATAATAGGATGCATAAGCGTCTAAGTACAGAAGTCAAGTCAAATCGGCGTCATCCGGAAAAAAATAATTATTTATATACATTTATAGTTACCCATTAAATGGAAAGTGGCAAAATAACGACATACTGGCACTTAAGTACTTAATAGTAGATTATGCACCAAGGGGATAAAGCAGTGTCTTACGTCACGGGCACTATTTTGAATCCCGAATGCAACGAGGGATTCAAATATGTAATGAAAATAAAGTGGTTTGCGTTAAAACAGTACAAGCGCATCGCCCCAAGTAACAAAGTAATACTAACAATCCCTTATCAGTCAAAGAGACAGCTATTATTTATCATTACCAACAATAATAGCAGAGGAGTCCTTGCACCTTATCAGCTGTTCTCAATAGAAATCATAAATGTCAGATAATCAGTCTGTTGATTAGCTTTACTATCGTATCATGACTAACGCTGTGTGGCCGTTGATAAAACACTGTAACTAACAAATAACTGCCTTACTGACGTTTTTTAGGAAACCTCTGTGCATTTTTTCGTGTTCTCCTCAAATGCTGCTCCTACTGTGTGTAATCAAACATGTCGCGTTTTGCATAACGTTACTTAGTGTAAACGGTTGTAGTGGTTCTTAGTGTTATTATGTGTAAACAGATATTATTTGTGTGGTTAATTTAGGTTGTGTAATAAGTGAGTTCACAATGAGTTATTACGAAAGCAGGTATGGAACTGCTCGGAGGAAGCCGAAAGTGATGGTGAGTAAATAGGCACTTTTTTAAGGAAACCTGTTCATTTTGGTCAATGTCAAACCCTTTATTTTAATAAGGCTATTAAAATGCACTTTTGAACTTCAAACTTTACATGAAAATAGAATTGAATCTATAGCCCATTCGCAAAGGGAGTTTCGTATGGAGAAGAATGGGCAAGAAACTCCATCGGCAGTCTTTAAAAATATTTTGTGTAGCCACTCTATTGCACATAAAAAAATGGATTGGCACTGGTTTCTATTGTTTTTGGAAATAAATAGAATAATATAATTTTTTTAAATGCAATTAATCGTCAATTGTGTAAATTACTGCGGTATTACAGTTATTTGTTACTATTGGTCAATCAATCTTAGTTGTACAAAGTTAAAAATTCACTTTGTAATGAATTTTTCGTGTGCAATTCAAAGACTTATTAAGAACGTTGTTCAAATGAGAATTATGGGCTCATCCACACGGTTTCCGTCATTGACGATCCGTCATAAAACACGATACGTCATGACGGATGGACGTTCACATTGCATACGGAATCATGTTTTATCACGATCCGGCAAAAAAAAAAAACGAATTGGTGTTCACATTCGTTTCGTGATTTTTCGGGGGCGAGCGCATCAGAAAATCCATCACAAAAACACAATATTCGCGATTTTTTGACGTACCTGATTTTTAAAAGACGATACGTGATTTAGGACTTGTCCGTTATTTTCCACGATTCGCGATGCGTGTGAAATTGACGTATCGTGATAAAAGACGATACGTCAAAAAAAAAACGAATCGTCCTCGTGTGAATGAGTCGTTATGATTAGGAATAAGTTGAATATAAAACTGTCACTATCATTCATATTTTGTGAGCCAAAATTCGAGAACAATTAAAGTATTATTCTAGCAAACATACTTGGAATAATTGAGACCATTAATTTATCTTTGCATCACATAATTATCACTAAACGCATTTTGCGAAGCCAATTTTTAACTGTTTCTCTGTCATCTTTAAATTATTTACAGACATAGAAGGACGGATAAAACTTTGAAATTAATTATATTCTCAAAAAATAAATAAATTCGGTAACCCTTTGCCTAACCCAGTGAACTAACTCAGGATTCCACACCTAGTACCTATTCATGGGACCACTAGAACATCAAGCTAATTATTTATAATAATTATATAAAGATTTGCAATAATAAATTGACTATGTATAATTACGAAACAATTGACAATAACACAAATTGCATTGTCATCAGACCAATATTTACAACTATTTAATAAACTAATTTTATACATTATTATAACTAAAAACTATTAAGTAAACTAAAATAACGAAACTAACAACAAACTCCTCAACGCACTCAGCTAGTAATGTGCCCAAGAGACTGGCGGCGTTGCTACGTTATATGGCAACACTTAGCCTCTGGCCAAGGTAAAAGCCAGCCTTGGGTCACAGGAAGCGTCAGCTGGGCGTTTCGAAATTTTCTTGAAAAAGCGGTGAGCACTCGGACCCCACGGCGCCAGAGTTCGAACTCCAAACGGCTGGAAAATAATAGTTTCCACAATGGTTACATATTGACGCCGCTTGAGGTTCTCTGTAGGTATTTGTGTATGTACTAGCTGTACCCTGCATGCGTCGCAATGCACTTTTCCCTACCTACCTGCTACCTACCTGCTACTACCTACGATATTTGCAGCGCGCATTCTGTCAATCGCTGACAGTTATTTCAAACAACTGACAGTTTTGTAAAATTAATAGTGTCGTTAGGTTTTCTTAAATTTTCTAATGTTCCGCTCAACTTTCTTAATTTTTTCATAAGAACCTTCTGACAAAAACAAACAACAAAAAAATAACAAGCGAAATTGGTCCAGCCGTTCACGAGTGATGCCGTTACCAAGGAAAATAGCGATTCATTTTTATATATAGAGAAGATACACACATTTGTAAAATACCAAATACCAGGGCTGTGCTGTGGGCCCCACATAGCACAACGTCATGCTCAGTGGTAACCTTCTTGTCGCAGTCACAACGTGCAAGTTGACAACTTTTTTGTTCCGTGCTGTTGTGTATATAAATATTTGTTATGCTTTGTATGTACATTTTATATAATTTGTTGTTGTTACCTAGTAGGCCCGTCATCTCGTAGCGAAAAATAAATACTATTTAAGAAAAAAATCTATTTTCTCTATTTTAAAGGAAATAATATTTATATTTTATAATTTTTTAATACATAATGCAGGCATATGTATGTATGTTAAATTACAAAGCATACTGCAGGCGGAACTTCCCTTTGATTTCATGCATTGCTATATGACTGGAATTAATAATCTGAATGCAGAGAGCACGAAGCCTTGATCATTCTCATAATTATATTCTGTTTCAGGATTAAAAGAGACTTTGTAATAATATTCACTATAGTGCCTTCACTTTGCTTCGCTTGGATGCAATCTACTGACGTGGCGACCTATCAAATGCGAATAACCTTCTGAGTTATATACATACACGACAGGCGAGCGTGTTTTACACTATTTCTCGATTGATACGTAATAAATCGCGCGTAAAACAGAATATTTTGAACTTTTTATTTAAATATTCTGTTTTCGAGAGCTGACATCGTTAAGTTGATTAATAGGTAAAGATATTTACGAAAAACATATGAACTTTTTGCTAATTATTTTATTTATAGACTAAGGTAGTGGTAGCGTAGTTCGTAACAATAACCGTGGCGGCTCGGTAACGTTATATTTTGAAAGTTCGGTCGTAGCGTAGCATGGTCGTAGCAATACCTCTTGCTACGGCAATGCCTACGCCGTAAGCCCTACGCGGTGACGAGAAAGTTAAGTCAAGTCAAGGGTACAGCCAATCAAATCAATTAACATGTAATTTCACAACAAAATAAATCACTTTATTTATTTGTCTGCATAAAGACAGATGTTTCGTAAAAGGAAGAAATTATCTAGTACACAAAATACAATCATTGACAGCCCGTATTTATAAATATACAAACATTATAATTGTTTTCCTTAACAACAACAGATATAAACATACCTACTCACATTTAATCGATGACTTCTTCAATTTCGCACGATAATGGAACGGAAGGCGAACCAACACGGATTTTAGATACAAGAATAATTTAAACACAAAAATAAAACTCACCAGTACGGTTTCAAACGAATGTCAGCTAGAAAAATAAAAATACATAAACAGCGAAAAACAAACTAAAAGTTTAACCTCGTCTCGATTCGGGACACTTGTTAAAAATGTAAGTTGAAAGTCTGGACGCTGTCGGACGTTTGATGAGCGCGACTTTTTACGAAAGCACTTGCTTCACGAATGGTAACCGACGCTTTTATAACGCTCTCGACTCGACTTACTGTCGTAAGAGTTGGCTCACGGAAGCCATAGATGCAAAAATTAGTATAACTCTACCGAGGTTTTTTTTACTTGATTGTTGTTTGTTTTGCGATGTCTGTAGTGTAAGTACTTCTCCTCTTAAACTCCCACAAAGTCCAATTACTATCCCATCTCTTCAATATTGTGGGATAGACGAATCCCTACTTTTTAGACATTTCAATATAAAGATTTACTACAATTAATCATTAATAGTTTGTATTGAAATGTTTTCGTTGAGACATTTCATAGATTCGTGAAAACTAGCTTAGTTGCTAAGCTAAGCTTAGTTGTTGATTTTCCTCAACCTCTTTAGGGGTTATTGCACTCATAATTATGAACAACTTCTACTTCGCAATAATAAAGAAAGCGCCAAAAACAAAATCAACTATTGGCTTCATTTTGACGATTAAAATATCATTGATCCTTCAGTGGGTTCGGGTAATCAAAACTTAAGCTACTTGTTAAACATTTTTGTTAAATTTTGGCAAAAATCATCATCCGGCCATCATTACCCCGCCAGCATCACCGATTCTTTTCCACGGAATCGCTCAATTAGACACCAGACTAACTAAGTAAGGCTCGTCATAACCGCTTGGCAGCAATAATCCGGGCAAACGTTTGTGCATTATCGATGAATGCTACCACCATGGTGTGCAGTGTGCATTGGGTGTCGCATGTCGTCACAAAAGGACAGGTTTGTAATTGAAATTGGCACTTTATAAGAATTCTTGATTTCATCGCTTAGCTCGGTAAATACCGAGTTTCCCGGAGAGACAAGGAACTGGTTGCTACCATGATATTTTAATGCAGGAATATTTTAGTTCTATTCCAGTGTAGGAAAGAGACAGAGCTATACAGGATGTCTAGCGCCATCTCTTTCCATAGAACTTCTTTTCATAGAACTGAAACATTCCTGCATTAATACGTCATGGTAGGCCAATGATTATATCTTTTAGAATGTTTCAGAGAAATAAAATTTACTTCTTATTGTATTTAAAAAATATTTGGAAGAGATATGTAATTTGTCTCTGAAGTACTTTACTTATTACTATAAAAATGCGAAAGTTTGTGAGGATGGATGGGTGGATAGATGTTTGTTACTCTTTCATGCAAAAACTACTGAACGTATTTGGATGAAATTTGGCACACAGATATAACCTGGTTTAACACATATGTATAATACTTTTTATTCCAGTAGTGCAATCCCATGGGACAATTATCGAACTCCACGCGTGCGAAGCCGCGGGTATAGGCTAGTAAGATATAATTTATACCTTGTCTATCCTGAAAACTGGTTACATTTAACTTGCGCGGTATTGTTAGCGCCGATATCCGACTTGTGGGTTTAATATTACAAACACCTCTCTCTGCCTAACTCTTCTGGGACTACAGGCGTGATGTTATGTTATGACGTTCAACGTAGCTAATGCTTGTGCTAGAAATGTGCGCAATTTGTGGTCACGTTCTTGGATAATATTACATTGGGCAATATATTTCAGTATCATTATAATAAAAACGGTGAAGGAAAAATGACACTAAGAAACTGACGTACCCTGAAACCATAAGACATGACATGTCCACAAACCCTCGCTGGCTCTAAGGGTTTAATAAGGAACTGCTTCCATTTACAAGACCTCGAGCTCTAGTAGTAGGCCCATTATCGGTTGATTATATGTACAGCATCTACAGCTCCGGGTGATACGAGTTACGTCAAGCGCGTGCACCACTTATTTCCTGTAAACACCTTCATTCATTGTTGCAAGACGTGTATAGCTCGTGTCCACAGATCAAGCATATAAAAGTCAACTTAGGCGCGCCACACAACAATGCATTTGCACTAATATAACTCGATGCTCGTATATATCTCTTCATTATCGCCCAGACCCGCGCACCCCGTGCCTACTGCCAAATTCCGTGAACTCGAAAACAAACAAAATATTCAAGATGCGGAATCTATAGGGAATATATATACATATATAACCTGTGTGCGTGAATGCAGTGACTACAATTGCGGTAAGTTCATGGTTGATTTCCGCTGGGCAATAACATTGTGTTTCATAAGAATTGTGGCAGTCGTTCCGGGAATCATACAACACTAATTAATATATCGGGCACACAAACCAAAGTACATTTTGCTCTTATAGTAAAAAGTACTCAAAATAATGAAGTGCCTGCTGGGAATCGAACACCGATGCGAATATTTTACTCGCGCTTCAGACTTCAAAAAAGGAGGAGGTTCTTAATTCGGTTATTTATTTTTTTTGTTTTGTTTTTGTTACCTCATATCTTCGTCATTTATGAACCGATTTGAAAAATTCTACATCCCGATTGGTCCCATAGAAATTTCATCAAAATCGGTTCAGCAGTTTTTATCTTTCAAAGTAAAGAATGAGTATAATATCTTAGAGGAAGTTTGAAAGTGGCACCTCTTACAGAAAATTGAAAGCCAGTCTTGGACATGTTATGAAAAGGGATCCAACGCATGTGACTAAAAGAGTGATGGATATGAATGTTGATGGATGCAGACGGAGAGGAAGGCCAAAGAAAAGGTGAATGGATTGTGTGAGGAATGATAGAATAGAATAGAATATACTTTATTGTTCACCAAAATTGATACAGAACGGTTTTACAAAAAATGTTAATTTATTGGTTAAAATGGCGGTCTTATCGCTGATAGCGATCTCTTCCAGACAACCTTTGGATGGACTGTACGAACATGAAATAGAAAAAAGGGGGGGTAGTCAGTGGTGTACTGCAATTAATATACAAAATTTAATATAATACAAGTTATTCACTACTTATCATGTAATATAAATACAATGCATATAAATACAAATAAATGTTATGTTTTATAAAATTTAAAAAAAAATTACAGAGAAAGAAAATGATTTTCAACTAAGCTAATGATATGAAAGAGAAAGGAGTAAATGATGCAGTGATGTTTGACAGGGGGGAATGTAAGAAGAAAACGTGTTGCTCCGACGTAGAATGGGACAAGGGCACTAAGATGATCTATATTTTAGACGTGAAGTATCATGTCCTCAATTCCTTTTATAGATATAATAACATTGACGCAAACGGAATGAGCTTTACAATATCCTTCCTCCTTGGAAATATATCGGCTTTGTGATCTCCGAACCAAAGGAGGATTTATTAATTAGATATTCTTTGCGCAAATGGACAATATTGAAATTATTTTTATTAAACTTACAAAGGTTGAAAGCCACACAAATTTTGCCCTTATGTAGTACACGCAGTGACTATTCTTATATGTACTGCAAATAAGGCTATTGAAACTACATACAAAATGATGTACTTAAACATAGTTTGTGTAATTATGTTCTAGGTTTTATTGTTAACGTGTTTGTCCTTCGTAAAGGTAAATTATGAGATTTTGTTAGCCTGTACACTGGAAATAATACACGGTTTTTGACACTGAAAAAATAATTTAGTCAGACATAAAAAAAGTATGGAATTGAAATAAGCTACCGAAAAGTTTATTTCAATCCTGTATACATTCTGAATTACATAGAATTTATGAACGGTTATCAAAAAAAATACAGCTGTTGCCTACAAAACTGCAATACGCATACGGTCAAAATGTATGGAACAGCTGCTTTTTTGTGGTTGCACTTGTAACTCCAATATAAAAATTATCCGAAGAGCAGAATACTCGATTCACAAACAAATAGCAAATGCTCCCTGGTTCATAAAAACTCGGAGGTTCATCATAACCTGAAATTGAGTACATAGGTTTGCGAATCCACTAGCAGTGTAGCTTAGCAGTGAGCTAAGCTGCACATTCCTGACACCCTGGATCACCTGAAGAGACGCAAAATCCTTAACCTGGATTCCCTACAATGAGCTACCGATAACAAAGAGTTTGACTCAAAGGAACTGGATATGTGTGAGAGTCAATCTGTCAACACACAATAGTCAATGGACTGATTGCACGATAACAGAACAAAACCAAAAATTATGTAAATGTATGCCATTTAATTATCTCTTATATCACACGTTACTCGCTACGTAAGAAGCAGTTGGTTATTTTACTCGTATATTTGTCATGAAAATTTTAAATATAATGGACGGAGTAAAATGTATTGATTAGCAGCTAACCCCCGTAATAAAATGCCATTAGGTGTCGACCGACGTATGAACTCAACATGTCGCTCGTTTGCGACAAGGATGACATAACTCAAAAATAAGAAATACAGGACAGCTTTTTTGTAAGTTCTAAAAATATTTTCAGTATATTGCCAATATTTTTTTTGCATAGAGAAACTTTTTATCAAAAGATTAAAGGTTTATTTTACGTATTTCGTTACTTAATTTAATACTTGCTTTCCTTAATTTTATATTCAACTACAAACAACATCGAAAAATCTAAATTTTTGAGTTATGTCATCCTTGTCGCAAACGAGCGATGTTACGAGTACTGCGCGTTTGATTGAACAATGAGCTACATATTTAGGAATTTTGGTTATTTCCAGAAATGGTTCGCAATAAACCTAATGTTCGAAAAATGTTCTAATTAACTGTGAGAATTAATACGAGTTTTATCACTGTGTTTTATTTAAATAAATGGTTCGCTAATAATTTTTAAAATTGTTATAAATTCTGTCTTCTTGCTATGAGAAGGAGTGAGCCAAAATAAACCCCGCGGGCCCGGTGCGGGATGCTGGTTGTTGCATGTGTTCTTATTATTGTTTGTAGGACCTGCCAGTTTCCAACTCGCGGAGGATCATTCAATTGCTTAAATTTCTTAACAAACTATTTCATGGTTTTACTGAAACTGATGAAGAATATTTAAAATCGGTTTACTTTGGCTGTAAGTTGATTGAGGCGCATTGATCGCAACGTCTAGTGCGAAGTCGCGCATTGCATAAAAGCACAGCAAATCGTTAAATAAAAATGTTTGAATGACCACCAAGTTTGATTCGTCTCTATCTCTCGAAGTGGACAGATGTGTAAAGTACACCTGTTTTGTTAAAAGTCCCATGAAATAAAAGAAATATCTATGATGAAATCAATAAATATTTTACTTTGATAAAATCATGAGGGCCAAGCAGCGTAACTAATGTCGGACTGTTAATGGGTGACCAATTTATTGAGACAAACTCGCGACACTATTCCCCAACCACTACAACTCCTGAAATCCAGAATCAACAGTGACGACCACCAGAAAAGCGTTGAGACAATGAAGCTCGACGAATTCCCAGAGAAACAATTTAACTGTCTTGGATCCCGCAACGAAAATAATCAGAAAAGAATAGCCATATCAGCAGTGGCAGAATAAAACAACGCCAATAGGCACAAATGGACGTTGACGTCTAGAATAAGTCCAGTTGCACCACGGATAAATATTAATTTTATTCCAATAATAGGTATGGCAAAAACGCTTGAAATCACGGAAATTTGTTCTAGTTTCCAGAAAGTCCAACATAATGTTCTGTTCATTCTGACAAAGACTAC
Organism: Standfussiana lucernea; assembly: GCA_964057025.1. Lineage (NCBI taxonomy): Eukaryota > Metazoa > Arthropoda > Insecta > Lepidoptera > Noctuidae > Standfussiana > Standfussiana lucernea. Next base: position 22,196,939 of record OZ059784.1, read on the forward strand.
ACTGCCATAAAATATGATGTGCAGATTGTTCATAATCGCAGTCAGATATAGAACATTGACAAAATGGCGTCGCAACAACCTTGAAGGAAAATAATTTACTCAAAGTTATAATGAGCTGTGAGAATTGGGCAACACAGTGGTTCACCTATAGCTATGTCCTGGCCAGCCGCTCTTAAACGGATGAAAAGAACTGGTGGAGGTGTCGGCTCTTGATGGAATTATCCCACCTACATTGCCATTAAGATAAAAGTTCCTCCCGTACGTCGTCACTGTTGGTTGAAAAAGCTAAAAAGAATGATTATGCCCGATCACTTCACAAAGAGGCACCTCCGTGTCCCGTAAAGCAGGTTAAGCCGTTGGTCCTAGCTGTCTTTTCTAGATAGTTGATAGTTGTCTGACGTCCAAAGTACATATAATAATCAGTGTAACCCCCTTGGCATCATATTACCCACTACCTAACTGGGTTGTGTTGGTCAAATAGGCATTCAAGTATTCAGCTGCATCCTGTTAGGTTGGAAGCTGACCCTAACATTACTGGGAAAAGGCTAGGCAGATGTGTTTGAAAACAAAAACAAATCACTCTATAAGTCAATCACTACCTATTTATTTGCACTTGACAAAGCTGCTAATAAGTGAACCCCTTCATAAAACTGGCTCCGCATACACAACCATTGTTTCCCTTAGTATTCTCTTAGAAGAAGGTTTTTTTAAACACTGCCTACTATTTGCGAAGTTCAATACATTTTTCGTTTTCACATTTCGCCCTGCACCATCTTTACACATTTATTATGAACGCAAAAGCTTGTGGCGGTCATCAGGTGAATTGCAGGGGCGGGTGAATAATCCGTTTCGAAATGAAAAAGATTTGTCAATTATCCTTGGGTTTTTATTACGAACCAGCATTTTGTATTGTTATGAATATTAGTTTATTGAGAATTTCATATGTTTTTTTACTGGTTTTAGTTTGTAATGGGCATTTAGAATATACTTCGTGAGTCTGCCTCCTGCTAGTTCATGAGACGTTTATGTACTGAGGTCTAAGTAAGAGCGCGCGGTGTAAACGTAACGTAAATACTTCGATTTAAAAATTAAAGTTCCGTTTCACAAATAATATTTTCATAACTTTAAAAAAGAATTCATACCTAATACAAGTGATTGAGCAAACCAATTTAACTAAAATGCTATAGGATAACTGTTTATTTTACTCTGTTAAAAAATGTAAGTAAATTTAGATTGTCGTTTGTTTTCTATGTTTATAATATCTAGTGAGTATTTAGAAGTGCTTCTCCACGATGATAGCCTCCTTGTATTTAGTTGTGAGACCGCTCTTGATTCTAATACAGCTGTTGTTAATGGCATTCTAACACAACGATATTTATCGAGAGTGAACTCGCACAGTAACCTGAGACTATTGTTGTCATTAAATCGCTAAAAAATTCAATGAGGGGTAAATTTGCACGATTGTGACTTTTTCACCGTGAAAATATACACGGTTATGCCATTTAGAAAGTAGGGATATAGCAAAGTGGATTGTAGTCGGAACTTTATTAAATTATCTACGTTGCTTGAGGGCATAGCTAGAGACATATGTAGCTTTTTATTTGAGTGCTGTTGAGAGTGTAAGAGTACAAGAGTCTATACTGGTATAAGCAGTAAAGCTATCAGTTTTGTATTTATTCGTAGATTTTTCCTATTAATCCAGTTTTTTTTTGCCATTATCACACACGTCTTAGTTACATTTTTTATATCTTAACACGTAAACAACGGATTTGATAAATTAGAACTATCACTCAATAGAGTATTTTTAAGTTACAATTGACAGTCGGGTTTTCTACACTTACTCTTAGGGCTCATTCACACGGCTTTCGTCATTGACGTCCGTCATAAAACACGATACGTCATGACGGATGGACGTTCACATTGGATACGGAAATCTGTTTTATCACAATTCGGCAAAAAAAACACGAATTGATATTCACATTCGTTTCGTGATTTTTCGGGGGTGAGCGCATCAGCAAATCGTGATTTTTTGACGAACGTGATTTATAAAAGACGATACGTGATTTAAAAAAAAACATTTTAGTTCAAGTATCACTGACTCATACAGACACAGTACATGCACAACATTACTAATTTAAACCGACTGCTCGAGTTTTTCAAAAAGTTATGATAGCAAAAGGGACTCTATATGGCGCTGCATTGAAAATCTACATAATATAGAGTGATTGTTCCATCGCTATTTTAGTAGTTTAACTCCATACTCGATAGATGGTGTTGTGCATTTGACGCCAGTTTCTGAATCGCGGTGTTAAGATTTTCCGGGAATGAACTACGCGGGCGACAGTATGTGATCGTAAATTTTGATTGATTAATCTCCTAAATCTATACAGAAACAATATTAAAATTGTATAAATTCAAAACGATGTTCCGAACTTCTGAAATTGCGCAACAACTACTGCATATGTGGTACTGTTCACATTTTACACAAATATTCCTTTCTTAAAACTTTTTTTTTAATACCTATTTTATCACGCTATGTGCTTGAGAAGGTTTCTTCAACTTCATTTTGAGAATGGCTATTCATATATTATATCAACGGAATAAACGGCCTAGCGGTTTGATGACTGCTCTGTAAATGACGTGGTTGCAAGTATGAGCCAATCATTAATTTCACTTTTTGTGATTTGTTTGAATATTTTTTGATGCTGTGAGATTTTCATTTGTTTTATTGATACCTATTGTTTGCATTTCTATTTTCCTTCTAGAATTTTTCCATAAAGTAATAGGGAAGTATGGAAGAAGAAGACATGCCGCGCCGACCCCAAATAAATTGGAATATGGGCAGGAAAATGATGATGATGATTTCTTCAAAATCCAAAAAGTAGTATAAGGGATACATTCTGATAAGTTCACATGTTCTTGCTGTAGTATAAGTATTTTTCTTTCTCTATTGGCAAATTAGCGTCCTTTTTTAATTTTTAAGGATATTAACCGTTGGGTTTAGGACCCAGGATAGATCATGAGTTGCATGTATTTGCTTTCGTTTATAAACTTCTTCTTACCGTGTTAATGGCAATCTAAATTGATTCCCCACAGAAATTGACTATGAGTTACTTTAATAGTTAAAACAAAGAAGTACTAACAGGTTTTAGTTTAAATTAACAGTAGTCAGTTAATTAGTATATTATTTGTAGAGTTTGTAAGGAGTAGGTATACTATGACTTCACGTTCCCATGTAATGTAACCTGACAATGTAAAAAAATACGCGGTCACGTGAGCGAAGCCGCGGGCACAACTAATAGGAAATAAATGAGGTTTGTTAGTCGCATCAGCCTGCCACATGTCGCTTACAACAGTGGGAGATGATGGAGCAATCAAACCTTTCCGCGAGCGCAGCCAGCATGTTGTTAGCGCTCCCCAGCACTCGCCGCACCAGCGACGTGCCTCTCTTGCGCATAGTGGCGTGGAAGCAATCCACGCGCGCTTCCGCAAACATAGTCGATGCGCTCCAATAGCGGGGGAGCGCCAACATCATCCTGAACGCGTTGTTGAACTGAACACGAAGGGCGCTGTAAGACTTTTGCGTATAGTCGCTTCACAAGCTGCACGTGTACAGTGTAGTGCAGTAGGCTCTAAAAAGAGTTATTTCAACATGTTTGGCATTGCGCCGTCAAAAAAAATGACGATTCGTGAAAAAAGACGAATCATCAAAAAAAAAAAACAATCTTCTTCGTGTGAATGAGCCGTTATTGATGCAAATTTTTCATATTATTAGTTGATGGCTTTGCCATAGGGAGCAGTTTTTTCTCTCTGATCAATTTAGCTGTATAGTGCTCGGTTATTTAATAGTTAAAGTGGTTTTTAACACAGGTTTATATTCTGTAATAACTCCTTAACCGCAAAACTCTTAATCCGACGATTTGAGGCATCTTCCGAATTGTATGGTAACAAATTATTTGCATCCTTAAAATGATGTAACCTCTCACTTGACAGTTCAATGTCGGCCAGTGGGTCACTAATCAAAAATCGATATAGTACTGTCAGATTTCAAAACAAGTGACACGCGTGTTAGTATGGATTCACAGAGTCAACCTTTTGTCAATCGCCTTGCATCGCTTCGCTTTAGTCATTTTCCTACTTCATTCATTGCTTTCTTGTTGGGAGCCCTTTGAATGATAAACTAGGTTTTACTAGCAGGCGTACTGGCGCACGTCAACTAATGACAGGGTTGTGTTTAGACGTCGGGCGGGTGTGGTGATTGCGAACGAATTTAGTATTAATGAGTACCCGGTATACGTAATTCTTAAGTTTGACTATTATTTACAGGCTGAAAATATTGTACTACAATGCTAAGGGTTCATTCACATTACAATGAAAAAAAAAATATATTAAAAAAAAAGAAAAAAAAACGGAAAAAAATCTGGACGTGTTCCAGAGTTACCCGGAATGTAAAACCTCGGCCTTTTGGGGTGCTATGACTACAAGATCGCTACGAACTCGAGGAGGGGGCGGCGAGTCGTAGCACATCTAGAATTCCGCTAATCCCGCAATATTTCAATCTTTTCACACATAATAAGTATTATCCTTTTGTCTAAAAAGATACTTTAAAAATAACCCCGCCCTTTCTTCGTTACCGTCAGATTTTTCCATAAGATAATGTTTTGTTTGAAAGAAAAAAGGAAAGCGTAGTTTATGGCGTGGGTCGCAAGTTAAGGGGCATGCGCGGTGTAGTCCCGTAGGGCGAGCAGACGCGTTCGTTAGCGGCAGAAGGTGGAGCCGCGTCCGACGCGCGCCATCGATCTAGTCCTCGTGCTGCGATACTCAGTCGAGTCGCCGACAGTCCGGCCGGTCCGACGAGCGCCAACATGCAGCCGCCACCGCGGAAGGTAAGTCTGACCCCATCCATGCCCACATGATCTCATACAACTCTCTCCAAACCCCACACAAACTTTCCAAAAGTGCCGCAGAACTGTGAATGAAGTACTTTCCTCGACGCGTCAAATTTCTCGTCTTGTGTTACTATGAAATTATATAACTTTACTGTTATGTTTGTATTTTAATCACTGAGGGCATAGTTTGGCATAATTTATGAAGCTGGATTTATTTATAAAAATTAAAAATTAACGTTACCTTGGGACAAATGTGGTGGAACTCGTAATGCAACGTTGTTCTTATTAAATACCAAGCGTAGGCTGCGAAGAGTTAATCAATAAACTCCTAATCTCATATAAACAGCCCTTTACGACGGTAAACACGCGTACGGAAATCATTTATAAATAAAAAACGAAATAAGAATGAAAAATGTATTACGCTCGTGGAAGAAAATCTGTATGTGTTATTTGGTAAATTAAAGAGCAAATGTGATAGCAACGCGTTGACTTTTCCTTGAAAAACGCGTGATATGTCCAGTGAAAATCTTTATCATGGACCTCATATTTCGGAATATTATACGAGTAGTACTCGTAGTATAATCTCCATCTCGATTATTCTCAATAACATTCTGAGATTTTCATTATTTACTACTACTAATATTATCTACCGTTTCATTATTTACTGTCAAATGTTATATTTTCGTTTTATTGTCGTATTTTCGTTTCAGCTTTTTGGAACGTCAATTTGTTAACCGTATTCATTTATTTTTGTGAGAGTTGACTGACAAAAACGAGCCACTATTTTGGTTTTGGGGAAGATTTTTATACATAATTTGTATTCTTAGAAAACAATTTTCTCTTGTCGTGAGAACCTTATTTATAAATCAGAAAAGGAATAGAATACGTTGATGTTTCGGCTCACGGTTAGTAATTAGAAGTACCACATACCTAGTCTCTCAATATTAACTATGTACGAGGCTGGTTAATTTGGGGAAAAGTTTCGATTAATAAGTATCATTATCGCAGGTCCGCTGGAAGAGATTTCTAAATGAAATAAGCGATACCTTTGTGCTCTTTTGTCTTTATGTATTTTTCCTGTAATGTGTTTTGTGTGTACATAAATAAATAAAGAAATAAAATTAACTGTTCTTCCCAACTACTATAAACAAACATTACCGGAGTAGAGAATTGCGTTAATATTTTAAATAGGTGTAAGATAAAATCTATTTTTAGTGGGTATCTAGAAATGGTATTGTCGGTACTGAATTATTCAGAAATTCAAAAAGGGTAAAGCAATAACATACTGATCAAAATACGTATTGATACGTTACCTCATAATAACATGGGTCAAAACGACCAGCATGGCCTATAGTATACAGATGTCCAACATTATTTATTTACTAACAAACCGTCGCTTACTCAATGGTAACCGACAGTTTGCGTCATACATAAATTATTGAATTAGTGGATCCGATGGGTGAGGGGTTACTGCGGTCAATGATCGAGCGGGAACTGCAGTACGATTTGCTTTTGTTGCGACGTACACTTTATAGAATCAGAGTATATCACCTAATCAATAAAATATTGCTCAAACTTGCCAGTCAATGGTCGACTGATCAGTAATTGGAGTCCGATGCTCTTTCGATGCGACGCACACTAAGTACATATTTAACACTTTTTAAAATTAGGAAAAAAATGTTAGATAGAAAAAAACATGAATGCAACAACATCACGCCTGTAATCCCCGAAGGGTTGGGCAGAGGAGTGCAGAATAGTATACTTTAAATACATTTCACCTGTTATGTTTAAGTCTCATGTAGGTAATAAGGGGCGAGCCTATAGCCAACAACCTCAAACAAATTCGGGCTGCGTGGCTTTTACTGAATAATTCCAGATAAGAAAACTCACTAACACTTTGCCCGACCAGGGAACCAAACGCGGAACCCATACTCATAATTGCCTCATGATTGTATCTGTGAGAGGACTTTACGTCACTGAATTTTCACCAAAAATATCTGAACTAAAAATGATACTAAAAAGAAAAAAAAAAACCTATAATGGACGATTATTTCCTTAATTTTCGTACTCATTTCAATCGCAAGGTTGTCTTAAAATGGTATTCAAAACAGGAATACAAAAAAAAATTACGTAAAAATCTATTATAAAACAGCCAGTTCTTTCCCTCCTCCCAAACATTGTATAAGGTTGTGTGTCCATGAACTTTCTTCTGATAAATGTGTTTTGTATTTGTGTATTTTTATCACGCAGGAGCGTTTTAAATGTGGGCGACTATCGACGGTAACGAAAGCAATTTTCATGATTTTTCCGAGACTTAAGTTTGGGCTATTTATTACCTGAAACTTTAAAGTTAACTTTACAGCAATCTATTATGAATTCGTTGGCTTTATAAATTAATAATAGATATAAGCTAAAAATGGCCTTAAATAGTTATTATTAATCAATATCATGTGCCTAGCCGTATTCCAATTATTATGGGGTCGACTTCCAGTCTTACCGGATTCAGCTGAATAGTAGAATGTTACATGGAGGGACCATGCATATCTGACGTCCACAAGCCAGTTAGTACTGGGTAATACGATATCCCTTGTTAAAAATAGAATAAAGTAGAATATACTTGTACTTTATTGTAGGTACACCAAAATTGAAACACAACTGTTTTACAATATTGCTTACAATGGCGGTCATATCGCTGATAGTGATGTCTTCCAGGCAAGCTTTGGATGGACTGTACGAACATGAAATAAAAAAGGGTGTACTGCTAATACTACACACAAATTTAAAATAATACAAGTTAACTTATTTTCTAAAAGAAATTAAATATAATGAAAATGATTTGCAACTAAGTTTTAAAAGTAACGTGTGATTAAGCTTGTCTTGCTGACACCGGTAATTTATTCCATAAACGGACAGCCTGGACCATGAATGACTTGTTATAAAATTTGTGGGAATGTGCATCAAAAGTGTCAAATTCACGATGATATCAAATTTATAACATGTGTGTCATGAATAAACTTAAAACGTTCTTTGAGATAAGAATCTGATCCAAAAATTTTGGAGTCACTCAAGCGGCGGTAAGACTGGAAACAATTATTTTTCATTATAATTGTTTGCATTGGTCATTGAGCGGTATAGTAGCACAATTACTACGCAGGAGTTACAACGCTAGCTTACAAAAAAAAACAAAGTCTTTTCTAAAAAACATAATTAAATAATTAAGTTATTTTCTAACTTAAAAATATGGAAACGGCCGAATTTAAATTTAAATTTAATTTAAATTGATTCATCGGAATACTAAGTTCTTCTTACGATCTTCTTTCTTTATCGTATGTCTAGGGCCTAACCTGGTGTCAGAGTTTTTTGCCGTCCGTGGGCCTCTGACTTGGCTTTACATGCCGTCGAGAAATATCTCTCAGACATGTTTCTTACGATTGATTTAATAGACGGTGTTCATGATCATCTAACAGCGATAGTCACTTAAAGTCAGGCCCTAACTATCGTTGACAAATATAGAGAACATAGTCAAAATATTGTGCGAAACTTCACTAACCGCTTATGTTAACGGAACGGGTAAACAAATTTCGAGCGTCCACGCTTAATCTGTTAAACGTGTGAAACTCCTGATGGACCTATTAACCTATCTATACCTAACCATCTATCACTTACGATAATATCGTCACACTCGCCCTGCAGGCCCTAACCTGCTATCAGCAACGTGCAGGCTAAACCTGTAATTAATTTATGACAGCTCCCGGCGGCATGAGTTTCGTGTACCAATAATTTCGATCACGACCAGCGTAACGTTAATTGGAAGTTACGGACGATTTTAGAAGCACAATACAATTAACATTCTGTAAACTTTTTTGGAAAGAAATTACGAGTATCACCTTAAATGTGTATATAATATTATATCGTCTGTAATACTCGAAGGGTTAGGCAGAGCCGTATCCAATAGTACACTCCCATTTCGCTAGTTCTGTTAAGTCCAATGAAATAGGGAGCGAGCCTATTACAAACAATTGAGTAAGACCTGATGGAAAAACCCAATAACAGTTTGCCCGTTCTGGGTTCGATACCTAGATCGGGCAAAGTGTTACCTGGGATTTCATTCTCAGCAATCAGCGTCAGCGCCAGTGACCGCTTGAGTAACGAGTCGGTCTTAAAACGATTATAGTAATAATTAAAAGTTTGTGTTCAAGAGTATTATTATCAATCTATATAATTATACAGGGTGGCGCCGACAATACGACAGTAAATTAAACTGCGTAATTTCTCATGACGTTCCCGGTCTCCGTACAAAAATTAATTCGAATATATCCAGTAGTTTAGTCACAGGACATTATTTTTCATATTCGGAATTTTCTACATGATGTAGATTAATAGGCTAGCACTGACAGGATAACGAACCCCGCATCGGCATAAACACTAAAAACATCTTGCCAACTCGCTATTTCAAAAACCTTTGCCAATTCGTTCCTTAAATGTTATTTCCAGACGCGAATTAGTGCAAATTATACCTAAGGTTAGTAAACCAATACTTATAAATGGTGTTGTATTTTGTAAACAGTTTTATGCTATTTAGTTTATTTGATTTTTTTTAAATTTCGATGCTAGGGTTTTTTTTATAGTTTAAAAATATTCCTATGAACTAGCATTACCAGTGTTTTCATTTATTGTCGTATTGTTGGTTCTTAATTCGTTCAAATTCTTGTCTATTGCATAAAAATGGCTGCACAAGCAATTACTTTAACTTGACTATAGATACAAGTGTTAGTCTAAAGAAACCGACAGAACAAGGGAATTTTAGCCAGTCGTATTCGTCTTAGCGTGTCGATGGCACTAAATTGAGTTGGCCTGAACATGGCTACGTGTTTGGCACTTTCAGTACTGTAGAACATTTCCTGTAATGAGCAAACAACAGGACGCGTAGGACACGATATTAAGTGCCCTGTTGTTTGTGGTACAGCCACATTTAGACTCCGAGACAGAGTCATCTATTAATCTCCACTGCAACAGGTTTTCTTTGCTCTGTCAACCTGAGTACCGGAGATTCAATCTATATTCTGCCTATAATTGGCTGCACTAGCCATCAGTGAATTGTTTTTATCATCCGGAACAGACGTCATCTATCTTCGTGGATCGAAATAAACAGTCACGATGATATATGATCATTTATTGTGATTGGAAAGGCGACTTAAAAATAGTAAAACATTTTTGGAATACGCAGGTCTATCACATATTAGTTAAGGGCAAAACCTTTTTGACAACGTGTGGGAGGCGTAGGCGTCGGCCTAAAAAAAATGAAATGAAAACATTTCTATCTTTTCCCGAAGAACATAACAAAGTAAAAGGGCGTTTAATTGATTAATGAAAGTATTTAAAAAGAAATGTTTTTAATTTTAAGTATAACAAGCATTAGTAAACATAATTGTAGCCAACTTGGACCTCACACTAGTGACCGTTTGAATTTTAACTCTTTTGTTATTACAGTAAATCCTAATTCGCATTCACACTTTGACATAATTCGTATTTCGAAGGAATTTCAACATCTGCCTAGCGAGAGTTAACAGAGACATATTTATTATATTTGATGGAAATGGGGTCGGCCCCTATTGCATTGGACTTAATCAAAACTGGCAAAATGTGGGTGTACTATCAGGTACTCTGCCTAAAGCGATGTTATGTTATAATATTTAATATTGACATAAATTAATTGCTTAAACGATTAAAACAGTAGCTCTATCCCACAAGAAATCACTTAGGTTCTATTTTCTATTCTGTCTCATGACACCTGTCGACTCGAGCTATTTAAAGAGTTGTTCAAGCCCTTGTGAAGGCGAGCCTGGGAGCTGGCTGAGCTACCCAGAGGGTGACATCGTCGCTTTAGATCGGTAGAAGCTACTCGTTGGAATAGTGAGCAGCATCGTTTTGTCTGCATTCATTTTAGCGTGAGTTTTCAAACATCATATAACTTGTCTCATACTCGTAGTCTTTAGAGTTAGGACGCCGGATGTTACAAACTTATGTGGAATAAAATGTGTCAAACAAAAAACGTGACAGACAACGCACGGTCTAAACCCATTGGTTTTAGACCCATTGGTATAGAAGCTTGAAAAGTTGCACAAAAATTCTTTATAAAACGAAAAGATTTTTGTAAATTAGCCCCCTAAAAGGGTTCAATGGGGGTTAAAAGTTTGAATAAAAAGTCGTCATTTATTGCCGATGCGAAATCCAAGGCACTTTCATAAATTGCAGAAAATAAAAAATACTTTGAAGGACAACTCAGCTGTTGGGCGAGACTTCCTAGATTCGAAACTACGGGCAAAGTGTCTTCCATTATTATCTAGAGAATTATCAGTAGCAGACACGAGTTACATATGACTTGTAAATGCAATAATATAAACGGCACAAAGCGAGTGTCCTACATCCTTGTCGCCCTCTTCGAGGAATACGGATGCGTTATTATATTTATGCCTTAGAGAAAAGGTTAAACATTTTTCTCATAAGCTCGGGGTTTACAAACGATGCCAAGGACTCGCAAGACTAGAAACAAATGCACAATTTTACAAAGAGTTTTTCATAAAGCGTCCCTCTTTCTGCTAGAGCATATATCTGAAGTTTTGTTGAGTTGGCTGCTCTATTTACTTAGTAGATTCATATATTGGTTTTACCAATTAATCTTTGTTTTATCTACCTCGTTGGTCTTGAAGTAGCAAGCGCAATTGCTGAGAATGATGCAATTGCTGGGATTGATGAGAATACAGGGTTCGATTGCCAGGTCTAGTGAAGTGTTATTGAGTTTATCTATCAGAAATTTCTCTGGAGGCCGATTTCGTGCCATGTTGATGGCAATAGGATCGCCTCATTACAGTTACATGAGACTTTAGCATAACTGGCGAAATGTGGGTGTACTATTAGGTACAAGGCGTTTTATATAAAACTCGGTCCATAATCATCCAAGATGGATATTTTCATCCATCCTGTATGCACCAAACTCGTCGGAATAACGATGGTGGTGTATTTCACACCTGCATATACTCGTAGTATGAATTCTGACAAGAGTTTATGGCAAAGAGCGTAACCTTTCAAAGTATTATTTAAGTCTCTAATTGTCAACTAAATAGGTTCTTGAGGTAAACGTGCACTATCTCGACCATAGTTTTGTGAAAGTGAACAATACAAAACAAAACCCTTAAGAAAATTATAGAGAAATTGTTCCACCCACTTTGAATCCGTATTTCACTATTTAGAATGTAATTTCTGGAAAAATCTTTTCAAACGAAAACAAACAGTCACGTAGTTTTTATTTTCACAGAAATGTTTTTGTTCTCATTAGTGCATCTTTGTTCTGCTGTTTGTTTAAATTTTATTATATTTATATTTTTTTGGTTTCTCTTCAAGTCCACATCGGCTGATTACTGATTACACACGGTTCATGCTTCAGACTTTCGCTTTTTTTTAGCGCCGGATTTAAACACCTATACAGGTTGGAAGGGACAGCGACGCCGGTCACCACGTGTTCACTACATCATTCTGAACCCTCCCCACACAGAAATTTTTCGTCGGTTATAAAGGAAAATCAGATGTACAGTACATTTTGACGTGTAGGTATTGCAGTTTTGTAGGAAAAAGCTGTTTTTTTTTTTTAAATTACCCATGAAAAATATCTATGTGGGGGGGTTCAGAATGATGTACTGAGTTCGTGGTAACCAGCTTATCGTCGCTGTACCTTCCACCCTGTATATTCAATATCCTACACAAATAACTAAGTAGGTACTAGGTATAGTATTATTACCTGCCACAAAACGCTAACTCAGTGTTCCTTGATAGGATTAAATGCAGCCAGCTATCATCTGCCCTAAGGCTAATGACACACTGGTCGGGCGGGTCGCTGCGACCGATCAATCGTGCAGGTTGTGACATTTTGCTAAAGTGACGATTTGCGTCACATCCATCGTGCATACTAGCCGGTCGTGCCGTGTCGTGCTTCCCACAATGCACATGATATAGAGAGTACAGGTGGTCTGTGGCCGGATAACAGTAGTGCTACGCTGCTTGTATGTTATCCGCCTCATAAGCTGAACTATTTCCTTCAGTACTTATTATAGCAACGTTTTTATATTTAGTTCGCTAATTTATACAATCCGTGTGCCTTATGGGATTTTCCATCTGCAAAATACTTTCATATAAACTTTCATCCCTTAATTAACTCGGTGGCAGAAAAGTCAATGAAACAAACAATAGTCACCGACTTCCGAAAGTAAAGTTATTTTAAATTTTTTTTTGGAACTCGGTTATTCTTGTATTTCTTTATAAAGGCAAGATGTTTTGTGAAAGCTCGTTGAATTCTCTCAACTCTCTGCGAATGAACAGCGTACAACGGATTTCAAGCAATGCTGGCATATTCTAACCGGCTACGCACAAGAGTGTTGAAAAAAACTATTCTAGTCTTTGGAAATTGAAAGCCCCGATTATTGCGTTTAATGAAACCCAGCATCTGAGCTGACTTCTTGACAACGTCGTTGATGTGTGGTTTAAAACTCAGCTCATCGTCGACTAGAACCCCGAGGTCACGTATTTGACGTACTTGTGTCAATGCTTTTTCGGGAAAAACGAATGAAGAAGCATTTTTGGGTATTTAGGGCCATATTGTTTGCTGTGCACCAGTTTTCGATATTTTTTAAGTCACTTTGAACAAGCCTACTGTCAGCATGTCCCGTGATCTTTCTATACATTTTTAAGTCATCGGCGAGCAGCAAAGCTTCACAATGTTTAATTTAACTTGTGATGTCATCTACAAATAACAAAAACAGAACTGGGCTAAGATGGGAGCCTTGTGGGTCTCCGGATAGTGCGTGATATTCATAAGAGACATAGCCATCGACGGCAACGAACTGAGAGCCATTTATGAGATAGGATGCGAACCACCTCAACAACGATCCGTGGACACCATTTAGCTCGAGTTTCGCGACCATGTGTGAATGGCTCACTTTGTCGAACGCGCTGTTAAAGTCCGTATTGCGTCGACTTCGTGTCTGCTGTCAAGTGCTTCAGAAATATCAGCCAATTATTTGACTAGATTGGTTTCGGTAGATCGTCCAACTCGAAATCCGTGTTGGCTGTCAAAAAGCTTGGCATCTAAGTAATTGGTAAGAATGGGGCAAACGAGACATTCAAAAAGCTTCTAGAAACATGATAGTGTGGAAATCAGTCTGTAGTTTTTGATGTCGCTCGGGTCGCCTTTTTTGAGCACAGGTACATACAATACGGGCCTTTTCCATTCGTCGGGGAATACGCCCGACTCCAAAGATTGGTTAAATAACCTGTTATTGTAGCACACATGGCACTCTTTATACTTATATAAGCCCAATTTGGTGTTCCCAATGTTACCAACATCTAACTTACGAATGTTAAGATATATTCGGTAATTGATATTCGAAACGGGAAGCCAAAACAATGCAGTCATGCACTCACTATTCGACATAAATTAGAGTAGTTAGTTTAGTACGTATTCGGTACAGTCTATTACAGTATTACATTACAGTTACAGTATATTGATAGTTGTGAATTGGATTTTGGTTTACTAACCCGTTCTTTTCACTTTACTCAGTGAATCGGATATTTGATGTTCCTTGTTTTAGTAATATTCTAAAGCCGTTACTGGCTTTCTGATGAAATAATCGCCACATAACGGACAGTATTTATTTAAAAAGAAATTAATGATGAACAATTGTATAATGTCTTTATGTTTCTTAATAACATTCTTATGCAGAAGACCTAAATGTTGAGACCGCTGATCTTTATCTTTTAGACCCATACCATGTAAAAGCTATTCATTGTCATGAGTACAATCCCTTAAATCATGCCTTTCGTTTCATCTGACATTTTTGGAATAACTTCCACAATTATCCGAAACCGCAGACGAGGTCGCAGACTAAACCTAGTGTTCCAAAATTAGTCAGCCACATATCGGTGGCCATTTTCAAATGTCAGTCTTCGTTTTAGGTAATGCTTTTGTGATGTTCGATTGGAGTGCCTCAAGGCACTATTCTTGGTCTCATATGGATTAATAATAAACGACCTCCAATCGTTTATTGTGCTAGACAGACAAGAAGAATAGATGCAATGGAGACTGGAGAGCTCTCTGTTCAACTGATAAAATAGAGGGAGACGCGGATAAAGGGGCAATTCGATACTGCACTCTACCTTTTAGACAAACACTTGAAACAAGGATTAATTACTACGTACTCGTTGCAAAAGAATGCATTTGCATGCTCCGGGATTTGCTCAGATTCCATTAGACGGATTCCATTTTTTTGTATTGTCGTGTTGCAAGCGCGCTGCTGTCTGCTTCGTTAGTTGCTGAAACCTTTTCCTTTTTAGTCTCGATACTCTCGTTCACGAGTATTTCTTAACATTTAATCATTTAAATGGTATCCGTAGTTGATTAAAGAAATGAGAGAATTTGTACTTACTTTCAAAGTTTGAAGAGTCTCGGCTTTCTTGATTATTGATATTTTCTTGATGTTGCAGCATTTCTGTTTTGATAACCATCTCCATTATGGTTGTTTTCTTTTTCTTCGTCCTTTGTTAGTTTGTTACCAGCCTCCTTAAGTTTTGGAAGCTCATGTAGTAGGGTACTCGTTTACCTAATAACGCAGTCAAGTTAATACTGTCAACTCAGTTGTTACAACTGAGTTAGACAATGAGGCTTATCAAGGGGTATCGATTGCCTAGAAGCAGGCTTTTGTAGGTCAGATTTGTCTGTTGCTCAATGTAGGTTAAACACTGGTATTCAGCTGCATCCGGTTAGATTGGAAGCTGACCCCAACATAGTTGGGAAATAGCTAGGCAGGTAGGTTTAGTAAATAATATTAAATAACTTCCATGATATTCATATTTAAGTTTAGAGTGAGCTCAAACATAATATCTAAATCGTATTTGAAAACGTTGAAAATATACTCGTATCATACTTATATCACTTATTTTAAAAAGGATAGCACGGTAAGTGATATGCCAAACACTTAATTTAAACGACCAGCTTTTTAAACCATCCATTTTCGTTCCATTTTAAACGAGATTAAGTTCTCATATGTTTCTAAGCTGTGTTGCTAGCCACTTCAATATTGCAAGCTTGTTAGAAAAGTTAAATAGCCGGACGTTAGATACTCTCAACGATTTTGAAACTATATTATTATGTGGTCGGTCGTTATGAAGTTTGTTAGTTTGTGCCCTATTTGCAATATTGCTGTTTAAAACACACCATACAGCCAATAATTTTCCAATACTTCAGTCTTTTCAACCTAAAGGAAAAAACCTAAAGGCTAAAGGCATAAAGGCTTTTAAAAATCAATCACTACGTCCTATGTCCGGTAAATTATTAATGGCTGTTACTATTTAGATAGCGCGAATTATTCATTGCAATTTTTTAACCGTTTGTGTTCGTTTTATAAATGCTTACATTTCTAGCGTTCTGTACCTACAACTGTGACATAATTGGCCACGTTTTTATTTAGTCACATCTAGTTTAGTTTCTACTAAGTACAAGGTGTAATCGGACCTTTCACAAAGCCGTCAACCAAGCATTATGCACATAATAGTAAGTAGTCCTACGCAAAAATTATTGCTGGGAAACGAATTTTTATTTGGGGTGGAAAAATCACGTTTTACTGCAAGACTTCATGTAACGCACTCAAAACATGGTGCTGATGAATGAATCGAAAAGTAAACGGGTCATGGAGGTATTTAAAGTAATGTTATAAAAACTACATTTTTTCAATACTATGTAGTTTTTAAGGTTATAACTTGTGAAGAAGTTGGAACTTTCACCTCTAATATCTCCTTAACTAGAAGGTATGGTCCAGACGAAAAAGTGATTGCAATGACGTGGAGAACGAGTGCCTTTCAGCTTTGTCAAGGGTCTACTTACACCCTTTATATGTAAAGTTTTTTACTTCGGGCAATCGATGATAGTTGTTCATAGGCTTCTCGAAAGTTCCATTTTCCTGTAAATTCATCAATTCATCATGTGTGTGTTTTATGATGACGTGACAGTACCGTAACTTAAAATAACAATTCGAATAGCATTGCTTTTACAGTAGAAAATAAATCGTTTTAAACTTTTAAGGCATACCAACTGACCTCTCTATGATTCCGATACCGCTTTCCTTTTGAAACACACTACTCAGAAGCACATCCAATTTCATTTATCTCACCGCGAGCAGCAAATAAATACATCAAAGGTCTCGTCCGTCGTATTTCCATGTAATATGTTGTGCAATTTTCAATGCAAATATTTCGTTTTGTCAACATTCTCATTTACGGAAATAACCGCTTTGGTCAGACTGTCCAAGGATCGGTTAAATCAACGTGTTGGCAACATCGAGTTAAGTGAGTAACCTGAAGCTGTTTGTTGACGCCAAAGGGCTGGTCAGGAAATGTTGACAGTGTTGCTGGCAGGATGTGTCGGTTAAAAGCGTAATTTGCAACACCAGCTGGGCGTTCTACCCCAGTACTTTCACCACTATAGTAAATACTGTTTTCCATGGCCAGCATCGCGTTTTACGTGTGAGCCTCAAATAAATACGGTGAGAAATAAATTTTGTACACAGATAATAAGGGAGCAAGTTGTCGTTTTAATTATAAACAAAACTTTAATGTCATTTCAATAAAACATCGGTCAAGGTACCTGTCTGAGCACAATTTGTGAAAAGTTGAAGTTATTACTTACTTGCAACTTACTTACCTTTACATTCCTTACTTGAAACTTTACGTTACTTGGAAGATTCTGAAAGGACCAAGTTTTTTAGACACGTCTAAACTCATTTATTCTTCCGTCTTGATTTTTATAACTTGAGTTCACGAGTTCCAAAGCAATAAGCAGCATGAGAGCATGCTTCTATTCTTTCTTTTTATTGTTTTTATTTTTCTATTGCTTTCTTGGCTTTGGAACTAGAATAGATTTTAATAGAAATTAGAGAGATATATTTCTGATTGAAATTAGAGAATTAATTTTATAGAGAATCTATTTTATAGAGCTACGCTTCGTCCGCGTCAAAAAACATGTCCCATGGCACTCGTTAATAGTACATAGTTTTCTTTCACCGACTGTTTGAAATCGGGTGAGTAGTATTGCAGATAACCTCCTACATCTTAACCTGCACACGTTACCTCTTTATAATATTTGTATCGATGGGAGAAAGACTAGCTTTTATTTCCATAGTTTTCCGATAGAATATTAGATTGCACGCGTGGTCTTGACGTGAGTTTTATGAGACACAAGTGTATTCGTTCAAATATTACTCCAATTCAATCGTATTACTTTGGTCTCGAGCACCCTTGAAGAAGTTTTCTATGCAATCGTAGAAAACGTTCAATGATGACGAGACTTCTTTCTTCTGAACAAACACTTGAAGGAGATCTGTATTTGCGAAGTTCTTAAGTTTCTAATAGATTAGTTGATTTATTTAGTAGGTTTACGATAGATAGTTGAAAGAAAGAAAAGTATTTATTTGTCTCACACAGGACAGAACAAAATGATTAAATTAACAATAAAACAAAATTATAAAGTAAAAATAATCACAAGAAAAACGAAAGACGAAGAAATAAGATAGTAATGTCCGTTGTCACAAATTAAATTTTGGCAACGTTTAACTATCATTTACTACTATCATTTTAACTAGGTAATGTCTATCATAAACAGCTGTTTATGATAGACATTACCTAGTTAAAATGATAAAAGTAGAGTACTTGCTTATGGAGCTCTATAAGCAAGTACTCTACTTTTATCATTTTCTCATTGGTGAGCCCAAATCTTTGACTCTTCTTGTTTTTTGCTTTTAAGCCATGATGGAAAGAAAGAAAATTGTGTTTATTGGCATTCTAAAAAAACATAAACGCCCTAACATTAAACAAGGATATATGATGGTTATCATGAATACTGTGACATCTGTTTCATAGCAAACCGCAAGAGTCGTCAAAGTATCATTCACGGAATCGGTGTAACTTTAATGATCGCTTAGAGGGCGGACACCATTATTTTTTTTGCGCGTATTGACTGCTTGAACGAAAAAGAATAGGGTAGGCCTTTGCCCAGTTGTGGGACAGAAAAGGCTGATTGTTAAAAAATACTGCTTGATATCTTCGCTACACATTTTGTTGTTGCTTAATTCAAATAGAAAACGGGCGTTTGATGATGACGCTTGACGTATGAAAGTTTTCATGAAGATCTTTTAATGACGAAACAAATGACATTCACCATAGTTGTACGCCTCGCCAGAGTCACGTATCGTTAGAACTGTAATTTATCGGATCAGCAAGCCATATTTTTATTATTCTTGAGCTGCCACAGATGTCATAGTTAATCATAGAGGCTCGCTGGTTTACCTGGTAACTGCGCCATGTAGTATTCACCTACATTAAGGGCAAGTCTTACTATCTGAAAACAAAGTGACAGTGATTACCTACTTATGGTGAAAGCACCAGGGTAGGCCGCGTAATTCAAATTTTCTTATTTTTTTTGCAATTTACAACTCAGTTTAGGGTTGTATGTTCATTAAAATATGATTCGCGCGCACGTAACTAATATTTATCATCATTACAATCATCAATACAACCCTCTAAGTTCATTTTACCCTATTGAATGACTTTTCCATGAAATAGTCATTGATTGAGATTAAATGAACTTCGAGGGTTTGGGTGCTTAAATCCCATGTAGTAGCGGGCAAGACAGCAGACATAAGCTACCGAAAATATTATTGAAATCCGTTGTAGAAAATTGTCAAAGCCCCATTGTATATTTTCTGTGCAAAAACTGTGAAACCGATTTTTTATTCCTCTGATAGAAGTTATCTGAAGACTTATCCAAAATCAATCAGAGCAGACGGTAATACACCAGATTGTTCTGACCAGATGAACAACACACAAGAAGTCATCAGTGTTAGACGCTTCATCCACCGAAGTAAATCTTAAGTCCAAAAATCACTTAAAGGCTCCTAAAGTCGTATGCCTGAAGGCAGATTACTTGAGAAGATACCTATTTTGCAACGGGTGTAAGAAGGTACTATACACAAGCTATACTTGCTGTTATCAGTGGTCCTTGTTCACCTCTATTATCGTTGATAACGGTGTTATTAACTGTGACTTTTTAATTTCCTTTCTTTAATCAAATTGGTCACCTTTTCGAGTATCAACTATTCATCTAACAGCAAAAGTGCTAAAATCCATTCGGTGACAGTCTTCCTCCACCTGTCATCACCGCGCCTTGCTAGGTGTCCTGCCCAACTCCATTTGAGCCATCATTTAAGATTTAAGTTAAGCCTTAAGCTTTAAGCCCATTATCCAGATGTTACCTAATCATTATTTGACTTTAAGGAACGTTTATAAATAAAGTGGCCCATATAGTCCATATGTGAAATAGAGTATTTCAATTTTGATTTGACATCAATAACATTTTAATTAAATTTTATGCACAATGTGCGACATGTAGTTCAATTAATTAGGAAGCCAATTCAATTAAATGTAATATTGTATTGAAAACGAAAGTCACGTAATGGCAAGATTATTTGAGGTAATGTTTATTATTGTATGATATTTGTTATAAAGTTGGTGCTCGAACATTGAAAATAGAACGGAAAATTGTTTATATGTTGTATCGATAGCTGAAAACATTTGTAAAGCACCACATGATAAGTTTAATAGACGATACTGGACCTTGTCCGCATTAGTTACATAATATACCTAGAGGTTTCATAATACGAAATCAAAAGTCATTTATTCAAATTAGGCTGATAATCAGCACTTTTAGAACGTCGAGTTTACAAGAGACAGTCCGCCCTTCGCCACTTCCTAGTGTTTTAGCTGGGAAGAAGAAGTGGCGGAACAAACCCTCCAGCAAGCGATTCACCAGTTCCAGTGAATCAGTTTCTTCTAGGCAAGCGTGCTCCACCCTAGGCCGCATCATCGCTTCACATCAGTTGCGGCCAAACGCAAGCCTATCTAGTATTAAAAACTCAATTGTAAATGCTTTACCAATAGCGGCACGGAACAAAAGTCAAAAAGGAAGTGACGGAGCAAAAGATGCAATCGTATTATGATTTTTGAATCTGTGCAGTAACATTCAGAAATTCACATACAGTCCTTTCATAGTTAGAAATGACCTCTAATTATGAATAACCGTTAAAATCACAGTGAACTTTATTTTCTTTACCATAAGGTAGCTTTTGAGTTGCTGCCACTAATAAGTCTGTGAAAATTACAATAGTCGTCATTGTCTTTATATTAATAAGGTTATTTTTGGCTTGTTGCTGTCTGAACTAACATAATTATATAAGAAAGAACTGAAGCGGTTCTTTAAAGTTCTTTTCGAAACTCACTCAAAGCTTCGAAAGCGAATTAATTTGTTTCTAACTCATTTTTTTTGACACCGTTCGATTATCAAATTCATTAGTTAAAAAAAAACGGAAATCATTACAGTTCCCACCTCTACACCATTTGAATTTCAAATTGATGTTTAGATGACAACACTAGCGACCAGACAGATTATTTGGGGTAGGTAGTGAAGTACATGTATACTTGACGGGCTTATTCGACCGATCGATATTTGGTCCCCAGTGAGAGGGGACGCCCCTGTCTACAAACCCCTGCAGGGGTAAGCTTTATTCACAAAATAATACCACTCACCTGTTTTAGTAATTTGTATCAGTATTTCAGTTCGGTTCAAACTTCAAATAAAGTATCTTCGTAAAAAGGTATTGTGTAAATGCAGTTCACTTACTGAGAACAGTAAAAAGAGCAGAATATGCCAAAATATGCTAAATAATTTAAAAAAAAAAACTGCTTTGTGGAGGTCAGATACGCAGTCGCTTAATGTAAAATACAGATATTCAGCTGCATGAGGTGAGACTGGAAGCTGACCCCAACATAGTTGGGAAAAGGCCAAGCAGATGATGATGAATTAGAATAAAAAAGTGGGGTGGGTTCTAAAACAATATACAATATAACATGATGTACTGTACCTCAATTTCCAATACTTAACCGTCCGTAGTTGGTTCGCTAACGATGCATCAATGAAATTTTCGCAACCACGTGTACGTCATTTTCGCTAGCCCGCGAACTAGAGATGTTTACAATTTTTTTTTTATTAGCCTTGAATGTCCCACTGCTGGGCAAAGGCCTCCACCATTTCCCTCCATGTACTCTTCTCCTACGCCACCTTGAACCAGGCTTCGTGATTTGCGTCCAGATTATATCGCCACCTCTGTCTAGGCCGGCCTCGGAGGAGCCGTCCATCCTCAGCCACCTATCCAGGTCTCAACACTATGGGAAAAGATGCATATTTGCAATTTTTTCGTGGCAGAACTGCGATATGAAAAATAACATTATAAAATTATGGTTAATGTTTATACATTATTTCTGTGTGAATATAGCAGATGGGAAACTGCAACTACGTATTTCCTACTCGCATCAACTTTTAATTGCGAACTTCCACAGCTACGCGATTAGCATTCTCTATAATAATAGTGTTTGTTCTGAATTCAACACAAAATGTTTTAAACACTATTTAGATTTGAATAAAGAATAATATACAATTTGAATTTTCCTGTCCGTAAAGTTATTCTATTAACTATGAACCTCACTCTGAAAGCAGGTTCATAGACAGAGAACCCTCGCGTTCATAATTGTATGAAAACGCCACAGTACATTTTGCGACATATCAGCTTATCATCGATTTCATTGAATCACATTTAAAGCCGTCGAGTCACTGCGGTTTGACGTTTGGACTTTGCCGATGCCGTTTGCGGTTGTGATTTAAACCTCGCGTAAGCCTCGACAACGACCGTTTCGAAGCGTTTTTTAGAGAAAATCTCTGATAGCTATGTTTTATTAAAAAAATAACAGAAATCAATAAACAACATCAGCAAACATGACAACTAATTGCTTAACGAAACAACTACAATATTGACTAGGCTTATCCATCATTGTTTGTTCATTCAAGTTACAGAATTAAGAAGTTACAATGGGCATTGTCCAAAAATCTAAACTGTATATTGTATTTTTTTTTGTTGTAATATAGTTTTTTAAGAAACTGACTTGAATATTTTTGAAAATCAATGGCGACATAGTCACTTTATTCATTTCTCTTACATATAAATTATATTCTTAAATATTATTACTTTATTCTTGGTTTAAATTTTCTTGG
Source organism: Standfussiana lucernea (assembly GCA_964057025.1). Lineage (NCBI taxonomy): Eukaryota > Metazoa > Arthropoda > Insecta > Lepidoptera > Noctuidae > Standfussiana > Standfussiana lucernea. The sequence goes on from OZ059784.1 coordinate 22,220,027, forward strand.
TAACAAAATTGTATAAAATAACATTTAAAAATATAAAAATAGTAGCCCACCGGCACCGGCAACAGGGTCCGAGCTACCGGTGGTCAGGGCTATTGAGAGAAGAGCCTCCTAACAATTGCTGCTTTCTGAATCAAGCCCTTGATCCAGCTGCCAAGCGAGAGTCTCCTCAGATGTTGGTCGAGGCTCTTGGCTATTAAACCATTGGTCGATACGAATATCGGCACAATGTCTGCTGTACTCACGTCCTACATGTCGACAACCTCGCGAGTAAGATCTAGATACTTGAATTGCTTATCTTTTTCTGCTTTCACGAGGTTCTCGTCATGCGGGACCGTTATTTCAACAATCATTGCGCGACGCTCCAATCGATCTATCACCACAATGTCAGGCTTATTAGCAACAATAGTCCTGTCAGCGACGATAGGTCGATCCCAATACAATGTAATATTATCATCGTCGGGCGCATACTTATAGTATGGCACTTCTGATTCCACAAGGTTGTACTTCAAAGCAAGTTGCTGGTGGATAATCCTAGCAACGACGTTGTGCCTGTGCAAGTACTCTCCGTTAGCCAGACGAAAACACCCAGAAATAATGTGTCGGATCGATTCTCCCGGACGGTGGCATGCCCGACATATGTCAACCATGCCATCCTTCACAATGTATTTCCGATAGTTACTCGTCATCATAACTTCGTTGATTATTGCACAGACAAAACCTTCAGTTTCCCCGAAGTGGTCACCGAAACGCAGCCAGGATACGGACGATAAGAAGTCTACATCGGGCCCATGTACGGCCCGATAAAAACGTCCGTGAAGCTCCTTGCTCTGTCATACCCCTCTGCGGTCATTAGTATCGTAATACTATAGGTTTGCGCCAGTTCTCGTTAGCCAGGGAGAGCGGGGTAAGGCCCTTGTCCACTAAGACCACATCTCGGTGCATCCCCATGTCGGCTTCTAGAAAGTATTCTCTGAGACTGCATACCTCACGGTTGTCGTCGGCATTTAAGTAGCCACGACCCCCGCACTTCCGCGGGATATACAGTCTCATCACCGACGACCGTGGGCGATGCATCCGATTTGCGGTCAGTAATGTGCGGACCCTCCTACCCAAGGCATCAAGTTCCGTCTGAGTCCATTTGAGTATGCCGAAAGAATACATCAAAACCAGCCGGAAAATGAGCCAACCGTTGAAGTTATTTCTTATTATGGTTTCAAACTTTCGTTTTCTCAGGTATTTTAAGAATCTCACAGATGTCAACCAAGACGACATTCTAGTTATTTGTTTGTGAAGGAAAATTATTCTGCACTGCAGCGAAATTATTGTCTAATTGTAAAAAAAAAATCTAACTATTCGACAAGTATTCAATTATGGCAGCTTTTTGTAGTGTTAGATATGTGAATTTAGATATATTGAGTGTACTTAAACTATTGAAAATTTGGTTTTGGGATAACACCTATTGTTGATATAACAATTGAGACTATATTGACTCTGTTCATTTTCCAAACTCGTGTAATTTCCTCTTGTAACTCTGTGTGTTTCCTGATTTTCTCTGTGATTGTTTTTTATATGTTATTATATGGTCTGTTGTTATATGGTGTGATCTGTAATTATAGCTTGATCATAATATATTTTGTAAAATTGATTTTCTAAAGAAGCTCTAGGTGAGTATTTAATATGGTGTGTATGGGTCAGGACCCCAGGACTCGAAACTAAACTTAATCTCATGCAGGCATGAGATTAAGTTTAGTTTCGTGTTTTTGGTGTATGATGTTAACTAGTTGATTATGTCTGTGGTTATAGTAATTTTGAGTTAGTGTGATACAAGCTCATGTAATGTGTTGTATTATTATTGTGAGCCTTATGTGTCCCATTATGGCTACATTAATTTATTTAATTTTAAAGTTTTAGAGCTGATGACGTCATCACTGGAATACATTCCGTTTCCCATTCAACGATTTAATATGTGACTGACACTCTTATGACGGTTTGTTTTTTTAATGTTTGAATTAAATGAAGCTAAGGGCTCGAACAGACATGCGACAGACGTGCGTTTTGGAATCGCAATATTGTGTTATATGTAATTCAGACAGCGGATGATAGTAAGCAATTCGTGCCCGGATATAATTTAAGGAACGAATTTTTCAAAGGTTTTTGAAAAAGCGAGTTAACAACATGCGTTTTAATGTTTATGTTTATGCGGTGGTCGTTAACGTGTCGGTGCTAGCCTATTAATCTACATACATCGTGAAGAAAATGCAAAAAAAAAAAATTATGTCCTGTGACTAAATTACTGGATATTTTAGAATGCATTTTTGTATGCAGACTTAGTATTAAGTATTGTCAGCGCCACCCTGTATAATTATTATACACATATCCTAAGGCACTTGTCCCACCGTCGACGAAAAGCGACTGGTTACGTACTATTGTCTCGCCCTAGAAACGTACAAAGTTGCTTAACTCACTTCTCGCGGATCGCCGGCAGTATTACAGGTACTACCGCGCCCACTGACGGTCGACCAATTTTCAGCCTTATCGCCTGAGTGATAAGATTCAAAAGTGATCGACCGTAAGTGAGCGCGGAAGTACTTAAGGCCAGGTAGCCTTCCGATCCACGAGAAAATCTCGTAACAAGGTTACTATCCTACCAACCTAATCAGTGAGGTACTCGTACTATCTCGAATATTCTACTATATGTTAAGTGAGCCCGGAATAGGAATACCTGTATTGATATCAAATATTTTAGGGCTTGTTCAAGTACACTTGATATTGACACGAGTAGTTGAGTTTTAAAATCTTCAGACTATCTGAGGAATAAAAATGTGGCTTGGATCGACAGTTAGACAGAAATCATTTTGCCACTAAGGGACATAAAATCTGCGATGTTTTGTTTTGATGTTTTTTGCACCATTTGTGCTAAGTTTTGTGGCGATTATTGAGCGTTTGAAAAGCGTCAACAGCCGATGTGCTCTGGGAAGCCCGCCGCGCTGTCGCCTTGCCGATTGGCTTATATTTTAGTATCCAAATACATAGTAGTGATCAGAAGTGTATGCACAAGAATCATTTAGTCCTTAAATAACATAGGAGAGCTGTTGTGGATAAAAGATGGCAGCGTGAGTTCCAATTTTGAACTCACACCAAGCAAACCAAAGCTATCTACATAAATATATAAAACACAAAAATTATGTCTATCTATGTCCGTTATAGACTTTGAAACCATCGATTTATTAGAAAGCCAATAATGCGAAGATGGTTTTAGTCCACTGAAACAATGCAATAGGCACTATAGCGTAGTAGCACACGCCGGGTATCCGCTAGTATCAATTGGAAGAATAGCAGTATATTTTAAGTAGCTCCATGTATGAAAGTCCTTTTTCAATATACACATTAACGGACACATCTGAAAATTCTTTAATATATAAAATACTTTCGAGTTTTGAGTTTTATAACAAAGCGATGCGCTAGTCCTACGTTCCCAGTACATACGAAAAAAATATTTATTTATTTCACTTATGAAAAAGTGATCAAAAATAAGAATTAAAATAATTAATGATGTACAGTAAATAAAATAGATTTTACCTTTATGCATTACGTTTCCGAACGTTAAACGAGAATGACAATTCATCAACTGACAACTGTCAAGCTAGTGTCAACAATGTGAAACTTCTTTCATCATAACTTCATTCACTCAGCGCTTTTGACCGCTTCAGCGCTACATACGTACATCTGTTTGCAGCTAAAAAGTCTTACCCATAAAATCAAGCGTTGAAAGTGCTCACTTTTCATAAATAATCATGGTGCTGCTGGGATAAGTTTTAGAATAAAGTCCTGACAAGAAGTGTCTGTTTAAAATGTAATAATTATAGTAAAAGCAAAAAAAAATTGAATTACTGTATAGGTTGCACACGTGTTGGTTCGTAAGCCGTTTTCAACTATGTCCTTTGCAATAAAGTTCATTGCCCTTTCCTTAATTTCTCTGCGTAGGTACGCGGACAATTAATTATGAATCGTTTTTCATTACTAAAAAAAGTAAACGATCACGATAGATATTGATTCAGGAAAGCCATTATCATTATCATTGTCATTATATCTGTTTTCGGAATTAAGTACCTATGTCAACAAATGTATGTGGGTCAATGACCGTTATTGCATGTTATGCGTTATGTATTATCTGGTGTCGACTCGAAAATTCGAAAGCATGCCACATCCACCAATCCGCACTTAGCCATCGTCATTGCTGACGGCTTACTGACTCCCACTGAGAGGAGGCTTGCGTCGAAGCAATGGGAACATAACAGGCTAATTATTAGATCTTAAAATGTATTTTTGCATCTTTAGGTTAAGCCGCGCTTGTCTATGTTGGTGCGTGGATGGGTGACCACCCATTACATACAGAGTTTCCTCCGTGCCTTGGAAAGCACGTTAATGCGTTGGTCCCGCCTGTCATTTCTAGATCTTTCACAGTTGTTACAGGTAGTTAGTGGCCCGAAAGTCATACGACGAGTCTTACCAAGGGGCATCGTATTACTCAGTACTAACTGGGTTGTGGATGTCAGATAGGCAGTCGTTCCATATAATTCTGGTATTAAGTTGCATCCGGTTAGACTGGAAGCCGACCCAGACATACATAGTTGGAAAGAGGCCATACAGATGATGAATGTATTTTCGTTCGTTATTTCCATTATAACTAAAAAACGCTAAATGCTTCAAGGGAATAAATTTAAAACGTTTTGTTTACCTAAAAGTAATATCTCGTAGCCATGTAGATAATCGTCTGTATGTTTAATAAATATTATAAAATGCATTGAGTGTATGTCTGTGTTTTGTTTTACAACGACGAGAAATAAACAGAACAAAAAAAAAAATTAAAGCTCTACAAGGATTTTCCAGTTTATTGGAATTTTATAGAAAAGCACTCTGATAACAAGCTGTAATATAAAGTTTCCAACTTAGAAAACTAAGAAAACAACAACACATACTTACTGCTAGTTCCAGGGATGCTTTATTGAACTTCACAATTCTCGATATTGCTTGTTGATAATAACCTGATATTTTTATAAATAAACTAGCAAAGATATCAGATGACATACGAAGCCTTAGATTTTGTTTTTAAAGAGAATTCAGAAAAATAACCTTCTCTGAATGAATTTGTTAATACCTACTATAATTCATTAGTACCAACTTGTTTTGTGAGTAGTTAATGTCCCACTGCTAGGCAAAAGCCTCAGTGGTTCCAGGAACTCTTTTCCTGACCCACCTCGAACCAGCCATACAAAATTTCAACACCGTTCGACTCAAATGGTATGGTAATGGTAGGTCCCATGCAGAAAGTTGTTCAGTTTGATGATCTGTAGCACACTCTTTTTGGTATACGCTGTATACAAATATGGTATCTTTCTGGTACTTTGGACCACAATGTAAGGGTTTTACCACACCAATCGATCGATCGTCGATCGAGGCCATCGATCGATGGTAGAATGGATTAGTCGACATCGATCGACAGTTTCTATACAAGAAATACTTTGTTCCGAAATTTTAAATGTAAGCACTAAACTTTGATATGAATCAACCCTGGCCAGAAATCGGAGTGTTATCAGTAATCGAATTTTAGGTAGTATTGTAAATTGATTGCCTGTAATTAGTGTTAAATTTCGCAATAGAAAGGGAATCATGTTTAAGAGATTTTCAATATCACTGTTACTCATTCGAAAAGCATCCAAACCGCTTTTAAATATAAAATTACGTTTGGATGAAATAAGCGATCCTAAGTCTTCTGCGTTTGCGTCTCCGTATTAGAGTAACGAGTAACAACATCGTACTGGCCAACACAAACACGTCTTCTTCTGAATACATTTTGGAAGATACTGATGGAATGTAGCCGGACAGTATCCATTGATCAGCCATAGCTATCACACTAATCGACCGATGTCGATCGATATCATCGATCGCCAGTCGATCAATTGTTTATCGCCTGGTATCCATTGATCAGCCAAAGCTACCACACCAATCGATCATCGTCGACCGATGCCGATCGATGACATCGATCTACGATCGATCGTTTTTTGTGGTAACACCCTAATACGAGTAATACCCCCATTCCCATTTTATCATCGGACAAGCAGAGATACGGCGAAGCGTCATCGTTAAATGGTTGAAGTTCCACGGACCCAAACAAAGCGCTATCCTTCCGCATTTATTGTGCGAACCGCCAGTCTGTGGAATTCACGGCCAGTTTCTCTGTTCCCTGATCATCTGGATCGATTCAAAGTGCGAGTGAGTCGGTTTCTTATTGGCAAGTGTGCTCCCCCTTAGGCTGCATCATCGCTTTGAGTTGTGGCCGAACGCAAGCTTATCTATATCTATACTAGTATAATAAATGCGAAAGTTTGGATGCATGGATGTTTGTTACTCAATCACGCCAGAACGGCTGAACGGATCTGGCAGAAATTTTTCACAGATATAGATTATAGTTTGGATAAGCACATAGGCTGCTTTTCATTCCGGTAGGACCCGTGGTTCAATTATCAAACTCCACGCGGGCGAAGCCGCTGGCACAAGCTAGTTCAGTATACAATAAAGCGCGCTTCGTATTAAAGCTTATGTACCTCGCACTCCCTTGTGAGTATTTTTAGAAGTCACCTATAAATAGTTACATACTAAGGGTATACTTACGTTCCCTGTACAAATAAGTATAAGTAACAATTTCCCACTTACTCACGAAATCTATTTGTTGTTCAAAAATAAATTTTACCATTGTCATCCACCAAGGTTGTCTGAACAAAAATACAGTCATATCTGTCCACCGTCGAAGACGATATCTGTTACAATAGGATTATTTCGGCTCGCAGAAATACCACCTGCACAGCAAGATAAGGTTACTATTTTATTTAATATCATAATATATACGAGTATACAGGGCGTCCCACGGATATGCCACATGGAGGGAAAGTACCTTGAATATTGTAGATGGAACATGTTACTGAAAGAAGACATTATTTGAATTTAAAAAAACAATTTAAACTGCATTCATAGATATTTAAATAATTACATGGTTGAACCGGGAATCGAACCCGTTACATGAGAAAAATAATCATACCGATCGAAAGGCTTCATCATAAGGATTATTTTTTGCTAAATGACATGACATGATATTATCTTTGTCTATAAGTCGCCCATGTTACTCCTGATGACGATGACGCCATACATTACCCGGTGGAATTTCTTAACACATTGAAGCTTCCCTCTCTCCATTGAGGTCTACCAACTCACATATTAAACTGAGAGTTGGGCCCCAGTAATGTTGCTGTGTTATTTAAACCCGCCACTATTATGCAATGGCACCAAGTTGCGAGTGAAAACATTGCAATGATTACACTGAGCGGTTGGTCCCGAGGGGAGTCTGTGCTTATTATCATCAATAATATAATCTTTATTACACATGAAAGTGGTTACAAAATTGTGTGAAGTCCCTGACTCCTGTACTAGGTGAGAAACCTGTGTTACAGGAGCCAGTGCCCTCTCCCAGAAGGAGATATTACAGAATCTTATGCAAAAGATTAACAAAAAATAGAAATAAAATAAAAACTATAGTAACAACAAAAATAAATTAAAAGTGGTTAAAAGAAGCCTGTATTGTGTATGAGAGTGTCTACGTGTGTGTCCGTGTGTGAGCGTATGTATGTGTATGTGTGTGTGTGTGTGTGTGTGTGTGTGTGTGTGTGTGTGAGTGTGAATTGAATAAATTATCAGGAAGGGTTTTCAGCAATCGCGAGAGCGGTGAGAAATTGAGTGCCTGTCAAGCGATGCGATAGCGTAACACGAATGTTACGAAATTGATAAAATTTTCTCTGTTTGGTCATAGTTCAGCGACAGGAGCCATGGCTTGCATGGCTTACATTTGGTAGCTTTGGGCGCGATAGTGTAGTCGCGCAAGTGCGGTACGACACTGAACAGATTCACAGATAGGAAAGCCAATCCGCCCATTGCATAGATTACTATCTAGTGGCATCGTGGAATGACGCCGCAGGACAGAGCGGACGACGTAGAGTTTTCTCACCGTAAGTAAGTACTTACGGTGTACTAGAGGATTCCTCTAACACTATCGAACTACCCCTTGGAGTTCCATGACCATAAGTAAATCTGAAGGCCAATCTTTTAATTTAGCAGGGGTAGACTTAAGGAAGAACTGCTTTTCACACTGCCAGTTAGACGTGGCCTGCTCTAGAGTATGCGCCTGGTAATTTTAGCACCTGAAGGAAAAACAAAAAATATTGTTTACAAAGAAATACTGGGGTAGTTAAAGTATTTCGTTGTAAACAATTTTAATTAATATTTATTTTCCACTTCTGGTTGTCTCTTAATTAGATCTTTTCGCACATGCTTTGAGTTCTGTTTATCCCAGAGATTAGTTGAGTTGGAGAACTTCGTCCTAATTGCTTTGTTTGCGGGATTTTTTCAGTTCGTATGTTCAATGAGAGGGAGTGAAAAAACATTGTAAGAGCTCTTATAATGTTTGTTTCTGAGAAAAAACATGTCATTTGTTTCATGTAGGCCACGCGGGCGAAGCCGCGGGCAGAAGCTAGTATATATATATAGGAGCTCGTGGCTAAATAATAGCAGCCGCTCGGGTCGATCGTCAGGTTAAGCCGCGCTTGCCTGGGTAGGTCCGTGGATGGGTGACCACCCATTACATACCGAGTTCCCTCCGTGCCTCGGAAAGCACGTTAAGCCGTTGGCCCCGGCTCTCATTTGTAGATCTTTGACAGTCGTTACAGGTAGTCAGTGGCCCGAAAGTCTGACAACCAGTCTGTCTTACCAACAGGTATTGTATTACCCAGTACGAACTGGGTTGTGGAGGCCAGATAGGCAGTCGCTCCATGTAAAATACATGTATTCAGCTGCATCCGGTTAGACTGGAAGCCGACCTCAACATAGTTGGGAAAAGGCTAGGCAGATAATGGTTATATATACATATAATATTTTACTTTTATAATTAGTTGGTACGTTAATTGATTCTGCTTATTATTTTGTCTCAAAGTAAGTTCGTGTGGGCACAAAGTTTAGCTTTATCGTCCCACTCGAGTCTTTCAAAGGAATTCCTGCCTTTATAATTAATCTGATGAAATGTACAAAAATAGACCGTATTAAATCTTGATAAGGTAAAGCCAGGAAAGAAAATATTTGAGCAATGAACTAATGAATTTTAATACGAATTATCACGACGGCCATGCCTTGGCCTGCAATACTATATGCAATCCTTTTCATTACAAAAATATACGTCATAAGTTATTAAATCTAATTAATTAGGTACTTTAAATTTTTAATATGATTTGTGAATGATAAAAAAAAAAACTCAAACGCAATGACATTGTGCAGTCCAGCCTTATTGAATAGTTTGATAAGGTCAGGCGAAACGAATAAAAGTATTCATTCTGCTTTTCCACAAATAGACGACAAAATCCTTATCGTCCTGAACGTTAGGAATCTTCAGACAGAAAAGTAGTTGGATTTCAATTCCTTTCGTAAGCGAACGCTGCCGAAGAAGACAGATTGCAGGCGCATTGCATGCGAGGGAACGTCACCCATGTTTTAACTATAACAAACGATTGTATTTAACTTCAACAACTTGACTACGATAATGAGAGGATGCTGTATCTAGGTCTTGATCTTTTTTATTCTGATACCTAGACTTCTTTCTTAGAAGCTCGGAGATACAACTGCGTATCCACATATTACAGGCTCCTATTTGAGTTCTCAACAGAATGTTTAGTTACTCGAATGTATAACAGCTAAGTCATCGTAGCATTCACAACTAACTAATCTTGCAATTATAAACTAAACGAACGGTATTTATGTGTTTGTTTTGTTACAAGGAAAATTATTACAATATTTTATCTTGTATTTCTCTTATCAAGGAATATATCCCATCGAATCAAATCCGCATTCGATATTTCCAAGGCTTCATTTTATTTCAAACAAACGCTATAATTAAAACCGAAATCGAATATGAACGGATAAAAATATACTCGCGATGAGAATTCACGTTTTCAGGATGAATGAATTACGGTTGAAGTTTGAAAGCATCGGATATCTACATTTTTGTGATGTGCAAAATAACATCAACATTTGTTACAACTGTTGATATGCCCTTATCGAGCAATAGAACTGTTTAGTAAAATCTAACCACCCACGCTATCAAGACTTCTGAAATCGTCAAAATGTATAGCATAATTACACCTATTTATATACCTACCAGTTTGTTATCATCCCCGAAATACATAAAAGCGGCAGGAAAGGGTTACTAACGTACAAGTAGGTACCTACTGAGATGATGCTGCATATCATTAAAAGTATCTTTACTTTTATCTCGATACATAAAGGTCTACTTTCGTTCGAAGAGATCGTTTAGTAGTCTGTGTATTTACTTAGTAGTTGTATATTTGCTTTGTGTGCACCTTTGGTATACCTGACCTGACCTTTGGTGTACCGGAACGCGGGTCCACGAATTCTTGATGACTTGATTTTTGATAACTTTCGTTTAATCGCGGCTCTACGAGCCGCGGCTTACCAAAGGTTAATTTGACAGAATTACACTCGCTTTACCTCTTTATAGTATGAATTAATGTTTAGATAAAAAGGTAAAGTTTAGTTGGAAACATAACATAACATCACGCCTTTAATCCCCGGAGGATTAGCCAGACGTGTACCTAAGAGTACAGCCACATTTCGCCAGTTTTGTTTAAGTCCCATGTAATAGGGGACGAGCCTATTGCCATCAATATGAGCATAAATCCAGATTCTGTGGCTGCTACTGAGAAAACCCTGATGGAAAACCCATTAAAACTTTGCCTGACCTTTGATTTCGAATAGTGTATAAATTTTGCGCAGAAATCTCTGGATGTTGTGAATGTTTGTTCCATTAGAAATAGATACTTATGGTGAATGTTTTCTCTAGTAGAAATAGGTTCATTCACATCCAATCAGTGCATTACACAGTACCTTCGCCTATTTATATAATGATGTCTCCTGCCGTGCATGATCACGTACATAAGTAGTTCATTAGTTTCTATCTAAAACACGTCACAACCAGGAGATTGCAGGTTGTTTACTCAATTACACAGCAGGTTATTTACACAAACTGAATGTTTACGTCTTTTACATGCCGCGTAAACAAGCAGGGTTGAATGAAAGCAAGATTCTATTCAGCTACGTAATTGTGAATTTAGAAGCAAGTCTGATTGAAATCGGTTTAAAAAAAAACGTATTTCTACTAAGACTTATTTCAGCTTTTCGATAGCTTGTCACTTTTGTGTTTCCCATCATCGTTGTGTATAGAAATGTTACTTTGACTAGGCCTAGAGGATTTAAAACGATTGATGGCGTAACTTAAAATAATTAATATTAGCATAGCATAACCTATAACGAAATATGGTGTAAACCTCAACTTCCGTTATCACCGACCGCGAAAACCATGAAAACGCACCCATGAAAGTAAAACCAAAAATTGTCTTTGGTGGTATCTTGGATTTCCGTCATGACGTGTTTTATGACGGATTGTCCATGACGGAAGCCGTGTGAACGGGGCTGTTGGGGAAATAAAAATAGACGGGAATATTTTTTTATTTATAACATTATTGGTATGAAATGAAAGGTAGCCAATTCCAAACAAATGATAATAAATTTAATTTACCAGGTAGTTTCCTCCACAGAGACATAGCTCATACATGAACACTTTCGTAAACTGCACGTACTGTATGCTGGTTTAGAGCTGCTTCTGTTGGAGGTAAATTCTCCAGTTGGTGATCTTTTCTTATCATCATCAGCTTCCTACCCATGTCCTATGTGTTGTTACTTGGGGTCGGCGCAACACATTTTTTTTCTTCCATTCTCCTCTAACAACCTTCACGCAATCATTTACTCCTTTTCTTTCATAACATCATATCTCACACAATTCATCCAGTTTCCTTGGTCTTCCTCTCCCTCACCATCCATCAACATTTGGGCATGGAATTCGCATTTCGCGCATTTGTGATGAATGGGCAAGAAACTCGATGGACACTCTTTTAAATCATTATGTTGTTACAAAGACTTGGTTACATCATTCATGTCGGGATTATACATACATATACTCGTATGTGAGAACGATGTAGAAAAACGTGCGAGTAAGAGCGTCCAGAGTAAAAAAATAAAATTAACAATTCAAAAATACAATAATCCATGGCAGCTGCGAGATGACCAGTCCCTACTGACAGCGCCCGTTCACGAACATGACGCATGGATCAGCCATCATTCAACTCAACCATTTTGAAGGGAACTAAACGACCCGACACACGCGCCACCATCAACGAGACATTTTAGTGAGCATGACATTCTCTCAACCGCCACGCGCCAGGGCAAATTCGAGTCAGTAAAAGATGTAAATGGTAGCTTTATCGTACATAGAACTCACACATGTGCTATGGAATTATATAATACTAAGAGATTGAATCTATACAATGTAAAGATATGTTTACAATCTTCTGCAGCTTCCACAGTAACTTCACAAAGTAATCAATTAGTTTGCCCCTATGGTTGTGAAGCAGGACCAGCATTGAGCCAAGCATTTTTATCATCAATGGAATCTCCCAACTTAAAGTATCCCTACATAGTGTGCGTTTTATACAAGATTTAAAGTTCGTCTCATTCAGTTGTAGAAAGAACTCTTTGTCGCTTTATCAACAGAGTTATCAACACAGTGTTACAAATTGGACTAACCTAGCGATAAAGACATTAGCGTCACAAAAATCTATGATCTTTAGTATCGTTACTCGTGAAATTCCAAAAGTGATGCCGAGCACCCGCGAAAAATTCAACACTCGTATGGTGGTCCATGTTACAGTTGACGAACAGTGCAAGATGAAGAGATTATATGGTTAAGCACATTACGATACTCTTAAGATACGATACTTGTGTCGAATAGCAGTTGAATAAATGTTCGCGACTCATGGTTCGCATATTACGCTACTGAAAATAAAGTCATTTCATCATTTGCAGCACACACTTCTGATTAAACGGTTTTTTTACCAAATTCTTCCCATCCCTTTCAGTCTTATGTTTTTTCATGTATTCAGGCAATTTAAAGTTACATAAACGCGGAAATTTTTCTATTTTCTGCACAAATTTAATATTTATTTCATGTTCCGCTGTCATTTTGACAAGATTTGTAGGAGACGCGACACGCGGGCGATTGCCAGGCGGGTATCGCGAGACTAGTCGCGGACGCGTTGGATACTGGTAGTGAAGTGTGCGACTAGTCTCCGAGATTACCGTAGGATACTGTACGTGTATCGTAATGGGAGAAGGGCTTAAGAAAAACAGAAACACCTAAACATGTCTCGATAACAACATCTATTAGTTTTCATAAAAAACATCTTACAAAACCTACATGAAAAGAGCTTTTTCCAATTTTCAGCCAATAAAGTTACACAACCATTTAAATGAAAAACATAACTCTGTAGAATATACATATAGCACCGAATAAGGGCTTGGTCATAAATATAAGCAATAAAACCCGAGAGAACTCGCGAGGCGATATAAGTTATCACACGAGTTTCACGGGTGCCTCGAAGTACCTATATTTTGAACATGTTATTGATTTTGTAACTTGGCCGTCCTTTGATTTAATGAATATCACGTAGGTATCAATAGTTGGTATTGGCGTGTGATGAAGACGGACGAATCGCGTGTGACTAAAAGAGTGAATATAAATGTTGATGGATGGTGAGGCAGAAGAAGACCAAGAAAACGATACATGGATGGATTGTGTGAGGAATAATATGAAAGAAAAATGAGTAAATGATAGCGTAACGGTTGACAGAGGAGAATGGAAGAAGACAACGTGTTGCGCTGACCCCAAGTAACATGGGACTTGGGCAGGAACGATGTAGGTACCAATAGTGGTACAGTGTTTTAATCTAAATGAAACTTATCTTATTAATGGGAATGTCTGTGTAAGTTATAAAACATTTCTTAGTACCAGCGATTTTCGACTGGTACTTAACCTCAGTCTGTCGCAATCTATTCATACAATTTTAATAAGTATGCGGCATGGTCCAGACCATTCTGCGTTTATTAACATTGCATCAAGGCAATAATCTTAAGCGTAAGTAAACATCGCGAGGAAACCGGCATGTGCTGAACTGAAAATTCGAAAACATGTAACCACCAACCACGACCACCAACCCGCACTGAGCCCGCGTGGTGCATTCCAGCCCACTCCCTCTCGTAGTTAGGCCTGGTTCCCAGCAGTGGGCACATTAAGGCTTCTTCTTTATCGTATGGTTAATGCCTAGCCTGGTGTCAGAGTTTTTATGCCGCCCATGGGCAACTGGCTTGGCTTTTCTTACATGCCGTCGAGAAGTATCTTTCAGGCATGCTGGTTTCCTCACAATGTTTTCTTGCACCGAAGCAAATGATAATTATACAATACGCATATGAATCCGAGCAGAGCTGCTATGAAGCAGAGGTGCATGTCTTGGGTTCGAACTCGAGACCTATAAATTGGCAGACCGACGTATGAGTTAGTCTAATTCCGCTATGAGCTAGTGAATTTACCGTCGCAATATTAAGAAGTCAAGCGTCTAGATTCGTTTAATCATGCATGTAATTACCCACAGAATTATCGAACGACCAAATCTTAGTTGTTTGCCCTATAATAGTTACCAATAGGCAGGCTCCAATATTGGCATTAGGTTATTAATTTGACACTAATTTGATCTGGAAACTTCATTCAACGTGGCGCCGACAATACGACAATAAATGAAAACACTGGTAATATTAGTTCTTAGGAATATTTTTAAACTATCAAATAAATCAAAACAAAAAAAAACCAAACAAACTAAATGGCATAAAAAACTTTTTTGCAAAAAAAAAAACCGACTTCCAAAAAAAAAAAAACAAAAAAAAGTGAAAAATAACATTACTTTCGGAAGTCGGTGACTATGGTTTGTTTCATTGACTTTTTTGGCACCGACTTCCGAAAGTAATGTTATTTTCCACTTTTTTTGGTGTTTTTTTTTGTAAAAAAGTTTTTTTATTTTACTCTTTTTAGTTATAGTATCACACACAAATCCTTGTCTAGTATCAATTTCGCAATTTCTTTTACTTGGATGACATTTTTTCCAGCTATTTTGATTTCAAAACCAAACTGCTGAACCGATTTTCATGAAATGTCTTTGGGACCAATCGGGAAGTAGATCCATTCAGATAAAAGAATAATTTTTCAAATCGGTTCATAAATGAGGGAGATATGAGGTAACAAACACAAAAAAAAACATACAACCGAATTGAGAACCTCCTCCTTTTTTTGAAGTCGGTTAAAAACTGTCAACGAAATACAACACCATTTATAAATATTGGTTTAATAACCTTAGGTATAATTTGTTAGTTCATGATTGTTTGTTGTTTTATATTGGATATTGGTTTGATTTACAGTGCCTACCGGTTCGTTCCCATTGTGTTTGATCGAAAGGAATGTACTCGTAGGACGAAATTAAAACAAGTTAATTTCGTGATATGTATGTGGTGAATACTACTAGTTGCTTTTTTGCCTGGGAATGTTATTTACTTAATATCACTTTAAAATTCGAATGGTGTCAAAGTTGCAGTCACATGAGTACTTAATTTTTATCGAGACAGAATAACATCAAAATTGTAACTGCCTCGATGCACTAGGGGTCGCAAGCGCGACTGCGAGATGCTGGGTTCGATTCGCAGGTTGGGCAAAGTGTTATTGGGTTTTTCTATCAGAATATTCTCAGTAGCAGTCGCAGAGTCTGGATTTGTGCCCGGTTGATGGCAAGAGGCTCGCCCCCCTATTAAATGGGACTCAAACATAACTGGCGAAATGTGGGTGAACTATTGGTTACACCCCTGCCTAACCCTTTGGGGCTTGCATGCATCTTACGTATGTTTATATAGAATAACATCCATAACTACGATGAGATAAAAACCGGTACTTAACAACGATTGTCTTTTAATTTCGACATAGGTTGCTTACGTTGGTGGTTTCAAAATCTCACGTCCACACAATTTTGAGATCGCTGGCGACAAGTGGACTGTCCAGTACTGTATTTGAACACACAGCGACACATCAAGCCATACATTCCAGTTTAACTTGACCTCGTTTTGTATAAATTTCCCGTACAATGAGAGATCCGCATAAACTGGTTTTATATAGCCTGATTGGTCGTACCTAGCTCTACATGGAATTTTTGAGAAAATTACCTCCATCTCAACAACGGTAGTGGTTCGCAACAAGTTGTCAAGATAAAACCTTATTAGGTTTCCGTTTATTTCTATTTTAACGTACAATAGGCGCTCTTAAAACTTACTTGCTACGTAACCAAAAGACAGGTAAACTCTTGGCTATTGTTTCTAACTGTGGCTCCCTGAGTTTTTTCTTAAAACAGTAACAAAGTGGAGTTCCTTTTTTGAAGTTCACGTCACTTGATTGTTTTGTCGTTATAAAGGCAGTCGTAAGAATTCACGCTGACTTTGACCTAGTAATATTGGGCAATTTTCCGAGTGACGTGTATTCTATAATGACTAAATAAACAAGAGTTTACACGAAATATCGATGATCAAGTTGTATTGTATCCATCCATAAATTTCGTGTAATGTAACTTCAAATAAATTACACAATATTCAAACTTTAAAAAATGCTCGCGCTAGTTTCCGAGTATGTACGAATCTCACATGAAGAAATTCTCTTAAAACTACGGAAAAACAGGTAATTGTTTGTCTGTAACAAGCTAATTAAAAAGAGTGGAAAACCTTTTTTGATCACACTCG
Source organism: Standfussiana lucernea (assembly GCA_964057025.1). Lineage (NCBI taxonomy): Eukaryota > Metazoa > Arthropoda > Insecta > Lepidoptera > Noctuidae > Standfussiana > Standfussiana lucernea. The sequence continues at coordinate 22,236,857 of OZ059784.1, forward strand.
CATTTTTCCATGCAGAATACAAAATTGTGAACCGGATAGTCTTGTATACGAAAACTAATCAAAACTGGCCAAATATTGCCTCATGAAAACCGGATTCAGCAACGTTTTATTTAGCAAACCAAATGAAATGGGATATGCGTGTTTAAAAATAGAACGGCTAAATATAAAACTCGCGCTTTTTATTCATAAAAGTGAACATAATATCCTGGCATATTTCGTTTAAAAATAAAACATTCCCTGAATTTTAAATAATAGCATGGATAGGTACTGGCAACTATAATTTATTAAATGTGTGTGTGTGTGTGTGTGTTTTTTTTGTTGTATTTGTTCAGTTCAACCAGTTTAAAAAATGTCTGCTAAAAAGTCATAGTTGGGCAGATTGATCATTTGATTTTCCTTCAGGCATAGATGTTTTGTGTTTCTTATTATAAATAAATCGGCAGTTCCATACCTTTTCACAATACATGTATAACACTTTTTCAGAAGCACTAAGGGTCTAAAATCATGTCATTGTGCTGAATGGATGCAGAGTTGAGGATAAGAGATTGACTAACGAATTCTTTTTTATTATAACAAAAATATTCTTTGGTGAGGCAGGCTTTGTTTCGTACTGTATTGTCGTTTGAATCACGAATATTTTTCGGACTAACAATGCGTGTATGAAGAGTAAAGGATCAAATATTACATAGCTTGTGTAGTTCTCTACTTGTACTGTATATTTTTTAGACTACACTTTGACGAACGAGGACCTAAAAGATTGGTTACACAGCATCGTGGAAAATGTTGTTTGTAGAGCAGCTCGGGATTAATTCTGCATAGATATTCGACAAATACCTACGTGCACGTGAATCATGTATGAAATATTTCAATACTCTACTATCCTTTCGAATTTAATCCCACTGATGACGTTCAGTTACGGGAATAATACATTTTGATACAAGTGGGGAAACTTTGTTACTGCAGCCGAGGCGAAATTCACGCCCGAGCTGCAGGCGAGGGTGTTACGGAGCCGAGAACTTCAGTAACAAATGCCCACGTGTATCAAACGACGTTTTTCAATACACTTTCGAAGAAATAAATCAATAAGTATTTTTGTCATGAATTATTAGGAAACTATAAACTAATTTACTTTTTTTCCGCGCTTTGCTTTCGCAGGTTGAAGGAGAAGCAAAGGTATGAAGCCTCTAAACCGTCTAACGTGGAAACAAAAACAAATATTTTTGAGTTCATAAAGCATTTTTTTTTAATAATTATGTTTATTTATGATATTCTTTTTATAAACATAATTTGAATATTCAAAAAAATATTTACGCCATTTTAAGAATCACCGCCGACTATAGGAATTGAACCAATTTGGACCTTGTTTTATTTTTTTCATTAGCCTGCTCTGTCCCACTCCTGGGTAAAGGCCTCCCTCCACTCCTTCCACTTCTCGCGAACCCGCGCGTCCTCCTTCCAGTTCGGACGGAACCTGTCCAGTTCGTCCCGCCATCTCCTTAGAGGCCTGCCGCGACCCCGCCTCACTGTGTCAGGGCACCAGTTTCCTGCTATTTTGGCCCACAGTTTGTCCGGCATGCGGCAGACATGTCCTGCCCAGTCCCATTTGTGTTGTGCAGCCTTTTGAGCCATGCCAGCTCTATTTGTTTTGGAGCGCACTATTGTGTTTCGAACACGATCCGTTAATTTAACACCTAGTATACTGCGCTCCATTGCTCGTTGGCAAACCTTGAGTTTGGACTTCTGGATGTTAGTCAAAGACCAAGTCTGTGCGCCATAGGTTAAGACGGGGAGAACACACATGTCCATAAGTTTCCGTGTTAGTACCATAGGCAACTCACCCTTGATTAATTCCTTCATGGACCAGTAGCACTTCCAGGCGTTTTCTGTTTGTCTTGCGACTTTTTTGTCTTACCTCGCCTGGAAAGAGACTACTTGGCCCAAGTAAAGGTATTCCTGGACATGTTGTATTGTCTCCCCGTCTACTTTTATTATTTTGGGTGTTTATTTGCTTATGTACTGAAAAAAACTTCTTTTGTCAATGTACTAAAAAAAAACACTGCCCACGGTGGTGGTGCGCCACCTGACTGTGGATTTTTTATTCCCTCACTAGTGCAGATAAATAAAAACAACACGAGTGGGATATACATGGCATGTTGAACCTAATAGTCGTGCGATAAGAGCCAGTTTTCAGTTTTAAAGTGTATTCAAAAGCATTTCTTAATTAACTCCCACGAAAGGAGACTTTTACAAGGTTGCCTTTGTACCGGTTCGCTGAAATGCAGCGCAAGTTCAAGGTTATACAGTTTCAATTACGTGTAACTTTCTCTTGAATTCTTAGAACTGCAGGCACTCCGAGTCTTGGAGAAAGAAGGATAACTTACTTTCTCCTTGCTGGGAAATAAATTCTTTACATAATTGACGTTAGAACTGCAGGGACTTCAAGCATAAGGATAACTTTAATAAAAAAAGTACGACGTGGTTCAATTTGACGTCATCTACTTCTATGAAAGTTGTTCAGCATGCGCGAACGACGCCATTTAACGGTTTTAAAGTTGCTCAATAAAGAGATCTGTCACAGATTGCAGGTCAAAAAGTTTAAAAGTTTTTTTGTTAAAGCAACGTCATCGCGCTATCGGCAATCTAATTTGTTTTGTGGTGAAAATTTAATTATCAGGACAAGAGCAGTAAGGTAATGATGATGATTTTGCGATCGACGTTTTTCTACAAAGGGCACTCTGTTCAAAATGTTAAATTGCTGTTAAATGGCTCGCTTTGGTAAATTAGTTGGACCGTTGTGGTTTTAATGCGTTTTGGGAAGCAATTTTTGGCGGGTGACGTCAAGGGCAGATTACCAAAAGGCTTTGATTCTTGCAAAAGTTATCTACTGCTAATTAACAATACAACATGCTTCATAAGCTCGACTTTAACAGATGTTAAGCATATTGTTAAGATTTTATGCAAACATACTTATTCATAAGATCTTTAAAACAATATTTTTCCATTTTCTCGCCACCCTCAGTCCTTTCCATGCTGCCCCCAACCTACAGCCCGCTGAATGAATGTCGTATCTTAATAAACCCATCTATTATTTACGAATCCACAGTTCATTGATCGAGCGGCGTGAATGGAAACACATATGACCTTATCGTATCGAAGTCAATGCTCGGCGCTGTTGACGCGACCGATGAGGGCTATCGTTTTTGAGCTCACCAGATGGAGCCACTGTCGAGTAAGGTCTTGTCATTAATTCTGTTGTATACTGTAAAGTACCAATAACTTCATAAAAAGTTTATTTAATTACGTTTAAGGTACATATTTACAATATTGTCCCCAAAATTAGCAAGCATGAAACATTTAAAAATCATTCTTCCTTCAAGAACTAACAAATTAGAACTCCCAACTTCCTACCTACAATCTTCACGTCATAATTAATCAGGAATGGCTCAATCTTGACCACACTCGTGAATATTAATAAAACTACGTGATAAAAAGCGCGCAACGCGGGAACATTCTATGACATCTGACATTTCTGAAGACCTTACTCTACACGAATTCATGCTCGATAGGCCCCATTGCTGTCCATTACAGTATCCATTTGGTATAGACAATGCACAGGATAAATATTGAATACAGATTTCCAAAGAGTATGAGCTTTGAGAATCATTGTGTATTTTTGGAAATGTCACGGCTTGATGATGTTATCGAATATACAGCTGTAACAGCTACGGCAGTACTTGCCTATGATACTACCCTGATTACAAAATTATAGATTTTGAGTGAACGGCAGCCGCGTATCTTCGTGATAATATGGCACTAACTACTGCTCTTAAAACGGTGAAGTAAAACATCGTGAGGCAAGTCTTAGAAACAAACATTCCAATACGTGTGGCATCCACTTTCCCGCACTGGGTCTATGGTAGATTCCAGGTGCAGCCCACTCCCTCTCAGGAAGAGCAGGCAGTGGGAAAAATATAGGCTTACATAAGGCAATATTTCAAAATCACGTAACCTTGGTGTATATGCGTCAATGACAAATTACCCTGCCATATTAAAAATTTTACCCCTACAAAGCGAATAAGGGGGGTTTTCTTTCTAATATCTTTCTAAGTCTGTGTCATCGGTAATTGCACCCAGGCGACGACAACTGAATATTAATATTTTAATGGTTTTGTCATAACTCATATGAAGACAGCGCGTGTCATGCTAATAGGAAAATAATCAAAAAACTTTATTACTTTTACAAGTAATTTTCGTAATTATTAGATTATTACATTACTTACATTTTAATTGTCAGATTATATTAATTGTTCCACAAAGTTTAAAACTCTTACCATTGAAGGAATAAAAAACAACTAGAATAATGCATAAATGTTTCGGAAGCACAACGGCAAGGCAGTAGTAAATAGCGAATTGCTAGCAAGGTAGTAAATTATATTTCAGAGAACAATTACCCTCTCGAAAGTTTATTTTCATTCGCATCAACGGCGACGCCTGAAATAGCTATACCAGCTGCTTGTGACCTGACTGAGGCCGGCTGGCTTTGTGCACTTGACTCAAATATAAATAAATGTTACCTCTGACCTAGACTTTGGGCTGCACGTGGAAACTTAATTGAATTGGGTCGCCCCAATTATTTTCTGTAAATAAGTGAATTTTAATGACCGGAACATTCTCTTTCTCGCTGGTAATGTCTTCAGTGTGCGTGCGTAGTACTCGTTACCGGTGTGTGTATGACGAGATGTATGAGCCTGGATGAAGAAAAAAGAGTATACAGGGTGGCGCAACAATAACACTAAAAGTTAAAACACTGGTAATACTAGTTCATGGGAATATTTTTAAACTATTAAAAAATCCTAGTATATAATTAAAAATAAAATCCAAACAAACTAAATAGCATAAAACTGTTAACGAAATACAACACCATGTATACATATTGGTTTACTAACCTAAGGTGTAATTAGCACTAATTCGCGTCTGGAAATAACATACATATAAGGAACGATATCTTTTTCTACCGTTACTATTTTATACTGCAAAACTGTATTGATCCTTGTAAAATGTATACTTTTTCTGAATACACAAACTATTAATTTGGCAAAGGTTTTTGAAATAGCGAGTTGGCAACATGTTTTTAGTGTTTATACCGATGCGGGGGTCGTTAACCTGTCAGTACTAGCCTATTAATCTACATCATGTAGAAAATTCCGGAAATGGAAAATAATGCCCTGCGACTAAACTATTCGAATGAATTTTTGTACGTAGACTGGGAACGTAATGAGGTATACGCAGTTTAATTCAGTGTCGTATTGTCGGCGCCAGTCTGTGTAATAAGGATCGCAGCAGGTCTTTTGTTTCTGTATTCCTACGCGGAAAAAGTTGTGAGTTTATATATTTACTATGAGTTGGTGAGTAGCATTTGAAGATTCTTTTAAATACAATAAAGGTAGGAAATGTTATGATAATAATAATTTCAGACCTAGAAAAAAAAACAGCGAAATAGGTTAAACTGGATTGCGATTTGGGGTCGGCGCAGCATCTCTTCTTCTTCCATGATTCTCAAAAGTCGTCATCTCATGAGTCACCTTTTCTATCCGTCTCAAATACATAGTTTCAATTAAGTTTTTGTTTCCTCTAGGCAAGCATGCTCCACCCTAGGCTGCATCATCGCTTCACATCAGGCGAGTTGCTGCTATTTAGTATAAAAAACATACAAAATATTCGTCCACTCTTTGGTTTTTTTTTTCCGCAGTAACAAATGCCCACGTGTATCAAACGACGTTTTTCAATACACTTTTAGTTTTTTGGTTTTAGTTTTTAGTCCAAATTTGTTCAAAGTCCAAATTGATGCAATGGCATAGAAAAAAAAAAAAAAAAAAAAATGCGTGTGGGGGCGAGCCGCCTCACCACGTGTGGAATTTGTATTTCCGCACTATAGTACGGAAATATAAGAAGAAAACCACGAGGGTGAAATCCATAGCATGTTGAAACTAATCGTAGCGCGATGAGAGCCAGTTTTCGAGGAAGTGTATTGAAAATAATTAAAGAAAAGCCTGCCAAGTGTCCCACTGTTGGGCAAACGCCTCCCCGTTTTCCTTCCAAAATTGTGTGCAATAATTGGCCATGTTCGCCCCTCAACTACATTCAGATCGTCCGATCACTTATAAAAAACCGAGATGGAATCTCGATGCCAGTAGGAAGAAGGTGAATTTCAACCACTAACTGAATCCTGGAAGGTCAGGCAAAAATTACAAAAAAATGAGAAAACGTTATTCCTTCGATGTCGGACTTTTTTATCTGTAAGTTTGTTGATAATGTTCAAAGGTCAATCTATGAATAACTTTGTACAGCGCTCCAAGGACTTCTAATATTTGTTTTTAAAGTTAGCGAGATAAGGTAACTTTCACAGTCACCTATGGTTTTTAATATTTTTACTTATGTATGAGAAAACTTTATTATAGGTTATTTTCAAACACATTCTTTTGCGTCTTGTTTTACTGGAGACTTTACATTTTCATTAAAAATATGTTTAATTCCTTTACGTATCTTTATTTGAATGGTGTCTTTTAATATCACGGATGTTATTAGAGATTATAGAGAAAATGTCTTTATGGGGAATATTGTTTTTTAAACCGGAACCGGTTATAGAGATTTCGATGCAAAATATTGCGTGAAATGGGCAACTACAGTACTTTTACAAGTTATATTATGCCATGTGACTGGGACTGTAGCTTCGCCTTCTTTGTTTTTTTAACCGACTTCTAAAAAAGGAGGAGGTTCTCAATTCGGTTGTATGTTTTTTTTTTTTTTTTTTTTTTTTGTGTTTGTTACCTCATATCTCCGTCATTTATGAACCGATTTGAAAAATTCTTGTTTTATCTGAATGGATCTACTTCCCGATTGGTCCCATAGAAATTTCATCAAAATCGGTTCTGCAGTTTGGTTTTGAAATCAAAATAGTGGAAATTTTTGTGTTTGTTACCTCATATCTTCGTCATTTATGAACCGATTTGAAAAATTCTTCTTTTATCTGAATGGATCTACTTCCCGATTGGTCCCATAGAAATTTCATCGAAATCGGTTCAGTAGTTTGGTTTTGAAATCAAAATAGCTGGAAACAATATGTCATCCAAGTAAAAGAAATTGCGAAATTGATACTTGACAAGGATTTGTGTGTGATGGAATTTGAACTAAAAAGGGTAAAATAAAAACTTATTTGCAAAAAAAAACCGACTTCCAAAAAAACACTAAAAAAGTGGGAAATAACTTTACTTTCGGAAGTCGGTGGCAAAAAGTCAATGAAACAAACAATAGTCACCGACTTCCGAAAGTAAAGTTATTTCCCACTTTTTTAGTGTTTTTTTGGAAGTCGGTTTTTTTTTGCAAATAAGTTTTTTTGACATTCAAAAGTGCTTGTAATCGTCTAATAGAAATAAATGTTTTGAGTTTGATTTGAAATGAGATTGGTATACAAGCAGCTATCTGGCAGATTCTATTAAACAATTTCCTGATAGAAAATTGTTCACATACGTTAAATGCTTGAATAGAAAAAAAACTGAACGGACAGAGTAGACAAAAGACAAATACCTTTGTCCGTCTACCGAACGCTTTATTCAGCAGTACACTCAATAATACACAGAACGCTCGTCGCATTTGACTATGAACATACCATGACCGTTTTGTCCGACTCCCGATTTCCAGGGAAAAAATCAATTTAATGAAAAATATCTTCCCACTCGTAAAAGTATTTCCATTGTTTGATATGTGGAATTATTGGGATGAAGGTATTTTTGTATTGTTTCAGTTTTATTGTTTCAACATAAAATTAAACCTGGCATTTATTGAACGCAGGTTTAATTCGATGGGTTCTGTTTCTTGGAAGAGAATAGTATATAATATTGTAATAATTTTCCTGATTTAATTGCACTGCTCATAATTATTTGGTAAGATGAGAAATAAATAAATACCATTCGTATAGATAATAATTGCTTCATTGGTGTTTGATTAATTGTGAATGTTAGGAGGATATAGACAGGCGCCTGATACCATACACCCACTATTATGCGCACAACTAGTAATACTGCCTCGTTCGTGTATTACATGGGACTCTTCGCCAGTTATATTTAAGTACCATGTAAAAAAGGGACGAGCATGTTGCCATCAACTGGGCACAAATCCAGACTCCGTGGCTACTACGTGACTGAGAAATTCCTGATGCAAACACTTAATAACACTTAGCCCGACCCGGTAATCGATCCCAAGACTCAGCAGTCGACGCTTGCGACTTGCGCCAGTAGACCCACGAAGCAGTCAAATCTGTAAAAAGTGTGTGTGTAGTTAAATCTGATTTAAACATAATGACAATCATTCGATCGTAGTGGTCGTTGTAACTCATCGCCGTCCCATTCATAAATCGTTCGGATTTGAATGAGAGAGGGTATTAGTCACAAGTCCCCGAGCGAGTACGCTGTATAGCGTGTTTGGTGATTGGACACATCCCTTGCAATTTTACATAATTATTTAAAAAATACATCCAATTACCAAACAGCCAGTACTATTTTGATCCGGATACTTTGGGCTCCAGAATAAGTTGATACGGACATATACGAGTAAAACTTTTTAAGCTTTATTGGTTTCCCACCTATCGACCATAAATTGCCAATTGTGAGAATCCTTTATGAAGAAATGAGCGAAATGTATTGATTGGCCCCATACGGCCACCTTTAACGATTGTACCCAATAACATTTAAAGCTTTGTTACGTAAAAGTAAAAAAAAATGAAGCTTTGACCATTAATATCTCCGTAACCAGAAGGTTACGACCATAAGCCGGGTCGAAGTGGGATTGGGCGGGCCATGTCTGTAGCATTCTACAGTCATGGCCCGCCCAATCCCACTTCAACCTGGCCCTTCGTTCCTGATGCATTCATCAGGACCGATGGGCCAGGGTCGTCACTCAGTGGGTGCCAGAAGACGGGGGTCGTCGCCGATTGAGGCCTAGAAAACGCTGGCGAGATGACTTAGAGGCGAGGCTTTGGGGCGGCTTTTGCCCAGCGGTAGGACAATATAGGCTAAGAAAAAAAGAATCAGAAGGTTTCTAGGATCAAAACCAAATGCTTTGTTAAAACGTATTTCTTTATTAAGCCCGTTTGTACTGTTATTTGTTAGACATTGTAGTCGGTAAGCCCTAAAACAGTAACCAAAGCACGGACTCAGTCCCCGCTTGTGTTTTGAAAGCTCGACACTAATCCTCGGTATCTGTGGTTGCACTAGGACCTTTTATTAAAATACATAATGGATAGTTTGGGAACATTCATAGATGTTAAACTGATATCGGACATCGAGTTTTGTTAATTTTCCTTCAATTAAAAAAACCTGACAACTAAAGTCTGCTTTATCGCCAAACTATGTTACCAAGACACAGATCTTATCTACTTACATATTCTGGTTGATTAATTAATCTTTTAAACGATTAGGCCAAAGAAAAGATGGACGGATTGTGTGAGAAATGACATTAAATAGAAAGGAGTAAATGATGCCGTGACGTCTGTCAGGGGAAAACGTGTTGCGCCGACCAAGTACTATGAAATATCAAGACCAATTATTACATTGGGACAAGGGCAAGAAGTTTTTTTTTAAATTCTTTTATTTTTTTGGAGGCTTTTATCCTCAAAGGCAAGTCAGTCTCATCATACCTTAACCTATTCCTAACTAAACTACAAATATAATATAAAAAAATAAAATTCTTTAATTATAGCAGCAAGGAGAATTGCTATCACTACATAGTATAAAACAAGGTCGCTTCCCGCTTTCTGTCTGTCTGTCCCTATGTATGCTTAAATCCTTAAAACTATGCAACGGATTTTTTTTTATGCGGTTTTTTTAATAGATAGAGTGATTCGAGGAAGTTTTATATGTATAATATATTATATATTATAGTAGAGAAAACATTAGTATCTACATTGCACCCGTACGAAGCCGGGGCGGGTCGCTAGTCACATATATAACTACAACATATAGACCGGTATCATATTCATTCAATTTTAGCGTATGCAATAGTGTGATGAATCTTTTAAACGATTCCACAATGAGTTTTAAGAACGAATAAGTTTGCTTTCGAATTGCATGTGTGCAGTCAGAGGAGCAATACTTGTATTGTTCTAATCTTTCACGGTTTATAACTAAACGTACACTGTCACTTACGGAATATCTTCTATGATTATTAATTATTGTGGGCTCCGGATATTTTGACGCTGTTGCAAGCCATTGCCATCATGCGCGCATCAGCGTCGAAATGTGAAACAGTGTGAGTTTCATTCTGGTATTTCTGTATAATAATAGAATTCCACGTCCCCCTTTACAGAACGATTACATTCTAATGTACTTTTCAATCTTTAAATGTTTATGACATTGACTGTCACTGAAATTCGATTGTAACTTGAATGTAGACAATTGGTAATCCGGTCACTGCAGTACATGTAGTTCGTGACATTTAAACAGAGGTGAAGAGAATATCACAGGCTGACCTTTAACAGTGATATTTATTCACAACGCATTCCAATGATTGCATTGTAGAACTTGCTTTGTGCTGCCCCTACATTCTGTTTGTGGGCGTTCATACAGTCTATTTGTCTATATTTTGTCTACACTCCAATTATTCGTCACATCCTTTGACCGTAAGTGCTGTCCAGGTACCTATTAAAACTCGCAGTACTTGACACTGAAAAGGAAACAATCCAACAGCACTTTATAAGAAATCGTACGAGTAAATAAATGCTTGAGCAAGTATACTTAACTATCTCTCACCTACAATTCTACTACTACATCTTTAATGATTACTCTTTCAACTAGTTTATTTATTTAAACTTCATGTACAATAGTGGTACATAGGCGGACTTAATACAACAAGGCATTCTATACCAGTCGACCACTGGGTTAAATAGGACAACATTGTGATGGGACCATTGACATTGGGACTATGTTAACTGGAATTAGTTTCTAGGATCGGCTTCCAGATCGGGCGACGTTATTAAAGTTTTTCCGACAGAAAATGCCCAGTAGCATCCCATAGTCTGGATTTTTAGTCGTTTGATGTGTACATAGGTGCCTTAATTTGAAAGGCGACCGACCGGACGCAGACTGGAAGGGTGGGCACCATTCTGTCTGGATTGAACCGTACGTAATTATAAATATGGATTGGTAGATACGAGTGCAGGCAGAGTTTGTGATTAAGTTCAACGAGGGGAGTGAAACAAAATGAGTACATCAGACAAAGAGGACCTTCGTACAAAGTGATATTTGTTTTCGAACATAAACCGAGTACTGGACACTGAGATTTTATTACTATAATAATAAAGAGGAATTAAATTAATTAAGAACTCAGCGATCAGTGTGCCGATAGTCGTTTCAGCCAATAGCTTAATTGCCAAGAGCCTCAACCAATACCTGAGGAGGCTCTCGTTAGGCAGCTGGATCAAGGACTTGATTCAGAAAGCGGTACTCCTGGACATGGCTCGTATTGTTAGCAGGTTCCTCTCTGGAAAAGAGAAATTATAAGTTTGGAACACTTTGGGAGGTTTTTTTTTTAATAAATCGAAACTCTTTGTAGTGTCGCCTCCTTTTATCACTACAAATACAATATGATTGAAACAGTTAACAAATCGTTAGTTTTCTTCATTCATTAGTGAAATTCATTAAAAAGTACTCGTTTTACCTGTTTCAAGCACTGCACAATAAAACAATTATTTCATTAACGCCGGTAGGTGCTTGAACCGACTGCAAAATTTAAATAGAATGCTATTGAAATTGAGCACGTTTGCAAATGGAAGGAAAAATCTATTCGAATTTTAATTGGATTAGGATTTCAAAACTGTAAACAGGGTTGTTTTTTAAATATTTCAGTTACCTACTTATTATACATTTGTATATGTTAGTAAATACTAAAGTACCCTTTAAATAGGATAAAACAAAGTCTCCTTTCGTATGACCGCTTAGTTCGTCTAAACTACACTAAACATTGGATTTTGAAATGGATTTCTCCACCGATTCAAATAAAATGCCTTTTATTCTACCATAAATACCTAAAACATATAATTTTGGTTTATCGTAATTGTAACAAATCTTATTAATATTACTTTTTAACAATACATTATCACCATTACATTATAAATATTACTTACTCGTCGTTACTATCATAACATTAATTGATTCTACATTAATTTCATAATATTACTTTTTAACAGTACATTATCGGCATTACATCATCAAAATTGTATTATCGACATTACAGCCGTTCACACGACGACGATTCGTTTTTTTTGGCATATCGTCTTTTTCACGATCCGTCATTTTTTTAACGGCGACAATGCTTTTTAAATGCCTGTGTTCACACGCAACATGAATTGTGAAAAATGATGCATACGTCTTAAATCACGCATCGTCATTAAGACGTGTCCGTCATTTTTTTTAAACAAAATTACCTCAGTAAACACGAACTTTTTTGTGACGGATTCGCCGATGCGACAATCCATTAGTAAATTATTAAAGGAGGAACTTTATTTCTTTTAACTTTAGGCCTTTTTGGGACGTAGTTTGTGTTAGTTAAAAAGCCACAATAAAACTAAGAACACTACTCAGACTGTTGTTATAAAATCCCTTTCCAATACGCCTTTGAGCTGCGAAGTCAAAGGATAGAAGCATGATTGGAAAATAACCAATACAATAAATATGATAAATAAATATGATTATTTCAGTTCTGTATTAAATCCCTCTGGTGGAAAAATATGAAGCTTTATGCTGGAATTAGATGATTGAACAAGTAATCGCGACGCAACAATTAGGGTTATCTTCCGCTGGTCGGATCCAGGATTACGGATTTGGGGTCTTCATCATCCGCAGACCCTCTTTCCCCACTGCTGGCTATATCCCTCTCTTTGCTTGTGCCAAGCTCCGCGTTTTTGTGCCAGCCTCATCCAGGATATACCTGGCAACAATGTGGTTTTCGGAATAGACATTATTATTCCAGGAGTAGTGGTTCAAACTCGGCTTGTGGCACTTTAGGGTCATGGTTTTCCGAAATTTATATTGTTGTTACATTTCAACCATATTTTTGCAATAAATACACTTATTGGAAGGACTGTACTTTCTCAAATCTCTTATATGGGTGGACTGCCTATATCTACTGATGTTGTACGTTTTGTTTTAATTGTAGCATTGCATGACTTCAAGTTTTAACCAACAAAGAAAATACTGTTAAGTTCAGGCATTTAAATGACTTCTCTGTTGAGTTGTTCAGTTTTTTTTTTACTGGTCATTATGGTTGAAATAACGCCTACATTGATTGCCTGATACTAATACGTGAGACACTACACCTATTTTCTCCTTTACAAACGTCCCAAAACTGTTACTTATAATTTAAAATAGTTCGGTACAATATCTAAAACCGAAGTGGCTATTATTCGCGATTCTCGTCTATTGTTTTTGGCTATCAGATCGGCCACCGGTGTTGGTTACTCGCTATATACCCGGCTTAAAAGCTGCTTTCATAGCGATTACAATATGTATTGTGAATCAGTGTACCGTGAGGGCATTATTGGACATTATGCAAGCATAACTGTTATTCAAGTTTTAATAAGGTATTATTTTAGTAAAATTCCCAAAAGCAGTCTCAGACATTCTCCCTCTAATGAATGGCATTGATCATCTAAAATTCTAAATCGTTTTTTGTGCAAAAAAAGTGTTGGTTTTACACACATGGTCTCGAGTTCGAACCTCTGAATCAAGTGCGAATTGTATAATTATCACTTGCTTCGGTAAAGGAGGAGATTTCGGTAAGTGAGGAAACCAGCATGCGCTTACATAGTACAAAGATGATTATTTTTTGACAGCATACACACCTTCACCATCACCACTATTTATTAGGATACGGCGCAGCAAATCTTCTTCAATACTTTTCATTATACCTACTTATTCAGCCTACAATTTTCCATGCAGGCTCCAGCTTTCCACTCTGTGAGTAGGCGGTGGACATAATCCACACGGACCTAGTGCGTTTTTTGACAGCTTAAGATAAGTTTTTAAAGGTCACGTCTGCACCAGCCAAAAGGACATGTCTTTTTGCGTTCAGACATTGTATATTATATTTTAAAGTTAAGTTGCTAGTTAGTGGGTGGATAGACCTCATTAACAAATTGCTCTGTAGCTCCAATATGTACTAGGAGAGCATGTTACGTAAGAGTGACGTGAATGCTAAGCTCTTGTCACGTGTAGTTGGGGTTACCTGTTAATCCCTGTTGCAGGGATTGGTAACGAGCTTTGACAATTATGTGTTTCTCAGTATGGACTGATATTATCGGCTGAATGTGTCGATACTCAGTTTTTTTTATAGTACAAGATATCGGTACGGGTACTTTAATTCCATTTCAATCTGAGATGCACAGCTGGACAAACGCCTCCCACCAAGCATCGCCATATATGTACATACACACAGTTCGCTAGACAGGAGACAATTTTAAAGTCAAACAATGTGAACGTGGTTTATAACGAAAGTTTGGGCGACATGACGACATATAGGTGCCTCTTTTGTCCACCAAGCATAGCAGTAGGCATTATTTGTTCTGGAAAGAACCCAGTAGTATAAAATAATTGACAACGTATATAAATTTAGTAACTTAAATCTATGAGACTTGTTTGTTTGTAATTTTCCACAAATAAACACTTGTTACTTTCTCTAGAAGGTAATTCCTTATAGAGAGGATTAACTTGTTTTTATTTTCTCTAGAAGAAAAATATTGTTTACATAATACTCTGCTAATAACTCGGAAATGAGATACTTTGTACATCGGTTTTGCTAAGTTGTTTGTTTCCAAAACACATAATTAATAACATAAGCTTGTTTATTTCTGTTCGTTAGCCCTTGATCAGTTACGTAAATAGAAATACTCGCCCACACAGGCTTCTGTTGTCATCATTAGATTGAATTTCTGAAAATGTCATGAGTGTTATGTCATGACCATCCAATTTTAGTTCCAATGCATACAGCACCCAACTTATTAGGAAAGTCCATTTTAGTATAAACTAGTTTCTCCATCTAAGTCCAACTTAGTTAAGCCGAAGTTAGCCGAAACATCCCGTACGCAGTATCGGCGTTTCGGCTGCCGATTTTTCGCAGGACCTACGTCGGCCGGCTGCCGGGTGTCTATAGCGGGTGTGTAACGGTTGATATAATAACAAAAAATCTAACGTTCACTTGACCTAATTTCAGTTAATATACTTTTGTTTAATATAACGATCAGTTGAGATAATGAATTGTTGATATAATTTCATTTTATCTAATTTCTTATGATATAATAAACATTTCCTATAATGCACATTTGACATAATATTCATGTAGTATATTATTCATTTACTATAATATTCATAATCTCTAATAACTTTTAATATAATTTAACAAATCTGATACGATTTTAAACGCCTGCTAGTATGGTGGTATGGTAAGATGTAATATTTATGTGATGCTATGTTATGATTAAAAAAATATTGTACTGTTTTTTTTTTCTTCGCTTTATACCCTATACACCTACCACCCTCAACTATTGTAACCAGTAGAAATTGGATGCAATCTGGACTTTAGGGCACCCCGACTTGGACAGGTTAGGTTAGAAGGGGATGGCGGGGTCGTGTGAGCGAGCGAAGCGAGCGAATAGACCCCGCCATCCCCTTCGTGGTTTTTTTTTTATAAACCATCCAGAAGTAGGAGCCCCGCGAAGCGGGGCTCCGTCGACCAAGGCCACCCTCAACCATGCATTGAATATTTTAAGATTTGGTTAGGTGCCATTTGAGTTAGGTTAGAACTGTGACCATTAGACATGAAAATTAGGTCAAAAGAACATTAGGTCAAATGAATGTTATATAAAAAGAATATTATACATATTGAAAATTATATAAAATGAACATTATACTAAATGTTTTATATTAAATGAAAATTATATCATATGAAACATTAGGTCATATGAAATTAGGTTATATGATTTTATAGCATATGAAAATTATATTATATGAACGTTATTTCAAGTGAAATTAGAGCATTTGTTATTATATCATACATTACACACCCGTCTATAGCTTGCTTTGAATACAGTAAGGCTTCCGGCAAAATATGGGATGCAAGCAATCTCCACTCAATCAGAACTTAAATGAAAGGACATGGAGTCCGGATATTTCGTTCTAACAGCACGGAATAGGTAGGTAAAGTCGTTAGCCCCGCCTGTCATTTGTAGATCTTTCACAGTCGTTACAGATAGTAAGTGGCCCGAAAGTTTGATAACCAATCTTACCAAGGGGTTTCATATTACCTGGTTCTAACTGGATTGTGAAGGTTAGATATGCAGTCGTTCCATGTAAATACTGGTCAGCTGCATCTGGTTAGACTGGAAGCCGACCCCAACATAGTTGGGAAAAGGCTAGGTAGATGATGATGAGGTACTAATAGTTTTTGTTAATAACATCACAAGTTATTGTACCTAAATGGTTGAGGTATTCTATCGTTTAACATACAAGAAGTATAATTACTGCCGTAGCGAACTAGTACAGAAGTAGCCGCCAGGAGTAGGGGTCAATATAATAAACTCCACTTTTTTATTCACTCTGCATCTTTAGGTAGCTGTGACTGTTAATGAAGCAAATAGTGAAAACAATCTAGTACCTATGTTACGATCGAGTCGGACACGATCAGAGGACTTAGACATGTTGCCATTGCTTTCAAAGCTCTACAAACTTTTTTCAATAGTTACCTAACTTATGTTAAATACACAAAATTTTCGACTTTGCCATATTATTGTCGCGGATAAATTGTCAATTTGTCTAAACATCTCAATAATACACTAATTTTTGTGGCAACAATCGAATGGCAGCCTTATTGCAACGCCCATAAAAACCACTGCGGTATTGACTGTGATGCAATATCAAAGGAAATTCACTATGGAAGGGTATATAATAACTGTATATAACGACAAAGCAAGCAATCTGCAATATCTATGCTTCCGATACAGTTCTTGATTCTTTACAAGGAAATGGAAAGTAATGGATCGGTTACCAAAGGCTCCGCAGAGACAACTAGTGTTTGTATCAAACGGTGTTTGATGTTGAAAAAAAGCTTTTATTACAATTAAAAGAACAAGATTGCGTTTATCTATAAACATTGAACGCGTTTCCAAAGTTTCGTGTCCGTGCTGTTAACCGTTGACGAGTTCTCTCGTGAGGAGGCGATCCTGGCTGCAGGATCAAGTAATGTCGGTCATAAAAATCTATTATCACTAGAACTAAAGCTCTTTGCTAAATTTCAGCTCCAACGGATACCAATTGGTGATTGAAAAATAGTTTGCAAATTTTGAAGCGGACAACTTACATGTACATGCGAACAGTAGAGCAAGTTAAATAAAAGCTTGTAATGACGATGGACTGATCTGCCTATGGAGGGAACCATCCACGATTCAACTCACTACGTTGAACTAGTGTTTCACGAGTAAACGAACCCTTCCCGAAGTCGTTAACCATGGATATATTTAAAGTAAAATTATCTATAACATTAAACACTTGTACCTATTAAAAAAATTTTGGTCCCCAATATACGAGTATACCTAACTAGAGAGTTCCCAAGAGTATGGTGTAGACTGTAGATCAAAAAAACTATATTACAATGATGGGATGAACAGGTGCTTTTCGCCTTTTACACACATCATAACAAAAAATCACGATACTGTAGTCATACTTTTATGCTGCTTGAATTGTGGTTGGTATAAGAGATGTTACTTTACATGTAAAAAATCAGTGCAGACACGTTCCGTCATGAATGACAACTTGCAAATAGTAAGCAGTCATAGTATTAACATTAGGCAAATGCATACCAATGATTAAGTATAAATTCGAAATCATGCGTTAATTTGTTAAAGAACAACAGTCAAAACACGGTCGATTTCAAATCAGTACCTACATGTTTTAAATAATTAATCATCCACAATTCCACATTAGGTACTGTATCTCGTGCCTACAGACTGCATTGCCAAGTTCAATGGAAATGCTGATTCTTTGTTCAAAGATCAAGTTGGTTTCAGTCGTACCCACAGATGCTAAGCTGCTTATCGATGTAAGAGCGTACTGCCACCGTCAAAGAAATACAAATAAGAATTCAGTAAAAGGGGAGCTTCGGATTGTCGCCCGTCATGCAGATATTCAAGGAGAGTAGGTACGGGCGTTTCTGTTCACCCATTACTGGAATTGAATCGAATGCAACGTTCAAACGTTCTAAAGCGTAGAAGCCACCTTGTGGATCCCTCATCAATAGCTAGAATCATGTAAGTTAATAGCTCAAAGGGATCCTTGGAAATTAATATACGTCGAACATTCGAGCTTTAATATAAAGCACAAGATTGGATTTGAATTCTAGGAAGCTTCCGATCTTTGTTGTGCTAGATACTAATAAGAGGAAGCCAGGGGAATGTGAACAGAAAGGATCAATATTGTAACCGCAGTAGCTCAGAATCCCTTTGAACCTTTTGCATAATATGTTGTTACGTCGTGTTCCCTGTATATTTCACTGTATTTTAACCTTTACGTTCTCGCGGTCAATGTGTTCAGTAATTTTGTTAAGCATCAAGTACTCACTCATCATGTTTTAAGGTGATTATTAAAGGAGAAACATTTTCTTGCATTGTTGTAGCTATCATACCCATAATAAGTTATAGGGTGTAAAATGAAGCATCAAATATTTTTAAATAAAATATTTTCCATAGCGTTTACTTACTTTATATTTTTTGTCTCTAGCAGTAAAAATTCTGTCATAGCTAGCTCGAGACAGGAATTCACGCTTTATAATGAAATTTTTTAGTTATACAATACGACAGGAAATTAATTACACCTCATGACGTTGCCAGTGTGCACACAAGAATTCAATCGAATGTAGGTATCCAGTCGTTTAGTTACGCACGTTTAGCATTTAGAGAAGAAATCTTTTGACGACTGCTTGCGAATAGTTTTTTTTTTTTTGCTATAGTTTTGTAAGGAGGAGCTCGTGGCTAAATAATAACAGCCGCTCGGGTCGATCGTCCGGTTAAGCCGCGCTTGCCTGGGTTGGTCCGTGGATGGGTGACCACCCATACATACCGAGTTTCCTCCGTGCCTCGGAAAGCACGTTAAGCGGTTGGTCCCGGCTGTCAATTCAAGATATTTGACAGTCGTTACAGTCAGTGTCCCGAAAGTCTGACAACCAGTCTTACCAAGGGGTATCGTATTACCCAGTACTAACTGGGTTGTGGAGGTCAGATAGGCAGTCGCTCCATGTAAAATACTGGTATTCAGCTGCATCCGGTTAGACTGGAAGCCAACCCCAACATCGTTGGGAAAAGGCTAGGCTATGATGATATAGTTTTGTAAGGCTTTACGCCTAGAAACCGTCCTGCCGGTCTAAGAATTTGCTCGGGGTTGAACTAGATTTTTAATTAAATCTTCCTTCCGTTACATTTTTATCAAACCGTCTGTGATAAGTCTTCCCCTACTCGTGTTCAAAACTTTTCTTCATAATTATTCTCACATTCCATGACAAATTACTCGAGCCCAGTACTTGGAGGCTTATTCAGGCACTATATGGAGTGAAGTATTAAGAAGTTTTCGACTTCACCCAAGTGTAACCGTTTCACGTCTCGCTGCGCTGGTATTATTATTGGCTGGAGTTTGGGTACTGGTGGCGGCACCCGGTGAAAGCGTCTTATGTCATTTGACTAACTTACTTTACTAACTTTAACTAAAAGTTAATGTGTGCCATAATGTCCTGTCAACGAGGACACATTGCTGTACAAAAGTTTTTTTTCTAAACAGACTCCAATAGAATTGAAGAGTTTGAAGCTTGCAAATATTTTTCTAAACTAATACAATTTTATTTTTATTCTTTTTGCCAGGCTTAAGTTAAATCTAGAATCGTCTCTAGTAAAATAAATTCGTCACACAATCCACGCATCACACCTTCTGTCTTTCTATACCCTTATAGCCATCAACATTTTAAGCTCCAAACTCTTGTCCTTGTTCGTTCGCACCACATGCCATGGCAGATTACTGGCTAGAGCTTGGGCCCTGGCAGAGGCGCCGGGCGAAAGCGTCATAAGTAGGCTAGTCAATAACTAGAACTTAATGGAGCTAAGTGTCGTCTTAGCGCGCGAACGAGGACACGTTCTAGAAACATATTAGAGTATGTGACATTATATGGAAGAAGGCTATTTTCGGAGACGTGCTTTTATTAGTAAGCTAACGAAACGAACAACTTATCTTTATTACTAATTAGGAAATATGAAGCATTTGTTCATGGCTCGATTCGAGTCACTACGTAAAACAGCACATATTACTGCGTTCATCCTCTTCTTATTGCCAAACAGTAGTAGATGATGGCATTGCCACCCGTCAATGTTGTTTTCGTAGAGGTACATAGAAACCAGTCTTGTCGCCGCAGTCTGTAAGTGCGACTGGGAGAGGTTGCCGCTGCGGTTAATTTTTGTGGCCGACATCGACACTTTAAGTTCGACATCATTTAGGGTGACTTGTAATTAGTGACCGATACTTAAGCATGTGATTGTACTCATGATAACAAACAACTTTCCCAAAGAAACAACGCTGCTTCGCATCGGTTCCATCGGTCGATCAAGCAATAATTCACTTAATTCCGAGGGTTTATCGTTTTAAGTGTAAATTGTTAGAGTGCTTCACTGACAAGTGGGTTAATTTCTTTTTAAAGGTAGTTGTACTGATTCCTCAAGGTTATAGATTCCAACTTCTGGTTTCTGATGTTTTAGTTTTACATTACGGGCCATCCATAAATTACGTCACACATTAGAGGGGGAGGTGGTCCACGAAGTGTGACAAGGGGGGGGGGGCCTAAATTTAATGACGTCACATTTCAAAATCTAATATATCTAAGTACTACTCGTATAATGCGAAATTTGAACTTTTAACGAAAAACTTAAAAATATTTCCAAGTCTATCCGTATGAATGCTGTGACCAGCTGTGACAGGGTCGGGAGGGGGGGGATAATGGTTACCCCACTATAGGGGATTCCTTCAATGTAGCCTTTTTACCGAGTTTTTCTTAACTTAATGGAAATGTTACGGTTTGTCAAGTTTTTATTTTATTTAAGATGGGTTTGTTGTTGACTCTAGTCTAGGTCAGAGGTGACAGAAACAGAGTCGACGATGGAACGAGCTTACCCAGAAGAAGCCTGGTTACTCTAACTTTGAAGAGATTAGGGTTGAATGCGTTCGGAAACACAGACGCAGGCAGAGAGTTCCACTCCTTTACTGTGCGCATAATAAAAGATGTTTGGAAACGCGAATTGCCAATTGCAAAGTTGCCAATTGCAATTGCCAAGTGCGAATTGGCAGAATAGCAACAAGGTAGGGATGGTAACCTGCAGTGCAAGTTCTTTCAAATTCTTAATTCAAAGGTAATATAAGTATGTAGTAGTATATATATGTATTGATTAGTCTATGAAAGACCATTCATATATTGAGTTATTATTCTGTAGGCAATTAAGGATTTTATTATCGCGTGTCATACGAAACGAATTTTCATTCAGTTTCCATTTTCAGAATTGCTTTAGGTTGATGTGTATTATTTAACGATAATTTAATAACATAACATCACGCCTAACATCCCCGAAGGGTAAGGCAGAGCCGAAATGCAGGAGCGGGCCGCTGGTTTTTAAATAGTTTTTTAAATCATCTTTATAACCGTCTAAAGTAATCCTTCTCATTGTTACAGAGCAACTATACGAAATTTCTCAAAAATCTGCACACGGAGCAGATCGCGAAGCTCCATGCAAAGAACCAGCATGAGTGCGACCTCTTAGAGGACCTGCGCACCTACACCATCAAGCGCTCGGCCATCGAGAAGTCATACTCCGAGGTACGTACTCACATGTAGCCGTAAGTTCGCTCGACTTTTAGGACGGAGGGGGCCGGGGGGCGGAGGTAAGTGCGGGCAGAGGTAACACCAAGATATGTCATGAGACTTCGAGCTGATGATTTTGTATCAAATCCACATTCAAAAAGAGAATATTTTCTCAACATTTTTTATTTTATTTTTGTAACAGATTGACACGCAGCCTGTTAATACCAACAAAACACGAACGTTTTCGAGGGTTAGCAAAACAACCATTCGTAGTAGAATTATTTTACAATGTCTGCTTTATTTTACATATTCAAAAAAAAAAAAAAAAACGAACTATCGCACTAATGACGGTTTGCAAAAATCCAATCTAAGTAACAATACCGTCTACCTCTATACAAGTATACATACATATTAAGTTTTATTGGCTGCTAGCTGCCCGCGTGAACTTCGTACCGCCTAACAGTCAACGAATGTCTTGAAGCTATGTACTTAGCTGCTTGGGGTGCACTCGGGTTGATTCTCTTCAGTGAAGCACCTTGTGATATACAAAATTTTTCGTTTTGTTATCAACTTATACTGCTTAGTACTCTACCCTCCTAGTACCTACTACCTATCCTACCCTCCTAGTACCTACCTACCTATCCTACCCTCCTAGTACCTACCTACCTATCCTACACTCTTACTACCTTCTCCCTATCCTACCCTCCTAGTTCCTACCTACCTATCTTACCCTCCTAGTACCTACCTACCTATCCTACCCTCCTAGTACCTACCTTCCTATCCTACACTCTTACTACCTACTTCCTATCCTACCCTCCTAGTACCTACCTACCTATCCTACCCTCCTAGTACCTATCTACCTTCACCTAATCTATAAGCGTGTGTGACGTGAGCTGTAAATTGCGGTAGATGTCAAATCGAATTTATTTTTAAATAAACTCATTTATTTTTTTTGAATTCGTGATTTTTCTGATATTTGTTTAGTTATTCTGCCATTCGGGATGGAGACGAATCCAATAAAACAGAGATAATTAAAATCAGTACAGCCGTTCATGATTTATAAATGGTGTAACATATACAACTTTTTTTTATGCATAAAGATTATAATAAGAGTAGATTTCTTTCGTTTTGATTTAATCAGTAAGATGCATTTAAATAAAAATCTTTGACTCATTCATACATTCACGCAGATTTTTGGCAATAAGTTCATTGTTTTTAATTTTTGAAACTTCGTCCCCAGTAATGGATTACATAAAGAGCTCGTGGCTAAATAATAACAGCCGCACGGGTCGATCTTCAAGGTTAAGCCGCGCTTGCCAAGTTCTGTCCGTGGATGGGGTGACCATACACTACAAACAGGGTTTTCTCCGTGCCTCGGAAAGTAGGTTAAGCAGTTGTTCCCGGCTGTCAATTGTAGATCTTTGACAGTCGTTACAGTTAGTCGGAGCCCGAAAGTCATACAACCAGTCTTAACAAGGAGTATCGTATTACCCAGTACTAACTGGGATGTGGAGGTCAGATAGGCAGTCACTCCATGTAAAATACTAGTACTCATCTGCATCCGATTAGACTGTGGGAAAAGGCTAGGCAAATGATGATAATTATTTTGCTCCACATATTGGCAACGCATCCATAGCGGTGGTTCCTACCTATTATACCTACCTACAATAAATTCATCGATTAGTAAAACATTATAAATGTATCCAAAATAATGTTGCTATGAAAATCATTTAGTAAAATCCAAAGTCCCTTGTCATCTTGGTGTTATCTTTGTCTAAAAAATATAATATATAATCATTATTTATTTATTTTTATTTATTTATACTGTTATTTGTTTATACTGTTTTTTTTACTTTATGCACAAGTAAAAAAATTTTACAAAGGTGGACTTAATGCCTTGGGCATTTTCTACCTTGCCTTACCTTTAATTGCAAAAAACGTAAGAAAATTTCAATTTCGCGGGCTACCCAGGCGCTTCCACCTTAAAAAAAAATATGGACACTTTTAATTAAGTTCGAGTTATACGGCTTTGGTTCTGATAGATCAAATTCTGTTACAAGAAGAAAATATCAAAGACGGCCATAGTAGTAAAAGATTATAGACAATCAATTTTACTGAGTTTTTTTTTTCATTCGAGTGCAGGGCAACGTTCTTCCAATTGTCCCGGTCTCATTATGCATTAAATTGTAGGAAACAGGTTTTTTAATCACAAACATACTTAAACTTACAGTTTGTCATCATTATTTATAACAAGCAGGCAAACTTTTTAACACAGTTAACTTCTTGAATATATAATATAAATGAGTAATACTCGTTTCCATTAAAATTTGGCACTTGAATTCTTTGAGTTGAGGGTTGAATATCGCGTGTCGGCGAGTTTTAGTGAATACTGCCATATGTACATATAAGGACTGACGGCTATAATAACAAAATGTTTAACAGTGATAGTTGTCAGACGTGTCCTTGCCGTACATATTACATATAAGTGTATATATACACTATTACAAGAATGGGTCAACACATCCTCCATGAAACAGTAGATACGATTTTATGTAGGAGTGAGCGAGATATGTCATCGAAAAAAATTGATGATCTTTTGTCTCCGCGCCTTAGTGTTCAAATAGACAAATAACACTGTTGTTCGCCACACATTCTTCCAAGACCTACATCTACCTACATCTACGTTACGGTTACGTACCGAGTTTCCTCCGTACCTCGGAAAGCACGTTAAGCCATTGGTCCTGGTTGTCATTTATAGATCTTTGACAGTCGTTACAGGTAGTCAGTGGCCCGAAAGTCTGACAACCAATCTTACCAACAGGTATCGTGTTACCCAGTACTTACTGGATTGTGGAAGTCAGATAGGCAGTCGTTCAATGTAAGATACTGGTATTCAGCTGCATCCTGTTAGACTGGAAGCCGACCCCGACATAGTTCGGTAGTATTCAATATTTAATAATGTCTAATACATTATTAAATATTGTACGCACTCACACTGATTTAGTTGAAACATTAATAGAGTAAGTTACGTATGGCGTTTGGAGTTTTGGGGGGCTGTCGCTTGCAAACTTTGACGTTCAAAAAGTGCTGATTATCAGCCTAAATTGAATACATGATTTTTGATTTTTGATTTCAACCACTCTGATTTGAAAAGTACTTTCTGCAATCTTAACTTTCACAAGTGAACTCACGGTACCTGATACTCATAAGAGTCCACCACATAATAGTTCACGTGTCAAGTACCAAGTGCGTATAAGGTACATAATAACTTACTTTTTCATAATCTACAAGCATGACCGTAATTTACATAATTTTTACATAAACACTGTTAAGTACGCATTTAAAAAACAAACGACAAACGATTCATTGATCAACCAACAAATAAAAATTATTGTCCTTGACTTAAAAAAACCCATGTACTTGTTAAACGGCGGTCAGCAAACGCGAGTGTGTCACGCGACGATGTACTCGTAGACTCGGCTTTATATTATCTTGTTGGCGATAGTGACTCGAAACAAAAGACGTCCCATTCAGTCGAATGATACTACACCACATATAGACAGATATTAATGTCCAATATGGACAACTTTTGAAACTGTCACGTTTAAAGACTGTCGGTGGGAATTACTTTCATTTAGAAACCAGGTGATTTTAATCTATAATAATACTAATATAATATACTAATAATATATATTATAAATGCGAAAGTAATGATGTTTGTTTGTTACCTTTCGACGACTAAACGGCTGATCAGAGCGTAATGAAATTACGTTATGAGATAGATTATATCCTGGGGAAGGACATAGGAGGATATCTTTTATATCTATTTATTCTTACATACACATCAAAATTATGTTTGTAATATTCCTAAATTCTAAATGGACAACATTTTGCAGCATGGGTAGACGGCTGTAGGAAGCGCAGAACTAGTCTAGTGGAATTGCTTGCCTCACTTTGACATCCCGCCAAACAAGTGAAGTTTATTGTCCAGTGGTCCCACTATGGCAAGCTTTTGAAACTGCTTCGTTGAACAGTCAGAGGTAATTGCTTTTATCAGGTGACATTTGAAAAGCGGGCGATTTTATTTTGTTGTATGTAATATTCCAAATAGCAAAACATTATACTGAAAGCGCAGCGGATGCACGGAGCACATAACCTGTCTGGTGGTGTAGCTTCTCTTAGGTCGACATCCAGCGACATATGTGAAATTGAAAAACCAAACAGAAACATGCTCTTACCGATCCATCGTCAACGCTACATACTTTTAGGTCTAGTGATGTAATTGAATTAAATTTTCACCCTGTAATTGAATCCATATTTCGGCAATGAAGTTCAATATTATTAAAACTCACACGTGTTTAGATCGTCGACGTCTAAGGGCTCTTTCAAACGGCTTCCGTCATTGACGATTCGTCATAAAACACGATACGTCATGACGGATGGACGTTCACATTGCATACGGAATCGTGTTATATCACGATTCGTCAAAAAAAAAACGAATTGATGTTACCATCGTTTCGTGATTTTTCGGGGGCGAGAGCATCAGCAAATCCGCCACAAAAAACACGATTCGTGATTTTTTTCGAACGTGATTTTTAAAAGACGATACGTGATTCACGACGTTTCCGTAATTTTTCACAATGCGTGATGCGTGTGAACATAGTCATTTAAAAAGCATTGCCACCGTGAAAAATATGACGAATCGTGAAAAAAGACGATTCATCATAAAAAAAAACGAATCGTCCTCGTGTGAATGAGCTGTAAAATAATAATAATAAAATTACCTTTACCTAAAAACAACAACAAACCTGTTGTTTCCGAAACAGGTAGGTAAAAGTAAAATATGTTCAAAAGTATCGACATTGAAATAACGTTGCAAATGAAGTATCGGACGGTTCATTGAAACTAGGTGTTTTAGCTCGTATTGTTGTTTTTCGTTTTAAATATCAAACTTTCGGGCGAATTGTTTGGGCTCTCACAAAGAGGAGGCCTGAGTCTCAGGCCTGGGGAACTTTATAGACTGGTTTAACTGATTACAAAGTAGTAGGTATTTTGCTCTCTTTCAAGGTGATATGGTTACTAGAGATTACACCTAATAGAGAAGTATGGAAGAAGAACACAGACTGCGCCATCCCAAAATATGTGAGGGTAAGGGCAGGAGAACAATGCCTTTGCTGCCGCAAAATATGTAATGTTCATTAAAAATCCTACATTATTTATTCTCCTTCTTAGCGCGTCGAATCTAAGTTGTGTCTGGTCCCAGAACTGAGCCACTAGTTTGGCGCCTTCAGTAGCGTCTATCAGTTCCTGTAATGAACAAACAACAGGACACGTACGTAGGGCACGATATTAATTGCCCCATCGTTTGTGGAACAGCACCACATTTACAGTCCAGGGCAGAGTCATTAATGAATCTCCACCTGAGCTCCTTGCTGCGACCAACCTGGGTCCGGAGTCTATTTAAAGACTTCCAAGTCAGCCATGGCAACTCATGTCCAGGTGGGAGATTTACAGCAGGTGGAACGAATGGGTCAAGTAAGGATGCACTACTTCGCCACAGCTTTAGTCTTTCCGTAGACCGCTCGCCAATGAGTGGGGTGACACACTTCATAAAACTGTTACGGCTTTTCAGCCTTTGCGACACGATGGTATTTAGGTGTAAAGGGTGTCGTATGTCTGAAGCCATTTTGGTTCTTTAGCTACTTGCCACTGTACTGCGGACTTTTGCTGGCGCTATCCCTGCCAGTGGGTACAGTATCTGTACCGGGGTCGGTTTAAGGCAACCAGTCACGTTTCATTCAGAGCTGTATCCACTAACTTTGCATGGGCTAAACGGTTCCACACGGGGCACGCAAATTTGCCAGCTGAAAAAGATAGCGCCAGCGCAGTAGTCCACAAGACTTGAGACGAAGCACCCCATTTTGAAAAAACGAGTCGCAATAAGAGACTGTTGCGAGTGTGCACCTTCTGCTTGATGGTATTGCAGTTTTTGCTGAAAGTCAATGATCTGTCCAGAGAAACCCCAAGATATTTTGAAAAGTTACTGTGTTCGATAGACACCCCACCCCAAACGATGTCAAGTCTGCGCCCAGCCTCTCTGTTTCTAAGGTGGAAAAAGCAAGACTGTGTTTTGCTCGGATTGGGTTTGAGTGAATTAGCGAGGTAGTATGTGACGTGAAATTCAAATAATATCTTCTTTCAGTAACATGTTCCATCTACAATATTCAAGGTACTTTCCCTCCATGTGGCATATCCGTGGGACGCCCTGTATAGCTATGATTGTTGGTGATGCGCATCTTTTATTTTTCCTGTAAGTACCGGAGGACGAAATACAAGTCTCACATTTCCGGAAAAAATATGTAGGTAGGCTTATTAGCATCGACATCAAGAGGTCAAGCTTTTGACAGCCATCCACATTTTGTAGGTACCAATAACGTGACGCGAATAAAATGTTGTAAGAGTTAACGTTTATATCGATTTACGATTACAAATGGGCCTGCTTTCATATCGATTCGAAAATAAACGAACGTAACAGACATTTTATTCCGCCTTCGAAATTTTATGTTGAAAGTGCTCACTGCTTATATCTATAGATAATGTAGTACTGGTAGAACAGGGTTTTCGTCGACGAGTTATAAGCTCCTAAATATCACTCCGTGGGTATTTCCCCGAGCGGTCGTTTGAATACTTACAATGTTAGTGTGTGGGATAGCACGGCACGCCAGCATTATTGTATTGTATAACGGGCTCGTGTCCGCAAGTCCACAACTCCACTTCCAAAGCGAGTATTTTGTATAGCCATGCGAACATGGGAAGAGAACAGACGGACCATATATGTATATATGACCATAATGCCTTGGAATTTGAGTCGGGCTTTGGTGTGGGATGCAACATGTGTCGACACCCTTGCGCCATTCCATCTTCCTAGCACAGCAGACTGTGCTGGGGCGCTGATGCAGGTGCTGCAAACCTCAAACGGCGCAAATACTATAACTTAATTGGTTGTTATGTGTTTGGGGCCGTTTGGGGTTGAAACACTGGCGGCCATGAGGTCCGAGTGCCCACCTAGTATTTCGGGATATCGCCAAATGGTTTATTGATTCTTCTCGTGACCAGAGGGCTGGCCTATTTCTTCGCCAAACAATCATCATAACCAAACCAACGTGGCAATGCTGCCAGTCTTTTGGGCACTTTTCGCCAACCTTCAAAATTCACAACCATATTTGATTTGGAAACGTAGGTCTTACTAAAATATGACTTTTTATGCCTCAATACGATAATTTCATGATACTTCAATAGCCATAACTACAAAAAGCTTCCCTCATTTCTTCCTAACTTCACGATTAACCTACTTATAAAACTGCATCTTACTGGCAGAAAGAAATAAAAACTAGACTTAATACTGCTCATAATAGCGAGATTTTTACTGTTTTTGCAAAGTTTTCTGTAATATTTTGAAAGCAGATTAAAACGTTTCTTGTGACTGAGATAAAATAACAAGATTGTTGGAAGTCGCAGGATAAAATCTAAAATCCCTTAGACGATAAAGTAAACTCTAAGCGTCTAAAATAGAAATAAGTAGAGATTAGAATAGAATAGAAAATAAAGGCGTTAAAAATTGAAAACAGTATCCCTACAACACACCATTAGGTTGTACAGTACGTATATAGTTAGAAAGAAAATAAACGAAAGAATATTACTAACAGTTAGTCACTATACTGTAACATTGATAAACTAAACTAAAAAGAACTAATTTATGTTTTCTAGGGTAATTCAGAAGTTCGTATATAGGTAGATAAGCATACAAAGACATGCTTAAAAAGATATTGCGCAAATAGTACAAATGATTGATGTTGGCAGTGTAATAGAAAGATGAAATTTTTTAACTGTATACCATCTAGCTTGTTCGACCGTGAAAACCCTGGTTATGATTCTTGTAAAGAAGCTTTAGTAAATAAGGTGATACCTGCATACCTCTTTCTACCACCCCTCGACATAGGTTTACCAACTGTAATGAGAACCCTAATTGTAGCATGCCAACTCTAATATAAAGGTCACAGTGGGACAGTCCCTCCGTCGCCCATGCCTCCGCCTAAGATAAATATAACATGTTGTACTTACATACATAAGCTTGTTCCCAAAGGTTAGAAACTGCAGAACACCTGTTGCGATCCTTACATACTCATTGAGCCTCGTCCATGTTCATACATTTGGTCATAGAGGCATGCCGACGTGTAATTGACATGAAATAGATAAACTGTAAATACCGCCAAAAAAAAGTTTACAGCTACAATGTACCATTCTCAAAAAACGTAGAAGAAAATGGGCTTAATAAACACATAATTAAAGGCTATATTGTCTCTGCTAGGCTATGATACCTCGAGCATCCCAAGGAAAACTGCTTACGCCAGTCAATACCAAGTAACATCTAGTGAATAGCCGGTAAGGTCCAACTATTCCTAATGTTTCATCTCCTTCCTCATTCCATTAAATAATGCTCGCCCAGCGTTCACAAGCACAATGAAAATTGCACTCTACAACATCCAATTAGGGCAGCATTTGGAGTGGAAAATTTAGTGACGTGTGAACATGAGTGGTTCATTTTAGATTGCTTTTTGCAAGTCGTGGTTTATGCAAAGCTTGATTACTATAAAGGATCTTTGTGTCTATGATATTAATTGATGTTTATTTTTTTTTCATTATGTTTGTGCCAAACCTTGCCATATAACGCGATAGCTATATACAACGAATCTTTAAAAATCATGGCTAAAAATAATTAGGATTGTCATATCTTTTGCCTACCACAATAAGACTCCCTGAAAGTCAAGAATTCAAAAACGAAACAGAATATCCCGTTCAAATATATCTATAGTTGCCCAAGATGAACAAAAAGGCAGAAGAATCAATAATTTTATCTTTCCATCTACTGAAGCGATATTTTATTCTCAATTTTAATTTTCACTTATACAATCTGAACCTAGGTATTTTTATATTCGTACTTCTATGCCTAATCATTCTTATGTTGGTACTAATATGAAATCTAGGTACATACGTATATACTCTATTGAAGATGCAGAACCGCGGAGAAGTTATCCAATTTCATCAGGTGGTTTAATCTCATTTTTCATCTACATACAAAGAAAGTAGAAACGCCGCCGAAAAATCCTTGCAATCCAATCAGATTTATCAGACTTCCCTAAGAATATCTAGAATATACCAAGTACTAGTATATATGTATACGTCGTACACTCACTTCACAATACATTTACATGGTTGACGCGTGATTTTTGAGAAATCTGAATTATTTTGTCTAGTACTGGTATCCTACGACTGAATTGACACGGTTAGGAATTACTGAATAGATACGTCTGTAATGTTTAGAGTACTGGGATAGGAAGTGGGCTGTAATCTACCCTGGGAGGATTGGTAATAATATGTTTCTTTTTCTCTGTATAAATTATTTTTTACCGATTGTTTGTGAATGTGTGAACATTGTAGGCTTTGTGGATTTCTAGATGCTTGTGAAGTAAACAACTACTTAATGTCGGGCCTACGCTGTCCTCCTGTAACATAACAATAATAATAAATGTAATCAATTTTTTTTTATATTTTAGATGTTTTTTTTTACGTTTTATTAAGAAATATTTAAAAATGTAAAATAATGTGTAAAGGAAATAAATAAAGAAAATATAATCAATAAATTAGGTAAATAAATAAAGGAGATAAAAAATATTATCATTAATAATAATTTTAACCGGCAAAAACCTTCATGGTCATGGAGGATTTTGCCGGCTCTTCGCCATTGGAAACAACCAACCCGAACCGTGCACTTTTTCTCGACGTTTTGTAAGTGCCCATGTCGGCCTATATGATTTTTTTTTTATTTGAGATGTCACATGTCTTCAAATATTTGATTGTAATACATGTTTTTATTGACTCTTTTTAGAGTAGTGGTGATGTGTATAAATTGTGCAATGTAAAGCGCCTGTCTCGGTTCGAACCCCGACCTACCAGAGAGTGTCTGAGACCGCTGTTGTACACGTAGAATAAGAGCGATATGGAAAAGAGTTCTGTAACAATTTTGGTGTATAATAAAATATTCTATCTACATATATTATGTACCACAACTTACTAGTTGAGGCCGGTATCACTGGACAATCACAAAATAAATTGAATTTACCCGAAATAACTCATCTCTCATCTTGCTAGAAGCAGGTCTGCACGCACGACTTCATAAAGGGTTGTATGTTGAATATACAACAGTTCCCAAAAGAGTTATAGTGACCATCGACTTCAGTTGGTCACTTTAACACTTTTCTGACATCCCCATTTGAATCAATTTCCAAGTGTAGTCAGAGTTGGTCGACTTGTATAGTAGATTTATATATTACCTAGTATCCGTCGGCGGTATGCCCTTGAATCTGCAGAGTTGAGGTAGCTATTCTGTATGACAATAATTGTTTCAAGTTCCGCCTGAATATCTTTACTGGCAACATTCTTGAATAGTATCGATATTCGAATATCTATTAATTTTTTTCATAGATGCACTAAAAGATGGAATGGCTAGAAAGTGTATAGTGAGATGACAACTTATAGAGAAGTATGGAGGAAGAAGACGTGCTGCGTCCAGGGAAGAGAATTATAATGATGATGATGTAGTTTTTTTCAAGAGGGTTTGTACTCCGATTACTCCGTGATTACAGGGCCGATTTTCCATATATGTAAATGTTATTGACTTTCCTTGAGTAGTTTGTCAATTTTATTGGCTTAGTTCCTTTAATACGTATTTTTTCTTCTTTTTCATGTTAATGACATGATTGGCCCTTAATAACTTCTAGTTACGATGTAAAATTAATTACAACAATTTGTGTGGGATATTACAACCAGAAAGGGTAAAATAAAAACCTTTTACTTACCGTTTTTATGGAAGTCGGTGAAAAAAAGTTTTCGTATTATACTTTTCAGCTCTGATATAAAATAAAAAGTAGTGAAAATGTTACAACTTCATTTAACTATAGTTACATACAATTACTAATGCTGAATATCTCTAACTCAAAACTTAATACTCAGTGAAGAATGTTTTATATACGTCGTTGTAATCTGGACAGCGCCGGTAATACAAATCCAACAGCGGTTTCATTTAGATACACATATCGTATGTGTCGTGTTTGAAAAAACGGACTAAAATGCTCTGTTATCAATATTATGCACCTGCTCTTTTACCCAGCGCCTTACAATTTATTGCAACCTAATGCGGCATTTCAAGAAAATACATAATTAATAGGTCTCTTTTTCCATTTCTCTTTGATGGTTCGTTTTCAGTAAATTTACTTTATAATAATATAATGCTACGGTTGACACCCACCCAAGGTGACCCTTGATACGCAGTTATCAGTGCTAATCGCAAAGAAAATATCAAGTGATCATAAAAGGGCTGCGATGTCAGACGTGTCACTTTTAAATAATAAGAATTGGTTTTACTCCCGCTAGTTTCAGATTCAAGACGTATCATGTTTTATGACGGATCGTCAATGATGGAAGCCGTGTGAATGAACCCTTAGTTAAAATAGACAAAAACAACTTTAGCTACAACAAAATAATAACACGAACAAAGAAATCGGCGAAACTGTCCACTAAAATAACAACAAAAGCTAACTTAATTTGCAAATCAAAAAGTTTCAACTTTGACACTTTGACGGGAACCATTCAATTTGGAGCTTTGTGGTGATCCGAGGTATAAAGCACCCTTCGAACTGAGGTCGTCTGCAACGCAGGCGCACTGCATTCCTGCATGCCATGCATAGGCAAACGTGTTTATGTCGCAGGACAATTGGTCAATTAAGTTTTTTTCCGAATAAAACGCCACGCCTGTACTTCCCCGAACGGTTAGATAGAGGTACATCTTTACCTTATCATAAGGTACCTAATAATACACTTACATTTCGCCAGTTAAGTTAAAGTCCCATGTTATAGGGGCCGAGCCAATTGCCATCGACGAGGCACAAATCCAGACTCCGTGACCGTGACAGAATTACTTGAAAATCAAGAAATATTTCGGTTAATTATAATAATTTCGGCTTGTCTATAGTAAATGACGAACAACGACGAGAGAAGTATGTATGTTGATTGGCTATCATGAACGTTACGTAATTATCCGAACGTGTCAATTATTTAAAAGTTTCACCTGAGCATTACCCTGACCAACCAAAATAAAGATGGCCGAATTAAGAAATAAAGATAGGTCGAATTAGTCAAGCAAAAACGTACAAAATAAGTGAAAAAATATCCATTTACGTAACTATTTGAATTTTCATACATTCAGTCCCGCTTCGCTAACTATCAAAATATAACTATATTATGAATAAAATTGAATTTTAAATTAGCCAATCAGCAATAAATTAAAACAAGGATTCTCTTAAAAAATATACATTTTCCAATAATAATATTGCATGTGCGCCGTATACCAATGTCATCATATAGACGTCATACGTTGATCAACGTCATCATTACACAGGATTTGCGCTGAATTACCTTTTGAACTAATAATGACTCTTTAT
Source organism: Standfussiana lucernea (assembly GCA_964057025.1). Taxonomy (NCBI): domain Eukaryota; kingdom Metazoa; phylum Arthropoda; class Insecta; order Lepidoptera; family Noctuidae; genus Standfussiana; species Standfussiana lucernea. The sequence goes on from OZ059784.1 coordinate 22,271,338, forward strand.
ACGAAATAATATAATATTATAAAGAGGTAAAGTTTGTTTGTAAGTTTGTATGTAAGGGGTAATCTTCGGAACTACTGATCCGATTCTATTTTTTTTTCACTGGTAGTAAGCTACGTTATTCGTGGGGGCTATAAATTATGTTTATATCATACTTGTTAGCCGAGCCATCACAACGTTTGTGGACGAAGTCGCGGGCGAAGTGCTAGTATGAAATAACATGATATCAGATGCAGCATCAAAGCTGGTCATCCATTGGGGATCCACTTCAATTGTGGGTCCACTTCAATGGCCGAGCCATCACGTTTGTGGACGAAGTCGCGGGCGAAGTGCTAGTACGAAATAACATGATATCAGATGCAGCATCAAAGCTGGTCAGCCATTGTGGGTCCACTTCAATGACTAAATGCGGGCTGCACTTTTAATGATGCAACTTAATATCGCGATTATTTGACTACGCAGAGGGTTTTAACCTATTCATGTTTATTACAATGCATTTTGTGATTGCCTTTTGGGGTTACAGAATTTTAATTATGAAAAGGATACTGGTCAACAGAATTGCAGTGTTTAAACTCAGTACTCCATTTTATTGAAAGTAGGTACATACTATGACACAAAGCACATTGCAAGTTTATATTGGTTTCATTCAGAGTATTAAAATTGACAGAGTTTTGCTCCTGTTATTCAAACAGTGTGTTGGTTTAACAACTTTTACCGTGGGATAAACTCAGAAAGAAAAAAAAACGTTTTTGCAAAAAAAATAACCGACTTCCAAAAAAACACTTAAAAATGTTACTTTCCACATTTTTTTGTGTTTTTTTAGTTATCGCATCACACACAAATGCTTGTGAAGTATCAATTTCGCAATTTCTTTTACTTGGATGACTTATTTTTTCCAGCTATTTTGATTTCAAAACCAAACTGCTGAACCGATTGCGATGAAATTTCTATGGGACCAATCGGGAAGTAGATCCATTCAAATAAAAGAAGATTTTTTCAAATCGGTTCATAAATGACGAAGATATTAGAAACACAAAAAAAATACAACCGAATGAGAACCTCCTCCTTTTTTTGAAGTCGGTTAAAAAACCTGCTATCTCGTATATTTTTTTAAGTCGTGCGAATTTATACCTAAGGAATAGCTTGTTCAAGACTTGTCCACAAGGATTGTAATCGGCTTAGTTGATTGATTTTGCACGATTTTAGGGTAGCAGTGCAGTGTAGTTTCAATCTGTCTGTGTTTGAAGTCAACCAGTTACAATATCCTCTGAACGGAGCAAAAAGTGTTATTTAAGTAAAACCTAGATCATATTATTTTTATGAAATCAATTTTGAAATTACCTAATAAGTCAATGAAGGGCTTATAGTGAAAGTTTTCAGATAAAATAACTAACTAATCATGATATCTAACTCTACTTTATAAAAAAATAACCGAAAAAAAAGGAAATAACTTTACTTTCGGAAGTCGGTGACTACTGTTTGTTTCACTGACTTTTTTACCACCGACTTCCAAAAGTAAAATTATTTTCCAATTTTTTTTTTTCGAATTCGGTTATTTTTTTGCAAAAAAGTTTTCATTTTACGCTTTTTAGTCATCGTATCACACACAAAGCCTTGTCAATCATCAATTTCGCAATTTCTTTTACTTGGTTAACATATTTTTACCAGGTATTTTGATTTAAAAACTAAACTACTCGATTTTGAGAAATTTCAACGGGACGAATTGAGAAGTATATCCTCTCAGACAAATGAAGATTTTTTTTTTCAAATCGGTTCACAAATGACAAAGATATGAGGTAACAAACACAAAAAAAATACAACCGAATTGAGAACCTCCTCCTTTTTTGAAGTCGGTTTAAAATACAATAATATCGTGAGCTAATATAATTATAAGAATAAGTTTAAAAACCTAAGTCGGATCAAAACAAACAATTTCAGTTAATTTTGGTCTTCTGTACTAACCGTCTCGCGTCTAGACGAAATATTATTCCCAATTGTACCTCCGCGCGGTTTACGTGGGAGTAACCCACGTAAACCGCGCAATTTATAGCTCAAAACATTTCTCTCGAAAATCAACCTACATACATAGATAGCGGGCAAAATATTTCTCATTAAATATTCCCGCAAATGATACTTATATTTGCTTAAAAAAATGTTATGTCATGAAACGAATAAAAATACTGCAATTGAATAAACACGAGTGTGTACCAATGTAATTTATTAAATTATCTGTGCGGTAAATAAAACCGTATCTATATTTGCATACTGTAATTATCACAATAACATCGCGCCTGTCAGTAATACCCTAAAGGTTTGTTATAGGTGCACCTAATAGTACACCCACATTTCGTCAGTTATACAGGGTGGCGCCGTCTATACATAAATTAAACTGCGTGTACCTCATGACGTTCCCATTCTGCATACAAAAAATCATTCGAATATATCCAGTAGTTTAGTCACAGGACATAATTATTCATTTTCAGCATTTGCTACATGATGTAGATTAATAGGCTAGCACCGACAGGTTAACGACCCCCACATCGGTATAAACACTAAATACAAATGTTGCCAACTCGCTACTTCAAAAACCTTTGTCAAATTTGTTTCTCAAATTTTATTTTCAGATGCGAATTAGTGCAAATTATACGGAGGTTAGTGAATCAGAACTTGTAAATGGTGTTTGTGCTATTTAGTTTGTTTGAATTTTTTTATTTTATTTCTACATATGTTAGGATTAATTTGATTTTTGTAAAATATTCCTATTACCTATTACTAACTGTGTTTTCATTTATTGTCGTATTGTCGGCGCCACCTTGTATTAATATTAACATTCAGTAACAAAATACTACAACACGTATCATTAACTTTAACATGTTGTTTCGCCACTATTCCAGCATTTTACCGAGTCCATTTTCTCACTGTATATTACTGGTCTCGAAATAATCGCGTTACAAAGGATATTATGAACAGAACACTGCAGGAATTTTTATATTAGGCTTTATTTCTGGGAAACCGTATACAATAACCTGGAAGAACAATGCAGCATTGCAAATAATAAAGTATTAACTTAGTTAACACTTTATCAACTAAGTTAATACTTAATGCTTGATGTCAAGAGACTATGTAATAATAACCAGTCATTTAAAATTGGAGGAAAGATTAACAGAGGCCTCTGCTTCCTCTGATTCCCACCAGTGGGAATATTATGGGCTGGTGTCCCATTGTTTGTGGGGAAACACCACATTTACAATATAGGGCAGAGTCATCAATGAAACTCCACCTGAACAGGTTTTCCTTGCTTCGGCCAACCTGTGTCCTCAGCGAAGCATATGGACTATTTATGCTTAATCTGGAGTGCTATTCGGTTAACATAACTTTACACCACACTCAAGTGACAGCGAGTAATTCGAATGCGAATTCATTTGTTTTTTCAAAGTATCTAAATCATCGTGAGTCCAAACGTGGACCCTGTTCAAATTCCAAAAGCAATTTTTCTTGAACAGCATGTTAGATACCACAGTTGACACAATATGTTTGTTACTAGTATGCATGGATCTAGCCAATGTACATGGAAACTAGTTTTCAGTCTAGCCTCCTTATTTGCAGCGAAAATAACTCTTGCTAGCCAGCTGGCTAAGGCTAAAGCAAAATCATGACAAACTCAAAGCGTTTATTTCAAATAGGCCTGTGACAGGCACCTTTGCATAGTCAAAAATAACATACTTATAGGCCAGTTACAGGGACAATAAGTTCTTAATTGGACTACACAATACTACAGCCTATTCCAAAATAGTAGATCTCATGGAGAAGAATGGCCAAGAAACTTCTTTTCAAATCAAGTTAGATATTATGCAGTCCTGGGTACAGTATTATTGCGTCTATATGTGACCACAACGTAGAAACAGAAAAAAAAACGCAATTAAAAACTTAAAGATTCGGATAAACCCAACTAAACATAATAGAATATCTAAATGGTACTCACATATACAAATTAAATAGTGCTTCTAAATTATATAAAACAATGGAAATTAATTCAACTATAACGTACCGGTAACAAACATATCGTTGAATATTGACGTCGGATGTCGGAGTTAGCGCAACACTGGATATGTGAGCTGGTATTGATTACCATCCGATTGTTCTCTAGAACTAAGGATACATTATTACTGAAGATTCTAAATAAACGGGGTTTATAAAGGTTTTGATGGATTGACTAGTGTCAAAATATTCGATATAAAACCCTTATATCTTTTGATTGCGTTGACTATATACTTAAAAGTTTTTAACGGCTCCAAGGGACCGTAGACCTTAGTATTTGTTTTTTTTTTATAGATTTATGTTCCATGGAAATTTCGCAAATGTTACGACATAAATCTCCCGCTAAACTGCAGCACAGTTTGTCGACAGTATCCTCATGGACACACCTGTTTTCTAGAAAAAATGTATAACTTATTTAGAACATCTAAGTATTTAATACTTATTAGTACTTAAAAAATTCTTAAACACTACAAAGTTGCCAACCAAAATATAAGTTTTAAATTGATACCTCCTCAGGTTTCAGATCGCTATAATTATCACTGTGTGTGTGTGACTCAGATGACTGTATTTATTCCGTCGCACAAGATGTGTGTTGTAAATGTTAAATATCGACGGCGAAGTGCCAATACCTCCTAACTGTAATTTTCCGAAAAATACACTTTTTTATCGTTTTGAATTTAAAGGTGTTATTCACATGTTTCAGTGAAATCTCCTATGTTTTGTTAAATCCATAATCTTCTAAATATCACAACATTATCACATGAAAAGAATAAGTACAAAGTTTATACCTCCTATCTAACCGAATACATAATACACTATCATAAAATATACGAATTCAGCATAATGAATGCATCCCACATAATTATTATTCAAAATAAATAAGTAACCTAACAAATTTTTAACTTCTCAAAAAATTAAGCGATCTTTTCAGTTTGTGTAAAATTTAGATTTTGTCAGTTAGGTGTTATTGGTACTTCGCCGTCGATATGGGAACTGACTATCAATGTCCACAGTCGAACACAATACTAAGACAAGCCGGATAAATTCACTCATTTGTATGAAGCTTGTACTAACTATACCAAGTGTTCAGCAAGAGTACAAAGGGCAATGTCCATTGCTTTAAGAATTTCCCCTTTGTACTCTTGCCTCGCATTCTGTACTCACTCTCAATCTGTCAAAATTACCTATAATTTCTCAATATTTCGCTAAATGAGATTGCATTTTAAACATATTTCCTTATCCGTCCGTATCGTACTCGAGTGTAAATATGACATTTAACCCTTAGAAAAAGACGCTCACAATATGTATGAGCGTTATGAGAAATAAAGACCTATAATGCTTAACTAAAACTTAAACTAGATGTGCCATATTTACGGCCGAGTACGTTTGCGTTCACCGCTATAGCATAATTTAGGACCCATCAGCCCATCATCGTCGAGGATCCTCCTTTCGCAGAGAGCCAGGACCTACAGTTATGTGAGAAATATACACACACCCTGTAGATCCGGGCTTTTTGTGATCGGTGGACTGCACCATCCAGCACGTCGAGAGAAGACCCCTGAACTCTATCCCGCCTGCACACCAGAACGAACAACGGCTCTCCGGTCTGGCCAAATAGAATGATCACCAACCCATCTCTCGGACATTATTACTGACGATTCTAGATAAAATACAGGAAGTACCCTAAAGGTTTTGATTTACTGGCTTTTGCGTTGACTTATAAATTTGACTGAGAAGCTCCAATGTACCGGATCCAAGTAGTTGATATAAAGAAGAATGCTATAAAGCAAAAATCTTCATTTCACATATACACACATCAAAAGTGTCTAGGGATCAAGCATTTTTATGCGGATTTCTTGAGATTGAGATGTGGCTTTGTAATAAATTTATGATTTTATAAATTTATATGGATCCTTTTTGGTGCATTTCATAATTTGAATCAGGAACTCTCAATCAAATTCGAGTAAAAGATGAAAATAAGCTGTCAATATTTTCCCTATAAAAACATACAACGCATTGAAGACATTATTAGTGCTACTGTTTCCCTACTACTGATTAAAACCAACGTTATTATGGAGCGGCGACGTCATTTAAGCAGGGAAGAAATGCTCAGAGCCGTGGGAATGATAGAAGCTGGTTCCCGGCAACGTACAGTGGCTTTAGCTCTGAATACAAGTCAGAGTGTTATCAGTCGACTTTGGACACGTTACCGAAGCACTGGTACCGTGGCTGAGCGCCATGGAGGACGGTATCGCTGCACCACACGGAGACAAGACCGATACATTCAAATCTTAACTCGAAGAGCTCCAACAATAACCGCCATGATGTTAGCCGTGAGGCTTCATCACTCTTCAGGGAACTTAATTAGCGACCAAACAGTCAGAAACCGCTTGCATGAAGTGAACCTTCATTCCCGAAGACCGCTACGGGTACCACCTATAGCAATGCACAATCGTAGGATTCGATATCAATGGGCTCTTGAACACAGAAATTGGGCAGAAGAACAATGGCGTTTCGTGTGCTTTTCTGATGAGTCTCGTTTTGGTATGAGACCGGATACAAGACGTATACGACACTGGAGAACCCCTGGACGCCAACAGCGATTAAAATCCTGCCAGGAAGTCCATCCTTATAGTGGTGGAACCATCATGGTATGGGCGGGTATTTGGATCGGCGGAAGAACTGAGTTGATTTGGATCAGAGGCAACCTCAACGCTCAAATTTATGCTGAGACGATTGTATCAGACGTCATCGTTCCTCTACAAGTGCAAATCGGTCCCTTATTTCAGTTAATGCATGATAATGCACGACCGCACACCGCAAGAGTTGTAAGACAGACTCTCGCCGCAGCTAACATCAATGTCCTGCCCTGGCCTGCTCAGTCGCCAGACTTGAACCCGATTGAGCATGCATGGGATATGCTACAGAGAAGAGCTCTGCCGAATATGGAGGATATCCAGTCGCAAGAAGACCTTTTTTTGTTGTTGCAACGAACATGGGCGGCCATTCCACAGCGTGATTTGGATGAACTCATTTTGAGTATGCCAAACCGATGTTCTTGTGTTGTTAGTGTTCGCGGTAGAAACACGGATTATTAATTGTTTAAGTTACCCAATAAAATTTTAAAGAAAACTGTTATTTCAGTCTTTTTTTCGAACTTTAATGTTAGTGGTTCAAATGTCAAAAATCCCTTTATTAGGAAAATGGCAAATTTCTTTATTAATGCAAAGGTGACTTGGTTTATCGTTACTGTGACAAACGAAAACACTTTATTTGATGAATCCTTAAAGAAAATTTTAATTAATATCAATCAGGAGAAAAGTTATTGCAAAAATATATGTTGATCCCTAGATACTTTTGATGTGTGTATTTACGAGTATTTATGTCCGTAAGGATTGAGGAGCCACTTTTCGTGTCTTAATGAAATGAATATAGTTATTTAGTAGTAAGTTTAAAAAAAATTGTAGGCTCGATCCTCGATTTTGTGGTATAATACTGCAAAAGTCATATGAACATAAAAGTGGCTCCTCAATCTAAATGTTTGGATTGAAGAGCCAAATTCAAACACATTTTAATTTAGAACCCCAATAAATGTAAATATGTTGATGATAAACGCAAATTATTTTATAAACAATAATGTTTATTCATGATGTTCTGTTCATAGCACAATTTAAATTTTCATTAAACATGAAGGCCTTAAAAACATGCGCTGTGAAAATAAAGCAATTACCGCCGATTATAGAATAGTTGTTTAATTTTATCTGTGGCAAAATCAGGCCAAAAAGAAATCGTTTCGTGGCTTTTAAAAACACAAATATATTTTCAATACACTTAAATTTTAAAAACTAGTCATCCTGGTGTCATTCACATATGGTCACCCTAAATAGCGTATTCTTAAGGAATACTGAAAAGTAATTTGTTTTTCAGATACCGAATATATACAATGTTCATTTGTACATATGTATTTAGTACACATTTACGAGTATTAGTGTCTCTGGTTTTTGATTCCGTTGTGAATGATTCTCGGGTAATTGAAGTGGCTCAATCCATACGGACATAGGTTCAGTAACGTCAGGATTGAGGATCCAAATAGATTGCGTTTATTTTCTAAATTCACTGAGTTTTACTACTTTGTCCATATGCTACAAATTCGAACACACTTACTACTAAATGTTTTTGGAGTTGAATATATAAATTGACCAATTATTTTCATAGAAATTCACGCTCTAATGTATAGATTGAGGAGCCACATTAATAGTGCTGTATATTCTTGAATATCAATAGTACCGCACTCAGATTTTTAGCACTAAACACAATCACTACTAAATCATACAAAATTTTCAAAAACATTCATTTAATACTTTCCGTGTTCCAGATGGCTCCTCAATTCAGATGTTTAGATTGAGGAGGCACCTTTATGTTCATATAACTTTTGAAGTATTATACTACAAAGTCGAGGATCGGGCCTACAAATTTTTTAAACTGCTAAATAACTATATTAATTTCATTAAGATACGAAAAGTGATCCCTCAATCCATACGGACATCTTTATTTTAGTCTGAAGCCCCGGTTGCTTCAGAATGTTGATGAGATGATTTTAGAAGATAATAAAAAAAATAGTGTATTTTGAATCAGCGAAAATGGCGAGTTAGGGAAAGTGACGAATCAACGATACTGTCGAATTAACTAAAGTGAAGAGTGAGGGAAAGTGACCAGAGTTACACGGACTCGAATATATTGATGATTTTTCATTCATAAGCCGGACTACATTTTCATTTCCGTTGATTCAGTCGGGACGCAAGGACTGCCGATACAAAATTGGCAATTTTCGTTTCAACTTCATACCTCCACGCCTTCCTGCAAAAAACGGTCTTGGCACACGGATAACACGGACGGTATTGTGTTTGTATATAAATGTGTTGTGTGTAACTTTATAATACCAATTAATATAAACTTAATAGAAAGTGTTTATATGTATACCCTACATTCACTTAAGATGTTCAGTTTACTTAATAGTTATGGTTAGACTATAAAAATATTTATTAGTTATTTTAATTCTGTTAATAATATTACACGATGCGTACCCCGAAATAATGTAAAGATTATCCCGTCCCCGCGTTTAATAAACTCTAGCCTGAGGTTGAAGTGCACTCTGAAGTTTCTGAGCTTTACCCGTGACTGACGCTCAAACAAGAAAGTTAAGTAGTTTCCCACGCTCGAATATGTGTTCATATTATTCTGTCTTGGAACCGCTATTCAAGGAAGTTGCATTTTGACAGGGTTTTGTCTGCATTCGGATATTGTTTGACGTTACCTTATCGGCAAGGAATATTGCAGCAGAAACAAACAGTACTTCTTTGACCCCCTTCAATGAATTTGAAATATCTTATTTTTTATCAAAAGAAAGGTTTTCACAATGTGATATTGGAACACTTGGAGCCATTAGCCTTTTCTTATCAAACATGGTGAGAGTAGCTAAAAAAACAACCCCATGGGTCGATCTTTCAGGTTAACTTTTACAGGTTTTCTTTTTTGTTTCGAGTGTTTTTATCTGCGGAAACTTGTAAATGGCCTTCAAATTCGTATAGTTTAAGAACATTGTTTATATTAGCTTTAAGTTTCCCGAACAGTATAACATAAAATAAAACCAACGCTTGCTGAGGCCAGCCCTTGAATGGGTGACCATCCAATTCACACCGAGACCCTGCCATGTCTCGTAGAGCTCGTAACGTTAAGCAGTCGGTACTGGTAGCCCGAGGGTCAGACTACCAGTTATAGCAAAGAGTCACGTTTTACCCAAAACTGAGTTTTAAATGCCAGATTGATGGTTCTATACATTCGAGCAAATCAATGTAAAATACTGCTATACATACTGCTATGCATCCGATAAGACTGAAAACAGCCAAATGTTGGAAAAAGCTAGGTAGATGATGAATATTATGATTGTCTACATATTTGTGATCCGTTCTAAAAACCCATTTGCTAAACACAACGCAAAGAACATGAATGTAATATCATGCCTCTATTTCCCAGAGGAACATCTAGAGGTGTGAGTACTTCCCTCATATCATCCAAGCGCTCATATAAATATCGGGCTGCGAATTCTTAAAACAAAATAACATTTTACTAAACACTCAAGTGTCGAGCTTCCGACCACTAAACGACTGACTCAGGATGGCCTCACAAGGGTTATTCTGAGTACTAGTTCTTATAATACAACTAAAATCGAGATAACTGTTACAACACTTTCAAACACATTTTAGGGAATAACAGAAATGTAAGGATTACTGTGCTTTCCGACAAGCTTAATTATGTGGCATTCACTAGTATACATATTATATTTACTAGTACCTATTTTTTATCCAACCAACGCATTTCGTGCTTACAAAGAGAGATCATAATTCCAGTGTCAGATTTCACCTGAAAATGTCTGATTATAACTGAAATGTCCTTTCATACTTAGTACAGGTTAAGCTTGTGCAAATTAAACTATTTCCCTCAAAATGAAATACGAGAATACCTTTGTGACCGTCGGAAATTCTGTATTTTTAATTCTTGGTCGTTGAACTTCTAATAAGACTAAGATTTGCTATTTGCTTTGTTTTTTTCTAGTACCTTTTAACCAGTTTTAGTAATAACTGCATACATTACTAGAATTCTGTGAAATATTTTTAAGTAATGTATTTTTTTTTTATTTAAAAGAAACGAAGAACTAATTGAATTTCAACATATTAGTGAGGTGTTAACGTGTTATTTGACATCAATTAATATTCACCGAGCGACGATTGACGCCATAATTAGGCTTTAATCGTTGCTCATTGGATACCTGAGGCCCAATCACGAGCGGTCGCTGTAAACGTCACGTAAATACGTCGAATTTTGAATCGAAAATACAATTATCCTACACCATTTTAGTTAAATTTGTTTTGCAACAAGCACAATCAGAATCTTCAATCTTAGATATGAATACATTCTTATAATTATGAAAATATTATATGTGAAACAGGTATTTTTCATTTAAAAATCGACGTATTTACGTTACGTTTATACCACGCACTCGTGCTAGGGCACAAATACTCATTATTGGTTGTATTTCTATGTAGTAGCTATTACTAGTAGCACAATCTTCCATCTTAGATATGAATACATTCTTATAATTATGAAAATATTATAATATGTGAAACAGGTATTTTTCATTTAAAATTTGACGTATTTACGTTACGTTTATACCACGCACTCGTGCTAGGGCACAAATACTCATTAATGGTTGTGTTTCTATGTATTTACTAGTAGCAATTTTAAATGATTGGCTTAAAGAGCAATGTAGTTTTTAATGCATACATTTGACTTTCAATTTGTATGCTGATCTCCTATTTAAACTTCTCATGTAATAATGTTGGTAGACTTCCAAATGATATCCGCCTATCCCATGTCTTATCAAGAAATAACAACAACTACGTATACACATTATAAACATTTAAATTGGTTTTGTTGCAAAATGTCGGTCAGTGTGATCGAAAGTGTAAAGACAGACATTTTATAGAAAAGCTTCAAAAGGCAAGGAATATTTCCTTGCTAAAATCAGCAAGTGGAAGCAAAGTATATTCGACCTTGCTTTTGCTTTACCACTTTTGATAACAGTTCCCAGGATTTTTGGAACTTTATTATGGTTGAATATAAGTGACACGTTCGGCCTTCTTTTTGTTTTGGTATAGCAATATCGACGACGACTATAGAAATGTACGCCGTTTTTTAAAAGAAGTTTGTTAACGAAGGTATTATTATCTACCATCTCATCATTGGAAACTATTTTATTAACTTATTACATTGAATCATCGAAATTAGTTTACGATTGGTGTAAATGTGGTTGAACATACATAACTTGCAACAATGTGGGTGTACTGTACACTTCTGCGTACTCCTTCAGAGGCGTGACGTTAGTTTTGATATTCTGTAAATAATAAACGTCCAAGCGATTGCAGCAATCAGGACAGATTTGCTGTCTATTAGTAAAGAGCTCCATTGCATATCTCCGAAGATCAGCATCAGATTTAAACAACCAAATTTAAAACGGGATCTCCGCAGAATAATATTCTTTCAAACACAAAAAGTATCATTTACGTCGGTTTAAAATTGGCAAAAATGTAGCTGAACATTAAAAAAAACATTTAGACGAATTGAAAACTACCTTCTTTTGGAAGTCCGTTAAAAACACCTCTTATCTTATTTAGCAATATTTTTGACAAGTTTTTGTCATTGCTGAGGTAACATTGCGACGAAATTTTAAATGTTTTTCCTTATCCGTCCGTATCGTATCCGAGCGTAAATATGACATTAACCCTTAGAAAAAGACACTCAATTTATGTATGAGCGTAATGAGCAACAAGGCCCTACAGTGCGTAACTAAAAGTTAAGCTAGATGTGCCATATTTACGGCCGAGTACTTTTGCGTGCACCGCAAATTATATAGCATCATTTAGGGCCCATCAACCCATCATCGTCGAGAAATCCCCCTTTCGCAGAGAGCCAGGTTGTACAGTAATGTGAGAAATATACACACACCCTGTAGATCCGGGCTTTTTGTGATCGGTGGACTGCACCATCCAGCACGTCGAGAGAAGATCCGCACCTGCACAACAGAACGAACAGCGACTATCCAAGATGGCCAATGAAATTGGAATGATCACCAACCCATCCCAAACTGGATACCTGAATGAAGCCCTCTCACAGATTCTATCTCCTCTCCTGCCCGTCGTGTACGGCTTTCTACACGCTTCGGGACTGGTATGAGGCAAACAGAGAGAAGATGCACGTGGTTCCAGCACCGCCAACGTGCAAATGTGGTTATACTATCGTATACACCTCTGCTTAACCCTTGGGATATTACAGAGTACAGACGTGTCGATGTGATGTTATGTCATCGTTTTGGGGTTAGAACGTAACATGTTTACCAGGTCGACATAGCTCGTAAGGGGTGCATAGGTAGGTTGCTGCTTATTTATTGCAATTCCAGGCAAATTACGTAAAGCGCAATTTTCCGATGAAGCGGTGATTACATCACCAATGTGGAGCAATTGCTTTCAATCACGGAGTAAATACAAAGAGGAGATGGCCTAAGCAACTGTGCACTGTGATTCTCAACTGGGCCCTAACGTCATCATGTGGGCGTGGCCTTAGTCAGTGCATTGTTGGCGTTCGTCCTGTGCACAATTTTGTGAACGTTCCCATTTTACAGCATTGTTCGCGCTAGACGATAAAAAGAATGAAGTGTTGTGTTTTGTCTTGTAAAAATCACTCGGATAGACGTTCTGACGCTATGGATGGCATCACATTTCATTTGTAAGTAATTTTATGCGTAATTTATTAAAATAGTTCTAGAAAAATCTCCTAGCGTCGGCGTTTCCAAACATAATTCTACCCGACACTAGATGGCGACACTTGGTGTCATGGAAAATAAAAATATTTAGGTATGTAGAGCTCAGAACTAACATGTTTTAATAACATTAATGCTGAAATTTGTTCAACATTCATTCCTAAAGCCCCTTTAATGGCCAAAATGTTATTTTTGTAGTTTTCATATCATTTTGTAAACAAGCCGCCATCGTCAACTATGAACAACAAACATTTTAAACAACAAAAAGACAGGGCCGTAATTAGAAATCAATTATTTTACTGAACGTCCCGCGGCTGCGGCTGTCTCATAAATGGAAAGTACTTAAAACATTAAATACGCTGGACATAATTAAATATTCTAGCTACAATTATTTTATTTATTGTAAACCATACCATACCTTTGTAAACCATCTTGATAAGTCTTTTTAACAAAATAAGTCATTTAAATATACAACATTATTCTTGATTTACACTAAACCTGAAAAGGGGTCATTGTTCTCATCTTTTTGAACAACTTTTTCTACGGGACCAACTTTGAAATCGCGAAAAAAAAATCAGCTGTTCCTTACATTTTGACGAGTTATGCGAAAATAAATGTAGGGAAAAGCTGATTTTGTTTTCGCGATTTCAAGGTTGGTCCCATAGAAAAAGTTGTTCAAAATGATGAGTACAATGACCCCTTTTCGGGTTTGGTGTAAACAAAAAATAATGTTGTATAAGAGAAAGTCTAATAATCTTTATTCGTCATTCATCAGAAACCTTTTTTTTTCATAATAAAATCACAATTTAAATTAAAAAAATACGCATTAAGATGGTTCGCAAAATTAATTTAAAATAAAACTACTCCCCGGTACGAAAATTCTGAGTACGACCCTTTTGCATCCTGCACTTGGTGACATCTAGTGTGAGATAGTTACGTAACTACAAAACAAAATCGACAGATCGAGCGAATAGTTTTGCTATTGACCGGTAGATGGAAAATAGAGAAGTGGGCGGGATCTAGCACCCCCTCACCCCGCAAAGTGTCACGCGTTGTTTCCTAAGGAAATCTCATTAGAACATCTCCTCTTTGTATTTACTCCGTGCTTTCAATACACAATTACAATGAACACTAATGAACTATTTACATAATTAGCTTCTACTAGCTTTGCCCATGGCTTCGCTCGCGTTATATACGGAAACCCCACGGCTCGGCACGGCACGCATTTCTAGCATATTTCTAGACCGCATTCTAGAACTAATTTGTAATTGCTACGGAACATTGACATAAATCGCTCTTGAGTTTAAAGAAAGTTCGATATTGATGATGATGGAAGTTTTAAGTTCGATGTGTAAATCGAGTCCAGATCCATTGTTTAAATCCGCGGTACTGCAAGTGTTTCTCTGGGTGTATGAGACGCGACTTAAGTGGTCCTGATGCTATACTACTAAGTTAAATACTCAATCAACTTAAACGGTCTATTGCTGAGAATGATGGATATGAATGTACCCGGTTGCTGTCCATGCACTGAGCTCGCAGCGCACTTAGTGCGGCTGTGGTGGGTCGATTGCAATTATTGCATGGAACACGGGACAATTCCTTTATTTGGATAATTAACCTCGTTAGTTAAGTAATCACCAGCGCTATTGTTGAGCATGAGGCACTAAGTTTTTCCATAAAGATTTTTTCATTAGCAGACAAGAATCGGGGTTTTGTGTGCGGCCAAGGCAATAGACCCTTCTTCTATGATCTACAAGGGACCTAACCATAACTGGTGAAATATGGGTGCCCTATAAATACAAACAACAACACAAATTGTCATATTATGTATTTTAGTCTGTAAGGTCTCTATGGGCCAAAGTTGCCTGACAATAAATAAATAAATAGACCTCTGGCTTACCCTTTCGGGATTCCGTCGTGATGTTATGTTATGTATTTGGAGAGAAATCAAAGGTTTAAAAAAAGATTCAGTAACACTTCCCTACCTGAACATCTACGCTAATCTGTAGTAGAACAGATATATAATCTCTCCAATCTCTTGATTAGGCCCTTCACAGACGGTTTATATTTGATGCAGTAGGCTGATATCTCAGAGCTGCATTACGGCGGGTTTGAGTGAAACAAAGGACTGCGTCCGACAGTCTTGATTGATAGATTGATTGATGTCGATAGCGTACCGACCACAAAAGAGCATCGAGACCATTTTTATAGCGAGTAAACTAAGAGAGTTAATGCACAGTAGTTCAATGAATAACATCGCCAATAGGTATTTCTTATTGGATTATATTCTTGGTTTTTATTTGAAAAAAATACATATAAATTCTTGTAATACTACAGCTTATGTAGAATTGGGTACTCTCTTACCTACGATATTATTTGAAATGTCAATTATTTATTATATAAACTTAACATTTGTATAGTTAAGCTGACCTGAACATCAGCCAGTGAGATTCAAGCTACAAATTCTGAATGAACTAACTCCAACTGAAAAATATTCGTATTCCTAATTAAGTATATCCAGAAATTGATGGGTGGAAAATATTGGAAAGTTGTTGGCGTAACTCTAATTTTGTAAATCGGGAACTTATTTCCGTTCCTATTTATAAATAATAACATGTCTCGTGAGTCGAATAAGTTATTTTCTTTTTATTAGCGCACTAAGGGATGGACAAAAAAATTGTGATTCATAATAAGCGATACGAAATCATCCCACGGGACCATGTTTAGTTTGTTTGAAATCTGTTAAGCGTCCGTTTAGGCGTGAAAAGGTATTAAACATCCAAACAGACTCGCATTGATAATATTAGTAGGGATGTAAGGATAACTACCTCATATATTCAACAAGACATTTTTAACAAACGACGATTTTTCCACATATTCCCTATTTCCACGAAACCCGAGAGTCTTCCCACAATAAACGCACTGGGTCAGAAGCAGTCGGAACAATGCAGCAACTTCCCATATTTTTCCCGTCTCTAGTTATAGAGGTGTACTTTTGCAGGATGTGCTCATTACTACAAACGGCCCGGTTTCCGTTACTTTAAGAAATTATGGCAAAATAAATGTTTTGCTTTTTTTGCAATGTTTGTTTTTGAGAAGTCTGATTCATAGGCAGTGGCGGTTCTAATCATATGACACAACCTTATAATTTATTATTATATAAATATTTATTTAATTTGAAAACATAGTCCACTGGTTAGTACAAAAACAAACTTTTCAGTGTATCTTCGAAAGCGTTTGTGTTTCCACTGACTTGACTGAACAGAATAGCTTCTCGGTGACATAAATCAATCCAATACAATTTTGACTATTCCATCCCATCATTATTGTCGCTGATAGTTTCCCACTTTGTTTAGGGACCTGCTTTGACATGAACAATTTAAAATATATACTTTTTTACCTACATGCAACAAAGCCGTAAACAATATTTCCGCTGTGGGATTTCAAAAGACATGTTTTTTACTTAGATTCATTCATTATAACTAAAAAATACTAGTTTTTAAAGGTAACATCGTCATCTGCGTAGGGTTTTCCCAACTATGTTGGGGTCGGATTCCATTCTAACCGGATGCAGCTGAATACCAGTTTTCTTTTTTAGTAGTTTTCAAAGGCAACAAATCATTAAAATTATTTTACTTACCCCTTCCAAGTATGTAACATTATTTCAGCAATGTAATGTTCTTGGTCCATAATGAAACCAAAGCGAATGACTTAGTTCTTTTGTTAATTCGAACTTTGGAAAAGTTTCAATGCGTCGCCGCGTCGTTTACGGTGTCAATTTTGTTTCCGTGTTTCATAGACTTCCCTCTGTAAATGTAAAGTCACCGCATTCACACGCTTTCTTTTGTTTACGAATAGTTCGCGAACCAGAAGTTTATTGCGATTTTAAAACTACAATGTTTAAGATTTTGAAGCTCGACTTATTGCAGAAATTTGATGACTAATACTGTTTTAAGCTTTTACGGTTTATAACTAAACTTACAGTGTTACACTTACATTTTGACATCCCGCGATCATGGTGCTTGCATCAGCGTCGAAATATCGGGAGCTCACAGTAATTAATAATCACAGAAGATATCCCGTAAGTGACAGTAAATAAGTAAGTTTAATTTAATGACTGTTGATTATGAGGCCCTGGGTTCCGTGCACAGGTCGGGGAAGGGTTATTGAGTATTCCATCAGTCCGAGTCAGGACAGTAAGCGACTAAACGTTTGTGTTATGTTGTTGGTCTAGATAATTCGATGCTTGTGTCAGTGGTTGGAGTCTGAACTTGCGTCTCGGTAACAATAATAGGTGACTTTCATTACACGCCAATATAAATATAACTAGCGAAGCGTAAAAATAATAGGTGATATTCTAAACATGAGAATGTTAATATTACAGGCGATACGCCTTTGTCTCTGCCAAGTCTTCGAGGAAAATTAGCGTGAAGATCGTTAGTGAGGAAAAACACGCTTAAGTGAATTAAACTAACTGGTGTAGATGTAGCTGTGTTTGTATTTATACAAACCACGTATGTTTATTGAACGGACGGTAACTTGACAGCTACGTCTATGCATTTACTTGCATTTCGAATGTCGTAGCTTCCGTAGCACGCCTACGCCGTAGCAACTTTATAGTGAAGCTCGTAGCATCGAACACTATTTCTCAGAAATATCTCTGTGACATGTGTTTCTGTCGCAACTTTATTAAGTAGAGAAAATCTTGGCTAGACTACTTTGATTAACGATATGCAATGTAGTGTATCAATATTCTGAGTGATTTTTTCAAGTAGGTGTGGATGGCCAAAAACTAGAACTAAGTACGTTCAACCTGTATTTACTTAGCATACACAGTACTTAATATTGATTGGTTTAGACATTACTTAACATATCTACAGAAATACGTCCATAGAAAGTTTTTACTAGGGACACTAGCAGCAGTGACAGCAATAACTGTGTGCATTTACAACAAAATACTCAAAAGGTGAAACGAAGTTTTTTTTTATTTCCACACCTCTAGGAACTCAATAAAAACGTCCCATGAAAATCCAACCACTATAAACTTTGTTCTACTTTTTTGACTCGATAATGAGGGCTTTTGTTTTTAGACTCTTCCCTAGTCGCTGGATAGATGGCGCTGAACTTGGTAAGTTACTGCAAGGAACGGAACTTCACATCATTTCACTTGGTTGTAATTTTAATTATTAAACGAAAGTGTCAGTCAACGAGCGTATATTGTGTCGTGACGCAATGTTTTTTTTTCAAGCGTTTTGGCTTTGGCACCTAGTAACGTATTCAGTTCAACGCCATCTACAGAGTTCTTGGAAACTATGTCTTTTTTTTAAATACTCAAAAAGAAAACCTCTCATTGTAATCATCATCATTCGTCACTATAGGGAAAAGCCAAAAATGCATAGGTTGACATAAGCTACCGAAAAGTTTACGTTAATCCTATTGAATGTCTTTCTACAAATACGAAATGTTTTGAAAGCGATTGCCAATAATCTAAACCTCACGTAAGAAACATATTTAATATATGTACCTACCCATTCAAATATATATGTACCTAGAAACCTACAATGTATAACTAAAACTTTAGCTATATTTGCCATAATTACGGCCGGGTACTTTTGTGTGCATCATTTAGGACTCACCAACCCATCATCGTCGAGGATCCTCCTTTCGCAGAGGGCCAGGACCTACAGTTATGTGAGAAATATACACACACCCTGTAGATCCGGGCTTTTTGTGATCGGTGGACTGCACCATCCAGCACGTCGAGAGAAGACCCGCACCCCCGCACTTCACCCCGCATGCACACCAGAACGAAGAACTTATATGGAGGCAAATGGCAGACAGACAAAATACGAGTATAGTCATCGATACCAGAAGCAGAAGCAAGGAAGTCGTTCCGGCACCGCCAAGTAGTCTTTAGTTCTGTTGTGAAACTACTCCAAAGATGTTAAAGATAGACTAAATTAATATTACTGTACTAAATCGTGAAGGTCAAAAGGCTGACCTTTCTAAAGTCAACCTAACAGCCCGTTCACACAGCTTCCGTCATTGACGTACCGTCATAAAACACGATACGTCATGACGGATGGACGTTCACATTGCATACGGAATAGTGTTTTATCACGATCCGGCAAAAAAAAAAAACGAATTTGTGTTCACATTAGCACCGTGATTTCTCGGGAGCGGTGATGCGTGTGAACACGGGCATTATAAAAGCATTACCGCCGTAAAAAAAAATTAACGGGTCGTGAAAAAGGACGATACGTCAAAAAAAAACGAATATTCGTCGTGTGAACGGGCTGTAAATCTTACAAAAAGTAAAGGAACATGCACAACAAAATAACCTTTGTTCATTCCGGATGATCGCGGTTCTCTCCTTCTTTAACAAGTTCTTAGTGACAACTAGCTCTCACCCTCAGGCGCAAGCATGAAGGCGGGGAGACGCTTTGCTAGAATACGCGACACTTCGCATTTTACCGTAACCGGGTAATATCATAACCGCCACCAAACAACTGAAATTGTAACCTTAAAATTAACTGGTGATTTTGAAACTATGTTGAACGTATATTATAGTTTGGGGCTTCATTCCTTCATATTATTTAATCATTTTACTTAATTTATTGTATCATAAACTTTCAATACAAAATAGTCTAGTACTGTAAAATTATATTATTTATTAATTAACGTATGAATGTAATATTATACTGTATGAATGTTAGTTTAGTTTATAAAATTAATTAATTTAAGTAATAAAATGTACTGTTAATGCACATAGGTATATCCATTTCTGCAAATCTCGCAACCGAAATTAGGTTTGCTGTAAGAAAACCCAATTCTGGGTTAATCTCGCAATTGTATATACTACTCTGTCAAGAAAGTACCGTAAAGCGATCAATAATACACAAAATGTTATTCATCCAAAGTTATTTTATAGCCTTCAAAGTATGCTCCTTCAGGAACGATACACTTACGCCAACGAATAATCCAATCATAAAAAACCTTTTTTAAACGCTTTTTTCGGAATTGAGTTCAGTTCTCGTCGCGAATTCTCCTTTATGTCTACCGAATGAAAACGGGTGCCACGAAATGGTAATTTGAGTTTAGGAAAAAGAAAGAAGTCGGCTAGAGCCATATCTGATGATTAAGGTGGTTGCTCGATGGGATTTATTGAATTTTTGGTAAAAAAATCGTTCACTATGATGGCCTTGTGCGAAGGCGTATTATCGTGGTTCAAAATCCAAGAATTTTCTTTCCACAAATCTGGCCTTTTTCATCGAATTTACTCTTTAAACGCCGCATAATATTCTTTGTTTACTGTTTGACCTTCCGGCAAGAACTCCGAGTGCACAACATCGCGATAGTCAAAGAAAACGGTCAACATGACTTTGATTTTTGATCGACTTTGGCCTGGTTTTTTCGGTTTCGGTTCAGTTGGAAGGCGCCACTCCGAAGCTTGTTGACTAGTTTGCATGTCAAACTCGTAAACCCACGTCTCGTCACCAGTAACAATGCGTGTCATGAATGTTGGGTCGGAATTGACTCGTTCTAGCATGTCCTCAGCGACTCTAATGCGATTGAGTTTTTGGAGAAAATTCAGGTCTTTTGGGACTAGTCGAGTGGCAACATGTTTCATACACAAGTGATTATTTAAAATGGTACGGATTGACTCGTGTGATACAGAAAGTTCAGCGGCCATCTCTCTCAAACTTGAATGAGGATTTTCAGTCACTATTTCCTCCACTTTTGCGATGTTAAACTTCAGTTGAAGACGTTGATGGAAGCTTTTTTTTAAAAAAAACGTCTGATTGGCTGAGATGGGGAAATACGCTCAAAAAGAGATATTCATCAAATACAGAGACAATAATAGAGAATATCAAACAGAAAAATATTCCTAAATAAAAAACTGAAAAGGGGGCATTCGCTATAAAGTCAAACGATATCGTCACTTTTTAAACAAAACAACGGTATTTAGTTTTTCAATAAATCCGCTCAATAGCGCCGATTTCTCTGCCAATTCTGAAAAACTGGGATTTCGTTTGATAACCAAAACAATATTGTGCGTTTCAATGAAATTCCTCGAACACCGTGCGCTAGCCGTATTTCGCTGATCCATCTTTTTTTTTTGTTTTGTCCATCTCTATCGCAAAAGGCACATAAAACACGGTTTTATCATGTAACCTAGTTCAAAATATTCCCGTAGATGATTAATGATAGATCATTATACAAGGTGTAGTTTTGCATACTCGTCAAAATATAACTAGCGAAATGTGGGTGTACTATTGGGTACACCTCTGCCTAACCTTTCGGGATACCAGGCGTGATGTTATGTTATATTTATGGTACAAGACAAAGAAACGGATGAACTGTGTGAAAGATGATATAGCTAGACAAAAGGTGACTCATGTTGTAACGACTAATAGAGACGTCTGCGGGCAAAAGATGATTATCCTGCGCCCAAAAAGTTGGGATGATGCCAGAAAAAGATGATGAATTTCAGGCACTGTTTACATCTGTAAATGGAGCGATTAAAACTAATAAGGGAAGTACTTAAACACATTTTCATATTTAACAACCGGATACCCGCAACTTTGTTCGCTTTCTAACTTCAAACCCCTAAAGACCAATAGGGGTAGGTCTGTAAAATCCTTTCTTATGTACATCTACTGAGAATAGAATAGAATATTAATGTATGGTGGCCAAATGCCATGTCATATCTTATCATATAATAAGTTCATCCAACGTTCGTATTTAGACATCTGTACCACGATCGATAATAGTGAAAAGCGAGTAAAGCTAGCAACTAGGAGCTTTTCTAGAGCAAGTACAAACAACTAAAGAGTTCTCGCTGGCAGTGTGACCACTTAACAGTTGTATTTGTGTCTGACGGAATAAAGTGTTTAGTATTTATGTAGTGTACCCGTTCCTTTGTGGTGATCTATAGCGAAATGTTTAAATGTTATTTTCATACAATGACCGTATGACGTCATGGCCGTATGACCCCAAAATAGTTGCGAAAAGTCTAGGCAGATCACGAACTACCTATGACGTCGTAAATGAAGATTTATACATTAGGCGCCATATTTTTTTGTTCCTTCAGCATAAGTAACCATTGCGTAATAATGATTAATAAGAACTTATTTAATAAAACACTCAAAACATTAATTTAATGCATAATAACATTTTTGTATCGTAAATACAAAAGAGAACAATGATTTTGTAATATCGTGTTTTGTCGTGTGTCAGGTGCGATTTACTAGTCGTTAACGCAGCTTTAAACAGTTGCTAAGTTTATGTTGAGAGTTTATCGAAGCGATAAGATACCACCACTAACAAGTTCCTCCTATAATTATTAAGCTTGCTTGAGTTTGCTTGCGTACAGTCGAGACAACTTGCAAGTTATTTATAAGACGCTGCATTGTAATCTTGGGCCAGGATTGGCTAGCAATCAGTGGATAAGCGTGATGAATATTTTTTGCTATTAAAAATGACTAGTAGCCATATTGAAGAAATGTGAATTAATTATTTTTAAATAGTTGATGTCATTTGTAAAATTCAAATGTAAATTATTTTATTGTACGAGTATACGTATATCCTGTTGTTGTGGGTAGTTGCACTTAAATGTATATCAACTTAATATGCAAGTACCTGCAGATGTAATAAATCAGTTGCTGACTGCGGAGTTTAAAATGTGTGTAAATTCAAATACACATTACTTGTTAATGAATAAATTACCATGACTATATTTAGTAAATCATTATCTAATGAATTCCTTTAAAAAATATAAAGATGGATGAACCCAACAGGCAGAAGTTACATTGTTTAATTTTCAAAAAAATTATAAGCACGACACAGTGGAGGCCCGCGGTAACTGTGCAGTCTCACGGGTTCGAACCCAGGCAGACCAATTATTTTGTGTAAACGGTGGTGGAAACTGGCGTGTCCTAGAAACAAAATACATCGACGAATTGAGACATCTTGAGACAACTGGAATTTCCTTGGCTTGCACTACCTACAATACCTGTAACCCATTACTTTTAACCCGTGTACTCGTCATACATCCATTCCAGAATTCGTTCCATTTGAAGCGATGGTACAAAGGACGATACACACGTCGAATAGAGCTTGCCTTTACACCGACAGTGTACAGCCACCCACTCTAGATCTCAGTGAGATGGAAGAAACCCCAGGAAGTCACTCAATCGAATAATTAACTGACTCTGCGAACTGTGTTATTGCAATTGCCATTAAATGACTAACTACGAGGATATGCAATATGACGATTAAAATAAACTAACCTTAACTAGCAATAAACTATAAAAGGGCAACAAAAAACTCCTACTCGACGCTTATGAATTTCTATAACAGTTCGTACACGCGTTTCAGTTTTAGTCAGTAAGCAGTTTTTCAGTAATAGCAAAGTGTAGTTCTGTACAAGATTACCGTTTATGCGTTGATGTCTTTTCCACCCAGTATAAATGAGGAAGAAAATCTGTCTGTTACCTTTTCACAGTTTAACGAATAAACGGACTTGGAAGAAATTATTAAGAAATTTGGATACAGGCTGTTATTTTTGTAAAATAAAACAGGTTCGATTCCGGGCTCCGGCAAAAGCTTTTTCAAAAAACCAATACTGCTGTTTTATTCTCCTCCAAAATTAAGATTATGGTTCGTTTGACCACATTGCTTGGACAATATGAAATTAAAGGTAGTAGACCTTTAATTTCATGTTGAACCTGCTAACATAAAAATCACACTGTATAAACTGATACAACTCGGCCCAGACTAAGTTTTGAGCTTTACCAGTGAATTCGGTGTGCTAAGTTAATTTCTCCTATACGTATACGGTTTCGTTGATGCCCGCGCAAAAATTAAAAAGCACCATTGTTCCATACATTTTGGTCATTGTCTTAGGTAGATTATAATAAAAGGGTGCAAAAAGACCCATAACGAAGCCCAAAGGCACTTCTTCCCCCGTCATTGCGATATTTTTTTTGTTCTGGACCATACCTGGGGACCTTCTAGTTACGGAGATATTAGAGGACAAATTTCGCAACTTTAAAAAAAATACTAGTTTTTAAGGTTATTCCTTTACTTTAAATACCTCCATGACCAGTTTACGATTCAATGCATCCATCAGTACAACGTTTTAAGTGCGGTCCATCGAGTTTTACCGTAAAACGTTATTTTTCACCGAAAAAAATCGTTTCCCAGCAATAACATTGTGTAAGGTTACTTAGATTGATGTACAGAATGTTTGTGTGACGGCTTCGTGATGGGTACGTTTACACCTTTTATAGTGGGAAATGCAGGGACGCAGTCGTGTGCGAACTGTGCTCTCGTTAGATCCAGTTTGCTTACAGCCGTCGTAGGGCGCGGACGTGTTTAATTGTTGATTCAGATCCATCCATAATTATTATATATTCCAGATATTAATCATGTTAAACTGTCACCAGGCACTGCTGAAGATATCTTCGGCATACCTCAACAAGAAGATCCCGAATATTCCGGACATCAAGGTCGATGGTGCCGAAGAGAAATGGTGAGTACTTAGAATATTAAGCGAAAATACACGAAAAAACACACGGAAAAAATAACCGAGTGTATTTGTATTGTAAAATAGATTTTGCAATACAAAAACACTCAGTTTTTTTTCTGTTTGTACGGCCAGATAATATAACGGAAACCTGCCGGATGATGAAACAGGCTAAAAGTCTATTAAATGATGATTGTCTAATGATTATAAATAAGGCGTAGAATTTATAGTAACGATTTCCGCGCATTAAGTTTTTAGGTTAAGATGTGTTTGCTTAAATCTTTAAGCTAGCGTTATTACGTGTAGCTGTACTTCCAAGAATCTTTTGTCGCGTGGCAATAAAAAGAACTAACGCCCGCGCTTTTGTTTTTTCAATGCATTTCAAACATGTCACAAAAAAAAACCTTAACGCCGCCTCTGTGGCAACGTCATTCATGTGCCAAAAGATCCATGTAGGTAAAGCTGTTCTGTATATCTACTGAAACGTTATTGTATTAATAAGGCTTCTTTCATTAAAATTGCTCTTCGTTTAGGAAATAATGTATAGTCGGGTTTTCAAACACAATCCTCACGTAAAGTGGCCTCCAAAATTTACTTAATTTTTTTCTGTATTGATGGAACGTCGTGTCATCGTCTAAAATCATAGTTTTCACTGTACAATATGGCTTTGTTTTTGTCAAATCCGACTATCTATGATAAGGGCTTCCTGATTTCTTTTTTAAATTGAAAACCCGGTTTTGGTACTCATATGTATAAATTTCAGGCACCAAAAATTTTTTAATTTGGATTTTCTGGGTATATTCTAGATTTGATGGCATTTACAAAAACAGGGACTTTTGTGTCTTTTTTGAGGCAACGACGTACGCCAGAAATAAAATAGGAGGTGCAGATTTGTTTTTGCACCCTCATTTAAGTACTAAATTAAAGTGTTATTACTGCCAGTTAATTTTTATTCATTAAATAACTCATGATATAAATATCAAATATTTGAATCTTGAAATTTAAATAAGAATGTGACATTACATTTGAAGTGCAAAAATGTCAACTAACTTTTGGAGGTCACTGTATTAAGCAGTCAGACTCTAATCAGATATCGAGAAACCATAGGTACAAACACTTCCCCGTGCGGGAGTCAAACTCGCGACCTTTAGCGCAAAAGACAATTGCTCAGCCAACTGTGAATACCATGCATTGCTAATAAATGCGAATTTCTGGTAATTAATACTAAAATTGCTTGCTTAAGTTGCCAAATTACAAATAGCAATCATTGGAGCATATTCCTTTTTATTTTTTATATAGAATCCCAACACATCCATAAAATATTGAGACCCTAACTAATTATTGAGAAGCCACTTTGACTATAGATTTAATAAAATACCCAACTTGATTTAAAAGTATATCCATTGAGTTTCCATTCCGTTCGTATCCATAGAAATCTACGTTTTGTTAGTCAGTCAATAGTTTCAATAACATATACGCTTCGAGTTTATGTGCGATAATATTTTTTACCTTAAAAAAACCTGATCTTGTTTGCGGGGCGAAGACGGCCAGATATCGTACAAGATAGAGAGGTTTGGAAGGAAAAAGGGGAGGCCTTTGCCCAGCGATGGGATACATAAGAGGCTAACAAAAAAAATGAAATACCGGCAAATATAGCACACTAACTTAATTTAATCAAACTTAACTCTAGCGGTTGGTCGACTCTTCGCGTGACCAAAGGTCTGGTCTTTTTCTTGGCCAAAAATTAGCATTGCCATCCAACCTGGTAATGCTGGCAACCTTCTGCTCATTTACCCCGTTGGCAGCGATGCGGACGAATTTTTTGACGCCCTTTAATTCTTTTCTGCTTTTAATACATATATTTTATTATTATTTTAGGTCTGTACAGTTAGTCAATAATGCATATATATATTATAAAAAAACTAAACTTCATTATAGAAAATAAAACTCAAACACTGTGGTAAATATGAACCTTAAAACCCCTAACTTCTATGTTTGATTACAATAACGGTAATGACTTCTTCTCTGAATATTTTTCCAAACGCCTCGCCATTGTAGTTTACCTTTTGACTACTTAACTTGAAGGTCTTAATTACAACAACGATAGGAGATAAGCTGCTAGGGCCTTAATAAATGCTAAAACCAACTTAAATTGCCTGCATTTTTTGCAATTGCTACTGCAATATTGAATCAATAGAAAATCTGTTTTTCTTTTTTCCTGGAAAAAATTAAAATCTTAAAACTTTTAGTTTTCTCTACAGTGCATACTAGTGCCATCTAGCCAACACCAGCTTAATCAACTACACTTGAATGTTACGTCATTTCATAAAGGTGCTTCCACACAAGGCGAATTGTCCGCAAATTAATTACCCGCGTTTTTGATTATGAAAAACAGCAACAGCCGGCTGTTTTTTTAAGCAAAGAGGAATTCATCAATTCTTGTTTTTATTATTAACAAAATAATACTATTTACAATTCAATGCACGGAGATTTACGGTCCTAATTACAAAACTGATACTCCAATCGAAGTCCTTTATCAATATACATATCTCACTTAACAAGCTTAAAATTATAGGTTTTGAAAGATTATTTCGATTATAGCACTCGTCTTCTACGCTCGTAAAAACTACCCAGTGTGCAAAGAGCTTTATAAATCTATACTAATATTATAAAGAGGTAATTTCGTTTGAATGATTGTACGTAGGGGGAATCTTCGGGACTACTGATCCGATTCTAATTTTTTTCACTGTTAGAAAGCTACGTTATTCGTGGGTGCTACAGGCTATGAATTATATTTATATCATGCTTATTAGCCGAGTTATCACAATTTTTGAGGATGAAGTCGCGGGCAAAGTGCTAGTAATTAATAGTATGTAAGTATGCGTCATCGAGGAGCTCGTGGCTAAATAATAACAGCCGCTCGGGTCGATCGTCAGGTTAAGCCGCGCTTCCCTGGGTTGGTCCGTGGATGGGTGACCGCCCATACATACCGGGTTTCCTCCGTGCCTCGGAAAGAACGTTAAGCCGTTGTTGGTCCCGGCTGTCTATTGAAGATCTTTGACAGTCGTTATAGGTAGTCAGTGACCCGAAAGTCTGACAACCAGTCTTACCAAGGGGTATCGTATTACTCAGTACTAACTGGGTTGTAAAATACTGGTATTCAGCTACATCCGATTAGACTGGAAGCCGACCCCAACATAGTTGGGAAAAGCGTACGTGCGATACGTACTCGAAGTCAGTTCCGTCACTTTTGAGTAGATGGCGGTAGCATGGCCAATCGTAGCATTCTCGTAGCAAGTGCTACGAAAACTCGTAGCACACTTTTTGAGCTAAACATAACATGTTTTTCGTTTTATTTCTTTTTTCTTCTTCGTTTTATTTATAGAATCATTTATTCTTGTAAGTTGCGTATCTACATGTCCGTTCCACCGTGTATAGATACCAAAGTTTACCTACAAAAGACATATTAACGCTATATTTGTAATATATTTTAGACTTTACAATTCAGAACAACACAACAAGCGAAAATAATCATCAAAAATGTTTTACCAAAATCTCGCATTTTCCCGAAATTTTACCAAAGCGATCTTAAGAGACGAGATCTCTTGTAGGCCGTCATCGGACGATTCGCGATTGTTCCGAGGTCACCGACCGGCCGTGACCGTCCGAACCGCGCACGGTTCAGGGGGCTTTCTACGGACCAGATTATATTCTACACTTTTGTTACAGTTATCAGTTTATCAGTCGGCTTTCGCGAAAAAATTCGGTTAAGTGCTTTTTTAATCAAGTGTTTGTGATTTGCCATAGAAATTAAATATAATGCCCGACGTTTACTACATTATAACTTTTCTCTAGAAAATTCCTTCGTAAACGCCAAGATACCGACAACTGATGGGCTCACTGGCAATATTAACTGTAAAATTTACTGTATGAATGACATAATTCATCAATCTACCAGTGTCTGTTATAATTACCTGATATGAGTTAGTTTTTACAAAAAAAAAAAAGGATGCATATCTACATGCATACAGAAAACTGTTTACGTAACAACCCATCAGACATGCATTATAATACCCAGCGTCAAATAAATTTCCCTCTTTATCAAAACACACCCACCATCCAAACCGACAAATAAAAAGGACTAAATAAACTCTGCGTCAGACACATCACGTTAGTTTCATTTCAAATTTCATTTGAAAGCCATACGGTGAGAGGCGTTAAACATCATATTTGAAACCGTCAGTGCAAAAGGATGCACAGAAAAACAGCAGAAGACGTTCAAAACGGTTTTTAATATCCGCTGTGCACGATCGTAGATGAGAACGAATGGTGAATGATGGCTGCCATTCAACCGAACTGGAAAATACGAATAATAATAATGGAAGAGCAGTTCGTGTGAGCTCTCATCGCGTACGTCATTTATTTGGAGTGGGTATCAAGTTGTAGTTTGAAAAAGTCGATGCGTGTAGCCTTTTAATTTGATGGATTTATACTTTATTCGATCACAATTTTGAGCAATTGGATACTTGGTATGCAGGTGAACAATGAAGTTCTTTAGTGCTGACTATCATTGGCAAAAGATTTTAACGTTACTTTCCTAAAATAAAAGAATTATACATGATTAGATGCGAGTTCATTAGGCATCTATTATTGCGATAATTTTATAAAATAAAGGGTTATATTAAAACTGTGCCCAAATACGCATTTCTCTTTTTCATAGACACAAAATCAAATGGTGTTTCATAAAGTAATAAAAGATTACAAATACATTTGCGATTACAAACTGTTTCTTTCACAAATGAATGTATCGATATAAATCTGATCGCAAAAGAAATGTTTCCGTTTAAGCAATGTTCCTAAACTCGTAGGTACCCTTGAGGGAAATAACTTATTTTGTAAAGGTAACAAAGGATTGATGTTTTAAGAAAAAGTATATTCTGTATGTTTAAATGTTATTCTTCTGTGTCGATGCACTCAAATAATACCCGACAGTATGTAGCCACCTGCACAGCTCTTTCGTTGGCTTCACAATCACATTATTATATTACAACCGAACAATTTCATGTTCACGTCTTTTGAAATTCGCAATCACATTTTCATTTTCAACAGTCAATATGTACTTTTAATTTACTTTTCATAGTAAAATTTAAAAAACCAATAGAAAGTAACTTCAATATAATGTAACTTTAAAACATGTCTTATTCATGTAGGTAAGACTTTCTCGATCTCTTTCCATTTCCATGTGTTTTCATATAAATACAAAAATAGTTATACTGCCGGCTTCTCTGTGCCCCAATCATTATATTCTGGATGTATTCAAGGTTTGAGTGAATCGGATTCTTCTAGGCGAACGTGTTTTCCCCTAGGCCGCATCATCGGTTCACATGAGGCGAGTTGCGGCCAAACGCAAGCCTATTTAGAAAAAACTCGGCGCAGTTAGTTCCATTCTTGGTTAGCACAACAGCAAGTTAGCACTTTTTAAACATGCATCATCTACTTTAGATTCACACAGTTGTCTAGCAGTTAAAGGGCCATTTTTGTTTTAATATCTAGTAAATTTATATCAAAATAAAATCTAGTAAAGGACATGGTTCTTTTTTATTCATTTAAATTAGTGAATTTACACATGACATGGACATGGTTCTTTTTTATTCATTTAAATTAGTGAGATTAAATGAATAAAAAAGAACCATGTCCTTTACTAGATTTTATTTTGATATATTTTACCTTTTAAAGATAGGCAGTACAGTGGTACTGCCTATCTTTAAAAGGGCCTGACACTAGAAATTAGAATGGTACCTACTACAATTACATGCTTCTATACCAACCTTATGGTCATAGCAATTTGAATTAAAATAGCTGATCTTTTTAGAGATGCAACTACTACTACACCTATAAATTCAGTTAGCTTCCTATCTTTTAATGGGTATTTTTCCATTTTATTTTCATTCACTATACCCGCAACTCAATCCATGTCAGTCTGATTGAATTGAAAATAGTTTGTTTATGTTTACGTTTCCTCTATTTGAATTCAGTCAGCTGTTTGGCATTTTACCTTTCTAATCTTACTACTATTATAAATGCTAAAGTTTGGTTGGATGGATGGATGTTTGTTACTCAATCACGCCAGAACGGCTGAACGGATCTGGATGAAATTTCACACTGAGATAGATAGGAATAGAATGTCTGGAATAGCAAATAGGCATATTATCACGCTGATAACTTAGGGGGATGAGCAATATTGCATTATGTCCACATTCCTCAACTGTTTGACAACTGACAACAGTCATAACATGGATTAGAATAGAACGGTTATTTCAGACCGTTTGTCATCAAAGTAACTGACGCCTGACGGTTTAGCGACTGCCCTGTACACCAGGGTTTGCAGGTTCGAGTCGCAGCCAGTATCCACTTTTTGTAGTTTTTTATTGTAAAAGATTTTCAAAACGAATAAACATGGTTCGTGAATTCGATCCCCGGTATCCACTTTTTGTAAATAGGTTTTTTTTTTTTTTAATTTCTTCCTTTCATTCCATTCCCATTTCTTCATTTCTTTCTTTATGATTTACAAATCATTACAAAATAGTTTAATTTTAGTTTTTTTTAACCATCTAAAAGACAGTTAGGTATTCATAAATTAACAAATAAAAAATTTAAAATAAAACCAAGCTTTTCCACTTTAGATGTTTTACGATGGTTCGCTCACAATGCACAATGGTGGCCATGTTGCCAGCTCGTTATTATTCAAGTATTTTTGATCGGTCGGTGGCTTGCATTCATGTCCCTAATTTAAGCCCAGTCACGGGAAGGTTCGACATGCATGTTTCGGTATTCATAGATTTGCCAGCTTTGTTTAACTTGTGAACGAAAATCATTGCATCATTGATAGTTTATTTTAGTTGACTCTTGTAGTAAGATTTACAAAAAACGGTTCTTGAGAAACTATTCAACATTCTCCTGGCCTTATATTAATTCATTTTGGGTCAGCGCAGCATCTTTTCTTCTTCTATACTTCTCTATTAGTCGTCATCACAGTACTCACCCTGTTTATTTCTAACACACAGTCCATTCATCGATTCTGAACGACCGGAATGAACTTTTCTGTCCTTGCATTAAGTTTTTTGCGTTCGTACATTACAAATATATTATAATATATATTTATAATATTTATTTTTTGCGGTTTTACATAAAAAGTATAATCAGTGTTTCCATTGTAACATAAAATACCATAACATGGTAACTCTAACAAAATAAGTCTGCTATTTCTAAAAGAAAATTAAGTTTCTCCTACGCTCGCGACCTAACTAAATTAACTTCATTCCTATTCCTAGAAGAAATGCACCACGCTCTTTATTCTTCGAAAAAACAGTATGCAATTTAAATAACACTCAAAAAATTCACTGTAGTCGATGGGAGACAAAAGATTTTTTAGTTTTACCGTTTTTAATGAAAGCAACAATTGTGCTTGGTTTTCCAGGAAATCCACATAAAAGTGAGTTCACAGAAACTGCATTATTAGCTTGAAAATCGCTTTTGCAAGCTATTTATAAACTGGCTTTGTCGGTGTGTATTTTTCTTACTAAATTAAATAAAGCTGTTTTAAAAGGAAAGAAGATTATGCGTATACAATATATAATTAATTTAATAATAGGTACGCAATAAACAATACCAAACTATACAACATATTGTATGATATACCTACCGATGCATTCAATACCCATATTGTATAGGGTAGATGAGACACCGTACCGAAAACGGAAACCACATACTCAGTAGATTTATATAGAGAAATTTTTCATCGGTAATTAAAAAAAAACAGCTGTTTAAAAATACATTTGGACCGTGTAGGTATTGCACTTTTGTAGGAAAGACCTGACTTTTTTTATAAATCGATGATTAATTTCTATGTGGGGTTTTGTTAAAGTTCTGGATTAAAGTGGAAAATAATATTACTTTCGGAAGTCGGTGCCAAAAAAGTCAATGAAACAAACCATAGTCACCGACTTCCGAAAGTAATATTATTTTCCACTTTTTTTGTGTTTTTTTGGAAGTCGGTTATTTTTTTATAAAGTTGATCTTTACTTTGGTCAGCGTTGCGACTGCAGAATAATTAGGTAAAGAGTTCTAGTACCCATTTCATATGCCCACTCTTATTAGCAAGAGCGGACTGATTCTGTCTACAGACTCCTGTTTAGTACATACATTCTTCAATAGGTTGAAATCAAATCAGAAATCATTGCAATCAGTACTTTAGGCTAATCTCCTATTACGCTCGCCATTAACCCAGAGTTTTTGATCGACAGGCAGAATTAACCCCTCAGTAACACATCCGCCTGTTAAGTGAAAAGAAGTTGATTCTTCTATGCAATATTACGCAAGTAACAAATATTACAAAAAAATACGGCCACTAATTAAATGATTTTCGATGTCAGTTGCCCACGCCAATAAACCAACAAAAACATTGAAACTAAAAATCTCAATCAAAACGTAAATAGAATTGAACACCAAAAATTAGGGCCTCCAGGCATAAAAAAGATGCGCCTCCCTACTCGCTCGCGTTCGTGGCAGTACCAACACTATACTGGGCGTTTTTATTGATCGGTGGGAGTCCCCCATGCTGCAAAGGTGGCTACATGTCGTAATTTAATTTTGTTGCCAATACTAACCTTAGTTTTTAAGTACATTTTTACTAACAAAATATGGACCTGGTCTGAACTAAATGTTAATAATAAAGGACGTGCACGCTTACCAAACGCAACTGCAGAATCGATAATAGGTGCCAGACGAAACTTTGACACAACTATAAATATGCGACTACAGCTTATATCACAACACAGTTTCGATAGTAAAGCCGCTTGAACGTGGGCATTTAATTCCCCTCATCGTGAACGTTCGATGGACAGGCTTAATCCGGCCAGTTTGGAATCACAAACATTTATTTATAGCACAAAGGATATGGGAGACGAGTTTGATATGAAATCGGCTGCCTCTAGCAATTAGTGCCCTTTTAGTAGGAGAGCTAGTGAACCCTCCGAGTAACGGTGTGTCTGTAAGGCTAGAAATTCTTATGGTGATGAGTCATAGTTTGCTAAGTACAATGACCATCGCCTGGCACGCCTCAGCCCTGCACGTCATCAACCCCTATATTTTTGAAAGTGTAGGAAACTATTGAAAAAAAAACTTGTTCCTGTAAGCTTGAAATTTTTTTACTATTTTGTTTATTCGTTATTAAGTTCAAAAAAAAATTGACAGGCGTTTTCGATGAGCACAAGTACCTGACAGGTGAGCCTGAAGGTGTATTATGTGTAGGTAAATTAAAATAAACTTTATTCTGTAAAGTTGAAATTTATAGACATGTTTCTTTAAGCGATTTAAAGTAAGTTGGTAAAATGACAGGCGGTTCTGGCTAGCATAAGTCCTTGACAGGTGAGGGGAAAGATGCTATGGGATTGCGAGTGAGAGGCATAACGTAAACTCAGTGATGCAAATGAGACAGTTTATTTAACGGTAAAATTGTAGGGTCGTGTACCTGCTTTTGTAGAAAGATTTGAAACGAAAAATTTCGTCAGTTCTAACAACGATTTACCTACGTGAAGTCGTGTTCAACTATTTCACAAAGAATTTCAATTATATATTGATCTTAACTATACATTACAGTGATTGTGCAGTAATCTTTGTGTATTGTCACTTTATATTCATATTTAAGTAAATAGTGAGTAAGATGGAATCGAAATTTAATTGGTTTGAGGGAAATACAGTTCCTTTTTCTATCTACGAAGTAATATTATTATAACAGCCTACTGATACTGCTGAGAATGAGTCAAGTGAAGCTGAAGAACACATTGAAGGTAATAAACAAATTCTTAATTTTCTAAAAATATATGGAATTTTACATAATTGAGCGCAAGATCCGAGATTTAATGTTATTATTAATGTATTCAAACTTTGTTTCTTTTTAGATGATGAAATCTACAATGAAGAATCATATGATAACGAAGAAATTGATGATGACATATCAGATGATGATGATGATGATTAATTTAAAAGTCTTATGTACATTATGTTACAACTAATAAAATACATTTTACCCATAATTTCTATTTTTACTTAATGTAATTTGCATCAACGATATGAGTTTTCATGCTACGCCTCTCACTCGCACTCCCATAGCATCTTTCCCCTCGCCTGTCAAGAACTTATGCTAGCCAGAACCGCCTGTCATTTTACCAACTTACTTTAAATCGCTTAAAGAAACATGTCTATAAATTTCAACTTTACAGAATAAAGTTTATTTTAATTTACCTACACATAATACACCTTCAGGCTCACCTGTCAGGTACTTGTGCTCATCGAAAACGCCTGTCAATTTTTTTTTGAACTTAATAACGAATAAACAAAATGGTAAAAAAATTTCAAGCTTACAGGAACAAGTTTTTTTTTCAAATGTTTCCTACACTTTCAAAAATATAGGGGTTGATGACGTGCAGGGCTGAGGCGTGCCAGGCGATGGTCATTGTACTTAGCAAACTATGACTCATCACCATAAAAATTTCTAGCCTTACAGACACACCGTTACTCGAAGGGTCCACTAGCTCTTGGTCTATTTGAGCAATAATGAATCATGGAATCTGGAGCAATTACAAATATAGTATCAATTAATTTGAATGCACTCCGATATTATTCTGCGAGTGCTGTGTACTTCTATAAGTGACGAATTCACTATACCTGAAACTGTTTATGATTTATGTTTATTGTATGTTTTAATGAGTAAGTCGTTGAAGTACCATATACATAAATAAATAAATAAATATTGCGAATACATTTTCTATGTGCAGACCATTTTTTGTCACCACAACGTGGTGTGACTGTTCCTAAATGACCCTAGGCTGATAGAATTTTAGTTTTTCCTAAGACATGGTAATATTAGTATGAACGTCGGTTTCCCTGAGGGGGAAATGGACGCGCCCCGCCATCCGAGCGCCCCTGTGAGGTTCGTCCCAGACTGGATGCCTCTCCACCAACTTAGAGGGGACTGAGTTCCCAATTTGGGGCTGCCCTGTCCCGACTTTGAACGCTAGGGGACAGGGAGGTAATACAAGGTGAAGTTATTATTGGGAACTCACTGTTAAGACATATACCTGAATAATAACAAATCATATAAGACAAAACAATAATAAAATATGATTCAAATAAGGCGAGAGGACGCAAAATATGATATTGTATTGTACAAAAGGTGGTAATGGGAACGTTGCGCTTGTGCTTTAGAAAATATTTATTGGTTCTTTACGTTACTTTATTTGATTCCAATGTACTAGATGCCGCTTCGCAAACGCAAACGGTTCCATGTCACAACATGGAGCCATTTTACAACGTTTGACCGGCCTACGTGTACTGTTAGACCTAGGTGCATAGTCCTACTAAGGACGCTGCTACGAACTCCAACAGACCACGCTCCTTAAGCACTTTCCCAATCCTAAGGCACTGGGTTGTGAGGCCACTGCCATTGAGGAAGACACGTTTTCAGTATTCATATCTACTCATGAACTCATGTTAACAACACCCTTACGGCAGACTACCCCTTTACGATGATAACTCACAATTTGCACAAGAGTCTGTAGCAGAACATATGGCGATTTTTATTGGTGGACGCCGAAGTGGTAGTTCTATCGTCACTTCACATTTCCTTACTCTTCCCCATGTCGTGGTTACGTGTCTCGCTAAATAGTGTCGATTCAGTAATAGGCCTACAAACATCCGGGGTTACTTTTAACGAGACACAGTCCCTAACATTACTTAGAACGTGGCTATCAATTCAGGTTGGTGTACTTAGTAATGCCTACCCCAGCTCCCGGAAATTGTGCCAAAAAACTCAACGCAATATTCCTGAGCTAGACTTTATAGGAAGCAGTATTCATCAGCAGCGTTTGGTTGATTTGTACTACAAGTACAAGTCGGCGTAACAATATTATCTGTTTTAATCAAACCGTTAATATTACGTTGTTGCCTTCATCATTGAACAATATAATTTATTCTAATCGAAATCTGAATATTACGGTTCTGCTTTCCATTTGTGGTGCGTCAGATAAAAGTCAACATTTGTCAATAGTCGGGTGTATTTGTGTCCAGTGTATATGTTGTATATGTATATGGGATGAGTGTTTAGTGTAGCGATAGGCTTTCCCTGTATCCCTATAACCAAACTCAACTGACGAATATATGCCAAGTTACGGATTAGGAGGTGGATTCACAACACATGAAATATTGGTATACTTTGTGATAATATAAAGAAGCTGCTCCGCCACGCTGGAATAAATTATTAATAACATCTGTGCGCTACCGCCAAACTGCTACTATGAGCTATTAGCTAATTATAGTTAACAATTACCACGTCATTGATGTAGACTAATCTACAACTCACTTACAGAATACTGCCCACATTACCAGCTTCGCCTCCGCCGCAGCTTATCTCCTTCCACTTCTCGACACTGATTTTAACTAGATTTATTACTAGATATATTTAACTTATAAAATATTAATCGCTCTCTAACACCAGTCCACTGGGACATGTGCATCTTGGTACCAAGACTACGCTTATTTCGCTAACCTAACGTAGGACGTCCTAGCACTTCGTGGTCCTAAACCCACTACCCTGACTTCATTCGACTAGCCTAACGTCTGACCCCGTCCTTGATCTAAAACCAGCTGCCCTGCATCTCCCAACATTCTCCAAAACACCTCGAAGCCCAGCGTCTCCCCATACCGGGTTATTTTATTGCCGTTTTTGTGCGATGTCTCAATTGTTTTAAGGTTCGCTTGGGTCCAGCCCAAACCGTGGCAATCAGATGTGGCGCTAGTATTGCGCTAGTATTTTTATCATTTCTTAAGAAATTTTTGAAATATTAGTTTTGAGCTGTCAGCCGGCTTTCATCCTTAGTTCGCTTCCCATTAAATAAAGAATTTATGCGTTCGCAAGTGGTCCAATGTTGCTTTACAATTCTAAGAAGGAAAGGGACGTTTTGTTATTAATTACGGTAACTTGTCAGCCCGTCAAGCCATAAAATTGAGGTTTAATGTGTTTGTTAGTGTCCCGATACCGTGTGATAATGTTGAAATAAATATAGACTAAAATATTTGCTTAATTTTTAAGAGAACGTGACAGACAGTCACAGTGGCTTTATGATTTTGACATTAATTTAAATAAAACAAAGCAATATGAGATTATTGGTCAATCAATAAAATGTGGGTGTACTATTAGGTACACCTCTGGCTAACCCTTCGGGAATTACAGGCGTGATGGTATGTCATGTTAGGGCTCTTACAGACAAGCGGCACGTTGTCAACGGTAATAAAACTGCAGCCGTCGCCACCTGTCGACGGCAGCCGACGACCGGTGGCGACGCTTGCAGTTGTGGCGTGTTTCGTCCCATTTTGTCAGTCGAATGCAAGTAAGCCAAGAGTGCGTAAGCGTTGCAAGTATGTTATAAAGAATTAAAAAAATGGTAAATTAATTAATTTTTAATTAAGGGGAAATTGCAATAGGAACATTTTTATATGAACAACTGCATACCTGGGTAGTAGAGTTGTAGACGGCTATAGCGGCCATATATGTTCAATCAGCAAGGGAATATTATTCGTTTACTTTAAAAGCAAACATATTGATTGCCTGTGCTCCTTCTGGAATAAAAAAAAAACAATATTGTTTGATTTTAAAATGAAGTTTTATAAGTAGAAACTGTTATTGTTTGGAAAGCTATTGCTAAGGGATGCAGCTATATATTTCTTTAGTTAACTACAATATTTTCACTAAACATTAAACCTGAATCTATGGAGACGCCTTTACTTAGCAGTTGCATGACACAATGCAAAATTAATCATATTACAAAACAGAATTTTAATAAAGTATATTCACAAACAGCCCTTAGCAGAAAATTAAATGTTAACATAAAACGTTAATCAGTCTGATTTTGGAGGAGCTCGTGGCTAAATAATAACAGCCGCTCGGATCAATCTTCGGGTTAAGCCGCGCTTGCCTTGGTTGGTCTGTGGATGGGTGACTACCCATTACATATCGAGTTTCCTCCGTGCCTCAGAAAGCACTTTAAGCCGTTGGTCCCGGTTTTCATTTGTAGACCTTTGACAGTCGTTAGAAGCAGTCAGTGGCCCGAAAGTCTGACAACCAGTCTTACCAAGGGGTATCGTATTACCCAGTACTAACTGGGTTGTGGAGGTCAGATGGACAGTCGCTCCATGTAGAATACTGGTATTCAGCTGCATCCGGTTAGACTGGAAACCGACCCCAACATATTTGGGAAAAGACTAGGCAGATACAATGTTAATGATTGAAATATTTACGACCTTGATCAGTTTAGAAGCTCATCACCCAGTGCGTCCAACGAAGGTGTGGTCTAACCAGTACAGACAATTTGTAGACGTGGCTCCGGACATGTACATCATTATCTGCCTAGCGTTTTCCCAACTATGTAGGTGTCGGCTTCCAGTCCAACCGAATGCAGCTAAATGCCAGTATTTTACATGGCGCGACTATCTGACCTATCTGATCTCATCAACCAACCAACTATTAAATACGTGGTTCTTGAGTCTGTCAAGTAATAATACTGAACACACGAGAACTTGGCTTATATTTTAAATTAAATGTCAGTCATTTGCGTCATCTCATCTCGACTGGCTCACTTATGCAACATCAGCTACGACGGAAATAGTACATTTTGACACAAGTAGGGAAATGTTGTCAGTGCAGCCGAGGTGGAATTAACACCCGACCCGTAGGCGAGGGTGTTGTAGAGCCGAGAACTGCAGTAAAAATGAATAGACCATTTTTCAAAACACTCACGAAGTAACAAAGTAACAGAACGAAAAGTATTTTGTCATTAATTTGTGATTCTTTAGTTTTAAGACTTTGTTCATTTTTCTAGGCATTACTATTTTTATTGTACTTGCGACATAGATTTAAAACAAAATGCCGTCGGATAGTTGAACTTTAGATTTAAAATCGTTCGGGTTATTCGGCACCAAACACTTGTTCCATTTACTGGTGTAACAACATTTCCTGGAAAACCGGACTTTATGTACGGTACATACAATTTTTTTTTACCTTATCAGAATTTCAACTACAAGTCAACAAATATGCATGCGTCAGCTCTATTGCGAATAACTTTGCGATATTTTTTCTTATGTATGCGTGCAAGTGTTTACAGGTGTCTTGCCTTGCAATTGACTACTATTCTTAGAAAGCTTTCCAGTACAAGGCAATATTAATACTGTATTGATTGATTCTGTACTATCCATAGCGTTCATATTTGTTTGTAGCCATATTGACATGACAGTTTTGAGCCTTCCCCTAGCATCTATGTTTTGTAAAGGTGAACATCAAAACTTGAACATTGGTACCACCAACGTAGATGCCAGCAACTGTATTGTGTGTTTTATTCTTACCGATTATACTCCGAGTATATTTATGCATAACATAATATCACGCTTGTAATTCTCGAAGGGTTAAGCCGAGGTGTACCTAATAGTACACCCACATTTCGCCAGTTATGTTTTAAGTCCCATGTAATAGGGGGCCAGCCTATTGCCACCAACCGGGCACAAATCCAGACTACGTGGCTGCTACTGAGAGATTCCCGATGGACAAACCTAATAACACTTTGCCCGACACGGGAATCGAACCCAGAACCTTATGCTATATACTCGACCAATAAGGCAGTCATAATAGGCCAAGTATATTTATGAATATTAAATAAACTCGTTTTCGAGTCTGTCTGTGTCAAGGTGAGGTTACAAGGCATTAAACCGTGCAAAGCAAGGGTTTGCTAGTCTATACACGATAGCGCCGACATTACGACACTAAATGAAAACAGTAGTAATACTAGTTCATAGGGATATTTTTAAACTATCAAAAAAATCCTAGCATCTAAATTTAAATCATTATTTTATCAACCAAACTAAATAGCATAAAACTGTTAACGAAATACCATTATAAAAATTGGTTTACTAACCTTACAAGCATGGGGTCTCAACTCGAACAAATTATAATTAGTCTTGTAAAAAAATCCTAGATGGCAGCGTAGGTAACAGTTATGAAAATAACCATCACTAAAATGCGTTAAACTGCAGATAATGGCTGAAGTAAGATTTGCAAAAATCAAAACTTCCTTATTTAACGTTGGTTTATCTATTTACACTCATAAATACGTTATTTCAACAAAAAAGGTAAATGAAGTCTTTTGTTTCGATTCGAATCCATAGTAGCTATTTGCTAAACATTTTGTTAAGAGCTTTTTGCAACAGATGGCGGTTTACTGAATTTGTCACATCAACTGTAGCGTGTTTGCTAGGTAGCTCACACACACAAATGCAACTGTTCTGCCAACTCGAGATATTTTTTTCCTGTATTGTTATTCCTTGTCCTTGAACGCACGGCGCGATGTCATACGCGATATGCGATGTAGAGAATCTATTTGTTGTCTATCTATTTGTTCCGGCTAATCTCCGAAATGGCTGGACCGATTTTGACCTGACTTTTACTGGTAGATAGATGATGTTGTAAGATATGAGTAACTTAGACTAGTTTACATTAGAAAAATAACCAGGGTTCCGTGTAAAAAAATTAAAACCCTCGAAATTTAACAATTTTGTTAACACAAAATCCGATTCAAATAAAGTAATAATAATAAAGCAAGTAAGTAAGTAATATTTTTTTACAATGATTTCACGCGAACGAAAGTTATAAACAACGCCTACTAAAATTAAACTAGATAAAACAAAAGTTATGTTTTTCAGTCAACGTTTAATATAACCAAACCTCAATATAAATTATAAAAGATCGGTTTAAAAAAAAGTACATAGACTTTTAAGGTGTAACAATTGATAAAAGTCTTAAGTACTTAATTGGAAAGAACACACAAAGCTTTTTATCAAAAGAATCAATTCCTCGACTTACGCGCTCTACAAACTTGCATCCATTATAAAGCACTGATGCGATAAATGATGTGATAATGTTTTAAGTTTGCTTTCTTTATTTAAATATTAAGTATCAATTTTTTTCCAAAATAAACGTAAATTATTTAAAAAAATTACAGAAGTGACAAGTGGCAGTCGTCGTGATAATAACAGGCTAGAAATAGTTAGGCCGCGCACGGCACTGATGCATAAAAGTATTTTCTATTTGACACCAATAATTTAAAATAAACTCTCCAAACTTATTAAATTATTACCAAGTAGACTCTATAAAATATAGTTTAAAAAATGTTTAGCCACTTGTTACCACAGCTTATCATTATTAAACGACTGAAAAAAGAATGCATCTGCAATTTAATTACGACATTTATTGTAAATTTACTATTTCTACATCATAACACCTCTACTTTTTTTTGCACGCCATTTCTAAATTGCAAAACATGTAGTTCCTTTTCATTTATTTGTAAGACCTGTATATTTTTTTAAAAAAATATGTCATATTATCATAGTAGTATCGATGCCACCTAGTATCTAGGCCGACTCCTAGATGGCGTTGTAAAACTACAGTCTCTGGCAATTAGTGAACCGCTTGATACTGCCATCTGTTGAAAAAATGGAGGAAGAAAAATAGCCAGCTCAACAGCCAGACTTAGGGAGGTGTCATTTCTTTGTATGGGATTGGGTATCACTAAACGTAGTATAATATAAACTGTGCCTTATGTATAATTTGCATTAAGTCGCGTCTGGAAATAACATTTAAGGAACGAATTTGGCAAAGGTTTTTGAAATAGCGAGTTGGCAACATGTGTTTAGTGTTTATACCGAGGCGGGAGTCGTTAACATGTCAGTGCTAGCCTATTAATGTACATCATGTAGAAAATTCCGTTAATTTTTCATATTCAAATATTTGGACGCGGAATGGGAACGTCATCAGGTATATGCAGTTTAATTTATTTCCACCCCCAAACCGGTTTCATAAGAAAGGCAATAAAAACGAAGATAGTATTAGACCACTAAAGCAGAGCATTAGGCACTATAGCGTAGTAGCACACGCCGGGTATCCGCTAGTTAAACATAAAATGTAATCAAACGCAACATTCACACACATATTGCAATTACAAGATTGAACACATTCTTACTAAACTACATACGATACTTCAAAACGTCTTTTATTATTTTATCCCGTCTTTGCTGCTATTTTGCCGGTACATTTCTTCGGTTACAGTTGCTGTCGCGGCGCTTTACGTCAACAACTTAATCCGATTGCAGCGGAACGATGCGCTTTTGCAGGAGACTTTCATTCTAGTATATTTCATATTTCTAGTGAAAAGTTAGGAATATGTTGCAGAATAGTCCTTAAACATGTTTTTAAGAACGCAAGGTTTTAAACGATTCAATATTATTATGTTGATACACTTGTACTTAGAACAGCTTCATGAGTGATAGAATAT
The DNA here is from genome assembly GCA_964057025.1 of Standfussiana lucernea. Taxonomy (NCBI): domain Eukaryota; kingdom Metazoa; phylum Arthropoda; class Insecta; order Lepidoptera; family Noctuidae; genus Standfussiana; species Standfussiana lucernea. Next base: position 22,314,707 of record OZ059784.1, read on the forward strand.
GTACATATATCAATTTAGTTCACTTGGATAATTTAAAGTCCAGATTTTTTTCTGAAATTAAGAACAAAAAAACTTGTTGATGGCAATAGGCGCGCCTCCTTAATTACATGGGAGTAAAACAATAAACACCCGTAATCCCGGAGGGTTAGTAAAAGGTCCACCTCTTCCAAGGTACACCTAATAGTACATCCACATTTCGCCAATTATGTTCGAGTCCCATGCAACGGAGACGAACTGAGCCTGAATTCAGACTCCGTGGCTGCTTCTGAGAAATTCCTGAAGGAGAAACCTAATAACGCTTTGCCCGACTTAAGAATAGAACCAAGAATTCGCCTTCAGCAGTCCCGCTCTAGACCAACGAGGCTATACATAATTTGTCCATTGTTTAGATTTTTCCAGACTTCGTGGCTGCTACTGGAAAATTCCTGATGGAAAAATCCAAACCAATAATTTGCCCTACCCGGGAATCGAACCCAGGACCAACGAGGTGTATGTGAAAGTAATAATTCCAAAAGATAGTTTTGATAAGATACGTTTTATAAACATTCCTTTCATTACATTATAAAAACGATGCCGACCCCATCATAGTTGGGAAACGGCTAGGCAGATAATGATGACATTTCGAAAACGAAACTCAGGCGAAACAAGAACACAGGGCCGGTAGATATGGCGAAACTTGGAGCCCTATGCCCGACAGTGGACGTATTTCGCTTGATACAATGATAATCAAGAAGACAACAAAAAAACGAAGTCATATTTCTTGAATAAGCTCAACGATCCAAGCTTAACGATCAAGATTGTTCGAATTAAGAGTTACCTTTTACAGAAACACGAACACAATGAAACGGATAAAACAATTACAATCTCACATAGATGAGTTATCGATGAAAGGATTAAAAAATACGAACTTGTCGGATACTCACAGACTTTTATTAATTAAATTCATTGCATTGCCTCACTATTCTGTCTGACAGTGCGAATGAAGTTTTATTGATTTAACTTTTAAGTGCTAAAATAACCCTCGATTATACCTCTCGTATCCTAGCGTCTGAACAGATTTAGATGTGACACACAATTTGATAGGTAGCGGGTTCGAACCCAGGCAGGTATCATCACCACTGCTCATTTAAGTGTGAAGAAAAACATATCGTTAAGATACCGCCGTGTCCGGGCACCGAATGGTTCGATGACATGTGACATCTACCAACCCCTCTAGGCCCGAGGGTAGCCCAGCCCACTCTTGGCTCCAGGCTTGTGACCAGTAAAGGGTACATTATACGCTGGTTATTCTAAGCTTATGCTATGCATTTTGTTAGAAAATAATGTCACGGTGTCCTTTACACCTTATGTACGACTATAATACATAACATAACATCACGCCTATAATCCCCTAAGGGTTACGCAGAGGTGAACTTAATAGTAAACCCACATTTCGACCGTCATGTTTAGTTTAAGTCCCATGTAAAAGGGGGCGAGCTTATTGTCATCAACTGGGTACAAGTCCACACTACGTGGCTGCTACTGAGAAATTACTGATGGAAAAACCCAATAAGAATTGCCCGACCTGGGTATCGAACCCTCAAGGACCTCATGCTCCGCAGTCGTGCTTGCGGCCACTAGACCAACGACTATACGTACAAAGCAATAATGAAATAATTTTTAATCCCTTGCATAGCGAAGCCTGCTCTTTAAAAATTACTTCAGCCAGTCTGCATCGCAAATTGATAGCGCGTCGGCGAAACGCGGCCGGTAGTCCTTTTAATAGTATTTTTTCACCTTTTGACAGATCCATTTTATTTCAAAGCCGATCAGAGGCTTTAAAAGTTCAGGTATAGAATATTTCGTTGGAACGGTCCACAGTCATATGAAAAGCTTTTACGCAAAACTTAAAAGGTTTTCTGAATTATGTAGTAGATTGCACGGCAGTGTAGTGTAGTACTGAGTTTCTGGTTTCAGGCCAGCTTACTGGTATTATTACCACTGCCTTAGATACTCGTACACACTGCCACTTTGAAACATTAAAAAAACATTATTATTTTTGAAGCAATTAGCACAATAAGTAATTTTCTACATTCATCTGGTACTTATGCAGAGCTGGCTTGAGCACATGTTTTAAGGCGGTTTAATAATCTGGTGACGAGGTAAATGAAAGCCTTACATGTTATTAAGTACCCAGGTTTAGAAATTTAGTAAGCAAACGGTCATTTTCAGAGATCAGTTCTTGTGTAATCGAGCGGCGGCTGTGCCCCGCGGTTTCAGCCATCACTCGATTCGTCAGGGTCAAAACTTGATGTGAATTGGCCTAGAAGTTTCTTCAAGAAATGGGCTATCAAATGTAAATACGATTAATTATCGACTAGAGCGTTCAAACAAATTAACTCTTCAGCTTTATTACCTACTACCTGACCCGCTCAACTTGTATTGTATTGTATTGTATTGTATAGCGGGCCGGTGTCCGCAACTCCACGACCAACGCGCGTATTTTGCGTACGGGTGGGAACTTTATTCGATCCACCCCAGTTCCCCGTGAAAGGCCAACAAAGCCTTGATGTTGCTGGCTATCTCGCGGAGAGTACCTGGGTTACCGAAGTACTTTGCCCTGTATGAGGCAACCCCTGGGCAATGCAGAAGCACGTGGGCTGCTGTTTCGTCTTCCCCCATGCAGGCTCGACACAGTGGGCTATCTGTGGCTCCTATGACAAAGAGGTGTTTATTAAAAGAGCCGTGTCCAGTGACAGCGGCTGTAACCGTGCGCCCGCTCAACTTCATCTACATAACATTTTTGATTGATGCTCCGCTCCTATTGGTCGCAGCTTAATATTATATAGCCTACTATAGCCTTCATCGATGAATGGGCTATCCAATATTAAAAGAATTTTTCAATTCGAACCAGCAGTTTCTGAGATTAGCGCCTTCAACTAAACAAACAAACTCTTCAGGTTTATAATATTAGTATAGATATGTAGTAATAACTTACTGTTAATCTATGTGTGTGCTGTCTACTCCAACCCACTATTTTGTTGCCAGGAACATGTGGAACGTGTGGCGTACAGTTCTCGAAGAAAATGAGAAGCTGGCTCGAGCCAGGCTGGCAGCCGTCGAGGTGTTCCAGCAGCAGATCGCAGACGAAGCCAAGTTTCTACGTCAGCACAAACTGAATGTCGCTAAAAAGGTAAGGCCCTATTTTAAGTTGTAGATGGCCATAGATTTAAATCATAGATTTGCCATACCACGCCAAAACTGTTCACGTTTCTAGTGTCTATTGTACACATATTTGTTGATACTAAGATTTAAATACAGTTATCTCGCTCACTCATACTTCACATCGTATCTGTCGTTTCAACCAAGATGTGCGAGCTCGCTCATTTTAATTTAAACACTTTTTTCGCAACCTAAACACGGTGAGGTCACATCTATGATTTAAATCTATATGTACGTGACAGAATAAGCGTAAGTTTCAAATATTTTTTTCGTACAGAAAGCCTCTTTTCCAGCAAAACCAGCAACCTGTGACGTCACTTATTTGCCAACTCAACTATTTACTGATTTCAAAGCAACAAAAAACTTAATTCATCCGTTAATTGAAAATTAATCAGGTTTTCAGGCAAAAACTAAATGGTTTTTTTTTAGAAAAGTTCTGTCTTGTAATTTTTGGTTAATGGTGTCACCCAATTGTTTTTTTTTATATTTTCAATTAAAGGAGTATCAATTTAATGCGAGTTTAAGCTAAGGTTATTTTGAAAATTACTCTACTTCATTCGCTAAATAACTAATACTTTTGTCCCAAAAAGTTCGAAAGTCCTCAAAGCCTAAATAGAATCAAAACGTATCTATTAATAAGCTATTTTAGAGCTCATTCACACGGCTTCCGTCATTTACGATCCGTCATAAAACACGATACGTTATGACGAATGGACGTTCACATTGCATACGGAATCGTGTTTTTTGACGTGCCTGTTTTTGTAAAGACGATACGTGGTTTAAGACTTGTCCCTGATTTTTCACGATTCACGATAACGGGCATTTAAAAAGCATTGCTGCCGCCAAAATAGATGACGGATCGTGAAAAAAGACGATACGTCAAAAAACGAATCGTCATTGTGTGAACGGGCTGTTAAAGTTACCAAAAGTTCACAACAATCGTCATCGCGTATAGTTCCGAATATAGAAGTTTCAAGTTCACATCTAAACGTGCGTCAATACCGTATAAACTGAAGTCAAAATAGGCTACCCGAACAATACCTACGTCAGATGTGTATTTTTGTCCTGAACTAATCAACAATGCTCAAACGGCTGCACTATTTATAACCTTTACGTTGCCTATCCATCAATGTCAGAGATGAAGCGTTAACCTACCTAAACATTAAAGTTCAAATGATTTTAAAGTTTATACGACGCCGATAGTAAGTTAATTTGTTTTTTTAAGTTCATCTGGATTTTATTGGATTTCTTGCCCTTCAATGATTGGTGTGGACAGGACCTACTTTAATAATTCAGTATTTTAAACAAGACAAGAAGCAATACAAGACAAGAGATATTTCTCGACGGCATGTAAAGCCAAGTCAGAGTCCCATGGGCGGTATAAAAACTCTGACACCAGGTTAGGCTCTAACCACACAATAAAGAAGATTTTAAACTTTTATATTGTTTTGTTAATCAATGTCTCTTTAATATGCGTTTTCTGCGAAGGATGCGACGCGGCATCAAAGGTTTCGGCTGACGAACTTAAACTTTAGAAGCGTCGCGCGGCATAGCCACCCAAGGCACTGGATCACGGGAAAATTTTACCTAAAATATCGGTTTGAATCAATAACAAATATCTTATTTCTCTGATAACTTTAATAACCTCTCACTTATCTATATAATGCACGTGGATATGTAATAAAAGTTTTTTTTTTTTGCAACATTCTACAAATTGATTATTTAGCTTGCTTTGAAAATGCAATAGAACCGAATATAAATATACTAATGGCTAATACTTATATTCTTCCTTATTAAAAAGACTTATTTTTTAAACGACCCTGTTTGTTATGTGTTTGTGTTTGGAAGATTACTGTCCCGGACTGGCTTCTTCCATTCTACTTGGGAGAAGTCAGCACGAAGCGTTTTCTCCTGCCATTCTCCCCTGCCAGACGTAACGGCATCATTTACTCCTATCTCTTTCATATCATTCCTCACACAATCATCCATCATTTCTTTGGCCTTCCTCTACCTCTCCATCCATCAACATATCCATCACTCTTTTAGTATCATTTAAATATATATATTAATATCATGTTTCAATTCCAATTAAAATATATTTAGCCTCGTCTTGGCAATTAAATAAGTCCCATATTGATATTTTTAAGACGTATCTATTCATTGTTCCATAAAATATTAAGAGCGAATTTCACTGATGGCGTTCAGTTTTATGGTAATGCTGAAATTCGTTCTACAGCCCATTCACAATTATTTAATTTTTACCTCCGACACTCACCCTAGCAACAACTTAACAGCAACCTAATTGCAACGAACATAAAGACCATTTTGATATTGACAGTAATGCTAAATCAGAGGCTAATATAACTATGAAACGACTATAATATGTGTTTATTGAGAAATATGGCGCATCGTCCGCGGTGGTAACGTGTACTCTCCTTGACCTCGTTGTCATATGGCGGCGACATCAAAATGAGCACATTCATCGAAGACCGGAGGAGTACGATGCATAACCTTCAATCAATGCACTAAACTGTCCTGAAATTGTCTAGTTAGGGAACCTGTTGTCCCTAGGGCAGTTTTTTGAATTTTGATTTTTATAAAAATAATGGTGTTAGCTACACCTGTCCAGTGTGCATCTATATAAAGATCATTAGAGATCATTTAATTAATAACATATTATTCATTAATAAAACTGTGTATATTTTCAAAAACCTGGGACCACTAGCCATTTGAAAAAAAAGAGAAAACTGTCCTAGGTACAACAAACCAGATGTACCTTGGACCGTGACCGTTGTACTTAGGATAGAGCAGGTTCAAATCGAGATAAGCACTTTTATTAGCTATAATTTATTTATTTTCTGTTGAAATATATTAGTAATAATTTACAACAATTACAGTTATTAACGACAATATTCAAGTAAAAGTATTGTTTTTTTTTTAAGTTTCACTCATCTATTTTGTGCTAATTATTGTTGACAATGTTTTGGCATCGAATCACGTAATTTTAACTTGCAACCTAATTATTATTTTTATCCCTTAACACAAATTCTAACAAAACATGAATAAAAATCGCTGGATTAAACAAAAATAAATCTTTAAAAAAAACTTAAGAAGTTACAACAAAAATAAACTTAAGAAAGAAAGTATAAAAAAATGTATGTGAGTCTAAGATTTTTAATTACTATTTTAAGATCAATAATTACTTATTATTATATTATAATTATTAAATATATAATTATACGTAATAAAATCCCAAAAATGCCTGCGAAAATGCACGGAAGCACCATGAAGTAAATTAACCGTAAATTTCTTCGCCTTCACTGAGATTTACGGCATTTTCAATAATTTTTGTGTCGAGCACAGAACACCTTTTCATTTTTTACTTGCTTCGCAGCATTTTACCTATAACAATGTTGTATGTTTTTTAATACAATACCTACTCATAAAAACGTATGTAAGTACTTAATTGTTGTCCTATTTCCGACCAAATAAAATTAAAATTAAAAAAATGATGTACCTTGGTCAGTGACCAAGGTACATCGTAAGTTGGGTGGCTAAGGTACAACATCGCGACAACTTCACATAACAAGCTTTAAGAACCCACTTACGATTGAGGGTAGGATCTGAAACTTATGCTGTCTAGTAGCTAGGTATGCTAAGATTAGATTCTAAATATAACAGTTTTCACAAACATGCATCACTTTAAATAAATTGGCATAAACTAAAGCCCAAAAAACTTAGTTTTTGAGTGTAAAACAATAAATTACCTTTTTTAACTGTGCTCACACGGCGCCGGCGAATCGCAACTGACTTCACGTTAATGTTGACAAAATGAGTTTCTAAAAATCGCGGGGTTTTTGAAAAAAAAATATGATTGTTCTAGGTACAACTCTGTCCAAGGCACTACAGGTTCCATATACAGCGTGTAAGGTGTCTTCATATTTAACGATGTGATTCAGACCGTCGAACTTAACAACTTTTTCAATGGGACCAATATCGTAATTTTGGAAAAAGTATCTGTTGTTTCATACATTTGGCTTGAATAGGTAAGTACTGGATCGGACAACTTTGCATCGGACAACTGATTTTTTATATGATTAATATGACCATACCTTTCTGATACACGCTGTATAACATTAAAAACGGTCATAAGAATAACTTTATATTTATAGAAACTATAACACAAAGATATGTACTTTGTTAGTAAATTATGCCGTTTTGATTGTAGTGTGTACATACTTTGACGAGTATTGTTCACCCAAGATGTTTTAAACACAGCATAACATGTTTTAAAAACTTACAGTTACACTTTTCTCCATTAGCTAAAATTCGTAAAGAAATGTGATCGAATTAATCGTGTTACTAGCATATAAGTTAGAATATAAGTAAGCTAAAATATAAGTTTCACAAGTGCCCAAAAAGGGGCTTGTAATTCGCATGTTTCAAAAAATCATACATTTTGAAATTAGTTCAATCCCGTCAATTACTGGAGAAATACAATATTTCTTTTATTATCTAGGTATGCAGTTTATCGTTGACATATATTATAACAAAAAAAAACCGTCAAACCGATACGGAAACCTTCATACTTACTAGAGTATCTATCAGTGTCCACAAATGGTCCGCAAATTGCCCGATCCTTTACCGTGGGCAGCAAAGACTCAAATATTCTCGCAGTATCTTTCAAATATCAGCACGAATCGAAGCGATAGTAACCCGAGAGACAGCAGCATTTGTTCTGATACAATACAATATGTCTAGCATGGAGAACAAAGATATTGTTAGTAAAGACCAGTCACAATTCTACATCATTATGTATACGTATGTGTAGTTGCATCCCGATACCTGGGCTAATGAGATCAAATTGGTGTGTATGCTTAGCTTCACAGAAAACTATAAGACTTCATGAAACGTCTACAACTTCGTAGCAAGAGTGCTACGCCGTAGCTCACTCGCAGCAAAAAATTGGGAACTGTGTGAAATCGGCAAAAACCCTACGGAAAACTCCACGCACTATCCATACAAACTCAATGAAAAATAAATTATTACTAATCATCGATACTTCAACAATATGGCAGAATTGGCAGTAAGAGATGAATTCCGCCGTCAGATTAGTGAATTGAATTAATGAAATCATAGTAGTATATGTATTCAAACTTTGGGTTCTAAGTGAATTTAAAAGGGTTTGAACCGATGAGCTGTTTTACGTATAACCTCAACTCCTGCATTCAAAAAGCGCTAAAGAAAGCTATCATCCATCCAATTCATAAGGGAGGGAACAGGAACTGTGTCAACAATTACAGACCCATATCGGTCCTATCAGCACTCTCTAAAATACTAAAAAGGATCCTAAATAACAGTTTAAATAAATTCCTCAACAAACATCAGCTCATAGCTGATAATCAGTATGGTTTTCGCACAGGAATCTCTACTGAAGATTCAGTTCTTGAGCTGCCACAATTGGTTATTAGGAATCTTGACAGTAGAACCAAAAGTCTTGGGATCTTCCTAGACCTTTCTAAAGCATTTGATACAGTCTCTGTTCCTAAACTTATCTCTATATTGGAACTCCTAGGGGTACGTGGAAATACCCTCGAAATTTTCCAAGACTACCTTAACAACCGGACCCAACGAGTACCTCAGGGAAGCATTTTGGGCCCCACCCTCTTCCTAATATACGTCAATGAGTTGTGCAGAATGACCATACCCAACTCCAAGATCATTGCGTAAGCAGACGACACCGCAGTCGTAGTTCACAGACCAAATTGGGATAGCGTTAAGCGCTACGCAGAAACGGCAATGTCAACTATAATGAAATGGCTCAACTTAAACTTGCTAACCCTAAACTGGGACAAAACATCGTACATTCCCTGCGCTATCCGACGTAACAATCTGCCCGACAAATCCTTCTCCATAATAGCGCACACCTGCTCCAAACAATCCCCACGATGCTTATGTCAGACGCTTATAAGAATTGATCATTTGAAATATCTGGGTGTCCAAATAGACGGAGGATTACGATGGGACAAACAGGTGGACGCCACTACCACTAGATGTTTGAGACTTTTGCATATTTTCAAATCCCTTAGAGACTCGGCTGCGCCTGATACCTTGAAGATGGTGTACTATGCATTATGCCAATCCGTCATTGGATATTGCATTACAGTATGGGGTGGTGCAACTAAAACCAGTCTTCTGAGGATTGAAAGAGCGCAGAGAGCCGTACTGAAGGTGATGTCGCGCAAACCTTATCGCTATCCCACTACACAATTATACGCTGATTCTAAAGTACTTTCAGTGCGCCAGCTTTTTGTACTGCAGTCTACTGTTAGAAAACACGCCAGCGTTCCCCCAACTGACCATAAAAACAGGAAGAAACTACCCTTAAGCACCCGTCACAAAACTCCCTTCGCTCAACACCAATACTACACATTAAGTACATACATATTATACAAACAAGTTCACAAAAAATTAAACATTGTCGATTTAAATAAATATGAAATAAAATCAAAATTAACGGAATGGCTACTGGAACAGGACTATCTACGAACAGAATCCTTACTTAAGTATGTCTCCTAACCTACCCACATATGCCCAATCACAAACAACACACTCACATGCGCAAACAGTCACACATCACGTATAAAACATTTGCCATTACTTAAATTAGCTTTATATTCATATTTGCTCAGGTAGATCGACAAAGTGTACTATAATATTATACTTATAGCATCACTTTTAAGCTGATCACTGTCTCTCAAGATACAGGTTTCCTAGTTTGAGAGGCAGGGTTTTCCATATTGTGTTCAGATTTCAGTTCTTAGATTATATTCATTGTGTTACTACCAAAGCTCATTTAATACTGTGTTTATATAAAACATGTTAAATCTGTATTTTTGTGAAATAAAGTTATTTATTTATTTATGAGCGCTCCTAAGTCACGGCCATTACACCGCGCCCAACACTGCTCACTGAAATTACACCTTATAAAAAAAAAAACTCTTTTTCTAAATTAAACGGCATGAAAATAATAAAACACGAGATACATTACTGTTTTTATTAACAATTCTAATATCCCATTCTATTCTATGTGCAGTAGATGTAGTGTGAAGTGACAATCTCCAGCCAATCTAAGATGACAGTCCTTGTGGACTTCTTGATCCTGTCTTTCTTGCTCCTTCGTCGTCGTTGTACATATATTTTGGTCGTTGGTCTTCCTGTCACTTCCCAACGAAAGGTGTTTATAGGGGTATACGGAGCAGGGTGTACAGCTCCTCATCTTCTTTAGAAAAGGGAGAATACTCCGAGCAGATGTTGTGTCCAGCTGACGATTGTTGTCCGGTTTCTCTCAATCACGCAACTCTGTTTGCGGGATCTAGGATTTACGTGACGCCAGGTGTGATGCCTCATATCCTTCCCCCTTTTTTGATACGACACATTTTGAATGTTGTCATTTTTGCTCCACATTTTAATACTCATTCGTGATTATGACGATTGATATGAGTGCTCAGATGATGACTACGGTGTATTGTTCTACTTCAGAGGCTCCACGCGCTCATTTCTTCGGCTTCGGTCCCTTGACCTTGCACCTGCAAATGTACTTCTTCACCCATAAGATTCTCTTGTACATTTTTTTCCCTATTTCAAAAATGATCGTATACTTCAAGATAAGTTTTAGACCGTTATGTTTACACATGTTACCTGAATATCAGCTATACGTCTGCCTTGCACTTCAAATTGTAACTGGCTAATGCGAGTGTGACCTTAATTCACATCCTACACATGTTACTAATCGACATCACAGTAACACATGACTTAGTCACACGAGTGCTGTAAGGAAAGCGTTACACAGAGCTTGAAGCCACGCGGAAAATATTTGAGTTTATGTGAACGAGCGAAAAAAACTTACACTGTCACTTACGGGATATCTTCCATTGTTTTCAATAATTGTGAACTACCGATATAAAACCCGTAAGTAACAGAGTTATAAACCGTGAAAGCTTAAAACAATGTTTGATCGTATAAAGCTTAAACCACTATCGATGGACTTTTAAAGTTTTAATGCCGAAAGTCACTACAGTTGTTCAAAAATAACAAGTTTCACTTTTAAAAAAAATGTACTTTACAAAAAATATTATAGCTTAAAACTGGTGCTCGGACCCTGGAGAGTCTTTAGTGTTAAACAAAATTTGTCAGACATTCATACCTTATCATTAGAGTACATGGTGGACTGCATAAGAAATTGTGTACCAACTTCGTTTAATATGCAATGATCGCTTTTTAACTGGCTCTTACGTTAGTCGCGTGAAGAAAATAGAACAAAATGTTAGACGGTGCAACGTTCATATTTTTCCTTTGTTGTCATTTAAGCTACGTAGCAAACATTATGTTTGTTATAATTGTACTGGCGACATATGTACATTGTTATATGAATACCTAGTCATTATAACGCTAATTTGTTCTCAATAAAATATAGCCATTTACAAGCTAGGCAAAAACCTGTAACTTGGAAATTGTGTTATTTCGTGGAAAATTCAATCTTTACGTAAGTAAAATATTTAACTATAGTAATAGACAAAAGGTCTAATTTTATACTAATACAAGGTGTAAATAGACCCTTCGCGAAGCCATCAACTAAGTACTCTGTACATCAAACTAAGTAACTCTACGCAAAATTTATAGCTGCGAAAAGACCTATTGTTTCGGGCAGACATATCTCGTTTTACGGTAGGACTCAATGTAACGCAATGAAAACATTGTGACGGAGTTATTGAATACTACGGAGGTTATGGAGGTATTTAAAACAAATAACATTAAAAACTTCTATTAAAAAAAAAAAAACTTGTGAAAAAGTTTGAATTTTACCTTCGTAAGTAGAAGGTTCCCAGGCATGGTCTAGAAAAAAAATCGCAATGACGGGAAAAACAAGTGCTTTTTAGTTTCGTTAAGGGCATTTATACACCCAAAATTATACTCGAAAACTGGACATTATTCAAACTGTGCGCAATTAACATCTGTGTCTTATGCCTCTTCCCCCACCTTATTGGGATAACCACAATGGGTCCATCAACTCCCCAATGAAACAAGGCATCCTCTTTTCTTAGATGCCTGTATGTTTCCTTAACTCATACCAACTAACACATGGTTTTTTCTTTGTCCAGTGCACAGACACGCTGGCCCAAGCCCACAAGGAGCTACAGAACACGGTGGTGGATGTCGATAAGACCAAGAAGCTGTACTTTGACGAGGAGCATACCGCTCACGATGTCCGCGACAAAGCCAAGGATATCGAGGAGAAGTAAGTTGTTTTTAGCGCTAATACATTACCCCCCCTGTGTGTACTATTAGGGACATCTCTGCCAACCCTTTCAGAGATTACAGGCGTGATGTTATGTACGTATGTAATAATATCGTCGTGTAATTTGCTAAGATGAGAGATGTTTGGTGATGATAAGATAGATACCGTTGCATTTCATTAAATATTATACATGTGTGTTAGGATGACAAAAATTGTATGTAATACATACAGATATATGATATAATAAACTGTATACTACGAGTATTATGAACTAGAAAAGGTTGGAAAATCTATTGATTCCTATGACTGATGTTCCTGCAGTAGTGCAGTTGAAGATTTGCCAAAATACGCACACTGGTGTCCTAACATCAAACACGTACGTGCCGTTTCACCCTTTATACTTACACAATAAACTTTGTACTTACACAATGTACACAGCAAAACAGAAACCTAAGTCAAAACTTCAAAGTTCAATCATTATATTTACACTGCCGCTTACGGGATATCTTTCATGATTTTCAATAATTGAGAGCTCCTGACATTTCGACGCGTTGTAAGGGCCATGATCGCGGGATGGCGCGGGATGTTTTTTTTACTATGCCCCGCGGGTTTCACTAAGTTTATTTTGAACTAGCCTTTGCCCGATACGTCGTACGGTGGTACTTAGAATAAAAAAAAAAAATCTGAGGTAAAATGGAGCCTATATTTTAAGTTAGGCATCTAGCAGTAGAGCGCTGAAAACTGCGTTCAAATGCATGCAGTAGTTTTTGCGTGATGGGCGTACAAACATACAGACAGACAAAAATTATAAAAACTATTGTTTTGGCTTCTGTTGCTCTAATAAAGACCCCCCTTATTTTTTCAATATCTTCAATGTACAGACATCAGCCTGTTACAATTTTATCATATGTAATGTAATGCAATAATATATACTGAAAAACATTTGCAATTTTGCCCTTTGTAGATTATTATTGAAATGACAATTATGTCCTTGATAAGCAAGGATTATGTTTTCATTTTGGAATTAGTGTTCGCCCCCGTTACTACAAAATGGTCGCCCTAAATTAGTATTTGCCTAATAGGAAGATGTAAGTTAATATATTATTTTACCAAGAACCCTAAACCTAAGAACTCTTTCAATTTCAGAATAGTATTTAATCAAATTAAAAAATAATGCCATAGTGAATAGGATGTGTGGTGGTGTGTTGTGTGGGTTGCATTGTAAGAACGTCAAAACTATGACTGTTGCCTCTATATTAATTAGTATTCTATTGTAGTATTCTAGATTCTACTCTTTGGTTGTCAATTGTCATAGCATAAGTAAATAGTCTTATTGTTTTTAGGTATATGTATTCTACTCTTTGCCTTTATGGACCAAAGTAAACATAACCCTGGACCTGGCTTATATTTGGTTTTTTCTTCCAAAAGGCTGAAGAAGAAGAAGGGATCCTTCTTCCAGTCGATCACTTCGCTGCAGAAGAACAGCGCGAAGGTGTCTTCTCGTCGCGACCAGCTCGAGGAGAAGTCGACTGGAGCCAGGAATGATTATCTTCTCAGCATTGCCGCGGCTAATGCTCATCAGGTCAGTACTTACTTTCTCATAGAAGAATCCATATAAATTGGTTTTCAAATGACCAAAACAAGCAATAACATAAAGTGTTGTTTTTTTTTACTCCAAAAACATTATGCTTAATTTCTCGCCAGATTATGTAAAAAGCATTAATATGTGTTTGTAACTTTAGTTACTATCGCCCTAGTGTATTACCACCAGGGCGATGATAACTAAAGTTATTACCACTATAAAAAGATATTCACTTTCTAGATTAATCGTAATTTATCGTGTACTTTATTTTTGACGAACCGAAAGCCTATCCGTCTCTCATGAATTATAAACACTATCGAAAATACGATTCGTCATCCTCATTAATTTGTGTCTATAAACAGCCAATAACTTCATATTCATCCTACAGAACCGCTACTTCCTGGTGGAGCTCCAGAACTGCATGCTGAGCATGGAGGCAGCGGTCTACGAGAAGGTGTCCGAGTTCCTGACCTTCATGGGGCGCACCGAGTTGCTGACCTGCTCGGCCACGCAGCACTCGTTTGGCAAGATCCGCGACCAGGCGCAGCAGCTCACCCGAGAGTACAATCTGCAGTGCTTGTACCTGTACTACCCGGTACTGAAGCAACACATTCAGGTAGGATCGGAGATGATGTTTTATTGTATGTAGTTTCATAACACAATAGCGTGTATACACACCTTTCTAGCGCATAAAAGAAATTGGACATAAATAATATGTCTGAAAAATTTGTCGCCTTGACACCGTAAAAAACGGATTCAATGTTGTAGAATTATAATGTTATGCAATTATCCCGCTGATCAAAAAAGTTGTGAAAGGTCTTTTAAAGAACACATGTGACCATGGAACTTTTGGGTTGTCAAAATTCTTGGATGATTTGCCTTCGGGCAACAACAGAAATAAATGGAAAGTTCTAATTAATCATTCCAGTTTTGCTTACTAATTGTCGGAGTGTTCTGTAGAAACTACATTATAGATTTTACTATTGTTCCTCACAGGTTAACAATGATTGCATAGTTATCAATAATTCTCTGTGTTTTCGCAATTTTCGCATCGTATGTCAAAGGGAATTAATAGGAAGTAAATTACTGGTACTCCACGAGTCACTTTGCGACAAAAGTTGATCAAAGGACACTACATGAACTAGGTCTTGGTCTTGGTATGTATGGCTTGTTTATCGATGTTTTCATTCTGAAAAAATAAGATGTACATATTATTTTGGAAATGACCCAACCTGTTACAAATACAGACAAAGCAAAGTTAGAATCACCGTATCCGTGTCCGTTCGCGGTGAGGCGAACGTATGACGGCAGGGGCTTACTCGACCCAAAATCCTAACTATCTTAGTCGGCTAACAGCTTAATATTTTACCCCAAAATAGACTAAGATCAAAAAGCGCTTTAAAGAAGCTAATGCGACGGAATATTTGCAAGCAGTACGAGTTCGAGCCGTGCGACAACGATCCTATCGACACGGTGACCATCGAGCACGAGTCCGTGGCGCAGACGCTGGGGCAAGAAGCCCGCCGCTGGGCCACGCGTGTCCTGCGTGAGACCTCGCTAGTGCGAGATGCCACACGCAAGATGCACGTCTATCAAGCTATGCGAGATGCCGGACAGAAGGTGAGATTTCTTTTTCGTTTTTTTCTTTTCTTCCAGCGGATATTGTACTAACTTTTAAAGTATGAATGTTTTGTGTAATACACCTTTATAAAGAGTACGATAGAAAGTAAAATAGAGGACCTATCTGATGATGCTGATATAGAGAGGGAACGCAGGGCATTGGCAGTTAGCTGCAATGGGTTGGCTCGCAGGATTTCACGTTGTGAGAAAGTTAAAATTACCCTCTTCAAAGCATAGTGGCAAACCTACTCGTGCAGCCTGTGGGTGAACCATACGCAGAGAGCCTACAATGTCCTACGTAAACAATGTCATAATGGTCCTAGGATGCTTAAGAGGCTTCCGCGCTTCTGCAGTGCATCTCAAACGTTTGCAGAAGCCCGTGTTGACTTTATGGCATCATCAGGAAAAGAGCTGGGTCAATACCAGGCAAGTTTCATGGCAGCGTCAACGGCATCCTAAAAATATAAGTTAATAAAATGGATAATATATTTGTAAGAGACTGGGTAGATTTTCACATTTCGACCCGGTGTTTAAATGTGGTGTTTATTGTACAAAAAAAAACTCAAAGAACTCTCGGGTCCGATTTTGAAGAAAACTAAAACTGCATCGTTGGATTTTTTAAAGAAACAATATTTATAGCCAGGCATTGAACCCGTTGATTTTGACGACATACACTGTATCACATACACACCATTCGATAGTGTCGCTAATAATAATCAAATTCTAAACAATAAAACACACGGAAAACTTAAGGAAAATGTTATTTTTAATAAACTTAATTCCATTTTAAATTGATGCCCTTTATTGATGATAACCGCAGCGCAATAATCTTAATAACATTATGTTCTAATTTCAATTTTTATCATCTCTTCGCGGTTATGACCTCTGAGTTTGTTTCGGCTGTTTCTTCTCAGTGTAGTCAGTACAAAACCCCAGCGCAATCTAGTTTAAAAAAAAAAAACGAGTATAAATGTTTGCAAAAACTTATTTGCAAAATAAACAGCATTTATCATTTATATGCACAGACAAAGAACAATAAATTAAACAATTGAAATTAGAACGTAAAGCGAATGGCTCCAAGGTGACTTCACCGGCCGTAGTGATGGGACAATGACAATAAATGTAGATTCTGACGTCAATGTTTTTTTTAAACAGAATGATTTACTAAAGTTCCATTTTTATGTTGTAAAGATCCTACTTCATTACAATATGTAATAGATTACCGAATATTCCTAGTGAACAATTTTTTATAACTCAAGGTCCTGGATAATTTTCCTCACACTTAACAGCATAGGTAGTCTTTTTTTTTAAGTAAACCGTAACAATCAAAATTTCATACAAATTGAAATCTCTAAATTGCTAGCGTCATGACGGGTCTAACTTTTGGTCGACACTGAAGAGATAGATACGCGCATCAAGTTATATTAGTACTAAGTCACAAATGTGCGGCAATGTGCGCTTATGTTGCCTTCTTTGCGGAATCTAGAGGTGGTTATCTGTGTACCGACGCCATGGTCATTTGTTATCGAATGGCGTAATAATGAATCATTCCCGCTATGTCGACTAGGTCGACTCCCTTTACTTCGACTCGTGATTTTTCTTGGTTTTGATGCATTGTCTTTTGTTTCACCTCGACATAGCTGTCACAGAGTACCGTCAAATTAAAAACGAAATAATGTTTTTAATTAATAAAGTAATTTCGCTCATCCGGTGACACCGTATTTTTAATTATACATTGAAAACCCACTAAAAAGTACTAGGCTAGCATAAATTCGAGATGTTGTGTATTTTATATAAAAAAATGCATAACTTATTTATAAATATCAAGGCCTAATATTTATTTGTTTTAATGTCTTGAAAAATACTTTTCCACTCCTTTAACAATGCAGGCTTCAATTCCTCTATGGTTGAAAGGACTTGGATTTCTATCTCGAATTCTTCTCTTCAGCTCGCTCAATATAGATGCATGTCTAAACTTAGTGGAGGCCAGTTCTTCGTCCGTATATTCAGTTTGTCCTGGTATTGCTGAGTGTTACGCAACGTGTGATGGTAGGTTTTATTTTGCATGAACAAGACGATATCGCTGAAAATCAAGAGAAGGGAACAATGTGGTCTTGGCAAATTTCGGTAATGTACCGCTCCTTGACCTCCTCCAGGCACGAAAACGAACGCTGTTTTCACTCAAAATATTTCTTGCAGGAGTCGCCGCGGTTTGCAACCGTTACAGCAAAAAACAGCGCTGTGTCAATCACTCACCTGGATGCCTCTAGACTCGGCCCCTCATGTCACTGCCATGTAGACACATTTTGAACTCATCGGTGAACCAAATTGACTTTCATTGCATGGCGCTCCAATTGATAGGATTTCGAGAAAATTAGAGGCACGCTTGCAGTAAATTTTGGAAAGATAGTATTACACGCCAAAACGGCGCATTTTAGTCAATACATTGGAGTATAGCCATATTGTTCCTCTGTTAGAAAACGTTATAATTTGTGTAAAAAAAAATATGAAATTTGTACCTGGAGGTCAAGCGTAAACTTTTTAAAACAGATGTCCTTTGTTTCACGAATCGACATAGTGGGAACGACGTAGAGGGAATGATTCGTAATAATACAGTTTGTATTTTCCCCCCAAAATCGAAGGGTTCGATGGTTCTGGCTAGGAATTATATTGATATTTCAAAAAAACCTATGATACTCTTTAGTCAAAATAGGGCCCGAGACTCCTTCGAGTATTTTTTACTATTCCTCATTGTTTCGGATTAGGCCATCTACGTGCACAAGAAAAATTCAGCCTATATTATTTTAGTCAATCTTTGGCCGCAATAAAGACTAAATAATAACAAAATATGGCCAGCCAATTTTCAGTTCTATGGCACGGTCAACTTGAGCATAGCAGGGTCGATTCCCGCATGAAATAAGTGTTTACTAATAACTCTTAGTAATTTTTGAGAAAAAATCTATCTCATTTGGAGGAGTCCTTTGTAAAAGGAAGAGTAGTTTTTATGGGTCTGACTGTTGATGATGAGATAAATGAATACGTGCAATAAAATGATTAATCAATTTGGCAAACAAGAGTCATGTCAAACTGCCATAAAGATATTTTCAACAATTGTTAGTATGACAAATTCATAAAACTAACTGCACAAAATGCGTTCAAATTATAAAATCCGCAACACATACAACGATGTCGTAAATTGAAAAAAAAATCGAGCATTTTTCTTTAAACGACAACCCATCATTGCCCCGCGCCCTTTCAGTTAAATTACCTAAAGTATTGACACTCGTAATGGTACATTGTGTCTGTTGCATCAAGCAACCGGTGCTAGAGATCTTTGCAAAATCAAAGGTATCCGTACATATTTTTCTGCAAATTCATAAAAATTTAGTTTCTCGGTTAATATTATATAAACAAGCTTTGGATGACAATACATGGTAAGCTAAGCTCCCCCATGATATGGGTATCATAAAATTGAAAAAGCTTGTTTTTAAAAACGATTATTTACTTTATAGTTAATAAGTTTTTACTAGAAACTTTTAGCATCATGAACAAATATATAATTATTTTAATTTAAAAAAAAATATTTCCTTGCGAAAAATACATATATAAAACGATAGAAAGTAGTGCATCACGAAATAGTCAATACTTGGTATATTCCATGAATTATAAATCAGCGTAAGGGTTGTAATACCACCAAAGAACGCCGCCGCCGCGGCCGCCGCCGCCGCAAGGCCCCTTCCTTTGGCTCACTGCATTTCCCTTCCGTCGCGCCTTCGGACAACACGTCTTTACACTTATCAAGAAAAATATCCAATTTTTCTGTAAAGCTTTTTTTCACTCTCAAGTCATGGGTAATATTTATAGTCTGTATGACTGCTGTCGGTCATCAGTGGTGAGATACGCAATTTATTTAGATAACGATTGTCTCATCTTTGTGTTGTAGCTCAAATTCTACCGCTTCGCATTTTTTTGGGTCCCCAGGTACTATATAGAGAACCGGTCCAGGGCAACTTTCATGTTGGGATCCTTGATAGTCATACTCATTAAATCAATCTGCAGTTTGTGTGCGCATGCTTGTGATCGTGTTTATCACTCTTATCAAATCATCTCGCACATAAACATTTCCTCATGTGGTATCATTCGTTTTGAACTCTTCAGCAACAAAACCGTAAGTGTGTCATACTCATTGTGAGTGTTTTTAAAAGTGTTCATTGTGAGTTTTTGTTTTGAATAATTTTTGAATGTTTGTTTAATTTGTCGTTAGGTGGACCCCAATGATCCTAATGGTCCCGAGCTTGAAGTCCGCCTGGACGAGCTTCGTTCCAGCATCCGTCGCTCGGAGATTTCGAAGGCAAAGTACGAGTCACGTCTGGAGTGCCTCCGTGTGAGCGGGGCTCCTGTGGACGAGTGGCTGAAGGAGGTGGACTTGCTAGCTGTATCGGAGCCTCTGCCGAGGAGCAGCAGCCTGCTCAGCGTCCGCACCGACGCATCTGGTGCAGCCGTGAGTACTCCCGCCACTTCTCTAGCTAACATCTCATATTATTTTTGTCAGTGCTATTTTTATTTTTATTTAATCTGTTGTTTTGTCTATTTTAGGCTTTAGTTTTATTTTTACGCTGTGCTTAAATTCTATTTTAAGTAATTTTTTTTTCGCCGGCGTTTGATCTATAGGCTAACTGCTAGTGACTAAATGAACTCGGATTTATACCTACTGGTCCTATAATTTTTATTTAAATGCTGTGCTTTGACACTGCGAGCTTTTTAAATGCTTTTTTTTTACTTTTTCGTTGTTTAAACCACCGCGCGTCGTTATTTTATTTCTTGTCGCGTAATTCGAAAAAGTATATTTTGCTATGGGCAACCAAGGAGCAAATGGAGAAATGTGGTGTTTCAAAATATACAGTGATGATATTTTAAAAAACCCGGGTCTTTCTTCCTTTATATTATTATAAAGCTTTATTAATTCCACACAATCAAATAACACTTGCAATTATAAGATAACCTTATTTATAAATTCAAAAAATAAATTACATTAAATTAAAAACATTCATTATTATTTACATTTAAAAAAAATACTTAAGATTATTGAGTTTCATTTAATATAATTGTAAATTGAAATATATGTAATAATGTATTTGTGTTTCGATATTTTCATTGAAAAAGTATAAAATAACATTAGTGTGTGGGCCCCTTCATTTAAAAGCCTCCTCCAAAGAATTCCACTTTTCTCTGTCCGAAGCTGTGGCTAGCCAGTCTCGTCCAGCACTCGCAATAATCTCGTCCTGCCAACGGGCGCACGGCCGGCCTCTGTTTCTGGTACCCTGTGGACCTTTCCATTTAGTTGCCCTGATTGTCCAACGATCATTGGAGTACCTCGCAACATGCCCGGCCCACCTCCATTTTCGGCTTTGCGAAAATTTGATAATTTGGGATGATTCTTTATTTTGGTTAGTGCCTAACCTGGTGTCAGAGTTTTTATGCCGCCCACGGGCTGCTGACTTGGCTGTTCTTTCGAGAGATATCTCTCAGGCATGCTGGTTCCCTCACGATGTTTTCATTCACCGAAGTATGAGATAATTATACAATACACAGTTTACACAATAAAACAACAGACGACTTCCTCCACGCAGGACCAGCCGAGCTCTGATTCGTTCTACGACAGCGACAACACCGAGGGCGAAGGCACCTCAGCTTCGGCTTCGGCCTCCGCTTCGGCCGCCGTCGCCTCGAGCAGCCACCAGCGCACCACTTCGGGCTCGCAGAACGAAGACGAACATGACGAGGACGTCGATGGTGAGTAGCACTTCCAAGAATACCTTACAACCTTGTCAAACTAACCAATTTTAAGTTAATGATGTAAAACAAAGGTGATAAAGACGAAGACAGAAAGTTTTATGTAGTGTGATGTTCAAAAACGAGCAATGGTTGCGTGAGGTGATTAGAGGTAGGGACAGTAAATAGGGTTTTTAGATACTGGCAGTTGATTTTGAAAGGAACTCTGAACAGGGTGATAGCACCAATTACTTTACATAACTTATAGCACCGACTCCTACTTCTGTGAAAAGTTTAGCTTAGGTAAAGTGAAAAAGTTTTTAGGTTTTTAGCGCTGCTCTAAATAACCAAATTCAACGATTTCCGTGGCTGTTCTCTTAGCCTTGCTGGAGGAAGACCGCATCCGCATCGAACAGCTCACTGTGGGTTGGGACGACCCCATTCAAGTGAACTGGGAAGAAGGGGAGGCTGCAGGAGCTGAACCCATCGTGATACCAGCGATACCGCTTTACAAATGCACCGCGCTTTATTCGTACACGGTGAGTAAGCCTAACTCGAACACGACGACGAACATGTACATATACGTATCTGACTACAGCACGCCTCACTACCGATCATTCGGCTAAGGTATTACTATACTAAAGGATCGCAATATTGTCACCGCTTTAGGCTAGGGACTCGTCTGAGCCGGCAACCGCAGCGGCACTCGGCTCGACCGTCGCAGACCGTCACAATGCAGCGTGTGCTTTTAACTCAGATTGCGTATTTTCGGAAAATTTTAGATTGCTACTGTGATTTTAGCTTGACGGCAATATGTGTGCGAGTGCCGACGCGTGCCCCGATCAGACTTGTCCCTAAAACTTTTTACGCTAAACATAATGTTTCACATTTATCTTATTAATAAAATATGATGTGTACTTTTAACAGTTTATCCTCGTCTACGAGTATGTCTAATTTTTTGTCTTCTTATTTTATACTATTCATCAACATTTCTTATCTGATAACAATTTATTGGTTATATCAATTTTATCGTAATATGATATATATTTAGATGTGTCTGTATAGGGCCTATGCTAGGATCATAACAAAGAATGTAATAAAAAAAAGATATCATCGTGAATGTATCAGTTGACTATTAAAATTGCTAGGTCTTATCAACTTTTCCTTTTTTTTCCCTATTTACCTACCTAAACAAACAGGTAAGTAATATAAATACATTATTATAAGTAAAGACAATGTCCATGGAATTATAAAAAAGACGACGAAACTATCACTACTTCCTGCCATGTGTCTGACATGCAAAGGTATCGAATGATTCTCAAAAGGGTCAACGAGTACGTGAGACCGACGTCAACTTTACACTTGTCCTCCATATACAATACATGCATCAGGCAGGCAATGATAAAATGTTGCCCGATTGTCAGTAGTTGATTGATCCTGCCTCACTGCGGGCGACCGGACCGGCTATCCGCTAAAATATCCGGTTATACCATCACTGCAGGTCGTAAAATTAATGGGTAATCGTGATTAGTAAGCAAACCTATCTGCTGCTAAACTACGTAAACTTCAAATTAAACAGACATTTTGTAGTTATATTCTAAAATGCACCTGAGGTACTTGGTTTTTGTTTGGTTATGTACACTTGTCGACGCACATACCCTAGACCTACAGACATTAAGCTACTGACACTTGAAAGAGAGTGTTATGGTTAATTCAATTGCAGAATACTGAGTGGAAGTTATTATAAACTTGACATGAGCAAACCGCCACAGCGTCGCTGAAAGTAAAATACATTTTCTGTTATTGATCCTACATAATATATTACTAGAATACTGAATGTACGAAATAAATAATGACCAACGTCGCTGCTACGCCTTAGCCGTAAGCTCTTGGTACAACCCACTTCGCAAATTCCTACTATCGTCAATACTAAATCTATGATTGTTGTAACAATATACTGCTAACTCATTCTGCTCAATTGGTACTGTAAGTTACCAATTCAATATGAATATTTCTAAAATTGTAGTCTTGAATAGGCAAAGAGTACTCTTTAGGCAGGGCAATCTGAAATCAGTCATATTTAACTATATTGAGCTAGTTAAGCTCTTCACGTAATATCCTTCTATGCACCGCTTGGTTGGCAGTAAACCGTAGAGCATTATTTCTGGCGGACCAGTTCTGGGTATATAGAACATGCGTCCGTCTGACTGTCACGTGACCACTGGATCTTCAACATTGATAATACACAGATGGCGGTTTCTGATTAGCGTATTTTCGGCGCGTATTAGCTCGTTTTTGGTAGCTCGTGTAGGGCACGCGCGCCCGCTGAACCCGTGTGACCAAGACTGAATAAGGGCGAGCGCGTGTTCAGGTTTATGACACGCAAAAGCCGATACGAGCTTTTACGCGCAAAATATAACGGCAGTCTGAAATCGCTCTTAGCTCGGCCAATAAAAACAATATTCATCCTTGATTGGATAACACCAAACAAAAGAAATGAAATTATTATTGAATACACTTGAAATATCGACCAGCGCTTACACAAATATTTTCAAATAGGCTCAAAATCCTGATGAGCTCTCGATCATTGAGAGCGAACAGTTGGAGGTCGTCGGCGAAGGCGATGGCGACGGCTGGCTCCGTGCGAGGAACTACCGCGGAGAAGAAGGCTATGTTCCTCATAACTACCTGGATGTAGACAGGGAACAGGTAATTATAGTCAATGTAAGAACGAACTAGAAAAGTCAGCGACAATAAAATCTAACAGAATGTATAGGTACAACAAAGATTATTTTGTAGGGAACTGTTTAGGTGAAACTATTACTGGTTCTGTTAAATAAATAAGTATAGGCTTACAAATGAAAAAGTCTAACAACAGGATTATCAAAGAGGTTAAGTCAATAATTCGGTCTAATAGGCAAATCTATAGAGCGGACTTAGACTTGGCTCAATCTTGGCTCAGTCGCGCTTCATCCGAAAATGAACCTTAAATATAAGCAATGTCGGAAATGTCGTGAGGAAAGTTTTGACTATGAATGTGGAAGGCTATAAGTAGGGTATGCTAAACCCGATTTTTCCCGGGTTTTACGAAGTTTTGGGAACGAAACCGGGTTCCCAAACTTTAAGAGTAGAGGAAGACCAAAGAAACTGTGGATGGACAAGTATGCAAGCAGAACATAATTATGCTGCGCCGACCCCATGTAAATTGGGTTAAGGGCAGGACAATGATGACGCTTGATCACAGTCGCTCATAGGAATAGGAACATTAAATTTATACTTATAAGTTTTAGTTCGCTCTAAACATTTCAGCTTGACTATTATTGGTGGTATAGAATAAAATGAAGAGTGTTGCTAAGAATAAATAGTATAAACAAAGAAAGAAGCTAAAGGCTGTGATGGCATGTCCGTCTGCTTAACAACTAAGTTTAATCAAATCGAAAACATTCACACCTAATAACTAAAACGAAAAGTGGCAAACTGAACGAAAGGCATTGAGTAATAATCGTACTGTAGCACAGGCTTTACTCACGACTCTGTAGTTAAAACTACTCAATTTACACTATGGAGAACAATATTATATGAGATTAAATATAATCGAAATTTGCTAAAGGACCAAATGAGAAAAACAAAAATCACGTAGTCCATTAGAAAAAAATTGTTAACAAGTTATATACGCGGTGCTGTATGCAAAACAGACGAGAGAATGTGACATAAACAACAAACTACGTATTTCAGTACACAAATCTCGCGCTACTCGTCACACGACGGCTTAGCTAATGAATAGGACCGCAAAGGCAGCTTTAACTCGATTCTATAACCAAATAATTTCATAATAAGAAACGAACCTACGTTCCTGTTCCTGTTCCTGTTGTTTCCTAAGAACCTGCGTTCCCACGCATTATCGATCGGTAGAGAAAATCGATATTAATAACGACATACGTGTGCAATCTGCAATACTAACTGAATCAAGTAACTTTTAACGATCTCCGAACGAGCTCAGAACTACGAGTAAGCCGTCTAACGTTCGATGAAATGGAAAGTGAAATCCGCAGAAATAGTAAATAGTTTTAACAAGAACAAATCTTTGTTGGCTGACTGCTTCTATACTAGTACTCCGATAATTAACAACCCACAAAGGATATTCTCTGCCGCATACAGAGAATTTAGACTAGTGACGTTCACATTCAATAAGTTTCGTATTTCACATCGACTTTCAACTTTGAGGATTAGCTTTTCGGTTGCATTCATGTGTCAATGTCAATCAAAACTAATGACGTTGATCTTGAAGCTATACCACCTACTACTACGAGTATATACTAGGTATATCAATTTACCAACTATATCAGTTGAGTTTGGTATTCTGCTTTGTGCTCAGAATTTCTCGGCTGAAGTTGTATATGCTATTATCATACCGCACTGGAAAGAGCATTACATACAATAAAGATCTCAACAAAAAACAGCTATCGAATTCAGTAGCAGCAGTCATAATCGGGTGGAACCATCTTGTTATTCTTCTTTATTGCAATAAATAAAAAATATACATAAAATCTGCAATAATTTAGCTGATATGTACAAAGGTGAGTTTAACCCGGAATTGGAATCTTGTTGATCCAAATAGACTTAGGATAGTAAAAAAGTTACTGTGTATAAAAAAAAAAAAACATATTTAACGTCTAAACCCTGTGTGTGTTGGGAAACAAAGTTGCGCAAACACTTGTGGTGTTCGCATTGTTTAAGATTTCAATGGAAACGAAAGCTGCTTATTACTTTTCAAGAACATGTGACATAAAGGAGAAACAATTCGCAGTTATTCCTGGAGTTTGTTTTCCAATTTTTACGGGGTTTAACGTTATTTTGGTATACTTGGGCTGAGAGTAACATTGGCATTTGTTTTCCAAACAGCCCTGCTCAAGCACTGGCGCTCCAGGCCTGGTCTCCCAAATCTCTTTCTCTTCCGTTGATTACACCGTGGAGGGAGAAGACGCTGACGTGATCCAGTCTCCCGATCAGATCTCAGTGATTTCGGCCCCTGCCGCCAAACCCGAAGAGCTGAAAACCGAGGAGCAGCCTCAGGCCGAATCTTTTGTGGCTGAGTGGCCGTCTACCGAAATCGCCGCCGCCGCCACCGTGCCAGAGACTGCGAAGGTCGTGGCGACGAAAAATGACTTGCCGACTCTCGGCCATTGCTTCGCTCTGTATGATTATGATGCTGAATGCCCTGATGAGCTGAACCTTGAGGAAGGACAGGTGAGATCACTTTTGTAAATCGATATGCCTTACTTGCTCGAAGTTTTCTGAAGCGAAATTTTTATCAAAAAAAAAGAATATTAAAAATCAATTGTTGGATATTATCTCCTTCATGGCTTAAATATTTGTGCAGATAATCCGCATCGTGTCCCGCAACGCCCATGACGTGGACGACGGCTGGTGGCGCGGAGAAGCCAACGGCGTGGTCGGCAACTTCCCCTCGCTGATCGTCGAGGAGTGCGACGAGGTGGGCGGCCCCAGACGACTATAAACAATCAAATACAAACACGTTACCTTTAATTTTGCACGTTATTATTTTCATTTTATTTTTCCTTGAAATTTTCCTCAGTTTTTTGTCCAACCCTGAAAATTTTTCCTTGTTTAAAATTTATTTTTGTTTGGCTTCATGTTTTATATAGTGGCAGCTACGCAACGGACGTAGAGCCAGTGAAGTAAAAGTTTTGTTCACGTAGAACTTCTACGTCTTCTGCTGGTTTCGTGGAAAGGTATGTTGCAACAACGAAGTGGTTACGAGCGGGAACAACTTTCCTGAATTCGTTCTTCATTTAAACCAGTGGACGAATTTCTACATATCTTCTAACAATAGAGGCCCTAGTACGACGAGCGATTTCATCCGTACAAACAACAATACTTTTCACTTAACCTTTTCTTTAGTCAGTTTATTTTTTCTTTTTTATTATTATTATTTGAATGACTTGTCCATGTAACTAACTCTAGGTACTAACTATTTCTGAATTTCAAAGCTCAGTGTATATCTCAGTAGTCTATCTTTATATTTCTACCTCAATTTATTTGTCGGCTTTCGGGACTCCTTGGTTTAACCTTAACTTCAACTAACTAGAATGGAGAGCCCCTGAGCGGTGGCGAAGAGTGGCCACCGCTGAGCGCTGCGCCGCCGGTGTTCGCCTCACCACCGCACACCCCGCCTGAGGCCGCGGCCCCGGAGGACCGTAAGGAAACACTTGCATATATATGTAGTATGACAGCCACTTGATTGGGGACAACTTTCTTCCTTTATTTATTGACAGGTCAAGGCCATATTCATTCAGACTATTGAAATTCAACAAGAAAACGGAATTAAAATAATATTATTGATTAAATAAAAATTAAATATAAGAAATTAACTCTACACATATACATAAATAAAATTGAAGTGTCTGTTTGTAATTGAAAAATAAGAGCTTTATATTGAATGCATATAAAAGTATACATGGTACCTACTTAAACCAAAAAATATTTTATTAAATTTTTGTCTGTCTGTTTGTTCCGGCTAATCTCCAAAACAGCTGGACCGATTTTGACGTTTACTGGTAGATGTCTTACTCACTATCACTGAGCTGATGTCATAAAGATTACCTTAAGCTTTACTTTTTTTTAAAAAAAAAAAAAAAGATCAGGGATCCGTGCAAAAAATTAAAACCCTTGAAATTGCAAAAAAAAATCCGATTTAAATAGGGAAGTAATATTTTTTTCATAATTTCACGCGGACGAAGGTCGCGTGCAAAACCTAGTTGAGAAGAGACAACGTCTAGCAAGCGATGACTGATTAATTATTCACGCCCCACACTGCCAATAAAAATGGTTATAAATGGCAAATGTGGCATTTAAACTATACTGCATCCTTTGTACTGTTTACAGTATAATTATATAACTGTTGTGCCTCATTTAGATTTAGGAATACGCCACCATTCTACTTTTTATTTTGTAAACTAGTTGTTTTGTGTCCGTGAAAGAAAAATGAAGAATTTCGTAGTACGAATTCTCGTTATATTCTATATAAATATGTGTTACTGGCTTTTGTCCGCGGCTTCCCACACGTTATGGTCGGAAACTATCCCATGGGAAAACCTTGATTTTTTTTTAATATCTTCTATGGTACTCGGGGATAGTGGTTCCGAAGATTACCCCGAGATGACAATCAGTAGAGAAGTATAGAAGAAGATGCTGCGCCTAGCCCAAATAAATTGCGGCTAAGGGCAAGAGAATGATGATGATTAAATCAGAAGATTACGCACCAACATCCAAACTTACAAACTTTTCCTCTTTAAAATATAACATAAGTGTAGATCTATAAAGACCATTTTTTATTTGTAGAAGCCAGAATGTATGGTAGGCAAACCAGTCGGGCGATGAAAGGGTATCTTCAGAATCTGCACTAAAAACGAGCAACTGAACAGAACTTTCAGTTTAGTATTTCTAGCTCTCATTCAAGTTGTCCCCTTTCAAACGGTATTTTTTATGGAATGATTCACGTACCATAGACAAGTGGTAGCTTTGGCTGATTGGGTCAACATACAGCGGTTTGGTTCCCAATTAGCATGTATTTAAGCACGACTAGCCGCTCGGACAGACACCACATCGTCACAAAATGCATGTGTTGCACGAAGTAAATAGAGTATTATATAAGGATTAATGGTCGCGACCACTACATTTAAAAACTTAAGAAGCTGCTAAACTGATTTTTGGTACAATTTGAAATTTGAACCACGGGGCATGTAGGACGTTTGAAAACTCATTAGTTTTTCAAGTTTAGAACAAGGATGCGTTTAAATTCAAAATTATTTTAAAATAAAAGAACACCTGCCCTAACCTTTGGGGATTTAAACCAAGTAATTAAAAAAGGCTGGAAATAACAAGTAATTGATCTATGCACCGAAATAATAAACAATCATATACTTTTTATTTAAAAAAAAAAAGAAATTGATCACACCATATAATGTACAAAGAGGTTTATATAATAATATCGTAAATAGACGTTTAATTGTTCACAATTGTATGAATATGTAGACGTCAATCACCTTATAATCAAACTCCTCAATCTACAAATAGACCCAAGAGGGACTTAATATAAGTGGACGTTTTTTTAAGATATTTGGAATAATTATCAGGATAATGAAAGTACTTCGATCCTTCGTAAACCTGTTTATAATGATAAGTAATCTTTACAAGATATTTTATTAGTTACCTCCTTACAAAATCGCAATCTTAGTTGTGTTTTAATTAAATAATTTTAAACATTATCATCGCTTACACTGAAAACGGTATACATACCATGTTTACTGTTTGTTTTGAGTTGGTAATTATTCCGTTTTCAGTGATAATGATTGTGTTAGCGACCATGTGTGTTAAAGAATTTATATTTTAAACCTTCTCATATTAAAATTGTTAGATAACGTTGTATTTAAACAACAAACTAACGTACCTGCTTATTGCCCAATACAGCACCGCACTTGTACAAAAATTGAACAGACACTTACATTACATACAATGTTATACTCCCCTACTATTATACCTACACATATAATAGGCACAGCTTTTATAATAAACATGTTTCAATATCTAAATCAACTATGAATGAGAATATTAATACATAGCATAAATTACAATAACCGTCTTAAAAACTTTTTTGCAAAAAAAACCGACTTCCAAAAAAACACAAAAAAGTGGAAAATAACATTACTTTCGGAAGTCGGTGACTATGGTTTGTTTCATTGACTTTTTTGGCACCGACTTCCGAAAGTAATGTTATTTTCCACTTTTTTGTGTTTTTTTGGAAGTCGGTTTTTTTTGCAAAAAAGTTTTTATTTTACCCTTTTTAGTTATAGTATCACACACAAATCCTTGTCAAATATCAATTTCGCAATTTCTTTTACTTGGATGGCATTTTTTCCAGCTATTTTGATTTCAAAACCAAACTGCTGAACCGATTTTGATGCAATTTCTATGGGACCAATCGGGAAGTAGATCCATTCAGATAAAAGAAGAATTTTTCAAATCGGTTCATAAATGACGGAGATATGAGGTAACAAACACAAAAAAAAAACATACAACCGAATTGAGAACTTCCTCCTTTTTTTGAAGTCGGTTAAAAATACGTAAAATGCGCTTTTATGTTTCCCAAAACTTTGTACAGCATGTCCTCATATTGTTAACGATTCGTTTTACAAGTAAATGAATAAAGTACAAATCGGCATTTCAGTCGGTTCCAAGGCTAGTAATTTCTTGACTGCAATACATCATTTACACACTCAACTAATTAAAATAATTAGGGCATTTAACTGGCATTGGATTTAATGGCGTCCATAAATTGATATGACGCCCATCGATCGAATCGGTTTCAATATGTGCGGTAAGACAAGAAAATGTCTATCATTTTTTTAATGTCATAGAGATTGAAAATTTCGCTAAGCTTGACTGAGGCACCAGTTTCGTCAACCAAATCTACACAAGAAACGCATGATGCTCACCGAAACTATTGCCATATTATATGCAAGCAAAATCAGCCCTTATTGTTATTACAACCTACAAAGGAATTTCA
The DNA here is from genome assembly GCA_964057025.1 of Standfussiana lucernea. Taxonomy (NCBI): domain Eukaryota; kingdom Metazoa; phylum Arthropoda; class Insecta; order Lepidoptera; family Noctuidae; genus Standfussiana; species Standfussiana lucernea. The sequence goes on from OZ059784.1 coordinate 22,345,766, forward strand.
ATCAAATGATAGGCAACTTTCTGTCCGACCGCAAGTAGAAATCCCAAATTGGATGAGTCACGTCACGTAACGTTGCATATCAAAATGTGCACTGATCCCGTTGTGTGGCTGAACTATGTACTCGTATTTACGGACGCTGCCAGAGATCGTGAATGACAACAACAATATCAAAGGTGCTGCGCCCCCGGACGCGCCGCCGCCGCCACCACCCCCGGACCTTGGCGACTCCATGGATAGCCAGCCTGACTTCAGCTTTAATCTTGAGCTTAGCAGGAACCAGCAGCAGCATTACGGCACTCAGTTCGCCGCCCCGTCAGTTACTATCGTTGGTGAGTTAGTCATGACGACCAGGATTTTCGTGTAAAGTTCTGGTTTGCAATTAGGGACTGCGATAATTATTTGGTTAGTTATAATAAAACAAATTAAAAGAAGAAGTTATGTATCTTATCTCTTTCTTTTAAGTTGTCTGGTCAAAAGTTCAATTAGAAGTCTAATTCAGAACATGTAAACAAAGTCATAGGCGATTTCTTAAACCACTAACACTTATTTAAAACTATAGGTACAAGAAGCGTTTGTTTTGCCAAGACATAAGTAGTTAGAGATCTTAGTTACTTCTTAAATAAATTGACCTGAACAAAAATTAAGCTACTGTTGCAGTCCCTAATTGCAATCACGTCAAACATTTCGAAGTTACTAATGAGATAACGACAAGGTTCAAATTAGAAATCGATTCCTGCACCTGTCCACCCGTCTTACCCCCGAATAGAGAGAAGCGAGTACAACTAGCAACTCAAAACAATTTGTTTTTTTTTTGGCAGAATTCTCGCAGGCCAATGTGAAAAGTCAGCGATCGAATATTAATATAATTAATTGCTGACACAGGACTAAAATTTTTTGTATGTATTTTGAGCGAGAAAGGACTTGATAGCTAGTCGCTTCTTCGTCGGCGGTGGAGAACCGGGCGTCAGACGGAAAATAAAAACAGGAGACTATTCTTGTGCTAATACTTTTCGGCATAAGATAGGATAGGATTTTAGTTTTGCTTGAAAATAGGCATAGGGCGAAAAGAAACAGGTTGTTATCGATGAAAATGAATGTCTGTGGTTCTAGCAGCCCAAAATTTCGTAATAATACATATCATACAAGGTGGCGCCGACAATACGATATACGAATAAATTAAAACACTGGTAATACTAGTTCATAGGAATATTAATTTAAATTATCAAAAAAATCCTAGCAACGAAATAAAAAAAAAATCTTTTGAAACAACACAATGGTATTAAACTGTTTAAAAAATAGAACACCATTTAAAATTATTGGTTTTCTTAATCTTAGGTATAATTTGCACTAATTTAAAATTAAATTCTAGAAATGAAATTTCAGGAACGAATTTGCCACAGGTTGAAGTAGCGAATTTGTGTGTGTCGCTTTATATCGATTTATACCGGTTTATACCTATGGAGGGTCTTTAACCTGTCGGCCTAATAGCCTTATAGCCTACATCATAATTAAAATGCTAAAAATTAAAAATAATGTCCTGTGACTAAATTACTGGTTATTTTCGATTGATCTTATGTATGAAGACTGGGAAGAACGACGATAAATTATATTGCGTATACATGAGGTATACGCAATATAATTTATCGTCGTCGTATTGTTGGCGCCACTCTGTATAAGGGGCAGAATTTACCACATTGGCTGGTGTCATCGAACTAGCCAATACGATTATCGATTCGTCGAGATCTGCACAGTTCAGAACCCGAAACTAATTCAGTATTGTGGACAAAGCTTGATAAATATATTAACAAAAAAAAAATATGGTTCAAAATTTTGTAGGATTTTAAATAATGATATGCTATGAGATGTCTAATCGGCGCATATTATATGATATTCCTTTTCCATATTGGATTTACAATTGTATGGTTCAATTCAAACAGTTTTAAACGGATAATGATAAAACGTTTCCCGAATTTCTAGCAATACGAGTAAACTTCAATGAATATGTCAGAGATACGAACTCGACTTCCCGACTTCGAACGAGACTTACGGAACCAAAATGGCTTCCACACTCCTCTCTGAAAAAGAAACGGAGGTAAAAAGAGTCTGTAACATGCAGTGCATGTATTTTTAACGCGAAACTACGTAACTACCCAATAAGCCCCATTTACCCTATTTTATATATTTGAAACCGTCGGTAATGAACAAAACAAAAAAGACGGTTTGAGTTGAAATACGAGGTTCCACGAAGAAAAAAAATAACAATGAAGTTATTTTTTTTTTTAAATAGCCTTGGCAGGTTTGACAGGCCTAGTACATTACAAATTGGATAGGTAATACAATAAGTCCTCTGAAAAGAATAGCAGTGTTTTAATTCTGTACCATTTTCTGGACCTGTGGAAATAATTCGTTAATACATACAGGTATTCGTAATATGACATTTATGTTCATGCCCTTGTCTCTAGGAGATAGGCAGGTCATACATAGGTAGATAGAGCATTTCAAAAGGCAATGTCTTTTAGATAACTTTTGTCTTTATATAGCAAATGTTAATATTCTCGTAGCTTTTGCTGTAATTTATGTATGTCTTAAGGATCCTAATGTATTAACTTGTAATATCAATGTGTTTATGTATTAGTGATAACTGAGTGTGAATTCTTTTTCATGCTTCAGTTGACGAAGTGGTCGGTGAATGCTGGGAAGAGGTTTGACTCCATCATACAGATCTACTCCCCTCTCTGTTATGTGCCCTACATTTTGCTTGTCGGAGCTTGTAAACACGACTCGTAGCTTGTTGCTATTGTTTGTTTTAGACTTCACTTATAACTCTCTCTTCCAGGAAGGAATTATGAGTGTCACTATTATTTTTTTATTACTGTAACCATACTAAACAATTTTCGAATTAAATCATTTTTGGTAGCTCACGTCATCATAGCATGCCGCTTCGATGCATGAGTTGTGTCCACTATCTGTTCTCAAATTAATTATTTTCCAATCAAAAACTTTCAATTTTCCAGTTCCGAATATATTTGTTGCAAACTAATGGTGACTAACAAGTCTTTTTCCGCCCACTAGGAGATTCCGGAGCCGGTGCAGGCGGTAGCGACTGAGCAGACCGAAGAGGACTGCGGGCTGGGGGTGGCGCAGATCGTCATCACCGCGGCCACGCCCATGGTGGAGGAGCCCGAGCAACCCTTCCCTCCACCAGAGTCCGAAGTGGACGGCGAGCCCAACGGCGACGTTGAGCCCGAGCGCGAAGAGAACGACGACGATGAGTCCTCGCTATCGGAGCAGACGGCGGTGTGCCTGCGGGACTCAGACGACGGGCCGGCGGACTCGGCGCCGCACCCGCAGTCCAGCTCCACGGCGTCGGAGGGCGAGTCGGGTGGCGCGTCCGTGGCGTCGGGCCCCCCCACCGCGCCGCAGTCGCCGCCCGCGGCTCCGCGCGGCGGCCGCGCCAGCATCCCCGACGAGCTCGAGCCCGCTCAGCTGGCGCGCCTCACCGACCTCAAGGAGTCCAACGCTTAAGGCCTAGCTCGCACGGGTACCGGCCGACATCCCCTTTACGATGCCGGCCGCCCTGCGATCGAACTCGATCGTCTACATAAGACCGTTTCTCTGCTGTCAGTTTTTAGCGATCTACACTCGCAATAGCGAGCATATATTAATGCAGTATTATACTTATATTATCCTATCTACAAATTATTCGATGCATGTTTTTATGTGTGTATTCACACTATATTCGTTTTCAATTGGTGTCGCTAAATGTTATCCCTTCGCGATGTATCCCAATATAATCAGATTTAGTCAAATATTTAATAAGATCTAAATATTTATTTATCTAGTAAATTATCGATCTGACAAGATGTTATAATAGCCAATGTTTATTGATGTTAGTAGAAATATCTGAATGTACAATCTAGTATAATTTAAAAGAATTCATAAAGGAAAATTGGGAATTCAAAATTATGATATTGTCGGTGATCCGTTATGCATAGAGGAACGGTCGGGACATGTAGATTGTACTGTATATAGCTAATAATACTTATTACTAGTTAATAAGTACAGGAGCACGTTCTAGTATCTGCGAATAGAGCGTATGTTAGAGTGACGCGCCGTGTTGACCTGCCTGACACGGCTTGATACCAAGAGACCTCCGCGAGGGAGCAATGGCAGCGGAGCAAGACTTTTGTAAGAGGCTATCAATTGTACTATCCTTAATGGCTCGCAGCAGACAGCGCGGCTCCCTCGGCGCGGTCAACACGCGAGTGTAGCGATATAACTAAGCTTCGCGGCTGGACACGCGCACACGGCGTGCCAGTGTTCAGCTGCGGATGGTAGGATTAGGAAGATACAGGGTGTTACTAGCTTCTCTTTCGTTAACCCCCCTGCGACACCCTGGGCTTCGGCGCGGGGCCGCAGCATCGTTGTCCGCGGCACAACACCGGCCGCAGCGGGTGTGGAGCGCAACCCATCCTCACACATGCAGGCGTGATGAGACAATACTCTACTTAACTCGGAATTCTTACATAAACAAGCTAAAGCACTAGTATTTCGTTAAAACATCTAAAGTTAGGAAGTTGAGGCGGCCTCGTAATAAGTTGAAACAATAACATAACAGATACACACACATAATACATAACATAACATAACATAACACATAACATAATCACGTAGATCGATCACGTTATTTTATATAATTTTAAGTAGTAATAATAATATTCAGTTATATTGAATAGTTGGTTTTCGAATAGTTTATTATACGTAATATAGATAAATATTGTTATATTTTATAGCAGTTGTCTCATCGTGTCAATTCTTCACCTTTGATATTATTATTATTAACTTTGCAACGCACTTCAGTCATTTCATGTTTCTTAAGCCAAATAATTTCGCTTCATTCTACAACTTGACAACTACATGTTCCTTTCTAAGGTTGATATTAAATGGGAATGGTTTAAAGTATATAATTACTTATTTACGCAGATGCTATAGCGTCAGGTCACCGCTAAATGAAAGATTTTGGGTGTAGGACATTTGAATGAATATTATTACCAATATATAGTCGTTACTTATTATATCTGAATGTACCACGTAGATGTTTAACATAATTATGTTAACAATAGTTTCACATACATTCAATTTAAACGATTAATCGACGTACTGTTACATCCTTCACCTGTACCCCTTTTGGTCTACTCAGCAGCCTACGCTGCATTCCTGCTGCTGACGCAGCATCCTCTCCTTCCTCTCTCCCCCTCATCATGTTCTGACACCTTCAGTCGTCTCCCAACCGTCTTCCCGTGCACATGTATCTTGCACTCGTGTTTTTTATTGTTTTAATATACAAGTTTATTTTAGCCTAAAGTAATTTCTTTTTTAAAACCCAAATTCGGAACCCGGTTATAACATTGGTGGCAGCGGTGGGATTATAAATCCTTGGAATCCTAGCTGAAAGTGCTAAATTCAGTGCCTAATTTAAAAGTGAAAGTGCTTCAATTCCTGAAAAGTTCCAGAGACGACTCATCACACCGGTAAAACCCGGTATTGGCCTAATTCAAGGTCACTCCAGTTCCTGAGTTCCAGAGACGACTCATCATACCGGTAAAACCCGGTACTGACCTAATCCAAGGTCACTCCAGTTCCAGCTCCAGTTCCAGTTCCAGATCCTGCGAAACCATGAAAAACATGTACGCAATAATACTGTGAGTCGTGAACATATTTTCCTATAAGTACAGTGATCAAGTACAAAAAGTTCAGTTCGACAGTTATAACATTCTTCAACGGCTTATCAACGGATGTTATGTCTCGGTGCTCGTCGCAGATCCAGACTCAGCACACTGCATAAGCGATAAGAACACATTGTCGGACTAATTCCAATAACTAATCTTGTTTCCAGACTTATTATATCTAGTTATTCTTTTAGTATTATAAGTTGTTGTCAACCATGTCCCAAGGTAACAAAGCCGTAAAAGAAGAGTCTTCGGGAAACATACCCCTAAGTGTCATCCTAAAATTCATAAAGCCCTTTGATGGCAGTAGAGAAAAATTAAATGCATTTATTAATAATTGCGATAACGCCATTTCCCTAGCCTCTTCTAACGAAGCCGACATCGTCTTCAAGTATATAATTAGCCAACTAGATGGTAAAGCCGAGATTGCTTGTTCAATCAAGGAATTTGATTCGTGGCCATCCCTTAAAGAGTTCCTTCAGAACCAATTTGGGGAGCGTAAACATTACGCTCATCTCCTTGCAGAACTCCAGGATTGCAGACAAGGTGCTCAGGAGAATGTTAGCCAATTCTCACTTAGGATAGAAACCTGTTTATCACAATTGCTTACAGAAATTTCTATATCAGGTCACAAGAAAGGTGAAATATCTGGCAGAGTAGCTGCAATGGAGGACTTAGCCCTCCACACGTTCACGATGGGCCTTACCCCTCGTATCGCAAACATCGTTAGATGTAGGAACCCCAAAAACCTCAATGACGCCATAAATTACGCGATTTCCGAGGAAAAATTGCAGCAATATTCCTACAAACAAAACTTAGCCGTGAAATCACTTCGTCAAAATGATCCAACAATTAGGTCTAATAGACCCAATAACTTTAATAATAATTATCAATCACAAAAACCTACCTTTCAACAACCCTCTTCAAATGATCCATTCTGCAGATATTGCAAGAAATCAGGGCATGTTCTAGAAAAATGCCAACTCCGCGAATATAATAATAAAAGATTCAATAATCAAAATAGATTCTCCCCTTCAAGTGCGCAGCCAAGCACATCTACTTTCAAACCCCGTATTAATGCGGTAACTGAAGTTGAAAGTTATGATACCGTTGACAACAATTTAAACTAAATAATGTCCCGAATAAGCGTCGCACGGGACAGATCAATTCCATAATAGACGACGCTAAATCTTCCATGACCCATGGACAGGGTAACCAGCCCCAAACTCGTGGTCATCCAATTGGAGTCAAGCAGCAGGGTAACCAGCCCCAAATCGTAGGCTCTAAATCCTTCATGACCCATGGACAGGGTAACCAGCCCCAAACTCGAGGTCATTCCATCCGAGTCAAGCAACAGGGTAATCAGCCCCAAATCGTAGACTCTAAATCCTTCATGACCCATGGACAGGGTAACCAGCCCCAAACTCGAGGTCATTCCATCCGAGTCAAGCAACAGGGTAATCAGCCCAAAATCGTAGACTCTAAATCCTTCATGACCCATGGACAGGGTAACCAGCCCCAAACTCGAGGTCATTCCATCCGAGTCAAGCAACAGGGTAATCAGCCCCAAATCGTAGACTCTAAATCCTTCATGACCCATGGACAGGGTAACCAGCCCCAAACTCGAGGTCATTCCATCCGAGTCAAGCAACAGGGTAACCAGTCCCAAACCGTAGACTTTATCCAAAATCCTGAAAATGAAAAACATATTAATGAAGAAATATACGAATTCACATCTAACATACCAAATAAATACTTACCTTATATAGAAGTTAATTCTCCCGTGTCTTTTAGAGACCTATCCCTTCTCGTCGATACTGGCGCATCTATAAGTTTAATTAAAAAATCAGTCATTGACGACATGCCTGTTATTGACGAATCGATTAAATTTAAAATCAAAGGTATCGATTCAACCATTGATAATCCTCTATGCACATTAGGACAAATCCCTATAACCATCTATACACATGATAAATCTCATAGTGACTGTAAACACCTAACACATATATTCAACATAGTTAATGAATTAAGTATGTCCTACGATGGTATTATCGGCAACGACTTATTCAATTCCATGAGTGGCAAAATTAACTATGATGAAGGTGTGTTGTATTTAAAAGATATTAAGCTTAAAATGCATTTCAATGAACCCGTTTATACTATTACCCCACGCAGTGAAACTGTAATCGAATGTACTGTAGCAAATCCAGAAATCAAAGAAGGCTTAATAATCGACCAACATATTTCCCAAAATCTACTAGTAGCAAACTGTTTAGTACAAGTAAAGAATAACAATCGTGTTAATATTTCCGTTGTTAACACCTCAGAAGAACCTGTAACTATTCCGTCTGATCTTAGATTATATTTAAAGCCTTTCGAACTGAAGGCTTCAATCTCTATCGGTACTTTAGACGAACCTCATACTCATGAACGCACAGAAGAAGTTCTAAAGCAGCTTCGCGTGTCCCATCTTAATCCAGAAGAAACTGAGGCATTATACTCTGTTTGTTCTCAGTTTTCAGACATTTTCCATCTACCCGACGATCAGTTAACCTGCACTGATGCAGTAGAACATAAAATCAAAACCACGTCTGATAACCCCATTCATGTTAAGACATACAGATTTCCCGAATGCCATAAGAAAGAGGTAGATTCTCAAGTTGAGAAAATGCTGAAACAAGGTATAATAAAACCTTCTATGTCTCCATGGTCCTCACCAATTTGGGTAGTACCCAAAAAGCTCGATGCTTCCGGTCAAAGAAAATGGCGCGTTGTAATCGATTACCGTAAACTTAACGACGTGACCATCGGCGATTCCTATCCTATTCCAAACATAGCCGAAATCCTAGATCAATTAGGCAAGTGCAAATACTTTAGCACATTAGACCTAGCTTCCGGTTTTCATCAAATAAACATGTCCCCTGATGATTCTCCCAAAACAGCATTTTCAATCCCAACAGGGCATTACGAGTTCACTCGTATGCCATTTGGATTAAAGAATGCACCGTCCACCTTTCAGAGATTAATGAATTCCGCCTTATCTGGTCTCCAAGGCATCCAATGCTTCGTTTACCTTGATGATATCGTAATTTACTCATTTGATATCCCTTCTCATATAGATAACCTAACTAACGTATTTTATAGACTCCGTCAATTCAGTTTGAAACTACAACCGGATAAATGTGAATTTTTAAGAAAAGAAGTTTCATATTTAGGCCACGTCATTACTGACAAAGGCGTAAAACCAAATCCTGAAAAGCTAAGAGCAGTTCACGAATTCCCTATACCAAAAACTCCTAAGGACATCAAATCATTCCTCGGTTTCGTCTCTTACTATCGCAGGTTCATCTCCGATTTTTCTAGCATTGCAAAACCTTTAACAAATCTACTGAAAAAGAATGTAGAGTTCGTCTGGTCAAATGAACACCAGTTATCCTTTGAAATCCTAAAAAATAAATTAACTACAGCTCCGCTATTATCATATCCTGATTTCTCGAAACCATTCCTTCTCAGCTGCGATGCATCCAATTATGCAATCAGCGCTATTCTTTCCCAAGGCGAAATAGGCAAAGACAAGCCCATCGCCTATGCCTCCCGTACACTCAACAAAAATGAGTGCAATTATAGTACAACTGAAAAAGAATTACTTGCAATTCTTTTCGGCTGTAAGACCTTCCGTCCTTACCTATATGGTAGAAAGTTCACAATAATTACCGACCATCGTCCTTTACGTTGGCTATTCAACCACTCTGACCCCAGTAGTAAACTTCAGAGATGGAGATTAAAATTGGAGGAATATGAGTATGAAATAATATATAGAAAAGGAAAACTAAATAATGCCGCTGATGCATTATCCCGTTATCCTATAACTAAATCCGTCAATCCTATAAATCCTATACCTAATACTTCTAATGAGAATTTAAACTCACCTAATTATGACGAAACATCGAATCCAGATGTCCTTCCATCTATCTCTCCGGACGATCTAATCCAACTTGAAGATCTTACAGACCCCCTTATCCAACCTACAAGCTTACCAGAGTTAGGCAACCTTGATGATCTAGATAATATAATAGATGAAAACTTACCCTCACCTTCCACTGATCATCCAAATCCAATATCACCACCTGATGTCCCGAGCCGTAGTAACTCCAGTACCCCAGATGGTAATTACTCAGACTTCCTTAAAACTACTGCTAAGGATTTTAATCCTAACGTAACCATAATAGAACACAATGAAAGCCTATCCAAAACTGATAAAAAATATATCATTATCCCTACATCTATAGATATGGACGAATCCGTCCCATATACTCAAGAAATCATATCTAATATTCCTAATTTGAGCGAATTTTCCTTACTAGAAAGAACATTACATTCCTTCCTTAAATATGAATCCGAAGATAAAGTTTACTATTTCATTTTCACCAAGGTCAATCACTTTGACACTTGCACATATGAAGATATCTACAAGTGTCTTAAATCCGTAAGAAATGAGTTAGTTGTCAGCCTCACAGGGCAAAATAACCCTCAAATAGCTATAGCTGATTTTAATAATCCTTTCGACACTCATCAGTATATCAAACTATATAATATGATCCTATATTTATTTCACAACTCAGAAATGACTATACACATTTATAAAAATACTATTATCTATCCATCACAGAGTGAAGTCCCTAAAATCATGAAAGAAAATCATGATCTCCCTATAGCCGGTCACTTAGGTTCTGGTAGAATGCTGAAACGCATCCAAGAAAAATACTACTGGAAAAACATGAGAGTAGACGTCGAAAACTACGTAAAGAAATGTCCACAATGCCAAATTAATAAAGCCCTTAGAAGAACCAATCGTGCCCCTATGCAAATCACATCTCTTTCCACACGACCCTTTGAACGTGTAGCTTTCGATATAGTAGGACCACTACCAGAAGCCGGTAACGATAAATATAAATACATATTGACTCTCCAAGATGATCTCACCAAATTCTCAGCCGCTTATCCAATTACCAACACTACTGCTGCGGAAACATGCGAATGTTTGGTTCACTTCATTACTTTATTCGGAATACCCAAAACAATTCTAACAGACCAAGGCACCAACTTCACGGCCGAGCTATTTAAAGAAACATGCAATTTATTAAAAATAAAACAATTATGGTCCACCCCGTATCACCCTCAGACTCAGGGTGCTCTCGAAAGAAGTCACTCCACCTTAAAAGAGTACCTAAAATCTTATGTAAACGAGCAACAAAACAACTGGCCCCGTTTTGTGTACACAGCTATGCTTGCGTACAACACAGCCATTCACTCAACCACTCATTTCTCTCCCTATGAGCTTGTATTTGGAAACAAACCCTATATACCGAATTCCATCTACGAGGAAACTGCAGGCGCAACTTACCCTGAATATGTCCGCATACTCCAAAATAGGCTCAAGTATTGCCGAACAAAAGCAATAGAACATATACAAAAATCAAAGACCAATTCCAAAACTTATTATGACATTCACACAAGGCCAATTAAATATAAAGTCGGTGACCTTGTTTACCTTAAAAATCACTTACGCCTTAGAAAAGCTCTTTCACCAATATGGAAAGGCCCGTTTAAAATCGTGAAAATCCATGGCAACAATACCGCGTCACTATTAATTAACAGACGTCACGTCAAACACCATTTTGACGAATTTAAAATAGCAACTAGTAATGAACCATAGTACCTTATTTAATATACAATTCAGTTAATTTAGATTACCTTTCCTTACAGAATTGGTTACATTTATCCTACCCTGGCGTCAAACAGTCAAGAATATATCCAGCCAGCATCAGGTGACGCAGGCATATATTTTGACCCTATTGGCTCCCTAAAAATAACCGATGACACTTTAGATATTATCATCCCCATAGACATTTCTTTTATTCAACCACATTTAGATAACATAAGGGATATCCTAAGAACTTCTCAATTCCTATGTAATCAAAGCAATGCATACTATGAAGGCGAATGTCACTATTTGTTCCAACCATTGTCATCCCGTTATTCTGATATAGTTAGAGACTTTGATTCCATTTCCCATCTTATATCTAAATCTTATAAAAGATCCGCCTGGTTTGGTGGAATCGGCTCACTAATTAAACAACTGTTTGGAAATATGGACCAAAATGATGCCGAAAAATATAGTAATGCTATTCAGACCTTAGAGAATGATCAAACTAAATTGGCAACCCTCATGAAAGAAAACATGATGGTTACAACATCCACACTATTGTCCCTTAAAGAAGTTATTGATAAAATTAATGCAAATGAAGCTAGCCTTAGTTATGCCATTGATATCCTAAACCAAGAAATGACAAATTTAACATTAGTTTCCAATAAGCTATTAATTAGGTCTAAAATATCGGGACTGTCGAATATTTTAGAAAGTAGTTTATTAACCCTATCATTTAAGTTAGAAGATATAATTAATGCTATTATGTTTAGTAAGTCCAATATTCTATATCCATCTATTATTACTCCTAAACAATTGTTTACAGACCTTGTAAGTAATTATAGATTTCTCCCTAGCCCTAAGCAATTACCTGTACCTTTAATCTTAGACAATATCCATATTCTAGAAAATATATCCGATGTATCCAGTTATTATGCAAATAACAAAATAATATTTGTATTACAAATACCTTTAGTAAATACTAAAGAATTCGATTTGTATCATACTACACCTTATCCTATTGCCCTGAAAAATGTAAACAAAACATTGTACTCTACAATAATACCATCCACTAAATATTTGGGCATAACTAAAGATAAATCATCTTATTGTAAATTAAATTCACTTACCACCTGTAAAATTGTAAATACGCAATATCATATTTGTGAAATTTCCAATGTATACTCTACATCAGCCGTACCAATATGTGAAACTGAGGTTATTTCAAAAGCTTTGACTTCCGTTCCGTCTCTCTGCAGGACCGAATTCATAAATGGTAATTTTGAAACCTTTCATAAATTACATAGTAGTCAGTGGATATACATGATCAGTCAAAATTCTAAAATAACAATAGAATGTAATAATCAAGATTTATTTGAATCTTCTATTTCTGGCACTGGTATACTAACCATACCAGACAACTGTATTGCCTATTGCAACGATAATAAGCTAATACCTAAACATAGCATTGAAATAAAATTAAAGCCAATAGTATTGCATTTCGAATTAATTAATGATACTTGTTGTAGTTCCACCACATATTTAAAAGAAAATATTAAACTTCCTTACGTTAATTTGAAAAACATTAATAATTTAGACTCTCTCTTCTCAAATTATAATAAAGTAACTGATCAAATTAAAACAAACCTTAATTCAGTAATTGAAAAACCTCATATTGTCCTTTACGGTAACTATTATTCCTATACAACTGTTATTATAAGCCTAGTTATAATCTTAGTTATTTCCTATAAATTGTATTGTTATTGTAAGTTAATTAAGAAATCTAGATGTACCCCTTTACCTGATATTCCCGTAGAAATGGCATCTACAGATGTCGAAGATATTCCTGCTCCTCGCCTCCGAATGACCTAAAACCCGGAAAACTTACCTTTCCTTCTGGCGTCAACTTACCTTCCACCCGTAAGTTTCCTCCTAATCGGGGGGCTGTTACATCCTTCACCTGTACCCCTTTTGGTCTACTCAGCAGCCTACGCTGCATTCCTGCTGCTGACGCAGCATCCTCTCCTTCCTCTCTCCCCCTCATCATGTTCTGACACCTTCAGTCGTCTCCCAACCGTCTTCCCGTGCACATGTATCTTGCACTCGTGTTTTTTATTGTTTTAATATACAAGTTTATTTTAGCCTAAAGTAATTTCTTTTTTAAAACCCAAATTCGGAACCCGGTTATAACAGTACGTATAGTTAAATGTTAACCGAGTAGTTGTTAGCTGTTTAACGATGTGATTCATGTGTTGTGTTACTTTAATAAAATATATCACTATTCTATATTATTGTTAGTCATACATTCTATTGAAAACCCGTAAAAACAATGGAGGTTTATCAAAATCACGTCATTTTCGATTGCGCCTCTTCTGCCTCGCTTGAGAAAGATTTCTAAAATTCCAGGGTTAGTTCGTTGCAATATAAGAATTGTGTTTTTACGGGTTGATCCACGTTTCATGAAATAAAAAATATATATTTAAAAAAAAAATACAAAAAAAAATTGAGAGGTCTGTAGCACTCTGTGTAGATTAATATAGTCACTGTATCAAATGATGCACAGAATATAATGTTGACTGTTAATTTACTACAAACTTATAGTTGTTTGTTATACCTACAAAATTACTATGTACACTATATTGAAACAATGTTAAGTGTTGCTTTTTACTTTAGCGAACTGAATTGATAGGAGCGTTCGTCTGCTGGGATTATATGAATTACACTTTATTTGTTGCATGCATTATGGTTTCATTTATCTTTTTTGGTGATTCATTTTTGTTTCCCTGTGAATTTTGTACCTGTCCTATTGGTATATACAGCGGCTCGAACTCAGTTTTTTTAACATTGTGAGAAATAAGAGTAAATCTAAAAAAATTACATAGATACATATTATGTAAGAATATAATGTTGGATGAGAAGAGAAATTTAGGACTTTTTTACACGTTTAAACTACCGAGAGATTTGGCACCGAAAACAGTTTTAAATGTACCGGCAGATATCTACCGATTTATTTTATACGTTAAATTAGCAGTACGGTACCTTTCACAGGCCAGCCGCAGCAAATGAAAAGGACTTTATTTAAAAAAATTAAAACATAATTTGTTACGTGTAACAATTATATAAATATACATGCTCAATGCTTACTCAGAAGTCAGTGAAACTAAAAACATACTCAAAAGCTTGATGGGTAACATGAAATTAAGTAACAATCAGTAGCTTGAAAAGTGGTCGTCTTGTAACCAACACAGAGATGGAATAAATTACAGATATATAAGTAGGTCAATTATAGGGTACAAAATGTTGACCCCAAAGACACACACACATAGAGACAACAAAAAAATAATTATGTCAGGTATGAATATGATAACGCGAAGACGTTATATAATTATATTTTTTTAGCCATTTTCTTCGGCTATCACAGGTTGGTCTATCAACTGTGTGTATATGTTCTAGTACGTAATTAAATATCTACGCATACATAACTCAATTACACGAAACATATAAAACTTGAACACTGTATAGAGTAAGCCAGCTACTTTTATCATAAAAATGATAACTATGAGCATCGTATATGGAGAAACTGAAGGCCTATTAAATAAATAACCAATTAATATATAAACTTTCCATTGAAATGAACATAGTTAATATAACTAAACTCAGTGTTAGCTTAATTACTCAGTTGGCTCACTGGCCGGGTTTTCAAACTAAATTAAACTACTCTTTGATGCTTGTACAGTAATAAAAAAGTAAAATGAATAAATATAATATCCTTAAAAATTTCACATAATCTCAGCATATCGGACATTTAATACTAGAAACATTAGTATTCAAAAATATATACCTACTGTTTAAAGACTATTGTAACTATTATTATACGAGTGTAGAAAAGGGACCGTATGCAATTCTATATGGAAAAGTACCTTCAGTGCTTTAGAAAAAGGTCTAATTTTGTTTTTCAGTGATTTCCTTTTCAAGTATTGTATATAACCAAATCATAATTACACCTAATAATGTGTATTTAGGTAGTAGAGGTTTGTGTGGAAAGCCTCGCCCGGGGCGGTACTACCGCCATACCTGTAATGTATTCTAGGTATGGCAGCCGGCGTAATTACAGGCACTCAAGACATGTCATCTCTGTCTTTAGGATGGCAACGCGTCTGTGATACTTCTGGCATTGCAGGTGCTCATAGTCAGCGGTACTCACTTAACACCAGGTGGACCGTTGACTTGCCAGCCATCCCGTAACATACGAAGATCATAATGTTACGCCGACTTCTTCTGAAAGTATCACAAGTCAATCTAAATTCTTTACTATTTATTGCTGTTGTCTTGGTGTTTCGTGTGTTAGTTCCCTTCGTTTTCTTCTATTGAGAGTAGCTTCCTAAGATTTGAGAATGTCATCCTCAATATTACCGCTTTGGTGAGATCGGAAGCTCCCTCAATTGTGTCTCTTGAAGTGCCTTGTTGGTATAGAGTGTTGCAACCAGCGCCACACTGCCTAAAAACAATTGTTGTTACGCTAGTTATAGTATCTTAGGATGCCTTTGCATTGGGTAAATTGTTTCCGACGCTCGCGTTAATGCGGTCGCATCACCAAGCTTTCGATTTGGCCTCGATTGGTCTTCTTAAATTATTATTTCTCATTGGGTGATCACAGCAAATACACGTGCGCCGGCCCCAGTGCGGAGACACTCTACATAGCCTTTGTCATAGTTATAGTATAGTAGATAAATAATAGATAAATCAAAGGCGAATATATATCAATGTTAAAAATGTAGTTACGTTAAGTTTAAAATGATTTGTTAGAAAGATTAGCCACGACTTAGCCAAAGTTGTGCGGCTCATCTCTGTTAAATGTTCTTTTTATTTTGACTGTGTTCCCGCTGAGTTTGTGGCGTCAAACCGTGGGAAGCGTAATGTTTTGACCGCTCTTGTTCGTCAAGATATAATAATCGTGCAATCAGAGCGGTCAACATGATAAACAGCCCATGTTTTTTAGCTACGTTGCATAACTGGGGGGTACGACAGTATTTTATTTTGCAACATCTATTCATACAACATTGGCACATAGAATTAAGCTTCTTAAACATTCGACTTCATACTTTGACCCTTCGTGGTACTTTCAGTCGAAACTTTTTTATTTTTATTTTATCCAAATTAATGAAAATCTTTATCTAAGTCACCAAACGTAGTCCAGTATAATGAATTGCATACGGTACGGAGTGTAAGTAAGAAATGTAAAGGTTTAAAGTAAATAGCGGCCGCCGTAAGGTCGCAGGTTCGATGTATGGTTGCTTTAACGTTCCCCCAATGCCTTTTCGACCTGCAATAAAACTATCCAAAATTCATATGGTGTTGTTTATTTCTTTTTCCCTTAACTACAATCCTTTATTATTATTAAATATTAATATCTATATCATTCTTAAATAAGAATACATTAATGACGATGAAGTACGATTTCACTGTTGTGAGTGAAATCATACTTCAGCAATGGGTTCAAACACCGGATACACGATAAAAGTCAAGCTAAATTTGGCAGTAAGGTCTAACGTTACATATAGGACTTGTGCCAGAATAATTGCAAATTGGCAAAAAGGAACTATTAATCTTGGTAAGAGCACAGGAATTAGTTATTTCGTTCTACTTCTATGGACATGATAATCAATTAAAAATGTAGTTATGTACTACATTTTTACACTACGCCTGTAATTCCCGAAGGGTTAGGCAGAGACCTAATAAAACACCCACATTCCGCCAGTTATATTTGAGTCCCACTTAATAGGGGGCGAGCCTATTGCCAGCAACCGGGCACAAATCCAGACTCCGTGGCTGTTACTGAGAAATTCTAAATGGAAAAGCCAATAACACTTTGCCTGTTCAGGAAAGCGAGCACAGAACCAGCTTACAGCAGTCGCTTGCGATCACTGGACAAAACAGGCCATAAACCGGTAACTACTAAAAAGGTCATAAATGTTCTTAAAGATACAAGAACACGGCAGGAAAACCTTAGAAATAATAAAAATATAAGAACTACAGTAAGACGTACGTGCATTATATGCGCCTTGCTACTCGATCCAGCTTCGAGCTACGCAATGTGCTACGCGCCCCGTAACACATGGAGCTACGCACGGTGCTACGCGCCCCGTAACATATGGAGCTACGCACTGTGCTACGCGACCGCGACGTAGAGAGTCATCACCCAGCGCCCAGCTACGCACCAAGCGACGCACCCACTTGTCTTCTTCTTAGCGTGTTGAAGGCAATCTAAATTGGCCCAGAATTTGCCAACGAGTTACACCCAGCTATAAATTCGTGCTACGCACTGAACTACGCATGCTGCGACGTTCAAATAAGCTTCCTTACCTCTTAATTTTCTGAGAACTTTATATAGATTTCTCTTGAAGCCATCTTAAAGCGGCAATGAGAGCTAGAGACTTATGGGCGAGTCAAATTAAGATGTTTTTATACCCTTAAACCCACTCTAATACATTTAGTTTTATATCTGTATTTAGTCCTAGATGCTAATTACGATAAAGCAACAACGAAAGAAAATAGTGTGGAACAATTAAAGTTCAGTTTATAAAGACAAATCGATGGTGTTTCTTTACACTGTCGACTGTTTTAATAGCTTCGCTTCGTGTCGTACGGAATTTTAATAGAATCAACATTGCAAATGGGTTGTATTCGTCTCTGGTATTCGGCTGCATCCAGTTAGACTGAAATCTGACCTCAACATAGTCGGAAAAGGCTAGGCAGGTGATGAAGAGATGATGATTCCTCTCAGACAGAGGAGGCTTGTGTCCCAACTGTGAGGGCAGAGAAATATTTCATCATTTTTGAGCAACTTTAGATGATTATTTTCACGAATAGTAGTTAAAGTAGAATGGCATTAAGAAAATGGTCGATTTCACTTATGATTATAGATAACTCATAATTGACGAAACAAGTAAGTATGCCAAAATTGTTTTCACAACTTAAAGACCTATAAGAAAAATTCCCGGTATCTATTATTGATACTTATTATGGATTCGGATTTACGCATAATGTCTCACTTTAAAGAACCACCTGTATACCTTCTATTTTATTATCAATATATACTCTTTTTTGTTCACACTTGATAAAATCTATGCTGAAAATATATATGTGTACGTACACCTTTGCCTAACCCAACGTTTTGATTTCAAAACGCTGTGTAAATAATAGATACACCAAGGGGATAAAC